>JASXTE010000003.1:35637796-36237796 GCA_030280995.1 Hemileia vastatrix | reverse complement strand
TTAAAATCTTATTTTATCTTAATATCTATTTTTTAATATAAAATTTTATTTTTTCCAACCTGTCAAATGAGCATGGTGTTAGAGAAAAATATAAGGGACAATTTTATATTTTTAATATTAATTAATTATTTAATTTTTTAATTTTATCATTCTGTAATTAGTTAATTTATTATAACTAATTTTAATGTAGCTAAATTATAATTAAATAATAATTAAAATGATAAGGTGCGGATTCATCCAGTAAATAATTAATTATTTCACTGGGTAAGTCTAGTAGCCTGGCTGACACTCCCTCACTCTAAAAAAAACAATAAAAAAATGCTATGATTTTTTCTTTTTATACTTTTTTAGTAGAGTAGGAAGATTAGATATCTCCCTCCCAGGTATCCAAGAATCATATTCAGATGATTTATTCTTGAATCTCAATAAGTATTCTGTACCTTTTTCAGCAGTGACTATTCTGTCATTTAAAATTTTTTCAATTTCTGCTGTTTCAGTGATTTCATTTGGGATTTTCTTTGGTCTACCCCTCCTTTTTGGAAATAAATCACTATTGGATATGTAAGGTTTCAAAAGAGATATTGGAAAAACAGGATGTTTTCTGTCATATGGAGAATACAGAATAACTTCAACTGCATTATCTCCAATCATTCTTCTGACAACAAATGGACCAACAAATGGATCTTTCAATTTTTTATTACCTTGTAAGTTGAGGTGGACTGTAGAAATCAACACTTCATCACCCTTTTTATAAGTGTATTCTTTATGGGATTTGTCCCATCTTTTCTTCTCATATTCAAATGATTTTTCAATAAATTTTTGAGCATGATTTCTACATAGTTGTTGCATTTGAAGAAAAGATTTTACACCAGGATATATATCCAATTTAGGTATTTTGTTATTGAGAATTTGGGCAGGAGTATTAGGAACATATCCAAGCCAGAGCTCAAAAGGCTTTCTTTGAGTAACAGAATGAACAGTGCTATTATAAGCAAATTCTAACCCAGGAAGTAAGGTAACCCAATCATGAGTGAATCTGTCATTATCTTTATACTCAAGGCCAAAGGCACAATATCTTCTTATCATGTCCTCTAAAGTCTGAATCATTCTTTCAGCTAAACCATCAGTCTGAGGGTGATGGGCAGTAGAAAGTTTCAGATCACAACCACAAACATCAATCAGAGACATCCAAAATTCAGAAGTAAATTTTGTGTCTCTGTCAGAGATTATGGCTTTAGGAAAACCAGCAGTATTAAACATATGAGACCACCATAAGAAAGCTAATTCTTTAGTGGAAACATCCTTGTGGGTAGGGATAAATTTACACATTTTTGTGAATCTGTCCACAATAAACCAACAAGAGTTATAACTGTCTTTACCAGCAATAGGTAATCCTTTTACAAAATCCATGTTTATTATTTACCATGGAGCCTCAGGAGGTTCAATATGTTGCATTAATCCTGATCTTTTACCAGTTAATCTTTTTGATTTTTGGCAAGAATCACAAGATTCAACATATAATTTTGTGTCTTCAGACATATTAGCCCACCAAGCAGTGTTCTTAATTCTGATCATTGTTTTTTCAAGATCAAAATGTCCAGCTAATATGTCATCATGACAAATTTTCAAGATGATTTCTTTCATAGAAGGAGGAATAACAATAACATTACTCAACTTTCTTCATTAATATAGATATCCTTCATCAATTGAAAATTTACCTTTTTCCAAAGCTTTTTGGTACTTTGGTGGAAGGGTTTTAATTAATGCTTGTATTGAAGCATTCTTTGGATCATTTAATATGGTGCATAACTTTTTCAAGTCAGTGTCCTTATCATATGATTCCAGAATAAGCTGTAATAACTCTTCCTCCATATCAACCACATATATCCCATGAATATGAATAATTTCATCCTCAGGATCATAAGCAGGATTAGAGTCATCATTTAGTAAAGGTAACCTTGATAACATATCCACATTTGAGTGAACAATACCAGCCCTATGAATAATTGTCATTCTCCCTCTGTACTCTTGAACAGCCAGCTGCCATCTGAACATATGTCTGTTAGGTGTTTTCAAGTTTAAAAGGGATTTAACTGCACTGCAGCCAGTGACAAGTTCAAATTTCTGGTCATCTAGGTAATAATGAAGCTTTTCTAGAGCCGATACTACAGCTAAACACTCTAATTGAGTAGCACCATATTTCAATTCACTATTTCTCAAGGTTCTTGAAATATAACAAATTACTACTTCTGAAACTTTATCATTCATCACTTGTTTTTGATGGAGGGCAGCACCAAGACCAATGAAACTGGCATCAGTGTACAAAACAAATGGTTGATTAAAGTCAGGTAAAGCAAGAATTGGTGCTGACATCAAACAGTGTTTCATAGTGTCATAGGCTCTTTGTCTTTCACTATTCCAGACAAAAGCAACATCCTTTCTGGTTAATTGGGTAAGGGGTAAAGCTATGACTTAGTAATTTTTAATATACTGTCTATAGTATCCACACATTCCCAAAAAACTTTGGAGCTCTCTCACTGTTGTAGGAGCTTTCACCTGTTGTATGGCTGCAACTTTGTCCTGGTCAACACATATCTGTAAGCCTGAAACAACATGACCAAGAACTTTTAAAGAATGGAAACCAAATTTACATTTCTTCAAAGAAAGTGTCATATTTATTTCATCCATTTTCTGGAATACTTTACACAGGTGTTTAAGATGGTCCTCGAATGTTTTTGAGAATATAATGATATCATCAATATAAACCATCAGCCATCCTTCAATTATCTCTTGATGGAATGTGTTATCCATGACTTTTTGAAAAACTGAAGGGGCATTTTGAGGGCCAAATGGCATCCTAATATACTTATAAATACCCATATGAGTGTCAATCATCAGAAAGTTCTGAGAATTTTTCTCAACAGGTACCTGGTGATATCCCTTATTACCATCCAAAAAGCTGATATATTTAGCACCCTGTAAAGTAGCATGTATAGAGCTGATTCTAGGTAAAGGATAGATATCATCAACAGTATAAGTGTTTAGTGTTCTATAATCACCACATAACCTGGCTTTATATTTCTCATGAGAAATTAGGACAGGTGAGATAACACACTATTTAGGTGTTTCAACTACCTTTTCAATAATATTCATTTTTAAAAGGGTAGAGATATTATCTTCAATATCTTTTCTCTTTGTGGGAGAAGCAGGATAAGGCTTCTTCTTTAAACTAGGTGGTATATCAGTTAATGGGCAAGACAATGAAAGTTTCATTTCCTCTTTAACTAATCCCAGTTCATGTGACCCATGAGCAAAGGCCATAGGAAAAGATTTTATCAAGTTAATGATGGAATATTTATCCTCACCAGAAAGTTATTCTCCAAAAGAAGCATTGTCAATTTCAGACATAAGGGCATGCATTTCCTTTGTAGATCTTCCTTTATATTGAACCACAGAATTACATGTGTTCCATTCTGGTTTTAATAATTTTTTAGGGGCGGAAATTTTAAATTTTCTCTTCCCATTTATCCCCATTGTGAAACATTAGTTTGAAGGATCCAATTTTATGCCATACTTGGTTAAAATATCATTCCCTACAATAAACCAATTGCTCAAGTTATCATTTTTCATGACAACAAAATCACAAATAGCTCTTACAAAACCATGGTTATATTTAAAAAACACTGTGGCTTTGTATTTACCAATGGGGGACAAAACAGAGCCATACCCTCTCCAATTTTCAGAAACTATAGGCATCAGTTTAGATTTATAGTCTTGATCTACTGAAGCAAGTGCTCTTTCAGATACTACACTTCCTCCAGCTCCAGAATCCAGAACAACTTCAATGCTGGTTCCATTGATCAAGACTGGTGCCTTAAGAGGGTCAATAACAATTGAGTTATCCTCAATGTCCTTTATGATCTCAGCATCCTCAACTCTAGATAAATCATTATTATCAATGTCAATAGTATTTAAATAATGAATATCTTCTTCCAGAATCAAGATTTCTTGTTGAGATTCATATGAAATATTGCTGGCACAATCACTTGATGTATCATCCAGTGCCACTGTGTCATCAGCATGCTCCTCTGTTTGTTCTACAAGATTTATCTTCTTTTCACAAACATGGCCTTTCTGCCAAGGCTTGTTGCACTTGAAGCAAGTGTTTGTTGCATACTTCTTTGGTGCAACAGGGGCAGTAGGTTTACCAACCTTTTCCAGAGGATTTTGTTGGTAAGTGGAGGGTTTCTTCAAAGGGGTCCTAGGAATGAATCTTCTTGCATCATACTTATTGTTTATAAGTATCTCATTGCAAGTATTAATGAAAGAAGAGGGTTCTTTGGAGAACTCAGTCCTAGCCACTATCAAGTCTCTCAGAGACATTGGTAATTTATAGAGGATCCTGTCCTTCCATAAATCAAACTCCATATTTGGGTCCATTGCCCTTAAGATTTTTACAAGTTTCATTAAAAACTCAATAGGTTTATCAGTAGAAGAGCTATATAAAGTTTCCTTATACTGCCTTTGTTGAGCCATTCTGAACTTGGTGCCACCAAATTGTGCTTTAATTAATTTCTTCCAATCCTCCCATGAGTAGTCATTCCCATCCAGGAGAACAGATTCATACCACATCAGGGAAACATTAGTGAACAAAGAAATTAACTTGGACACAATTTCCTCATCTGGGAGTTTGTAAGAATTTTTTAAATTATCAATTCTGCAAATAAATTGTTTCCAATCAGAAGAAGAATCACCATCAAATGTTGGGTACTGGTCAAGTTTTGGCCAATTCTTTTGATTTGAAGGAGTCTCCCTAGTACTAGCTTGTTTCTGAGTAAGAAGCAGCTGTAATTTCTCTAATTGTGCTGAAATCTCATTGTTTAATCCTTCTGTTGCAGATCCTGGTGCATCATCAGTTTTTGATGGAAACTCAGTGTTATCAACAGGTATTTCTGGATCTATTTTTATTTTAGATGAACTAGCCACAGGTACTGGTTGAGCATCCTGCACTATATGTTCCTTCACAGAAATGTCAGAATGTTTTTGGTCATTTAACAATGAGTTCAATTTTTCTTCAATGGTTGTTAGTCTTGTTTTCATTCTTGGAAGACTAGATAAACTTTCATTGATAGTTGCAAAAGATAATTGATTTTTATGTTGAAAAGATGACAAATGGTCACTCAATCTTTTCAGATTTATCTTATCTATCTCTACCTCCTGGCAACAGGCAGATACAGTATCTTTTAGTTTAGACAAATCATTTTTTATATTTTGCCATAAAGCAACTTTCTTTTCATGGGTTGCTTTGTAATGAGACAATTCATCAGAGACTCTCTGTGCTTCACTTTTTAATGCTTGATAACCCTGATCAGTTAACAAACTATTATATCTCTGAGTCAATTGCATATTGTTCATTATATGATTTTTCTTGGCAATAATATCTCTCAAGTGCTCATCATTAATTCTTGCTACATCTGGAGTGTTTCTCAATAAGGAAACTGAGTAACTTTCCAGACTCTCGTAGAACTCAGGGTCAAGAGTTTCATCAATCACAGCCATATCAGGATTAATCATTGAGGTAGCAATTAAAAGTAATGGATTAAATACATGAGATATCTGTCTACTATTCCCAGCCTCTATAGGTCTCAAGGTTTCATCCTGCCTTCCAGATTTACCTGAAGGAACAGAGTCAGCCACAAGAAAAGGCACTTGAGAATCAATAGAGGGATGTACCAGGGTTTGCTGGGTATCACCATATTGGGCTTCCTTCTTCTTTTGTCTCCTTGATAAGGTTGGGGAGGAGTGGGGTTGGCCTGGGTGGGCCTTGATGGACCTACCTGAGGTAACTGATGCTGGTTTTGAGCCAAGTAGTCCCACTGAGTGTTGAGCCAGTCCCACTGCCACTTGGACACTTCCACCATCTCTTGGGATTGGGGAGCCAATTGTTGTTGATCCCTGGGAGGAAGAGGTTTCTTCTTCTCTTGGAGAAAAGTATCTGTTCTTCTCACCTTTTCTTCCAAGGCATCTACCCTTACCTTTAGTCTCAAGCTGTCTGTCCTTAACTCCTTTATGTGGGTAGACAGATTCTCTACCTGCTGAGACAAAGGCATCTTTTTTATCCTGAAGCCTTTTGGAAGCTCTTCTGGTGGGTTTGTCATGGGCTTCTGATCCTGAGTATTGTACACTAGGATTTCAACTTCTTCCATCTCTACATCCTGTTTGGGGCAAGGATTTATTAGTTTGAGAAATTATTCTTGTTAAAGGAGAACTTACAGAAGTAGGCTCATCATAATCAATTAAGTCTAGTTCTTCTTTACGTGCAGCAAAACCACTTTGGTCAGTCATTTTAAGATTCTACTGAAATGAAGGAAAGAGACAAAAATTAATTAGTCTTTATTTTTAATTTTTATTTAACAGAAATAAAATAAAAATAATAATAAAAAATCTTTTTAGGATAAAAATCAACTTAAATAAAATTAATAAAAAAAATTTAAAACCAGGATAATACAATCAACTGTAGAAATAAATTAGAATTTCTATTAAATTTTTATTTTCAGGATTTAAATCAACTAATTTATTACCAGGATTTATTGTCAACTGAAATAATCAAATATGAATATTTATTAATTAAAAACTTTATTTTAACTGATCACTTAACTACCAGGACTTAATGTCAACTGAAGTAATTAAATATGAAGTTTTATTTTAAAATTTTATTACTGATCACTTAACTACCAGGACTTAATGTCAACTGAAGTAATTAAATATGATTTTTATTAATTAAAAAGATTTATTGGATTACCAGGACTCCAAGTCAACTGAAGTAATTAAATGTGAATTATTTATTAATAAAAAATATTATTGTCAGGACAATTTGTCAACTGGAACAATTAAAATTTAAATTAATCAGGACAAATGTCAACTGAAAAAGTATAATAATTAATATTAAAATATAATTATTTTATTAATAAAAAAAATAATATTGTCAGGACAATTTGTCAACTGGAACAATTAAAATTCAAATTAATCAGGACAATTGTCAACTGAAAAATGATAATAATTAATATTAAAATATAATTATTTTATTACTTCTGGGACTAAGAACAGTTATTGCTCTATTATGGTCAACCAGGAAAAATAAAAATAAAAATATAATAATAAAATTAAATTCCAAATTACCAGACACCTCCCCCTGCAAAATGAGCAAATTAATGCCACTTACAGAGTGCTGAGTAAAATGAAATACGTAGCAAATGAAGAGTAAAGAGTAACCCACAAATAGTAATAACAATAATTACCACGATATATATGATCTTTAGTCAGTATATGAACTTAAGTTTTGGAGCGCGGTTCGATTCCCGTTTGCAGCAAAAACTTTTATCACGTGACTTATGACGTTTGTTGTTTTCTCGCCTCCACTTGTCCTTTACAGGTACTTGTACGCAGATGGTCCCCTCGATTACGCCTCAAGTAATGTTGCGCCGTCAATATTTCGGAAAGGATCGCAATTGTCAAGGTTCACTTTTGGTCTAGAAGCTTTGGTACGGAGTTATATGAAGATTTTAAGGATTACTTGGACTCTAAATAATTTAGTACGTATTTCTCAATCAAAGATGATGTTTTTACTCAATGATAAGAGGTAGATTTAAAATATTTATATAAACTATAGATTAGAATTACGTCCTTGTAAATACTAAAGATATAAGATATAAGAAATAAATATTATATTGTAGTTGTGGTAATAAGTAAGTTGGTAAAAAGGATGATTAAAAGACAACAAAAAGAGAGGCCTTTTATAGGCAAAGGAGAGACAAAGCACGGCAATCAAATTCTAAAAACAGTAGTATGAGAGAGAGAAAAGAATATTCCAGAAGGAGTATTTCAAATATTAAAGTTATTCTAAAAATAAGGTGTCAAAAAGATGTATTTACAGAGTATGTCAGAAATACATCAATTTATTTAATATTTACTGTAGAAGTCAATTCTAAATAAGAAATTTCAATTTTTTGTATATATTTAATATTATTTGAATATTAAAATCTTATTTTATCTTAATATCTATTTTTTAATATAAAATTTTATTTTTTCCAACCTGTCAAATGAGCATGGTGTTAGAGAAAAATATAAGGGACAATTTTATATTTTTAATATTAATTAATTATTTAATTTTTTAATTTTATCATTCTGTAATTAGTTAATTTATTATAACTAATTTTAATGTAGCTAAATTATAATTAAATAATAATTAAAATGATAAGGTGCGGATTCATCCAGTAAATAATTAATTATTTCACTGGGTAAGTCTAGTAGCCTGGCTGACACTCCCTCACTCTAAAAAAAACAATAAAAAAATGCTATGATTTTTTCTTTTTATACTTTTTTAGTAGAGTAGGAAGATTAGATATCTCCCTCCCAGGTATCCAAGAATCATATTCAGATGATTTATTCTTGAATCTCAATAAGTATTCTGTACCTTTTTCAGCAGTGACTATTCTGTCATTTAAAATTTTTTCAATTTCTGCTGTTTCAGTGATTTCATTTGGGATTTTCTTTGGTCTACCCCTCCTTTTTGGAAATAAATCACTATTGGATATGTAAGGTTTCAAAAGAGATATTGGAAAAACAGGATGTTTTCTGTCATATGGAGAATACAGAATAACTTCAACTGCATTATCTCCAATCATTCTTCTGACAACAAATGGACCAACAAATGGATCTTTCAATTTTTTATTACCTTGTAAGTTGAAGTGGACTGTAGAAATCAACACTTCATCACCCTTTTTATAAGTGTATTCTTTATGGGATTTGTCCCATCTTTTCTTCTCATATTCAAATGATTTTTCAATAAATTTTTGAGCATGATTTCTACATAGTTGTTGCATTTGAAGAAAAGATTTTACACCAGGATATATATCCAATTTAGGTATTTTGTTATTGAGAATTTGGGCAGGAGTATTAGGAACATATCCAAGCCAGAGCTCAAAAGGCTTTCTTTGAGTAACAGAATGAACAGTGCTATTATAAGCAAATTCTAACCCAGGAAGTAAGGTAACCCAATCATGAGTGAATCTGTCATTATCTTTATACTCAAGGCCAAAGGCACAATATCTTCTTATCATGTCCTCTAAAGTCTGAATCATTCTTTCAGCTAAACCATCAGTCTGAGGGTGATGGGCAGTAGAAAGTTTCAGATCACAACCACAAACATCAATCAGAGACATCCAAAATTCAGAAGTAAATTTTGTGTCTCTGTCAGAGATTATGGCTTTAGGAAAACCAGCAGTATTAAACATATGAGACCACCATAAGAAAGCTAATTCTTTAGTGGAAACATCCTTGTGGGTAGGGATAAATTTACACATTTTTGTGAATCTGTCCACAATAAACCAACAAGAGTTATAACTGTCTTTACCAGCAATAGGTAATCCTTTTACAAAATCCATGTTTATTATTTACCATGGAGCCTCAGGAGGTTCAATATGTTGCATTAATCCTGATCTTTTACCAGTTAATCTTTTTGATTTTTGGCAAGAATCACAAGATTCAACATATAATTTTGTGTCTTCAGACATATTAGCCCACCAAGCAGTGTTCTTAATTCTGATCATTGTTTTTTCAAGATCAAAATGTCCAGCTAATATGTCATCATGACAAATTTTCAAGATGATTTCTTTCATAGAAGGAGGAATAACAATAACATTACTCAACTTTCTTCATTAATATAGATATCCTTCATCAATTGAAAATTTACCTTTTTCCAAAGCTTTTTGGTACTTTGGTGGAAGGGTTTTAATTAATGCTTGTATTGAAGCATTCTTTGGATCATTTAATATGGTGCATAACTTTTTCAAGTCAGTGTCCTTATCATATGATTCCAGAATAAGCTGTAATAACTCTTCCTCCATATCAACCACATATATCCCATGAATATGAATAATTTCATCCTCAGGATCATAAGCAGGATTAGAGTCATCATTTAGTAAAGGTAACCTTGATAACATATCCACATTTGAGTGAACAATACCAGCCCTATGAATAATTGTCATTCTCCCTCTGTACTCTTGAACAGCCAGCTGCCATCTGAACATATGTCTGTTAGGTGTTTTCAAGTTTAAAAGGGATTTAACTGCACTGCAGCCAGTGACAAGTTCAAATTTCTGGTCATCTAGGTAATAATGAAGCTTTTCTAGAGCCGATACTACAGCTAAACACTCTAATTGAGTAGCACCATATTTCAATTCACTATTTCTCAAGGTTCTTGAAATATAACAAATTACTACTTCTGAAACTTTATCATTCATCACTTGTTTTTGATGGAGGGCAGCACCAAGACCAATGAAACTGGCATCAGTGTACAAAACAAATGGTTGATTAAAGTCAGGTAAAGCAAGAATTGGTGCTGACATCAAACAGTGTTTCATAGTGTCATAGGCTCTTTGTCTTTCACTATTCCAGACAAAAGCAACATCCTTTCTGGTTAATTGGGTAAGGGGTAAAGCTATGACTTAGTAATTTTTAATATACTGTCTATAGTATCCACACATTCCCAAAAAACTTTGGAGCTCTCTCACTGTTGTAGGAGCTTTCACCTGTTGTATGGCTGCAACTTTGTCCTGGTCAACACATATCTGTAAGCCTGAAACAACATGACCAAGAACTTTTAAAGAATGGAAACCAAATTTACATTTCTTCAAAGAAAGTGTCATATTTATTTCATCCATTTTCTGGAATACTTTACACAGGTGTTTAAGATGGTCCTCGAATGTTTTTGAGAATATAATGATATCATCAATATAAACCATCAGCCATCCTTCAATTATCTCTTGATGGAATGTGTTATCCATGACTTTTTGAAAAACTGAAGGGGCATTTTGAGGGCCAAATGGCATCCTAATATACTTATAAATACCCATATGAGTGTCAATCATCAGAAAGTTCTGAGAATTTTTCTCAACAGGTACCTGGTGATATCCCTTATTACCATCCAAAAAGCTGATATATTTAGCACCCTGTAAAGTAGCATGTATAGAGCTGATTCTAGGTAAAGGATAGATATCATCAACAGTATAAGTGTTTAGTGTTCTATAATCACCACATAACCTGGCTTTATATTTCTCATGAGAAATTAGGACAGGTGAGATAACACACTATTTAGGTGTTTCAACTACCTTTTCAATAATATTCATTTTTAAAAGGGTAGAGATATTATCTTCAATATCTTTTCTCTTTGTGGGAGAAGCAGGATAAGGCTTCTTCTTTAAACTAGGTGGTATATCAGTTAATGGGCAAGACAATGAAAGTTTCATTTCCTCTTTAACTAATCCCAGTTCATGTGACCCATGAGCAAAGGCCATAGGAAAAGATTTTATCAAGTTAATGATGGAATATTTATCCTCACCAGAAAGTTATTCTCCAAAAGAAGCATTGTCAATTTCAGACATAAGGGCATGCATTTCCTTTGTAGATCTTCCTTTATATTGAACCACAGAATTACATGTGTTCCATTCTGGTTTTAATAATTTTTTAGGGGCGGAAATTTTAAATTTTCTCTTCCCATTTATCCCCATTGTGAAACATTAGTTTGAAGGATCCAATTTTATGCCATACTTGGTTAAAATATCATTCCCTACAATAAACCAATTGCTCAAGTTATCATTTTTCATGACAACAAAATCACAAATAGCTCTTACAAAACCATGGTTATATTTAAAAAACACTGTGGCTTTGTATTTACCAATGGGGGACAAAACAGAGCCATACCCTCTCCAATTTTCAGAAACTATAGGCATCAGTTTAGATTTATAGTCTTGATCTACTGAAGCAAGTGCTCTTTCAGATACTACACTTCCTCCAGCTCCAGAATCCAGAACAACTTCAATGCTGGTTCCATTGATCAAGACTGGTGCCTTAAGAGGGTCAATAACAATTGAGTTATCCTCAATGTCCTTTATGATCTCAGCATCCTCAACTCTAGATAAATCATTATTATCAATGTCAATAGTATTTAAATAATGAATATCTTCTTCCAGAATCAAGATTTCTTGTTGAGATTCATATGAAATATTGCTGGCACAATCACTTGATGTATCATCCAGTGCCACTGTGTCATCAGCATGCTCCTCTGTTTGTTCTACAAGATTTATCTTCTTTTCACAAACATGGCCTTTCTGCCAAGGCTTGTTGCACTTGAAGCAAGTGTTTGTTGCATACTTCTTTGGTGCAACAGGGGCAGTAGGTTTACCAACCTTTTCCAGAGGATTTTGTTGGTAAGTGGAGGGTTTCTTCAAAGGGGTCCTAGGAATGAATCTTCTTGCATCATACTTATTGTTTATAAGTATCTCATTGCAAGTATTAATGAAAGAAGAGGGTTCTTTGGAGAACTCAGTCCTAGCCACTATCAAGTCTCTCAGAGACATTGGTAATTTATAGAGGATCCTGTCCTTCCATAAATCAAACTCCATATTTGGGTCCATTGCCCTTAAGATTTTTACAAGTTTCATTAAAAACTCAATAGGTTTATCAGTAGAAGAGCTATATATAGTTTCCTTATACTGCCTTTGTTGAGCCATTCTGAACTTGGTGCCACCAAATTGTGCTTTAATTAATTTCTTCCAATCCTCCCATGAGTAGTCATTCCCATCCAGGAGAACAGATTCATACCACATCAGGGAAACATTAGTGAACAAAGAAATTAACTTGGACACAATTTCCTCATCTGGGAGTTTGTAAGAATTTTTTAAATTATCAATTCTGCAAATAAATTGTTTCCAATCAGAAGAAGAATCACCATCAAATGTTGGGTACTGGTCAAGTTTTGGCCAATTCTTTTGATTTGAAGGAGTCTCCCTAGTACTAGCTTGTTTCTGAGTAAGAAGCAGCTGTAATTTCTCTAATTGTGCTGAAATCTCATTGTTTAATCCTTCTGTTGCAGATCCTGGTGCATCATCAGTTTTTGATGGAAACTCAGTGTTATCAACAGGTATTTCTGGATCTATTTTTATTTTAGATGAACTAGCCACAGGTACTGGTTGAGCATCCTGCACTATATGTTCCTTCACAGAAATGTCAGAATGTTTTTGGTCATTTAACAATGAGTTCAATTTTTCTTCAATGGTTGTTAGTCTTGTTTTCATTCTTGGAAGACTAGATAAACTTTCATTGATAGTTGCAAAAGATAATTGATTTTTATGTTGAAAAGATGACAAATGGTCACTCAATCTTTTCAGATTTATCTTATCTATCTCTACCTCCTGGCAACAGGCAGATACAGTATCTTTTAGTTTAGACAAATCATTTTTTATATTTTGCCATAAAGCAACTTTCTTTTCATGGGTTGCTTTGTAATGAGACAATTCATCAGAGACTCTCTGTGCTTCACTTTTTAATGCTTGATAACCCTGATCAGTTAACAAACTATTATATCTCTGAGTCAATTGCATATTGTTCATTATATGATTTTTCTTGGCAATAATATCTCTCAAGTGCTCATCATTAATTCTTGCTACATCTGGAGTGTTTCTCAATAAGGAAACTGAGTAACTTTCCAGACTCTCGTAGAACTCAGGGTCAAGAGTTTCATCAATCACAGCCATATCAGGATTAATCATTGAGGTAGCAATTAAAAGTAATGGATTAAATACATGAGATATCTGTCTACTATTCCCAGCCTCTATAGGTCTCAAGGTTTCATCCTGCCTTCCAGATTTACCTGAAGGAACAGAGTCAGCCACAAGAAAAGGCACTTGAGAATCAATAGAGGGATGTACCAGGGTTTGCTGGGTATCACCATATTGGGCTTCCTTCTTCTTTTGTCTCCTTGATAAGGTTGGGGAGGAGTGGGGTTGGCCTGGGTGGGCCTTGATGGACCTACCTGAGGTAACTGATGCTGGTTTTGAGCCAAGTAGTCCCACTGAGTGTTGAGCCAGTCCCACTGCCACTTGGACACTTCCACCATCTCTTGGGATTGGGGAGCCAATTGTTGTTGATCCCTGGGAGGAAGAGGTTTCTTCTTCTCTTGGAGAAAAGTATCTGTTCTTCTCACCTTTTCTTCCAAGGCATCTACCCTTACCTTTAGTCTCAAGCTGTCTGTCCTTAACTCCTTTATGTGGGTAGACAGATTCTCTACCTGCTGAGACAAAGGCATCTTTTTTATCCTGAAGCCTTTTGGAAGCTCTTCTGGTGGGTTTGTCATGGGCTTCTGATCCTGAGTATTGTACACTAGGATTTCAACTTCTTCCATCTCTACATCCTGTTTGGGGCAAGGATTTATTAGTTTGAGAAATTATTCTTGTTAAAGGAGAACTTACAGAAGTAGGCTCATCATAATCAATTAAGTCTAGTTCTTCTTTACGTGCAGCAAAACCACTTTGGTCAGTCATTTTAAGATTCTACTGAAATGAAGGAAAGAGACAAAAATTAATTAGTCTTTATTTTTAATTTTTATTTAACAGAAATAAAATAAAAATAATAATAAAAAATCTTTTTAGGATAAAAATCAACTTAAATAAAATTAATAAAAAAAATTTAAAACCAGGATAATACAATCAACTGTAGAAATAAATTAGAATTTCTATTAAATTTTTATTTTCAGGATTTAAATCAACTAATTTATTACCAGGATTTATTGTCAACTGAAATAATCAAATATGAATATTTATTAATTAAAAACTTTATTTTAACTGATCACTTAACTACCAGGACTTAATGTCAACTGAAGTAATTAAATATGAAGTTTTATTTTAAAATTTTATTACTGATCACTTAACTACCAGGACTTAATGTCAACTGAAGTAATTAAATATGATTTTTATTAATTAAAAAGATTTATTGGATTACCAGGACTCCAAGTCAACTGAAGTAATTAAATGTGAATTATTTATTAATAAAAAATATTATTGTCAGGACAATTTGTCAACTGGAACAATTAAAATTTAAATTAATCAGGACAAATGTCAACTGAAAAAGTATAATAATTAATATTAAAATATAATTATTTTATTAATAAAAAAAATAATATTGTCAGGACAATTTGTCAACTGGAACAATTAAAATTCAAATTAATCAGGACAATTGTCAACTGAAAAATGATAATAATTAATATTAAAATATAATTATTTTATTACTTCTGGGACTAAGAACAGTTATTGCTCTATTATGGTCAACCAGGAAAAATAAAAATAAAAATATAATAATAAAATTAAATTCCAAATTACCAGACACCTCCCCCTGCAAAATGAGCAAATTAATGCCACTTACAGAGTGCTGAGTAAAATGAAATACGTAGCAAATGAAGAGTAAAGAGTAACCCACAAATAGTAATAACAATAATTACCACGATATATATGATCTTTAGTCAGTATATGAACTTAAGTTTTGGAGCGCGGTTCGATTCCCGTTTGCAGCAAAAACTTTTATCACGTGACTTATGACGTTTGTTGTTTTCTCGCCTCCACTTGTCCTTTACAGGTACTTGTACGCAGATGGTCCCCTCGATTACGCCTCAAGTAACGTTGCGCCGTCAATATTTCGGAAAGGATCGCAATTGTCAAGGTTCACTTTTGGTCTAGAAGCTTTGGTACGGAGTTATATGAAGATTTTAAGGATTACTTGGACTCTAAATAATTTAGTACGTATTTCTCAATCAAAGATGATGTTTTTACTCAATGATAAGAGGTAGATTTAAAATATTTATATAAACTATAGATTAGAATTACGTCCTTGTAAATACTAAAGATATAAGATATAAGAAATAAATATTATATTGTAGTTGTGGTAATAAGTAAGTTGGTAAAAAGGATGATTAAAAGACAACAAAAAGAGAGGCCTTTTATAGGCAAAGGAGAGACAAAGCACGGCAATCAAATTCTAAAAACAGTAGTATGAGAGAGAGAAAAGAATATTCCAGAAGGAGTATTTCAAATATTAAAGTTATTCTAATAATAAGGTGTCAAAAAGATGTATTTACAGAGTATGTCAGAAATACATCAATTTATTTAATATTTACTGTAGAAGTCAATTCTAAATAAGAAATTTCAATTTTTTGTATATATTTAATATTATTTGAATATTAAAATCTTATTTTATCTTAATATCTATTTTTTAATATAAAATTTTATTTTTTCCAACCTGTCAAATGAGCATGGTGTTAGAGAAAAATATAAGGGACAATTTTATATTTTTAATATTAATTAATTATTTAATTTTTTAATTTTATCATTCTGTAATTAGTTAATTTATTATAACTAATTTTAATGTAGCTAAATTATAATTAAATAATAATTAAAATGATAAGGTGCGGATTCATCCAGTAAATAATTAATTATTTCACTGGGTAAGTCTAGTAGCCTGGCTGACACTCCCTCACTCTAAAAAAAACAATAAAAAAATGCTATGATTTTTTCTTTTTATACTTTTTTAGTAGAGTAGGAAGATTAGATATCTCCCTCCCAGGTATCCAAGAATCATATTCAGATGATTTATTCTTGAATCTCAATAAGTATTCTGTACCTTTTTCAGCAGTGACTATTCTGTCATTTAAAATTTTTTCAATTTCTGCTGTTTCAGTGATTTCATTTGGGATTTTCTTTGGTCTACCCCTCCTTTTTGGAAATAAATCACTATTGGATATGTAAGGTTTCAAAAGAGATATTGGAAAAACAGGATGTTTTCTGTCATATGGAGAATACAGAATAACTTCAACTGCATTATCTCCAATCATTCTTCTGACAACAAATGGACCAACAAATGGATCTTTCAATTTTTTATTACCTTGTAAGTTGAGGTGGACTGTAGAAATCAACACTTCATCACCCTTTTTATAAGTGTATTCTTTATGGGATTTGTCCCATCTTTTCTTCTCATATTCAAATGATTTTTCAATAAATTTTTGAGCATGATTTCTACATAGTTGTTGCATTTGAAGAAAAGATTTTACACCAGGATATATATCCAATTTAGGTATTTTGTTATTGAGAATTTGGGCAGGAGTATTAGGAACATATCCAAGCCAGAGCTCAAAAGGCTTTCTTTGAGTAACAGAATGAACAGTGCTATTATAAGCAAATTCTAACCCAGGAAGTAAGGTAACCCAATCATGAGTGAATCTGTCATTATCTTTATACTCAAGGCCAAAGGCACAATATCTTCTTATCATGTCCTCTAAAGTCTGAATCATTCTTTCAGCTAAACCATCAGTCTGAGGGTGATGGGCAGTAGAAAGTTTCAGATCACAACCACAAACATCAATCAGAGACATCCAAAATTCAGAAGTAAATTTTGTGTCTCTGTCAGAGATTATGGCTTTAGGAAAACCAGCAGTATTAAACATATGAGACCACCATAAGAAAGCTAATTCTTTAGTGGAAACATCCTTGTGGGTAGGGATAAATTTACACATTTTTGTGAATCTGTCCACAATAAACCAACAAGAGTTATAACTGTCTTTACCAGCAATAGGTAATCCTTTTACAAAATCCATGTTTATTATTTACCATGGAGCCTCAGGAGGTTCAATATGTTGCATTAATCCTGATCTTTTACCAGTTAATCTTTTTGATTTTTGGCAAGAATCACAAGATTCAACATATAATTTTGTGTCTTCAGACATATTAGCCCACCAAGCAGTGTTCTTAATTCTGATCATTGTTTTTTCAAGATCAAAATGTCCAGCTAATATGTCATCATGACAAATTTTCAAGATGATTTCTTTCATAGAAGGAGGAATAACAATAACATTACTCAACTTTCTTCATTAATATAGATATCCTTCATCAATTGAAAATTTACCTTTTTCCAAAGCTTTTTGGTACTTTGGTGGAAGGGTTTTAATTAATGCTTGTATTGAAGCATTCTTTGGATCATTTAATATGGTGCATAACTTTTTCAAGTCAGTGTCCTTATCATATGATTCCAGAATAAGCTGTAATAACTCTTCCTCCATATCAACCACATATATCCCATGAATATGAATAATTTCATCCTCAGGATCATAAGCAGGATTAGAGTCATCATTTAGTAAAGGTAACCTTGATAACATATCCACATTTGAGTGAACAATACCAGCCCTATGAATAATTGTCATTCTCCCTCTGTACTCTTGAACAGCCAGCTGCCATCTGAACATATGTCTGTTAGGTGTTTTCAAGTTTAAAAGGGATTTAACTGCACTGCAGCCAGTGACAAGTTCAAATTTCTGGTCATCTAGGTAATAATGAAGCTTTTCTAGAGCCGATACTACAGCTAAACACTCTAATTGAGTAGCACCATATTTCAATTCACTATTTCTCAAGGTTCTTGAAATATAACAAATTACTACTTCTGAAACTTTATCATTCATCACTTGTTTTTGATGGAGGGCAGCACCAAGACCAATGAAACTGGCATCAGTGTACAAAACAAATGGTTGATTAAAGTCAGGTAAAGCAAGAATTGGTGCTGACATCAAACAGTGTTTCATAGTGTCATAGGCTCTTTGTCTTTCACTATTCCAGACAAAAGCAACATCCTTTCTGGTTAATTGGGTAAGGGGTAAAGCTATGACTTAGTAATTTTTAATATACTGTCTATAGTATCCACACATTCCCAAAAAACTTTGGAGCTCTCTCACTGTTGTAGGAGCTTTCACCTGTTGTATGGCTGCAACTTTGTCCTGGTCAACACATATCTGTAAGCCTGAAACAACATGACCAAGAACTTTTAAAGAATGGAAACCAAATTTACATTTCTTCAAAGAAAGTGTCATATTTATTTCATCCATTTTCTGGAATACTTTACACAGGTGTTTAAGATGGTCCTCGAATGTTTTTGAGAATATAATGATATCATCAATATAAACCATCAGCCATCCTTCAATTATCTCTTGATGGAATGTGTTATCCATGACTTTTTGAAAAACTGAAGGGGCATTTTGAGGGCCAAATGGCATCCTAATATACTTATAAATACCCATATGAGTGTCAATCATCAGAAAGTTCTGAGAATTTTTCTCAACAGGTACCTGGTGATATCCCTTATTACCATCCAAAAAGCTGATATATTTAGCACCCTGTAAAGTAGCATGTATAGAGCTGATTCTAGGTAAAGGATAGATATCATCAACAGTATAAGTGTTTAGTGTTCTATAATCACCACATAACCTGGCTTTATATTTCTCATGAGAAATTAGGACAGGTGAGATAACACACTATTTAGGTGTTTCAACTACCTTTTCAATAATATTCATTTTTAAAAGGGTAGAGATATTATCTTCAATATCTTTTCTCTTTGTGGGAGAAGCAGGATAAGGCTTCTTCTTTAAACTAGGTGGTATATCAGTTAATGGGCAAGACAATGAAAGTTTCATTTCCTCTTTAACTAATCCCAGTTCATGTGACCCATGAGCAAAGGCCATAGGAAAAGATTTTATCAAGTTAATGATGGAATATTTATCCTCACCAGAAAGTTATTCTCCAAAAGAAGCATTGTCAATTTCAGACATAAGGGCATGCATTTCCTTTGTAGATCTTCCTTTATATTGAACCACAGAATTACATGTGTTCCATTCTGGTTTTAATAATTTTTTAGGGGCGGAAATTTTAAATTTTCTCTTCCCATTTATCCCCATTGTGAAACATTAGTTTGAAGGATCCAATTTTATGCCATACTTGGTTAAAATATCATTCCCTACAATAAACCAATTGCTCAAGTTATCATTTTTCATGACAACAAAATCACAAATAGCTCTTACAAAACCATGGTTATATTTAAAAAACACTGTGGCTTTGTATTTACCAATGGGGGACAAAACAGAGCCATACCCTCTCCAATTTTCAGAAACTATAGGCATCAGTTTAGATTTATAGTCTTGATCTACTGAAGCAAGTGCTCTTTCAGATACTACACTTCCTCCAGCTCCAGAATCCAGAACAACTTCAATGCTGGTTCCATTGATCAAGACTGGTGCCTTAAGAGGGTCAATAACAATTGAGTTATCCTCAATGTCCTTTATGATCTCAGCATCCTCAACTCTAGATAAATCATTATTATCAATGTCAATAGTATTTAAATAATGAATATCTTCTTCCAGAATCAAGATTTCTTGTTGAGATTCATATGAAATATTGCTGGCACAATCACTTGATGTATCATCCAGTGCCACTGTGTCATCAGCATGCTCCTCTGTTTGTTCTACAAGATTTATCTTCTTTTCACAAACATGGCCTTTCTGCCAAGGCTTGTTGCACTTGAAGCAAGTGTTTGTTGCATACTTCTTTGGTGCAACAGGGGCAGTAGGTTTACCAACCTTTTCCAGAGGATTTTGTTGGTAAGTGGAGGGTTTCTTCAAAGGGGTCCTAGGAATGAATCTTCTTGCATCATACTTATTGTTTATAAGTATCTCATTGCAAGTATTAATGAAAGAAGAGGGTTCTTTGGAGAACTCAGTCCTAGCCACTATCAAGTCTCTCAGAGACATTGGTAATTTATAGAGGATCCTGTCCTTCCATAAATCAAACTCCATATTTGGGTCCATTGCCCTTAAGATTTTTACAAGTTTCATTAAAAACTCAATAGGTTTATCAGTAGAAGAGCTATATAAAGTTTCCTTATACTGCCTTTGTTGAGCCATTCTGAACTTGGTGCCACCAAATTGTGCTTTAATTAATTTCTTCCAATCCTCCCATGAGTAGTCATTCCCATCCAGGAGAACAGATTCATACCACATCAGGGAAACATTAGTGAACAAAGAAATTAACTTGGACACAATTTCCTCATCTGGGAGTTTGTAAGAATTTTTTAAATTATCAATTCTGCAAATAAATTGTTTCCAATCAGAAGAAGAATCACCATCAAATGTTGGGTACTGGTCAAGTTTTGGCCAATTCTTTTGATTTGAAGGAGTCTCCCTAGTACTAGCTTGTTTCTGAGTAAGAAGCAGCTGTAATTTCTCTAATTGTGCTGAAATCTCATTGTTTAATCCTTCTGTTGCAGATCCTGGTGCATCATCAGTTTTTGATGGAAACTCAGTGTTATCAACAGGTATTTCTGGATCTATTTTTATTTTAGATGAACTAGCCACAGGTACTGGTTGAGCATCCTGCACTATATGTTCCTTCACAGAAATGTCAGAATGTTTTTGGTCATTTAACAATGAGTTCAATTTTTCTTCAATGGTTGTTAGTCTTGTTTTCATTCTTGGAAGACTAGATAAACTTTCATTGATAGTTGCAAAAGATAATTGATTTTTATGTTGAAAAGATGACAAATGGTCACTCAATCTTTTCAGATTTATCTTATCTATCTCTACCTCCTGGCAACAGGCAGATACAGTATCTTTTAGTTTAGACAAATCATTTTTTATATTTTGCCATAAAGCAACTTTCTTTTCATGGGTTGCTTTGTAATGAGACAATTCATCAGAGACTCTCTGTGCTTCACTTTTTAATGCTTGATAACCCTGATCAGTTAACAAACTATTATATCTCTGAGTCAATTGCATATTGTTCATTATATGATTTTTCTTGGCAATAATATCTCTCAAGTGCTCATCATTAATTCTTGCTACATCTGGAGTGTTTCTCAATAAGGAAACTGAGTAACTTTCCAGACTCTCGTAGAACTCAGGGTCAAGAGTTTCATCAATCACAGCCATATCAGGATTAATCATTGAGGTAGCAATTAAAAGTAATGGATTAAATACATGAGATATCTGTCTACTATTCCCAGCCTCTATAGGTCTCAAGGTTTCATCCTGCCTTCCAGATTTACCTGAAGGAACAGAGTCAGCCACAAGAAAAGGCACTTGAGAATCAATAGAGGGATGTACCAGGGTTTGCTGGGTATCACCATATTGGGCTTCCTTCTTCTTTTGTCTCCTTGATAAGGTTGGGGAGGAGTGGGGTTGGCCTGGGTGGGCCTTGATGGACCTACCTGAGGTAACTGATGCTGGTTTTGAGCCAAGTAGTCCCACTGAGTGTTGAGCCAGTCCCACTGCCACTTGGACACTTCCACCATCTCTTGGGATTGGGGAGCCAATTGTTGTTGATCCCTGGGAGGAAGAGGTTTCTTCTTCTCTTGGAGAAAAGTATCTGTTCTTCTCACCTTTTCTTCCAAGGCATCTACCCTTACCTTTAGTCTCAAGCTGTCTGTCCTTAACTCCTTTATGTGGGTAGACAGATTCTCTACCTGCTGAGACAAAGGCATCTTTTTTATCCTGAAGCCTTTTGGAAGCTCTTCTGGTGGGTTTGTCATGGGCTTCTGATCCTGAGTATTGTACACTAGGATTTCAACTTCTTCCATCTCTACATCCTGTTTGGGGCAAGGATTTATTAGTTTGAGAAATTATTCTTGTTAAAGGAGAACTTACAGAAGTAGGCTCATCATAATCAATTAAGTCTAGTTCTTCTTTACGTGCAGCAAAACCACTTTGGTCAGTCATTTTAAGATTCTACTGAAATGAAGGAAAGAGACAAAAATTAATTAGTCTTTATTTTTAATTTTTATTTAACAGAAATAAAATAAAAATAATAATAAAAAATCTTTTTAGGATAAAAATCAACTTAAATAAAATTAATAAAAAAAATTTAAAACCAGGATAATACAATCAACTGTAGAAATAAATTAGAATTTCTATTAAATTTTTATTTTCAGGATTTAAATCAACTAATTTATTACCAGGATTTATTGTCAACTGAAATAATCAAATATGAATATTTATTAATTAAAAACTTTATTTTAACTGATCACTTAACTACCAGGACTTAATGTCAACTGAAGTAATTAAATATGAAGTTTTATTTTAAAATTTTATTACTGATCACTTAACTACCAGGACTTAATGTCAACTGAAGTAATTAAATATGATTTTTATTAATTAAAAAGATTTATTGGATTACCAGGACTCCAAGTCAACTGAAGTAATTAAATGTGAATTATTTATTAATAAAAAATATTATTGTCAGGACAATTTGTCAACTGGAACAATTAAAATTTAAATTAATCAGGACAAATGTCAACTGAAAAAGTATAATAATTAATATTAAAATATAATTATTTTATTAATAAAAAAAATAATATTGTCAGGACAATTTGTCAACTGGAACAATTAAAATTCAAATTAATCAGGACAATTGTCAACTGAAAAATGATAATAATTAATATTAAAATATAATTATTTTATTACTTCTGGGACTAAGAACAGTTATTGCTCTATTATGGTCAACCAGGAAAAATAAAAATAAAAATATAATAATAAAATTAAATTCCAAATTACCAGACACCTCCCCCTGCAAAATGAGCAAATTAATGCCACTTACAGAGTGCTGAGTAAAATGAAATACGTAGCAAATGAAGAGTAAAGAGTAACCCACAAATAGTAATAACAATAATTACCACGATATATATGATCTTTAGTCAGTATATGAACTTAAGTTTTGGAGCGCGGTTCGATTCCCGTTTGCAGCAAAAACTTTTATCACGTGACTTATGACGTTTGTTGTTTTCTCGCCTCCACTTGTCCTTTACAGGTACTTGTACGCAGATGGTCCCCTCGATTACGCCTCAAGTAATGTTGCGCCGTCAATATTTCGGAAAGGATCGCAATTGTCAAGGTTCACTTTTGGTCTAGAAGCTTTGGTACGGAGTTATATGAAGATTTTAAGGATTACTTGGACTCTAAATAATTTAGTACGTATTTCTCAATCAAAGATGATGTTTTTACTCAATGATAAGAGGTAGATTTAAAATATTTATATAAACTATAGATTAGAATTACGTCCTTGTAAATACTAAAGATATAAGATATAAGAAATAAATATTATATTGTAGTTGTGGTAATAAGTAAGTTGGTAAAAAGGATGATTAAAAGACAACAAAAAGAGAGGCCTTTTATAGGCAAAGGAGAGACAAAGCACGGCAATCAAATTCTAAAAACAGTAGTATGAGAGAGAGAAAAGAATATTCCAGAAGGAGT
Source organism: Hemileia vastatrix (assembly GCA_030280995.1). Classification (NCBI taxonomy): domain Eukaryota; kingdom Fungi; phylum Basidiomycota; class Pucciniomycetes; order Pucciniales; family Zaghouaniaceae; genus Hemileia; species Hemileia vastatrix. The sequence goes on along the minus strand of JASXTE010000003.1, from coordinate 36,213,852 downwards.
ATTTCAAATATTAAAGTTATTCTAAAAATAAGGTGTCAAAAAGATGTATTTACAGAGTATGTCAGAAATACATCAATTTATTTAATATTTACTGTAGAAGTCAATTCTAAATAAGAAATTTCAATTTTTTGTATATATTTAATATTATTTGAATATTAAAATCTTATTTTATCTTAATATCTATTTTTTAATATAAAATTTTATTTTTTCCAACCTGTCAAATGAGCATGGTGTTAGAGAAAAATATAAGGGACAATTTTATATTTTTAATATTAATTAATTATTTAATTTTTTAATTTTATCATTCTGTAATTAGTTAATTTATTATAACTAATTTTAATGTAGCTAAATTATAATTAAATAATAATTAAAATGATAAGGTGCGGATTCATCCAGTAAATAATTAATTATTTCACTGGGTAAGTCTAGTAGCCTGGCTGACACTCCCTCACTCTAAAAAAAACAATAAAAAAATGCTATGATTTTTTCTTTTTATACTTTTTTAGTAGAGTAGGAAGATTAGATATCTCCCTCCCAGGTATCCAAGAATCATATTCAGATGATTTATTCTTGAATCTCAATAAGTATTCTGTACCTTTTTCAGCAGTGACTATTCTGTCATTTAAAATTTTTTCAATTTCTGCTGTTTCAGTGATTTCATTTGGGATTTTCTTTGGTCTACCCCTCCTTTTTGGAAATAAATCACTATTGGATATGTAAGGTTTCAAAAGAGATATTGGAAAAACAGGATGTTTTCTGTCATATGGAGAATACAGAATAACTTCAACTGCATTATCTCCAATCATTCTTCTGACAACAAATGGACCAACAAATGGATCTTTCAATTTTTTATTACCTTGTAAGTTGAAGTGGACTGTAGAAATCAACACTTCATCACCCTTTTTATAAGTGTATTCTTTATGGGATTTGTCCCATCTTTTCTTCTCATATTCAAATGATTTTTCAATAAATTTTTGAGCATGATTTCTACATAGTTGTTGCATTTGAAGAAAAGATTTTACACCAGGATATATATCCAATTTAGGTATTTTGTTATTGAGAATTTGGGCAGGAGTATTAGGAACATATCCAAGCCAGAGCTCAAAAGGCTTTCTTTGAGTAACAGAATGAACAGTGCTATTATAAGCAAATTCTAACCCAGGAAGTAAGGTAACCCAATCATGAGTGAATCTGTCATTATCTTTATACTCAAGGCCAAAGGCACAATATCTTCTTATCATGTCCTCTAAAGTCTGAATCATTCTTTCAGCTAAACCATCAGTCTGAGGGTGATGGGCAGTAGAAAGTTTCAGATCACAACCACAAACATCAATCAGAGACATCCAAAATTCAGAAGTAAATTTTGTGTCTCTGTCAGAGATTATGGCTTTAGGAAAACCAGCAGTATTAAACATATGAGACCACCATAAGAAAGCTAATTCTTTAGTGGAAACATCCTTGTGGGTAGGGATAAATTTACACATTTTTGTGAATCTGTCCACAATAAACCAACAAGAGTTATAACTGTCTTTACCAGCAATAGGTAATCCTTTTACAAAATCCATGTTTATTATTTACCATGGAGCCTCAGGAGGTTCAATATGTTGCATTAATCCTGATCTTTTACCAGTTAATCTTTTTGATTTTTGGCAAGAATCACAAGATTCAACATATAATTTTGTGTCTTCAGACATATTAGCCCACCAAGCAGTGTTCTTAATTCTGATCATTGTTTTTTCAAGATCAAAATGTCCAGCTAATATGTCATCATGACAAATTTTCAAGATGATTTCTTTCATAGAAGGAGGAATAACAATAACATTACTCAACTTTCTTCATTAATATAGATATCCTTCATCAATTGAAAATTTACCTTTTTCCAAAGCTTTTTGGTACTTTGGTGGAAGGGTTTTAATTAATGCTTGTATTGAAGCATTCTTTGGATCATTTAATATGGTGCATAACTTTTTCAAGTCAGTGTCCTTATCATATGATTCCAGAATAAGCTGTAATAACTCTTCCTCCATATCAACCACATATATCCCATGAATATGAATAATTTCATCCTCAGGATCATAAGCAGGATTAGAGTCATCATTTAGTAAAGGTAACCTTGATAACATATCCACATTTGAGTGAACAATACCAGCCCTATGAATAATTGTCATTCTCCCTCTGTACTCTTGAACAGCCAGCTGCCATCTGAACATATGTCTGTTAGGTGTTTTCAAGTTTAAAAGGGATTTAACTGCACTGCAGCCAGTGACAAGTTCAAATTTCTGGTCATCTAGGTAATAATGAAGCTTTTCTAGAGCCGATACTACAGCTAAACACTCTAATTGAGTAGCACCATATTTCAATTCACTATTTCTCAAGGTTCTTGAAATATAACAAATTACTACTTCTGAAACTTTATCATTCATCACTTGTTTTTGATGGAGGGCAGCACCAAGACCAATGAAACTGGCATCAGTGTACAAAACAAATGGTTGATTAAAGTCAGGTAAAGCAAGAATTGGTGCTGACATCAAACAGTGTTTCATAGTGTCATAGGCTCTTTGTCTTTCACTATTCCAGACAAAAGCAACATCCTTTCTGGTTAATTGGGTAAGGGGTAAAGCTATGACTTAGTAATTTTTAATATACTGTCTATAGTATCCACACATTCCCAAAAAACTTTGGAGCTCTCTCACTGTTGTAGGAGCTTTCACCTGTTGTATGGCTGCAACTTTGTCCTGGTCAACACATATCTGTAAGCCTGAAACAACATGACCAAGAACTTTTAAAGAATGGAAACCAAATTTACATTTCTTCAAAGAAAGTGTCATATTTATTTCATCCATTTTCTGGAATACTTTACACAGGTGTTTAAGATGGTCCTCGAATGTTTTTGAGAATATAATGATATCATCAATATAAACCATCAGCCATCCTTCAATTATCTCTTGATGGAATGTGTTATCCATGACTTTTTGAAAAACTGAAGGGGCATTTTGAGGGCCAAATGGCATCCTAATATACTTATAAATACCCATATGAGTGTCAATCATCAGAAAGTTCTGAGAATTTTTCTCAACAGGTACCTGGTGATATCCCTTATTACCATCCAAAAAGCTGATATATTTAGCACCCTGTAAAGTAGCATGTATAGAGCTGATTCTAGGTAAAGGATAGATATCATCAACAGTATAAGTGTTTAGTGTTCTATAATCACCACATAACCTGGCTTTATATTTCTCATGAGAAATTAGGACAGGTGAGATAACACACTATTTAGGTGTTTCAACTACCTTTTCAATAATATTCATTTTTAAAAGGGTAGAGATATTATCTTCAATATCTTTTCTCTTTGTGGGAGAAGCAGGATAAGGCTTCTTCTTTAAACTAGGTGGTATATCAGTTAATGGGCAAGACAATGAAAGTTTCATTTCCTCTTTAACTAATCCCAGTTCATGTGACCCATGAGCAAAGGCCATAGGAAAAGATTTTATCAAGTTAATGATGGAATATTTATCCTCACCAGAAAGTTATTCTCCAAAAGAAGCATTGTCAATTTCAGACATAAGGGCATGCATTTCCTTTGTAGATCTTCCTTTATATTGAACCACAGAATTACATGTGTTCCATTCTGGTTTTAATAATTTTTTAGGGGCGGAAATTTTAAATTTTCTCTTCCCATTTATCCCCATTGTGAAACATTAGTTTGAAGGATCCAATTTTATGCCATACTTGGTTAAAATATCATTCCCTACAATAAACCAATTGCTCAAGTTATCATTTTTCATGACAACAAAATCACAAATAGCTCTTACAAAACCATGGTTATATTTAAAAAACACTGTGGCTTTGTATTTACCAATGGGGGACAAAACAGAGCCATACCCTCTCCAATTTTCAGAAACTATAGGCATCAGTTTAGATTTATAGTCTTGATCTACTGAAGCAAGTGCTCTTTCAGATACTACACTTCCTCCAGCTCCAGAATCCAGAACAACTTCAATGCTGGTTCCATTGATCAAGACTGGTGCCTTAAGAGGGTCAATAACAATTGAGTTATCCTCAATGTCCTTTATGATCTCAGCATCCTCAACTCTAGATAAATCATTATTATCAATGTCAATAGTATTTAAATAATGAATATCTTCTTCCAGAATCAAGATTTCTTGTTGAGATTCATATGAAATATTGCTGGCACAATCACTTGATGTATCATCCAGTGCCACTGTGTCATCAGCATGCTCCTCTGTTTGTTCTACAAGATTTATCTTCTTTTCACAAACATGGCCTTTCTGCCAAGGCTTGTTGCACTTGAAGCAAGTGTTTGTTGCATACTTCTTTGGTGCAACAGGGGCAGTAGGTTTACCAACCTTTTCCAGAGGATTTTGTTGGTAAGTGGAGGGTTTCTTCAAAGGGGTCCTAGGAATGAATCTTCTTGCATCATACTTATTGTTTATAAGTATCTCATTGCAAGTATTAATGAAAGAAGAGGGTTCTTTGGAGAACTCAGTCCTAGCCACTATCAAGTCTCTCAGAGACATTGGTAATTTATAGAGGATCCTGTCCTTCCATAAATCAAACTCCATATTTGGGTCCATTGCCCTTAAGATTTTTACAAGTTTCATTAAAAACTCAATAGGTTTATCAGTAGAAGAGCTATATATAGTTTCCTTATACTGCCTTTGTTGAGCCATTCTGAACTTGGTGCCACCAAATTGTGCTTTAATTAATTTCTTCCAATCCTCCCATGAGTAGTCATTCCCATCCAGGAGAACAGATTCATACCACATCAGGGAAACATTAGTGAACAAAGAAATTAACTTGGACACAATTTCCTCATCTGGGAGTTTGTAAGAATTTTTTAAATTATCAATTCTGCAAATAAATTGTTTCCAATCAGAAGAAGAATCACCATCAAATGTTGGGTACTGGTCAAGTTTTGGCCAATTCTTTTGATTTGAAGGAGTCTCCCTAGTACTAGCTTGTTTCTGAGTAAGAAGCAGCTGTAATTTCTCTAATTGTGCTGAAATCTCATTGTTTAATCCTTCTGTTGCAGATCCTGGTGCATCATCAGTTTTTGATGGAAACTCAGTGTTATCAACAGGTATTTCTGGATCTATTTTTATTTTAGATGAACTAGCCACAGGTACTGGTTGAGCATCCTGCACTATATGTTCCTTCACAGAAATGTCAGAATGTTTTTGGTCATTTAACAATGAGTTCAATTTTTCTTCAATGGTTGTTAGTCTTGTTTTCATTCTTGGAAGACTAGATAAACTTTCATTGATAGTTGCAAAAGATAATTGATTTTTATGTTGAAAAGATGACAAATGGTCACTCAATCTTTTCAGATTTATCTTATCTATCTCTACCTCCTGGCAACAGGCAGATACAGTATCTTTTAGTTTAGACAAATCATTTTTTATATTTTGCCATAAAGCAACTTTCTTTTCATGGGTTGCTTTGTAATGAGACAATTCATCAGAGACTCTCTGTGCTTCACTTTTTAATGCTTGATAACCCTGATCAGTTAACAAACTATTATATCTCTGAGTCAATTGCATATTGTTCATTATATGATTTTTCTTGGCAATAATATCTCTCAAGTGCTCATCATTAATTCTTGCTACATCTGGAGTGTTTCTCAATAAGGAAACTGAGTAACTTTCCAGACTCTCGTAGAACTCAGGGTCAAGAGTTTCATCAATCACAGCCATATCAGGATTAATCATTGAGGTAGCAATTAAAAGTAATGGATTAAATACATGAGATATCTGTCTACTATTCCCAGCCTCTATAGGTCTCAAGGTTTCATCCTGCCTTCCAGATTTACCTGAAGGAACAGAGTCAGCCACAAGAAAAGGCACTTGAGAATCAATAGAGGGATGTACCAGGGTTTGCTGGGTATCACCATATTGGGCTTCCTTCTTCTTTTGTCTCCTTGATAAGGTTGGGGAGGAGTGGGGTTGGCCTGGGTGGGCCTTGATGGACCTACCTGAGGTAACTGATGCTGGTTTTGAGCCAAGTAGTCCCACTGAGTGTTGAGCCAGTCCCACTGCCACTTGGACACTTCCACCATCTCTTGGGATTGGGGAGCCAATTGTTGTTGATCCCTGGGAGGAAGAGGTTTCTTCTTCTCTTGGAGAAAAGTATCTGTTCTTCTCACCTTTTCTTCCAAGGCATCTACCCTTACCTTTAGTCTCAAGCTGTCTGTCCTTAACTCCTTTATGTGGGTAGACAGATTCTCTACCTGCTGAGACAAAGGCATCTTTTTTATCCTGAAGCCTTTTGGAAGCTCTTCTGGTGGGTTTGTCATGGGCTTCTGATCCTGAGTATTGTACACTAGGATTTCAACTTCTTCCATCTCTACATCCTGTTTGGGGCAAGGATTTATTAGTTTGAGAAATTATTCTTGTTAAAGGAGAACTTACAGAAGTAGGCTCATCATAATCAATTAAGTCTAGTTCTTCTTTACGTGCAGCAAAACCACTTTGGTCAGTCATTTTAAGATTCTACTGAAATGAAGGAAAGAGACAAAAATTAATTAGTCTTTATTTTTAATTTTTATTTAACAGAAATAAAATAAAAATAATAATAAAAAATCTTTTTAGGATAAAAATCAACTTAAATAAAATTAATAAAAAAAATTTAAAACCAGGATAATACAATCAACTGTAGAAATAAATTAGAATTTCTATTAAATTTTTATTTTCAGGATTTAAATCAACTAATTTATTACCAGGATTTATTGTCAACTGAAATAATCAAATATGAATATTTATTAATTAAAAACTTTATTTTAACTGATCACTTAACTACCAGGACTTAATGTCAACTGAAGTAATTAAATATGAAGTTTTATTTTAAAATTTTATTACTGATCACTTAACTACCAGGACTTAATGTCAACTGAAGTAATTAAATATGATTTTTATTAATTAAAAAGATTTATTGGATTACCAGGACTCCAAGTCAACTGAAGTAATTAAATGTGAATTATTTATTAATAAAAAATATTATTGTCAGGACAATTTGTCAACTGGAACAATTAAAATTTAAATTAATCAGGACAAATGTCAACTGAAAAAGTATAATAATTAATATTAAAATATAATTATTTTATTAATAAAAAAAATAATATTGTCAGGACAATTTGTCAACTGGAACAATTAAAATTCAAATTAATCAGGACAATTGTCAACTGAAAAATGATAATAATTAATATTAAAATATAATTATTTTATTACTTCTGGGACTAAGAACAGTTATTGCTCTATTATGGTCAACCAGGAAAAATAAAAATAAAAATATAATAATAAAATTAAATTCCAAATTACCAGACACCTCCCCCTGCAAAATGAGCAAATTAATGCCACTTACAGAGTGCTGAGTAAAATGAAATACGTAGCAAATGAAGAGTAAAGAGTAACCCACAAATAGTAATAACAATAATTACCACGATATATATGATCTTTAGTCAGTATATGAACTTAAGTTTTGGAGCGCGGTTCGATTCCCGTTTGCAGCAAAAACTTTTATCACGTGACTTATGACGTTTGTTGTTTTCTCGCCTCCACTTGTCCTTTACAGGTACTTGTACGCAGATGGTCCCCTCGATTACGCCTCAAGTAACGTTGCGCCGTCAATATTTCGGAAAGGATCGCAATTGTCAAGGTTCACTTTTGGTCTAGAAGCTTTGGTACGGAGTTATATGAAGATTTTAAGGATTACTTGGACTCTAAATAATTTAGTACGTATTTCTCAATCAAAGATGATGTTTTTACTCAATGATAAGAGGTAGATTTAAAATATTTATATAAACTATAGATTAGAATTACGTCCTTGTAAATACTAAAGATATAAGATATAAGAAATAAATATTATATTGTAGTTGTGGTAATAAGTAAGTTGGTAAAAAGGATGATTAAAAGACAACAAAAAGAGAGGCCTTTTATAGGCAAAGGAGAGACAAAGCACGGCAATCAAATTCTAAAAACAGTAGTATGAGAGAGAGAAAAGAATATTCCAGAAGGAGTATTTCAAATATTAAAGTTATTCTAAAAATAAGGTGTCAAAAAGATGTATTTACAGAGTATGTCAGAAATACATCAATTTATTTAATATTTACTGTAGAAGTCAATTCTAAATAAGAAATTTCAATTTTTTGTATATATTTAATATTATTTGAATATTAAAATCTTATTTTATCTTAATATCTATTTTTTAATATAAAATTTTATTTTTTCCAACCTGTCAAATGAGCATGGTGTTAGAGAAAAATATAAGGGACAATTTTATATTTTTAATATTAATTAATTATTTAATTTTTTAATTTTATCATTCTGTAATTAGTTAATTTATTATAACTAATTTTAATGTAGCTAAATTATAATTAAATAATAATTAAAATGATAAGGTGCGGATTCATCCAGTAAATAATTAATTATTTCACTGGGTAAGTCTAGTAGCCTGGCTGACACTCCCTCACTCTAAAAAAAACAATAAAAAAATGCTATGATTTTTTCTTTTTATACTTTTTTAGTAGAGTAGGAAGATTAGATATCTCCCTCCCAGGTATCCAAGAATCATATTCAGATGATTTATTCTTGAATCTCAATAAGTATTCTGTACCTTTTTCAGCAGTGACTATTCTGTCATTTAAAATTTTTTCAATTTCTGCTGTTTCAGTGATTTCATTTGGGATTTTCTTTGGTCTACCCCTCCTTTTTGGAAATAAATCACTATTGGATATGTAAGGTTTCAAAAGAGATATTGGAAAAACAGGATGTTTTCTGTCATATGGAGAATACAGAATAACTTCAACTGCATTATCTCCAATCATTCTTCTGACAACAAATGGACCAACAAATGGATCTTTCAATTTTTTATTACCTTGTAAGTTGAAGTGGACTGTAGAAATCAACACTTCATCACCCTTTTTATAAGTGTATTCTTTATGGGATTTGTCCCATCTTTTCTTCTCATATTCAAATGATTTTTCAATAAATTTTTGAGCATGATTTCTACATAGTTGTTGCATTTGAAGAAAAGATTTTACACCAGGATATATATCCAATTTAGGTATTTTGTTATTGAGAATTTGGGCAGGAGTATTAGGAACATATCCAAGCCAGAGCTCAAAAGGCTTTCTTTGAGTAACAGAATGAACAGTGCTATTATAAGCAAATTCTAACCCAGGAAGTAAGGTAACCCAATCATGAGTGAATCTGTCATTATCTTTATACTCAAGGCCAAAGGCACAATATCTTCTTATCATTTCCTCTAAAGTCTGAATCATTCTTTCAGCTAAACCATCAGTCTGAGGGTGATGGGCAGTAGAAAGTTTCAGATCACAACCACAAACATCAATCAGAGACATCCAAAATTCAGAAGTAAATTTTGTGTCTCTGTCAGAGATTATGGCTTTAGGAAAACCAGCAGTATTAAACATATGAGACCACCATAAGAAAGCTAATTCTTTAGTGGAAACATCCTTGTGGGTAGGGATAAATTTACACATTTTTGTGAATCTGTCCACAATAAACCAACAAGAGTTATAACTGTCTTTACCAGCAATAGGTAATCCTTTTACAAAATCCATGTTTATTATTTACCATGGAGCCTCAGGAGGTTCAATATGTTGCATTAATCCTGATCTTTTACCAGTTAATCTTTTTGATTTTTGGCAAGAATCACAAGATTCAACATATAATTTTGTGTCTTCAGACATATTAGCCCACCAAGCAGTGTTCTTAATTCTGATCATTGTTTTTTCAAGATCAAAATGTCCAGCTAATATGTCATCATGACAAATTTTCAAGATGATTTCTTTCATAGAAGGAGGAATAACAATAACATTACTCAACTTTCTTCATTAATATAGATATCCTTCATCAATTGAAAATTTACCTTTTTCCAAAGCTTTTTGGTACTTTGGTGGAAGGGTTTTAATTAATGCTTGTATTGAAGCATTCTTTGGATCATTTAATATGGTGCATAACTTTTTCAAGTCAGTGTCCTTATCATATGATTCCAGAATAAGCTGTAATAACTCTTCCTCCATATCAACCACATATATCCCATGAATATGAATAATTTCATCCTCAGGATCATAAGCAGGATTAGAGTCATCATTTAGTAAAGGTAACCTTGATAACATATCCACATTTGAGTGAACAATACCAGCCCTATGAATAATTGTCATTCTCCCTCTGTACTCTTGAACAGCCAGCTGCCATCTGAACATATGTCTGTTAGGTGTTTTCAAGTTTAAAAGGGATTTAACTGCACTGCAGCCAGTGACAAGTTCAAATTTCTGGTCATCTAGGTAATAATGAAGCTTTTCTAGAGCCGATACTACAGCTAAACACTCTAATTGAGTAGCACCATATTTCAATTCACTATTTCTCAAGGTTCTTGAAATATAACAAATTACTACTTCTGAAACTTTATCATTCATCACTTGTTTTTGATGGAGGGCAGCACCAAGACCAATGAAACTGGCATCAGTGTACAAAACAAATGGTTGATTAAAGTCAGGTAAAGCAAGAATTGGTGCTGACATCAAACAGTGTTTCATAGTGTCATAGGCTCTTTGTCTTTCACTATTCCAGACAAAAGCAACATCCTTTCTGGTTAATTGGGTAAGGGGTAAAGCTATGACTTAGTAATTTTTAATATACTGTCTATAGTATCCACACATTCCCAAAAAACTTTGGAGCTCTCTCACTGTTGTAGGAGCTTTCACCTGTTGTATGGCTGCAACTTTGTCCTGGTCAACACATATCTGTAAGCCTAAAACAACATGACCAAGAACTTTTAAAGAATGGAAACCAAATTTACATTTCTTCAAAGAAAGTGTCATATTTATTTCATCCATTTTCTGGAATACTTTACACAGGTGTTTAAGATGGTCCTCGAATGTTTTTGAGAATATAATGATATCATCAATATAAACCATCAGCCATCCTTCAATTATCTCTTGATGGAATGTGTTATCCATGACTTTTTGAAAAACTGAAGGGGCATTTTGAGGGCCAAATGGCATCCTAATATACTTATAAATACCCATATGAGTGTCAATCATCAGAAAGTTCTGAGAATTTTTCTCAACAGGTACCTGGTGATATCCCTTATTACCATCCAAAAAGCTGATATATTTAGCACCCTGTAAAGTAGCATGTATAGAGCTGATTCTAGGTAAAGGATAGATATCATCAACAGTATAAGTGTTTAGTGTTCTATAATCACCACATAACCTGGCTTTATATTTCTCATGAGAAATTAGGACAGGTGAGATAACACACTATTTAGGTGTTTCAACTACCTTTTCAATAATATTCATTTTTAAAAGGGTAGAGATATTATCTTCAATATCTTTTCTCTTTGTGGGAGAAGCAGGATAAGGCTTCTTCTTTAAACTAGGTGGTATATCAGTTAATGGGCAAGACAATGAAAGTTTCATTTCCTCTTTAACTAATCCCAGTTCATGTGACCCATGAGCAAAGGCCATAGGAAAAGATTTTATCAAGTTAATGATGGAATATTTATCCTCACCAGAAAGTTATTCTCCAAAAGAAGCATTGTCAATTTCAGACATAAGGGCATGCATTTCCTTTGTAGATCTTCCTTTATATTGAACCACAGAATTACATGTGTTCCATTCTGGTTTTAATAATTTTTTAGGGGCGGAAATTTTAAATTTTCTCTTCCCATTTATCCCCATTGTGAAACATTAGTTTGAAGGATCCAATTTTATGCCATACTTGGTTAAAATATCATTCCCTACAATAAACCAATTGCTCAAGTTATCATTTTTCATGACAACAAAATCACAAATAGCTCTTACAAAACCATGGTTATATTTAAAAAACACTGTGGCTTTGTATTTACCAATGGGGGACAAAACAGAGCCATACCCTCTCCAATTTTCAGAAACTATAGGCATCAGTTTAGATTTATAGTCTTGATCTACTGAAGCAAGTGCTCTTTCAGATACTACACTTCCTCCAGCTCCAGAATCCAGAACAACTTCAATGCTGGTTCCATTGATCAAGACTGGTGCCTTAAGAGGGTCAATAACAATTGAGTTATCCTCAATGTCCTTTATGATCTCAGCATCCTCAACTCTAGATAAATCATTATTATCAATGTCAATAGTATTTAAATAATGAATATCTTCTTCCAGAATCAAGATTTCTTGTTGAGATTCATATGAAATATTGCTGGCACAATCACTTGATGTATCATCCAGTGCCACTGTGTCATCAGCATGCTCCTCTGTTTGTTCTACAAGATTTATCTTCTTTTCACAAACATGGCCTTTCTGCCAAGGCTTGTTGCACTTGAAGCAAGTGTTTGTTGCATACTTCTTTGGTGCAACAGGGGCAGTAGGTTTACCAACCTTTTCCAGAGGATTTTGTTGGTAAGTGGAGGGTTTCTTCAAAGGGGTCCTAGGAATGAATCTTCTTGCATCATACTTATTGTTTATAAGTATCTCATTGCAAGTATTAATGAAAGAAGAGGGTTCTTTGGAGAACTCAGTCCTAGCCACTATCAAGTCTCTCAGAGACATTGGTAATTTATAGAGGATCCTGTCCTTCCATAAATCAAACTCCATATTTGGGTCCATTGCCCTTAAGATTTTTACAAGTTTCATTAAAAACTCAATAGGTTTATCAGTAGAAGAGCTATATATAGTTTCCTTATACTGCCTTTGTTGAGCCATTCTGAACTTGGTGCCACCAAATTGTGCTTTAATTAATTTCTTCCAATCCTCCCATGAGTAGTCATTCCCATCCAGGAGAACAGATTCATACCACATCAGGGAAACATTAGTGAACAAAGAAATTAACTTGGACACAATTTCCTCATCTGGGAGTTTGTAAGAATTTTTTAAATTATCAATTCTGCAAATAAATTGTTTCCAATCAGAAGAAGAATCACCATCAAATGTTGGGTACTGGTCAAGTTTTGGCCAATTCTTTTGATTTGAAGGAGTCTCCCTAGTACTAGCTTGTTTCTGAGTAAGAAGCAGCTGTAATTTCTCTAATTGTGCTGAAATCTCATTGTTTAATCCTTCTGTTGCAGATCCTGGTGCATCATCAGTTTTTGATGGAAACTCAGTGTTATCAACAGGTATTTCTGGATCTATTTTTATTTTAGATGAACTAGCCACAGGTACTGGTTGAGCATCCTGCACTATATGTTCCTTCACAGAAATGTCAGAATGTTTTTGGTCATTTAACAATGAGTTCAATTTTTCTTCAATGGTTGTTAGTCTTGTTTTCATTCTTGGAAGACTAGATAAACTTTCATTGATAGTTGCAAAAGATAATTGATTTTTATGTTGAAAAGATGACAAATGGTCACTCAATCTTTTCAGATTTATCTTATCTATCTCTACCTCCTGGCAACAGGCAGATACAGTATCTTTTAGTTTAGACAAATCATTTTTTATATTTTGCCATAAAGCAACTTTCTTTTCATGGGTTGCTTTGTAATGAGACAATTCATCAGAGACTCTCTGTGCTTCACTTTTTAATGCTTGATAACCCTGATCAGTTAACAAACTATTATATCTCTGAGTCAATTGCATATTGTTCATTATATGATTTTTCTTGGCAATAATATCTCTCAAGTGCTCATCATTAATTCTTGCTACATCTGGAGTGTTTCTCAATAAGGAAACTGAGTAACTTTCCAGACTCTCGTAGAACTCAGGGTCAAGAGTTTCATCAATCACAGCCATATCAGGATTAATCATTGAGGTAGCAATTAAAAGTAATGGATTAAATACATGAGATATCTGTCTACTATTCCCAGCCTCTATAGGTCTCAAGGTTTCATCCTGCCTTCCAGATTTACCTGAAGGAACAGAGTCAGCCACAAGAAAAGGCACTTGAGAATCAATAGAGGGATGTACCAGGGTTTGCTGGGTATCACCATATTGGGCTTCCTTCTTCTTTTGTCTCCTTGATAAGGTTGGGGAGGAGTGGGGTTGGCCTGGGTGGGCCTTGATGGACCTACCTGAGGTAACTGATGCTGGTTTTGAGCCAAGTAGTCCCACTGAGTGTTGAGCCAGTCCCACTGCCACTTGGACACTTCCACCATCTCTTGGGATTGGGGAGCCAATTGTTGTTGATCCCTGGGAGGAAGAGGTTTCTTCTTCTCTTGGAGAAAAGTATCTGTTCTTCTCACCTTTTCTTCCAAGGCATCTACCCTTACCTTTAGTCTCAAGCTGTCTGTCCTTAACTCCTTTATGTGGGTAGACAGATTCTCTACCTGCTGAGACAAAGGCATCTTTTTTATCCTGAAGCCTTTTGGAAGCTCTTCTGGTGGGTTTGTCATGGGCTTCTGATCCTGAGTATTGTACACTAGGATTTCAACTTCTTCCATCTCTACATCCTGTTTGGGGCAAGGATTTATTAGTTTGAGAAATTATTCTTGTTAAAGGAGAACTTACAGAAGTAGGCTCATCATAATCAATTAAGTCTAGTTCTTCTTTACGTGCAGCAAAACCACTTTGGTCAGTCATTTTAAGATTCTACTGAAATGAAGGAAAGAGACAAAAATTAATTAGTCTTTATTTTTAATTTTTATTTAACAGAAATAAAATAAAAATAATAATAAAAAATCTTTTTAGGATAAAAATCAACTTAAATAAAATTAATAAAAAAAATTTAAAACCAGGATAATACAATCAACTGTAGAAATAAATTAGAATTTCTATTAAATTTTTATTTTCAGGATTTAAATCAACTAATTTATTACCAGGATTTATTGTCAACTGAAATAATCAAATATGAATATTTATTAATTAAAAACTTTATTTTAACTGATCACTTAACTACCAGGACTTAATGTCAACTGAAGTAATTAAATATGAAGTTTTATTTTAAAATTTTATTACTGATCACTTAACTACCAGGACTTAATGTCAACTGAAGTAATTAAATATGATTTTTATTAATTAAAAAGATTTATTGGATTACCAGGACTCCAAGTCAACTGAAGTAATTAAATGTGAATTATTTATTAATAAAAAATATTATTGTCAGGACAATTTGTCAACTGGAACAATTAAAATTTAAATTAATCAGGACAAATGTTGTGGTAGCCTAAAGTTTAGTACGGCACCTAAGTATTTAAATGGAGTTATTACAGCATGCAAGATTGGCGTTATTATTATTTTTTTTTTTTATATATAAAAAGGTTTATTTAATTTATTTGAGTTTTAAATATGAAGAAATTGGTCACGAGCGAATGCCTACACGAAAACAATTTATTTTACGGAGAAAACTTATTTTTGCGGTCTGGAAAATTTATAAGTATTTAGTCGAGTCACTCAAGAATCTTGGGAAATTTTCCCAGAATTTTTACTATTTTTCTTATATTTTTAAATGAATTTTAAAGTTTTATAGGAATATTTACGTTTTCAAAAATTACTTAACTTTGATGAATTTTCACGGGGTAATTAGAGCTGCGCAGACTACGAAAATTAGTTTGGTATGTAAAGGGGAAGTAGCTCTATTATGTGTAATTTTTCTAGATTTTTTATTATGGTTTTAAGGTTCTAAATTGAGTCCGGAAGTCCGGACGGACTCCGTTTCGACTCCGTACGGACTCCGTACGGACTCCGTTCCGGCCCCGTACGGACTCCGTACGGGCTCCGGATTGACTCTGGAAGAGCTCTGGAGGGGAAAACTTAGGCACGTGACTAGGAATACTTAAGCGCGTCTCAAACTCGAAATTGGGAGGGGGGACAGATCATTCAGCTTAATCTTTAACCACCACAGTCTCATTTTTTATTACTCAACAAATTAAATAAATTGTAATACCCTTATAACATTATATTTTATATATAACATTTTAGAAATACTACTCAACAATTTAAATCACACTTCATATAGGGTATCTTTAGAAAGGTCTTCATCACTGGGACTTGATTATTGCTGTCTCATATAAATTTAAAATATTATAAAAACATAAAAGTCAATCTTTACAGATCTTTCACTGGTACACCTTAATTGTTGTTATCAGTATTTCTTTTCTCAACAGCTACTTTCATTAAATCTCAATAAGCGTTAATTATTTTAGAGTTTCATTATTTTTATCAATCAGATCTAAGTAGATTGGTTAGCTTAGTGATTTAGAACACCTACTTTGTTATTTTTATTGGAAGGACGGGGTTTTCAGCTAAATCCACATATCTCCTCCGGATTCTGCTTACAGCAAGGCGACTGTAAGAGTTTACCTTACCATAGTTGGCGCCCAACGTGGGGTTCGATTTCTCTAGCTTTCTTTAAAAGACTTACTTGGATCAAGAACGTTATTAGCCTGCAAGAGGCTTATTTTCTGGAACTTTAATTGGATTTTTGTTATTGGCCTGCAAGAGGCTTGTTATTTTATTGATTGTTAACGCTTTTCATTACTTATTGGGATGTCTTCTTCTGCTGTTGCTTCTGGATCTTCTAACCCTCTTACTCCCTCAGTTAGAATTGTTTCTTGGGATGGCCCAAAGTTTGATGGGGAGGAGGTTAAATGGTTCATTAGCAGGTATGAAGCTGCTGCTGCTGTTGATGGTGCTTCTCATGTGGATATGGTGAAGCAAGTTAGGTTTTT
The DNA here is from genome assembly GCA_030280995.1 of Hemileia vastatrix. NCBI lineage: Eukaryota > Fungi > Basidiomycota > Pucciniomycetes > Pucciniales > Zaghouaniaceae > Hemileia > Hemileia vastatrix. The sequence goes on along the minus strand of JASXTE010000003.1, from coordinate 36,197,232 downwards.
TATTGCTGATAGGGAGGTGGAAAAAGAGGTTATTGCTATGCAGGCCTTCAAGGACAAGGATTGGGTTAAGCTTTCTAAAGCTATGGTTGATAGATGGGGTGTTAGGTTTACTATGATGGACCTCAATAAAATCGTTGGAGACTGGCAAGCAAAAGGTGGTGTTTCTTCTATGGCTGACTTCAAAAAGCTCTGTGTTCAGTTTGATGAAGTGGTGGAATATCTCATACTGGTGGACGAGTTAGTGCATGAGAACCAAGCAAAAGATTTGTTTTGGTCAGCATGCAGCAGGGATATTCGTATGGACGTCTTGAAGGATCTTTCAAGAAAAGATTTGATGAAGGAACTGCCTAATGGTGAGCAGAAACTGCCGGCTCTGGAGGTTATCAAAGAGAACATTCAGGCCCATCTCAAGTTATTGGTGTTGGACAAATATCAAGAGTCATGCACTCAATATGTTAGCAAGGTTAGCGAAGTTTTGGCTGAAAATAACGATATTATGGTCAAAGCCCAGGAGGCCAAGAAGGCACAAATGGGATTACCTGCTGCTAAAGTGGAGGGCAATGTAGATAATAAGATGGTCAATTACTTGGCCGATTTAACAAAACAATTAAAAATATTTGTTCAAGAAACCCAGAAGGCCAACAAGGCCCCAATCGCTTCTTCGTCGACGTCGACTTCTTATCAGTCCAGAGGTTATGAACGTCGAAATTATAATGGCAATAATAACGGTAACCGCTTCCCAGGCAATGGGAGAAATGGTGGGAATGGTGGTAATGGATATAGAGGTGGCTACGATGAGCCAAAGGTGTGCTCCTATTGTAATAGGAGGGGTCATAGAGCAACAGTTTGTTTTGCTCTTGATAAGGATATGGATGCTGGGCGAGTTTTATTTGATGGTAAAGTTTATAAATTTCCCGATGGTTCGTTCATCAAGCCCAGTGATGGACAGTCTCCTTCTGATTTGGTCAGAAGAAGTTTAACGGCTGAAAGGAGAGCCAGATTTGAAGAGGTGACGGATGAAGATGTTAATGCCAAGAGTGGCAAAAATGGTAATGGTAATGGTGGTAAAGCTGACAAGGGCAAGGAGAAAGAGGTCAGTAAAGCCACATTTTCTACTTCTTTTGGTGGTTTAGAGCTGGCAACGGTTGCCCAGGTGGAGGGTAGCTGTATGGCTGGCGAATACGATGTTAATGCTGCTAGAAGAGCAGCTGCTACTAAGGCGAAAAGTAGCATTCAGAGCCAATTGAGGGCTAATCCTGGCAAGGCAAATAACAAAGTGAACCCTTACTCTAAGGACAAGAATTCTAGTGCTCAAACTGCCGCCAACAAATTGAACCCTTACTCTAAGGACGAATTATATAAAATGCAGAAGGGGATTGCTGATATGGGGCCCCCTAGTTATGGCAAGTTTGATTTAAATGGTGAGCCTATGCCAGAGGATGATTCGGATTCTGAGGAGGACGTACCGTTGGCGTCTCTACCCAGACCAAGTTTTAGCGGTCCCATCCCAATGGAGGGTGTAAGAAGGACTAGCGATGGATCAGGATTAGTGCAAGAAGCTGGTGACGGAGTTAGGGTTATAGAAAGTGAAGATGTTATAATGGGGGGTGAAGACGGCTCGGTTGGACCTCAAGAGGTACCCAGGGCCAAGGTTTTTAAATCAAAGGTCCAGTATGAGCGGCCAGTAGTTTCTGGTCAAGCTAATGCGATGGACGCAGTTTTGAATAGGGTGAATCAACTGCAGATTCCCTTATCTTTGGGGGAGTTATTTACGATTAGTCCGGCGCTTGCTGAAAAGCAAAAGAAGCATTTGACGAGGCGTCGGGTTTCCACTGGAGAGGTGGAATATATTTGTGAAAATGCTGAAAAGTTTGGGGAAGATGTAGATACACATTTTTCCGCTCCCCTGGGTTACCTGGTGGTAACTCTAAATGGTAAAGAAGTAAAGGCCTTGGTCGATTCAGGGTCTCAAATTAATTTAATTTCATTGGAGCAAGCGACGAGTATAGGCTTGCCAATTAAAAGTGGAACTGGGGGAAACCTCAGAGGTATTGGAGGGCATGCAACAGAGCTGATGGGTACAGCTGAGCATGTCAGGTTAGGCATTGGTGGATCTGTTGGTAAGGTTCACTTTTATGTGGCCAGAGGAGCAGTCAAAACTGTTCTTGGTGGTCCTTTTTTGATGGATTTTGAGGCCAGGATAGGGTATCAAGCTGGCATGGGGATTAGTTTGGAGATCACTGGTGAAGATATGCGGAGGTTACATATGCGGTTAGCACCTCCTGGAGATGAAGGTTGGGAAACACGGCCAGGGATTACTACACTGTGCCAGTGTTGTGTTTGCACCAAGAAGCGGCATATTAAACGGACGGCTTCTGGTGAATTATGTTTGTTGGAAAGGGATGAATGCCCTCATTTTTTGGGGTAGCAGGGGCTGATCGCTCTAATGTTGTAATCTCTCCTCAGGATGAGATCCCGGATTGCAATAGGTCAGCTCACTTGGAGATAATTCAAGTGGATTCTCAATTATTTTCTGTTAATATTACTTTGGAGTGCAAATACGTTTTGGACTTTTCTATATGTTTATTGGATTTACCCGGTTTTTCTATTAATTTTAAAAACGGTGAAAAAGGCAAAATGGGCCAAATTAGGTTGGATAAAAATTGGAAGGGTATGTTTTATGACCTCCAGCAAGAGGTTAAACTGCAATTATCACCTTCTATTTCGGACCTCCAGCAAGAGGTTAAACTGCAATTATCACCTTCTATTTCGGACCTCCAGCAAGAGGGTAAACTGCAAAAATTACATCAAAACTCGATTAAAAATCTCAGTATAAGTAAAACACAAAAAAATAACTTTTGTGAAAATGTTATTCGGGGCCTCCAGCAAGAGGTTAAACTGCAATTATCTCCTTCTATTATGGACCTCCAGCAAGAGGGTAAACTGCGAAAAACTCATCAAAATCCAATAAAAAATCTCAGTATAATTAAAACTCAAAAAAACAATTTTTGTGAAAATTCAATTCCGGTCCTCCAGCAAGAGGTTAAACTGCCGACTTTCTTTACAGGTGATTTACTGTTGGATAAGGGAAGCAAAGGTGTTGGAAAATCTGTTTATAAATTAGACGAGGGAAAGGAGAAAAGGGTAAAATTTAAAAATGAAATAAAATATTTTTCTAATTTTTCTTATTCTGATTCTGGCGATGAAGAAGATTCATTTGATGAAAGTTTTAATGGTGATGTTTTACCTCAAGTTTATTTAGATGTGGACGCAGCCAAATATAAGAAGGTAGCAAATAAAGTTCGACCTATTAATGAACCGCTACCTGCTGAATTAAATCCACCCTTGAGAAGACCAAGGTTATCAAGAGATCCTTATGAAAGTCCCTTGGTAAAGAATCCACCTGAATTTTCTGAGACGTCAAGAATCACTTTTGAGAGACTGGGTGTTGTTAATTTTGGACCTGATGGTTGGTTGTCTGGAGAAGAGAAGAAGTTGTTGTTGGATGTGATGGTCAAGCGAGAGAAGGCCATTGCTTTTGTAGAAGAGGAGAGGGGTGTGTTGAAGCATTCCTATGGGGAGCCTTACAAGATTCCTGTGGTATGTCATGAACCGTGGCAGCAGAAACCGATTCCTATTCCAGCTGCATTAAAAGAAGCTTATATTGAAGTTGTCAGAGAACGGATACGCACTGGACTGTATGAGCAATCAAAGTCAAGTTATTCTAGTCCGGTATTTTGTATCAAGAAACCGAATGGCAAGCTTAGAGTTGTTCATGATCTTAGGGAATTAAATAGGGTTACAATAAAGGATGCTGGGATACCACCTAGTGCTGAGGAGTTTGTTGAAGCGTTTGCAGGGAGAGTGTGCTATGGTTTGGGAGATATTATGGGTGGATATGATGAGAGAGAGTTACATCCGGACTCAAGGCCTCTCACTACATTCGATACACCACTTGGACGTTTACAGTTAACAAGATTACCTCAAGGAGCAACAAATTCGGTTGCAGTTTATCAAGCTCAGATGGCTTGGATCCTTCAAGATGAAATTCCACAATATGCTGGAATCTTTATAGATGATGGAGGAATTAAGGGACCAACAACCGACTATGATAACCAGGTGTTGGAAGAGAATCCCGGGATACGCAAATTCATTTGGGAGTTTGCAATTACTTTAGAAAGAATCTTGTTTCGAATTGAAGAGGCTGGTTTAACTATTTCAGGTTCAAAATTTTCATGTTGTGTGCCAGCCTTAGAAATATTAGGCCATGTGGTATGTAGAGAGGGTAGGATTATGTCCAAGAAGAAAGTTAACAAAATTCAGTCCTGGCCAAGACCCAAGAATACGACCGAAGTTAGAGGGTTTTTAGGCGTTTGCGTATATGTTAGAATGTTTATCAAGGACTTTTCTTCATTGGCAGCTCCATTGAGACGGTTAACGAGAAAAGATGCAGACTGGGAGTGGGATGAAGAGTGTGAGAAGGCGTTTGTGAAGTTGAAGGAAGTTGTGGGGAAGGATTTAGTCCTGCACAAGTTGGATTATGGAAAAGATGCTGGCAGAATTTATTTAGCAGTTGATTCAAGTCAGGTTGCAGCTGGGGCGGTTTTGTCTCAGATGGATAAAGCTGGTTACATCAGGCCAGTTAGGTATGAATCTGTAGTATTTACTGAGGTCGAATCAAGATATTCACAACCAAAATTGGAATTATGTGGTGTGGCGAAAATACTGAAGAAACTTCAGCATATTTTGTGGGGGCAACATTTTGTGTTGCAAGTGGATGCGAAATCGTTAATCCAGATGATTAATTCCCCAAGTTTACCGAACGCACCGATGACAAGATGGGTAGCTTTTATTCAACATTTTTCGTTTGATTTAGTTCATAAGCCTGGCAAAACTTTTACTATGCCAGATGGTTTATCAAGGAGACCACCCACTGAAGAAGATTCAGACTCAGAAGAGTTCGATGAAGATATACCTATTATCAAAGCCAGCACTAAAGGAGCTGAAGACTTTCCATACCTCCCCCATGAGGTTAAACTGGCAGGACTATTGTGTTTAGATTATGATGATGATGACCTCCACCAAGAGGATAAACTGGAAAATAGTTTTTATGTTAAAAAAGGTGTTGAAAAAGGTGTAGATAAATTCGGCAGAGAGGAGGTAGAAGAAGATGTGGTGTATGTAGAGGAAAATGGATTGGTAGTGTGGGATAGTAGTAAATTAAGGAATGGTGTATATGTTGGAGAATTAGAGAACTTAAATAAAAAGGTGGATAAAGAGAAAGAGGTATTTTCAAATACGGTTTTCGAAGGATCCAAAGGTTCAGAAGAAAAATGTCGACATAGCTCGATTAAAAATTTATTTAGGGGTCAACGATTATTGGCTCATTCATGTGCAGGTGATATTGGTGATAGAGAAGTCCCTATTGATGTTATATTAATCGATTTTCAAGATGAAGTCTGGGGTCAGACTGGTTTTTATTTTTTGTTAGTCAAATATTTGTTGACTTTAGAGAGGCCAGAAGATTGTGAAGACGATGAATGGGTGGCTATCAAGAGGAAGTCATCTACGTTTTACCTATCTGGTCGACGTTTAATGAGGAGGAGGTATCCAAATCCTCAAGTAGTTATAACTCAACAGAAGGGGCAAGAATTAGTTTTGAAATCACTGCATGAAGATCTCGGGCATAGAGGCGTTGGAGAAACATTTAGAAGAATTTCTGATCGATTTTGGTGGCCTGGCATGAAGATGGCTGTTAAACAGTGGGTTCAGTCATGCGAAGAATGTCAAAGACGAAGTTATTTAAGGCCAAAAGAACCTGGACGCGCGACCGGTGAATATACGCTCTTTGGAAGAGTTAGTTTAGATGCCGTTCATATAAAAGAGGGACGGTATAAATATTTAATTGTGGCCAGAGATGATTTATCTGGTTGGGTAGAGGCAGCGCCTCTTATTAATTTAACTGCCAAAAATGTGGCAGAATTTTTTTTGAATAATTGGGTATATAGGTATGGGGTGATGAAGTTGGTGACAGTAGATGGAGGTCCTGAATTTGGGACAGAGTTTAAAGAGGCCGTATTGAAAGTTGGATCAAAGGTTAGGGTAGCAACCCCATATTATCCTGAAGCTGAAGGCATGGTTGAAAGAGGGCATCAAGTTATCAAGGATGCTTTAGTTAAAATGTGTGGGACAAGTGCCGAAAAATGGAGGCACTATTTACCTTTAGTTTTATTTGCTGATCGAATCACTGCCAAAAGGACGACCGGATTTTCACCTTATGAACTTGTTTTTGGACAGAAAGCAGTTTTACCGGTTGATTTAGAAGCTGAATCATATCTTGGAGTTGACTGGGACACAGTCAAAACTACTGAAGAATTATTGTGTGCAAGAATGATGCAGCTAGAAAAGAAAGAAGAATATTTAGAAAAGGCATATTCGCGGATGATGAAGATCCGAAATCAATCAGTCAAATATTGGGATGAGCAGTTGGCACATTGATTAAGGAAACCTTTGAACCCAGGAGATATGGTCCTGGTGTATAATAGGAGTTTGGAAAGTCAATGGGGAAAGATGTTTGCAGATAGGTGGAATGGACCGTATAAAATCAAGGAGCAAGTTTCCGGCGGTTCATATGTGCTAGAAGAGTTGGATGGAGTAGTATTGAAGAAGAGGGTAGCGGCCGATCAAGTGAAACGGTTCTATCCTAGAGGCACCAGGAGTGCCGAAGTCTTCCTCCGCAATGAGGATAAACTATGATATCAATGAGACTTTATGGATCCTCCGCAATGAGGATAAACTATGATATCGACAAAATTTTATGGATTCCTCCGCAATGAGGATAAACTATGATATCAATGAGACTTTATGGATCCTCCGCAATGAGGATAAACTATGACATTTATGAAATTATATGGATAACTCCGAAATGAGGATAAACTACAATTTTAATGATATCTACGAAATTTTATGGATTCCTCCGCAACGAGTATAAACTATCTTCTTATTTTTATCAAAAATACTTTACTATCGTTACACTGCATATGGGCAACGAAACTGTGATGAAACATAACGAAATACGAGAAAACCTTCATTGAAAATTTTCAAAATTTAAAATTCTTAAAATATGGGTGAAGATAGTGTTGGAAAAATTTTAAAATTTATTGGAAGAAGTGTTCACAGGGGAACCTTCTTAATTAAATATTGGCAAGTGTGGGGGTAATTGATGGGCTGGCTGCTCTATACACAATTACCCCATAATGTTCGTTTCCAAAATTTTCCCTGTTTCTAGTTGAATCCTGGCTTTGTCTTTTAATTTTAGGAAGTCCACTAAGACTATAAACTGGAACGAATCAAGAGACACCGCTCTCAACGCCCGATTCAAGATTTTTTTTTATTTTTTTATTTATTTTTTTTATGTTAGATTGTGATTTCTTTTCTTTAATATATATTATGAATTAATGTAAAGGTGATGCTCACTGGTGGTCTCTAATCATTTTTTATAAATTGGAGGGAGCCCACCCAGTGATCATCATTATAAAAATTATCTTCTAAAAAACTTTCATTTATTTTCTTTTCTTTTCAATTTCTCAAAATTGTGTAACCACATCAAGTTGCACTTGGATGTGGGTATGATGTCGAGGGTACGGCTCATCAAATGGCCGGGGGGCATCTTTTTAAAATTTTATTTTAAAATTTTATTTTATTACTTTTTTTTATCTTTCTTTTCACATTCGTTTATCTTTCTTTAAAAATTAAATTTTAACTTTTATTTCAAAACTATCTTTTCTAAAATCTTTTATTTTAAATTCAAAAAAAAAAAAAAAAAAAAAAAAAATTAAAAAATAAAATAAAAATTAAAAATAAAAAAAAAAAAATAAAAAAAAAATAAAAATAAAAATATATAAAAAAAAAAAAAAAAACTAAAAAATAAAAAATAAAAAAAAAAAAAAAATAATATAAAAAAAAAATAAAAAAATAAAAAAATAAAAGGTATTTTAGTTTTAGGTAGTTTAGATGTTTATATTTTATTTTTTTTCAAACATTATTCAAGAAAGCTACATACCAGGAAGAACACCATCAAGGGTTGTTATCTTTTGAAGAATCTAAATTAGAGAATTTAGAAGGACCTTGATCGATTTCCTGGGATTCGAATCTTATTTCACGGTCACGATAGTGTTGAAGCCAGTTGGCTATTTTGAAAAGGTCTCTTAACAGTTGCTCTCTCATCCAAGATTCTGATCTATCAGAGGGCGGGTATCGTTGGAAATAAGCGATAAGGTTATTAAAATTGGCAAAAAGCTTTTCAGACACTAGGTGAATTGGAACTCTAGGGAAGCTTGGATTAGGTTCTGGTAGTTCATAAGCAGAATATGAAATTGGAGAACCGGTGGACGCTTATCAAATTAAAATATCAGCAAATTAAAACCTGAAGATTAAGAAAATAAAAAGAGACAACTAACCTGTGTCAACACTATCATGATCATAGATAAACGGCTTACTTGGTAATGGAGTGGGATTTTTTATGTTTAGGAAAGGATTTTTTATTTTTGATAGATGAGGAGGACTGGTGTTGGATTTGGTGTTTGAAGTAGATGTTCTGGGCCTTTTGGATGATACAAGAGAAGATGAAGACTGCTGGCTATTATAGGACCTTTTGTGCTTCAAGATGTTGGAAGAAGGAGAAGAATTGTTAGAAGGTTGAAGCATGGCCTTGGGAGCAGCAAGAGTTCTTGGGGGAGTAGCAGCAAGTCTAGATTGGAGAGAAGGACCCAGAGGATTAGGTGATGGAGAAAGATTTAAATAGGCTGATGGAGAAAAAGGGATGGGATCTTTAGAGGTTGATGGAATAGGTGGTGGAGTAGAAGGTGAAGAAGAAGGAAGAGGATTGCAGAAGGCGGCGAAGCTAGTAGCAGTGATGGGGAAAGAACCACAGTTCAAGCCAGAACATTTTCTTTTCTTCTCATAGCAGGATAAACAGGCCCTGTTATAAGTGTGCTTTTGCCAGTTAAAAGAGAAGATACATTCCCTATGGGTGAAGGCACAGTATTTGCAAGATTGATCAGCTGAAGCAATGAAGTCAGAAGGTTTCATCTTGTTAGGAGATATTTTTTTGAAGAAGAAAACTTGAAACTAGGATGAAGAAAGCTGGTGGCAAAATCTGGGTTCAAGGATAGAGAAGTTGTTAGGTCCACCAAGACCTTAAACTGGACTATTATCAAGTGTTGGGTCCACCATGACCTTAAACTGGATTTCTTATCGATTAAATGTTTGGTCCACCATGACTTTAAACTGGTAGTTCATTCATTGTTTAGTCCACTATGACTTTAAACTGGAAAATTAATATCTGCAGGATAATTCAACATTCATTGGACCACTATGGCCTTATACTGGATTACTTGTTGATCAAATGTTTGGTCCACTATGACATTAAACTGGATTATCAAATTTATTCAATCTTTGGTCAAGCCTAGGCCTTACTTAGGAATATATCAAGATATTTATGCACTTAAACGATCTTTGGTCCACCAAGACCATAAACTGGCAATCGATTATATGTTTGGTCCACCAAGACCATAAACTGGCAATTGATTATATGTTTGGTCTACCAAGACTTTAAATTGGAATGTCAATCTTGTTTGGATAACTCAATTCAATCTTTTAATTTATCACTGTCCACTAAGACTCTAAACTGGTTATTCAATTATTTCTGGAATTGGGTGCTGATAGCTTTAGGAGGTTAAAATTTTAGGTGGTAATGATGCTAAAGAAAGCATAATGGTTAATTAGGTGAAATTTGTGGCGCTTTAACATGGTCTAAAGTTAATATTATTATTGGAAGCCTGGCAAAAGTATTTTATGGGTTTGCTGTATAGCAAAGTTTGAAAATTGTGATGAAGGAATCAGAAGTTAGGATGGTAGTTGGATTTTAGGGAATGATTTTCTTTAGTGCCTCATAGTTAGGCCATTTTTTTTTTTGGTGTGAAGCTTGGAGGACCTTATGGCGAGATTGGAATCATAGAATTCGGCTCAGTGGGGGGCCCTATGAGGTTGGAATCAGGAGTATTCGGCTCATAGGAAGATCCACTCTCTCAATGCTGTGACAAGAAGGAAGACTGGTATATGGGAGTCTGAAGGGATTCAAACCTTGCTCTCAGTAGTGGAATCATCACAAGATTTATATTATTTTATTTTATGTTATATTAAGCCAGAGAAGAAAGAAAACATCATTTATGTTGAAAGTTTAAGAAGACCAAGCAAAAACAAAATTTTATCAAGTTATACTGTTAGAAAAGATAATTTCTTTGAAATTGTTCAACATCATTATCAAAGCTTTGCATTAAAATTCTTCTTTTCATGAGGTCTTCATGGTTATTAGCTGGAGTTTCTTGAAAATAGGCCAGCATTTTTCGTTTCAACTCATTAGTAAAGTCAAGAAAAAGATAGCGATGAAAATTTGGGTAATGATTGATATAGTCCGTCTTCACTCTACCAACATCATCAGTGTTGGTTATTTCGACAGCTAGAAGTTCAAATATGTTATTAAGTCATAGGTTTAGTCAATTTTGATTAAAAGTTTTTTTTTAGTAAGATAAATAGGGTCTTACATTTAGAGCCAGGAAACATAGTCTCAGCAAAGTTAGTTGGGGGTACTGGCGTTATAGGATTAGGATCTTGTGAAGGCAAAATTAGGCCGGGATCCGTTGATGAAGATTGAACTTTTGAAGCTGTTTTTGTTCTTATTCGTTTTAAGAAGACAGGAATTTTGGATCGCTTTTTAGAAGTTGAGGGATCAGGGAGAGCTGCTGGTCCTAAATATACGTTTGTTTTAGAAGGAACTATTGGCCGGTTGCATTTGACTTTTTTCACACGGCATAAGTCGCAAGCTGTTCTGCCAGGAAGGTTAGGGTTGGACATTAAACAAGGTACCTGGTATCGAGCGCAGAGTTCACATGGAGCGACAAGTTCTTTGGAAGACATATTGATGAAGATGAATTTTATAGTTGATTAAAGAAGATGGTGGTTGAAGGTTAAAGATGAATAATGTGTTCGACCACTTATGCAAAGTTTTAAGAATGGGGACATTCTCGATTGGAGGGAGGATGTGGTAGCCTAAAGTTTAGTACGGCACCTAAGTATGTAAATGGAGTTATTACAGCATGCAAGATTGGCGTTATTATTTTTTTTTTTTTTTATATATAAAAGGGTTTATTTAATTTATTTGAGTTTTAAATATGAAGAAATTGGTCACGAGCAAATGCCTACACGAAAACAATTTATTTTACGGAGAAAACTTATTTTTACAGTCTGGAAAATTTATAAGTATTAAGTCGAGTCACTCAAGAACCTTGTGAAATTTTCCCAGAATTTTTACTATTTTTCTTATATTTTTAAATGAATTTTAAAGTTTTATAGGAATATTTACGTTTTCAAAAATTACTTAACTTTGATGAATTTTCACGGGGTAATTAGAGCTGCGCAGACTACGAAAATTAGTTTGGTATGTAAAGGGGAAGTAGCTCTATTATGTGTAATTTTTCTAGATTTTTTATTATGGTTTTAAGGTTCTAAATTGAGTCCGGAAGTCCGGACGGACTCCGTTTCGACTCCGTACGGACTCCGTTCCGGCCCCGTACGGACTCCGTACGGGCTCCGGATTGACTCTGGAAGAGCTCTGGAGGGGAAAACTTAGGCACGTGACTAGGAATACTTAAGCGCGTCTCAAACTCGAAATTGGGAGGGGGGACAGATCATTCAGCTTAATCTTTAACCACCACAGTCTCATTTTTTATTACTCAACAAATTAAATAAATTGTAATACCCTTATAACATTATATTTTATATATAACATTTTAGAAATACTACTCAACAATTTAAATCACACTTCATATAGGGTATCTTTAGAAAGGTCTTCATCACTGGGACTTGATTATTGCTGTCTCATATAAATTTAAAATATTATAAAAACATAAAAGTCAATCTTTACAGATCTTTCACTGGTACACCTTAATTGTTGTTATCAGTATTTCTTTTCTCAACAGCTACTTTCATTAAATCTCAATAAGCGTTAATTATTTTAGAGTTTCATTATTTTTATCAATCAGATCTAAGTAGATTGGTTAGCTTAGTGATTTAGAACACCTACTTTGTTATTTTTATTGGAAGGACGGGGTTTTCAGCTAAATCCACATATCTCCTCCGGATTCTGCTTACAGCAAGGCGACTGTAAGAGTTTACCTTACCATAATGTCAACTGAAAAAGTATAATAATTAATATTAAAATATAATTATTTTATTAATAAAAAAAATAATATTGTCAGGACAATTTGTCAACTGGAACAATTAAAATTCAAATTAATCAGGACAATTGTCAACTGAAAAATGATAATAATTAATATTAAAATATAATTATTTTATTACTTCTGGGACTAAGAACAGTTATTGCTCTATTATGGTCAACCAGGAAAAATAAAAATAAAAATATAATAATAAAATTAAATTCCAAATTACCAGACACCTCCCCCTGCAAAATGAGCAAATTAATGCCACTTACAGAGTGCTGAGTAAAATGAAATACGTAGCAAATGAAGAGTAAAGAGTAACCCACAAATAGTAATAACAATAATTACCACGATATATATGATCTTTAGTCAGTATATGAACTTAAGTTTTGGAGCGCGGTTCGATTCCCGTTTGCAGCAAAAACTTTTATCACGTGACTTATGACGTTTGTTGTTTTCTCGCCTCCACTTGTCCTTTACAGGTACTTGTACGCAGATGGTCCCCTCGATTACGCCTCAAGTAACGTTGCGCCGTCAATATTTCGGAAAGGATCGCAATTGTCAAGGTTCACTTTTGGTCTAGAAGCTTTGGTACGGAGTTATATGAAGATTTTAAGGATTACTTGGACTCTAAATAATTTAGTACATATTTCTCAATCAAAGATGATGTTTTTACTCAATGATAAGAGGTAGATTTAAAATATTTATATAAATTATAGATTAGAATTATGTCCTTGTAAATACTAAAGATATAAGATATAAGAAATAAATATTATATTGTAGTTGTGGTAATAAGTAAGTTGGTAAAAAGGATGATTAAAAGACAACAAAAAGAGAGGCCTTTTATAGGCAAAGGAGAGACAAAGCACGGCAATCAAATTCTAAAAACAGTAGTATGAGAGAGAGAAAAGAATATTCCAGAAGGAGTATTTCAAATATTAAAGTTATTCTAAAAAGAAGGTGTCAAAAAGATGTATTTACAGAGTATGTCAGAAATACATCAATTTATTTAATATTTACTGTAGAAGTCAATTCTAAATAAGAAATTTGAATTTTTTGTATATATTTAATATTATTTGAATATTAAAATCTTATTTTATCTTAATATCTATTTTTTAATATAAAATTTTATTTTTTCCAACCTGTCAAATGAGCACGGTGTTAGAGAAAAATATAAGGGACAATTTTATATTTTTAATTTTAATTATTTATTTAATTTTTTAGTTTTATAATTCTGTAATTAGTTAATTTATTATAACTAATTTTAATGTAAATAAATTATAATTAAATAATAATTAAAATGATAAGGTGCGGCTTCATCCAGTAAATAATTAATTATTTCACTGGGTAAGTCTAGTAGCCTGGCTGACAATTAATGTCAAGTTTGTGGCTTTCTTTTTGTGTTGTGAAATGCCTTTTAAATAATTATAAATTTATAACTTTGATACCCCCTAATGTTTTGATAACTTCTTACGTCTAATATACTAGAATGGTAATGATTTTTTTTAAAAAAAAATTGATGACTTAAAAATATATTTTAAATAAAATATTGATAACCAGGAAAAAATGAGAGAGGACATTTATGCAAATCATCCCTCTTTTTTTACTAGGTACATCTTTATAAAAAATCATGAGTAAAATCACTATCACCAAACTGTATACAAAAACTAGTTTAATGTTCAAATCAGTTTGTTCTGTTATAGATTATGGAAAAATCAAGTGAGTTTCAACTAAGAAATCTGTTGAAAATAATAAATCTCAATTCCAGGAATAGTGCCATTGTGATATATTTCAATCCTTAACCAAAAAATGGGGCTAAATATTTTAAAAAGTCTATTTTTCCAAAAGATTCCAATTCAAATTATCTCTAATATCTTCCACTCATGTCAAATTATACTTTCACTCATTGAATCTCATTACAAATAAATTTTTTGAAGCTTTAGCAGGGGACAAATATTTAAATTTTAAATTTTAAATACTAACTTTCCCCACATTTGAATAAAATTATTAAATTATTAATATAGAATATTTTCATAATACAGAATTTGTCACCAAAAAAAAACTGCGGGCACCTGATAGCAGGTGCCAGTCCCTCTCTTTAATTTGATTCACTTTTAGCTCTATTGTAACTCTTCTGAGAGGACTTCTCACTGAATATTGGCCATGCCAGATTGCATGGCATCAACTCTGAGTTATTCATGAATCACAAATGGATTGAAAGAATGGCACCTGCTAGAGGGTGCCAGGTGCTTTTTAATGGTATGTGCTCATGTTTTTTTCTTCTTCACTTATTTTCTTCATGTGCAGTAAGAAAAAAAACAGCACACATCTCAATGATCTCAGTAAAATAAGTGGAGCATTTTTATATTTAATTATTTTGTCTTTTTATTGTGTTATCTCAGTTTGCTTTACTGTTCCATGCTTCAAATAGTTATTATAATTGTAAATACTATTGAAATATTTAATATTAAATTTTTCCTATCTTTTAATTACTATGATGTAAATTTTGAAAGTATAGCTGAGTTATTTGAATTAACTTATGAGTCTTTTAATTAATCTTAACTTTAATTTTTTTTCCACTAAAAATCCACATCACAATTAAAAGGGGAAAAATGAAAGGTAAATTGATAGAAAGTTCAATTTTTAACTCTATTTTTGACCAGATTTTAAATTGTAAGAATGTCCTTGAAAGATTTTCAGAAACTATTTTCTGACTTTGTGCACCTTTGTACAAAACCAAGCCCAAACTTGATTCATTACATGAATAAATGAGTGATCAAAAAAGTAATAAATAATGTGACTTTCTCAAATGTTTCCGCCTTCAACCTTCTTGTGATAAATAGATCTTGATTTTTGATTGACCATACACTACGTGCAATTTTCTGGAGAGCTTCCAGAAGTCTCCTCAGTTTGAATTAGTTGGGAAAATTTTGGAAAACCATCAGAAAATTTTCAGGAACCCATTTGGAAAATATTTGAAATAACTTTTAAAATGGATTCTGTCAGACGATGAACCCAGGTTGAACCTTTTTTTATCTCAGCTTGATAAATACTTTGAACCTAAGTTCAACCCCATTGAAGCTTATGAAATATACAATATTTATTATGTAGATTCCCCCCATACAGAATCCACCAAAAATTAAGAGTTATGTTTCAAACACTTGGTTAACCTTTAAATCATCCAAATTATCTAAAAATTTTAAATATGATCATTTTTGGGCTCACAATTCATGATATTATAGCAAAAATAGAAAATCTTTGGTATTTTTTCATGCTATTAAATTTTATTAATCAATATAAACTTTGATAATTAAAACTAGTGATTTTAGCAAAATGATAATAGTAGCATTGAAAATGCAGGGAAAAATGTAGCCATTTTCAAAAAAAAATGGTTAAAAAATATTTTTTTGGTCAAAAAAAATTGACATTTTTTTGAGGTATTGTGCCACATTTTGTACATTTTAGTGGAGTGATCCATTAAAATATTACCAAAAAATAACAACATGTCAAATTTTTTAATCAAAAAATATCTTTAATATTTTCTTTTTTTGTATGACTATAATTCAGCCTCTCTTTCCAATGATGCTAGTCACATTTTGCTACAATTACCAGTTTTTAAAGTTCCAATTCCTAATTTTTAATAAAATTTAATTCCATAAAAATAATAATCAATATTTTATAGTATTGATATGATATTATGAATCTATATTTATGAATTGATCATATTGAAAAGTTGAATTTCATTTGAGTTATTAATTTAAGGTCATAAAAATGCTGGAGACATGAATCAGACCTTTTGAGGGGCACTGTACACATGGAAGACAGATGAATTTTCTATAAATGAAGCATCAATAGTCTAAGGTACCACAGGAAATGTAAGGGTCCTCCTTTGAGATGGTTTGGAAATGGTTGTGTCTATTTTAGGAGACTGTTGAAGAATTAGATGAAAACAGATTAAAAAAAATTGGTCATAGATTGAAGACAAATTTACCCTGACTTACAATCAAATTGAGAAGAGTATCAAGATTTCCTTGATAATAACTTTGACTCAGTTTAAGCAAAGGTTAAGAAATGAACTTAATGGACCATATTATTTAAGACTCTAAAGTACATATCTATTGTAATAATGGATAGTATTCATATTAAAAGTCACTTCCTTAATAACAGCCACCTTGAATTTAACACCTCAAGTCACTTATAGGCGCCTTCAATATAATGATAAATTAATTTAAGTAAGAATTCACATATCAAGAGCTCATGCGGTGTATCTAGTAATGGCACCAAATTTTCAGAAGAGGGATACTGATTGGAAAGGGGAATAGTTTTAAAATAAAGACAAGTCAAGCTATAAATTTGTGTAACATATATTAGGGGGTATCAGCTCTGCAAAATCTGCACTTAACTTATGTGTGCATTTCAAACCACATAAACACTTAAATTTTGCAAAAAAGTCACTTATTTCAAAAATGGGTGTCAGTTATGAAATCAAATCAGCACTTTTTTCCCAATTTTTTTTCAAAACCACATGTTTGTCACATCATTGCTTCCTCACCCATCACATCCCTGTCACATGTGACACTCAGACCTCAATCCTCTCATAAATCCTTGGCACACACCCCTCACTGAGATTTGAATCATTTTATTGTGAAATTTTAACCAGGCATGTTTTTTTCCTTTTTTTTTTATGTTTTTAAACTCCCCAAATCAGATATTCACCTTCATCAAAAGTCAATGGCTTTTTGTTGATGGCACATGAGGTAAAAAAGAAAACAAAAGAGAGAATTGACATCAATCCTAAGTAAATGAAGGAGAGGTTGAAAAGCTATCAATTAAAATATAAAAAGGCTCATTTCACTTCAAATTCCACTGGTTTCATTATTGATGACTATGATTTGGAGAATGTAATTACTACTCTTTCCAAAAATCTCAATGTCATGTATCTTCTCTATGAGGAAATGGATACTCTTTTTGGTTCCCAATTTAATAGTTACTTTAAATCTTATCAAAAATACTTATATCATGAGATTCTGATAACACCATTTTTCCTTACTGGAATCTATAATATTGCACTTTTGGAATTTCAGATGGTAAAAAAGTGCTGACACCTGTGCAAAAAACCTTATCACCAACATAATTTTATCACTTCACCACCAATTTTAATTTTTAACTAAAGCTAAGTCAACAAAACTCTATATCTGTTTGAAAAATTTGGCAATACCCTCCCCTGCTTTTTATTGAAGCAAGAGGTGGATATCACCAAATTTTTCAAAGTCATCAATTTTCCATGTCAGATTTGAAAACTTGGAAATTACCACCCCTGAATTTTATTGAAGTAAGGGGTGGAAATAACCAAAATTTAGAATAATTCCATAAATTAATAAATAAAAAAATAAGATAAATTAAATTCACTAGTTTTGAAGTAATGAAAATTCCTCAAGCCAAAATTAGGACCAAGTCTAGAAACTAAGTTTGGGACTTTCCACAGATATAGGCAAGATGAACCCCATGAAATAATTTAATGTTATCATGATTAAATTTCATAAAACACAAGGTTGTTGGCTCATTATTTTGGTATAGTAAATTGAAATATAAGAGTTATTTATTAAAAAATTATGAAAGAATAAGAAATATTTGATGACTTTTCAAATCCCCAAATTTTTTCTATCTACCTAAAGGTTTGTAAATGTATTAATTTTACCTTCTTCTTTTAAATTGATTATTTTTTGGACAAACTTTTGACTGATCTAATAAGAGAGGAGAAAATGTGTAATGGGTTAAAAATATGAAAATGGTAAGAAAAAGAAAAAAAACACCTTGATGTAAGTGCAGAATAATAAGTAAAGATTAAGGTAGTTCAAGGAATCTGGAAGGATAAATTCATGATTTAAACATTAGGTTTTGCATAATTAAATAAATAAACATGAAATTAGGAAAAAAGGCTCAACTTTAAAGGTTAATATCTAAGCAACCAATGAAACAAATTCTAATTGGTTTTCTGGAAATGAAAGATAAGCTTCAGAAGTATCTTCAGCTAACAGGACAGTAGATTCAAATAAACCTAACCCTAATACTGACTCTCATTTTTAAAATTGCATAGAAACTTGAAAACTGATGATGAAAATTCCAACAAGAGGGAGATAAAAGCCTAGATAATCATATGTATCAGGAAGAATATATGCATGATGTAAATGTTATGATATGCATTATGAAATAAATAAAAATTAAATTTGTAAAAAAAGGCTTAACTTTTAGGGTCAATATCTCAGCAACATCTGAACTGAATTTGAATTGGTTTACTGGACATGAAAGATAGGCTTCAGAAGTATATTCAGCTTAAAGGACAGTTGATTCAAATAAACCTAAACCTAATTCTGACTCTGCTTTTCAGAATTGCACAAAAACTTGAAAAGTTTTCATGAAAATTCCAAAAAGAGGGAGGTAAAAGCCTAGATAATCATCAGATAAGAGTTTCAGAGTCCTTATTATCTAATTATGCAATATAAAAACATGAAATAAGATAAGTAAAATTTGGAAAAAAAGGCTTAACTTCAAAGGTCAAAATATCAGAAACCACTGAACCTAAATCAAACCTATTTTTGGGAAATAAAAGATTGGCTTCAGGAGAATATTCAGTTAAAGGACATGTGATTAAAATAAATCTAACCCTAATTTTTTATATAAAAATGAAAAAAGTCATATAGGAAAAAAAAGGCTCAACTTTAAAGGTCAATATCTCAGCAACTACTGAACCAAATTCAAATCTGTTTGTGGGAAATAAAATATAGCCATCAAGTGAATATTTTTTTAAAAAGGAAATTAGATTCAAATAAACCAAACCCAAATTCTGTGTTTGATTTTCAAAAGTTTACAAAAACTTGTAAAATGATAATGAAAATGACAAAATGAGGAGTAATATAAGTCAACTGTTATCCAGATATGAGCTCTACATATATTTAAGTATGAAATTTTCATAGAAAGAATTTGATATCATATAGACATTAAAAAAATGCAGATAAAACTTACCTTGATTTAAAGGTAGGAAAAATAGAGTGAGAAAGAGTGAAGTTGGCATTTGGGGGAAATTGAATATGGAGCAAGTGAAATACTTAAAGAATGTGCAATGTATGTGTTTCAATGACATGAAGCCAAAATTAGTGAAATAGGGAAAAGGGGGAATAATGAACAATCCAAGGAGGGATGAAGAGTAGGATGATGGAGCTAAAAGAAGATAGAAAAGAGGGAAAGAAGAAAAAATGTGAATTTTACCTTTAAAATCAATAAAAAACACTTACTAAAAAAATTAAGATACAAAAAAATTAAAAAAAAATAAAAAAACAAAAAGAAAAATTGATTAGCAAATATATAAGTAAAAATGCAAATATGACTTACCTGGAGAGATGAGCTGAGAAAAAAATTGACTTCAAATTATTTGAGGGATAAAAGAGGAGAGGAGGAAATGGATATAAGTGATTAAAAAAAAGAATGACTGAAAAATTATGCAATTGCGAAAAATATTTGATTTCATGTTTGGTTGATGAAGTAAAACAAAGAGACTGTAACAGAAAGTTCAAAATCAAAGTCAATATTTAAATAAGAATAACCATTCTTTGGAAAAATTCCCGAGAAGTCCTGAAAAACTGTCTAAAACTGGGTACAAATAGGTTAAGAAAGGTTTTGATGATCTACTTGGCAGTATGAAGTACTTTCAGCTTTCTTGGAAGAAGCTTATGTTTCCTGGCCATTTTTGATAAAAAATAAAATCTTCTTCAAGAGAAGAATCATAATTGAAATAAGAGTCCAAGAGGAGATCAAGAGCTATGAAAGTCATTGCTTGATGTAGCTTATCATGATTTGAGAGTGGGGGGGCATGACTCTTATACAGTATAAAAATGTAAATTATGTGCAATGTTTTGAGCTATAAAGTGTTATGCTGCAGAGTGCTGCATATGAATGAGATGATGCTCAAAAATCAGTGAAATGAGACTTTATGGTAAAATCAGAACTTTTGGTTGAGAAAGTGTAGATTTGATTAAAATAAGTGACTTATTTCATTTTGAAATCCACCAGTTTTGAGGCTACTGTGTTTCAGAAACCCACACTTAAACAAGTGCGGACTTAGTCAAATTTATACGCAGATTTCTAATGGTGTATTTTCCAGAACTGAAACTCCCTATTTTAAAGACTCTACCTTCACTTATATGCCTTGTAAGACTGTCATTCTCAGCATCTACCAATTCATAGAAGGAACTTTTACACAATTTCTAGCCAGATGCTAAAGCTTTGTTTTACATGAATTAAAATATTAATCTTGTGTTTGAAAAATTCAATTCATTAAATTATTATTATTAAAGGTAAAAAATCTACCTGATGCACTTTGAAAATAAAATGTAACTACCTCAAGCATTTTCCAACACAAAAAAATATTGAAAATATATCATTAATCCACAAAAATATATCAAATACAAGAATTAAATTACTTACACAAATTATAGATATACTGAACTGCAAAGTATCCTTTCATTATTATGATCAAAGATTATAGCATTCTTCCAGATGCATTTGTCACACAAGATCTAACTATACCACAGTCATTTATAATAAAATGGTAAGGATAATTTCATTAAAATAGTATTTGAAAAGAATAATATTATCCTATACATATGTAGATACTATGATATCTGAATTTTGTTCAATTAGCCCCTTAATCTGAATATGATTTAGAAAAAGCCAAGGACTTGTAGAAAAATAATGCTCAAAATTTTTTACATTTACAATTTATTTAATTTTTCACAAGTAAAAAATTGACTGACTAACCAAAACATACTCTAGTTTAATTATTTTTTTGAAATAAAAAATTAATCTACTTGTTTTTTACATTTCCATAAACCTACTGATATGTAAATTGAAACCCATTACAATTGTTTATGTGTACCATTTGACATGTTAGCACAAAATTTTTATGACTGTTGTAGACAATCCTATAGTACTGGCTATAGGCCTTGACTAAAGGAGTTGGAGTAGAACTGGAGAGAAAAACCCCTGTCCCTTTGAGAAAAAACAGGTGAGATTATTTTGCTACAGAAAATTAGAGACTGTTACGATTCCCCCTTCCAAACAACTCCTTGACTGCTTTACAAGTCAAGACAGTAGGCAATAGCAGAGCACTGAGAACCAAAAAACCAGAAAACCTGAAATGCAGAGGAATCCACACCAGAAACCAAAGACACAGTGCACTTGTTGCACAAACACAGCAGAAATACTTGATGTAGTTTGCATAGCTACAACAGAGAAATCAGTTGCCAAAGTTAAGTTAAATGAAGAACTAACCTTGCAACAAACACAGCCAATTGTGCCCAAAAAACAGTGAAAACTGAGTGAGAAGCAATGATATAATTACTGGATGGTTTTCTGATAATTAACGTTTCCCCAAACTGTCTTATTCAGTATGTACACACAGACCACCCATCTAAAATCCATGCACAGCAACTAATTTGGCACCTTTGACAGCCAAATTAAATAAAAAACCTCTAGACTTGCTCCCCAGCCTTCTATGACCAAGGAGGGTGGACCTCCCTGAAGCCAAAAAACCACTAAAAAACATCTAAAAACCCCAAATACTTAAAAAAATCCACTACAACTACTAAAACCCTTAAAACACAAACTTCAGCTATAAAAATATTGGGACGTAAAATATAGAGCCAAATTAGCCCTACTTAATGGTACTAAGAACTTAACCCTAAGACTTAAGTTTAGCTTGTAAAATGCAAAAAACAAAATTAAACCGCTATCTTTTTGAAATGAAAAATGGGGAAATGACCCCTTAAAACTTAGAATATGAAAAATTTCATCAGGCCATAAAATATAGAGAAACACCAGGGAGATCCAATGGTAGTATCCACATACCCATAGTCCCAATATTCACCAAATAAAACTAAATAAAACACCTAATTATTTGACTAATGTCAATTTAGCCAAATGAAAACAGCACCAAACGGCCAAACAAAGGTCTCTGCCAATGTTGGAAGACCACACTGTCATTAAATTTCTTTCTGAAAACACAAAACCAAGAATCATAGGGTTAACCAAATTTCTAGTTAACCAGTTTACACCATATTTGAAGTGTCAAAAAATTATTTGACTCATAAATTTACTAGCAATAAATATATATATAAATATAAAAAAATAGGGTGAAAAATTTTACACCACTTGTCTTGGACTTTTTTATATACATGGTTATGTTTCCTTAAAAAATGGTTGTCAAGATTTACTTGATATCAGCATTCTTAAATTTTTTTTATTTTAAATCACATATAAGTATATCAATCATAAGGAATTATTGTGAATGTGCAGATTTTTTAATTATCATTTATTATACTAATTGCCCAGAAAATCTGCTGCTCATTGACAAGACTTGATAATGCCAACATATTCATCACCAAGAATTGGTTTACTTTTTTCAACACTACCAACTCATGAAAGAAATATTATCAGCACCATATATATATTTTTTGTCATAACTAGCTCTATGACATGGTCCACTGAGTTGAAAATATATCCCACCATAAAATGTAAATATGAAGTCAAAAAACAACACATATCTTTTATCAGTGTTCAGACCATTGATTAACTGATCATTATAAGATTAAAAAATATGTTAGTGTTTTCATTGACAACAAAATCCACAAGCCAAAGTTTTCTTTAGAGTACCACTCATAAATATTATCTATCATCAATATTATTTAATGAGTTAGTGACTGGAAAATTTGTGAATGACAATTTTCAGTCATAAGGAAATAAAACAATTAATCCAAACTTCCCTTATAATAAAATTAATTTATTACCATCATTACATTTTTTTCCTGACTAAAATTAAATTTAATCAGGTATTTTTTTAATTCAATGGTCATGAATTAGAGCCAAGATATAATTGCACCATACTCAAATCTTCATATACAACAATATTCATCAATTTTAAAGAGTAACATTATTGTTGAGAGTAGACTCTGGCACAGCTGGATCACATATTCTCCAACCAAAAATAATTTTAAATAATAAAAATTATTCTAAAAAAATCAAGGAATAATAATAAATTATGGGCACCCTCCATAATTCTGCACTTATAATACCTTCTGTTTAAAAATGACTGCAATAATTTTGTTGTTGTTGCTTGACCACTGCTTCCATTGCCCATACTACTAGTAAAGTATGAAAATTTATCAGTGAAATAGCAAGTTTAGAATGCAACTGTTAATTATGCAATATCCATTTTCACATTGAATTCCAACTTTTATGCATACCAGTTGGCAATCCCATTCTACAAACAAGGTCAAGGGTGTTCCTGAGTAAATGAGATTGTTAAGAGTGATTGAGAACTACTTTGAAGTACAAAGGATTACTTTAAGTAAGTGATTAAATGATATTTCAAAGATAAATTATCTGCTTTGATGAATGTTTGAGGTGAATAATAATGTATGGTGGAAAAAAACTAAAATTCACAAAATCTAAAAAAGGGTTTCAACTTAATAATCAAAAGAGATTCAGGAGTTTCAGAAGTTTGAAAATATATTGATTATGAAGAAAGGTTGGAAATAATAATAGCTTTATATAAATTTAAATACTATCACAATGATATTATAATCTAATTCTAAGGATTGTCAAACCAAATCCCCCCAATTATATAGACAACTCCACCTTGCAATGAACCCTTTAATAAACTACCCTTAATTTACCACTCACCCTCCAATATAACCACAGATCCTTTAAAATTACTCCTATTCCTACTCACAGACCTTTAATTACCCTTAATCACACAATAACCCAACATTAAAACTATTCTATTGATCCAAGCATTAATACACCATGCTTTTGCCTAAAGTTGAAAAGTATAATCAGATTATTGATTAAATTAGATTTAAGGTTTAGATAGTGCAGTTACTAGTGTGTTTGAATTAAGAAAACAAAGGAGAAAAGTGGTTGCTTAGTAAATTTTTCTTTCTGTGCTTTGGGTATGAATTTGTGTATTGGTAATTGGATTAAAAATTGAATTTTACTTTGAGTGTCATGTGGCGCATGATAGATTTCCAGGTATAAAATGCAAGCTCTGTTGAGGGTGAGATATCTTTTTTTATTCCTTCTTGAAATCTTTACTAGAGTTTTTGTAAATAGAATTTTAATTTAATTTTTTACTATGGCCAATAACATTGACCCCATCCCTACTCCTACTCATCCCCAAACTAAAAGTGGTATTCCCATGTGACAATTCAAGATAGTGTGCTTCTCCTGCATTGCTATGGACTTTTTTGTGTAGAGAGCACTGTGTCCCAAGGCCCTTGCAAGAAGTAAAGGCTCTGTCAATGGCATTGAGTAACATGTGATGCTCTGGAAAAGAACCCAGTCCTTCAAGTTTGATACTTGAAGACAAAATTTTGGTCAATTTTAAAAGATCAGACAATTCTCAAGTATATTTAGGAGGTACTCACTAAAAAAATTTGGTGGTAGATGGTCCTGGGGAATTATTGGTTCATTAGAGAGGAAGGAGATCTCTGGTTGGGTAGCCAGTCTAAAGAAAGGGAAGATAACAGTGGCTCCAGATGAAGAGGTTGAAAAATTGGTCAAGGATGGATCAGACCTGGAAGTGGAGGTGGTTCCTACCATGAAATTTTGTTTAATAGTGGTTAAAAATGAAGATGATTAGGCAGTGGAAGTAGTTGAACCCCCCAAGCCTAAGTTATTTATCAAATCAGATCCTGAGTTTAAAGTAAGTGATTTGAAAGCTTTAAAATTTTGTTTTTGCTTTAATAACTAACTGATGCTTTTTAAGGGGCAGAAAATAATGAAGAAATTCCTATTGAACCAGAGGTGATATGTCCATCAAACCTTGAGTCAAAGAGGGTCCCTCAAGAGTTAACCTCAGAGGACCCATTACTAATGCTTTGAATGGTGAAGTTGAATTGGATCAGTACTCTTCAAAAAAGCCTGAGAAGGCTTGTTGAACCACCTTTGTAAAACAATTTTGTGACAAGATCTAAGGCATAGTCAATGTGGCTTCCTTTGATGTAGCCAAGGAATAACTGGATATCATAGATGTAGTTCCAGTTAGGGAAGAAGTTTTTTTTTGAAAATATTAGAAGGGAGATTTAAAAAGTAGTTGAAGAGATGAAGGAATTGATTTGAAGAAAAAAAGAGGAAAAAATTGTGAAATAGAAGAAAAAGAAAAACAAGAAAAAATTTGCATATAGTTTTATCTTGAATATTTTTTAATTTGTTGTTTTTTTGTTGAGATTTAATTTTCTTTAACAAGAGAAGAAATTAAATTGAAAAAGAAAAAGAAAGAAAAAGAAAAAGTTAAGAAATTTTAAATATTTTGGTTTGCTTTTATATTATTTTGCTTTAAAGTTTTCATTTTAATTTTATTAATTTGAATAATAAGAAAAGAGAAAAAGGAAAGAAAGAAAAACAATTTTTGTTTTAAAGAAAAAGTTTTAAAAGGGAAAAAAAGAGGCATTTAAAAAAGAAATTTTATAGGATAAGAAGAATTTATTTAAATAAGGAAAAAGGAAAATTTTGGATTTTATGAAAGAAATATGAGGGTTTTGAGTTGTATCGTGAAGATGTTGATGTTTAAGAACTGTTTGATTTAGGAGAAAAAGAAAGAAGAAAGAAAAAAATGTGATTTTGTGTAGTAAGATTTATAGAACCAGAAATTTTGATTTAGATTTATTTTAATTTATTTTGATTCAATTTTATTTTATTTTTTCCTTATTTTTTTTTTAATTTTAGTTTGTTTTGGTTTGTTTAAGTATTCAGAAAATTTAAAAAAAGAAAAGAAATAAAAAGAAAAATATATAAAATTTTAAAATTTGATTTAGGTGAAAAAATAAAATAAAGAGAAAGAAAATGGTTTAAAAGTTTTAAGGAAAGAAAAAATGAATTTAAGGTTTAGATTTTTTACAATATTTTATGTGAAAAGATTTTAAAAGTTCAGGAGAGTTTGATACATTGATGGCTGATTCCCATGATATTTTATTCAAGTCATTGAGGTAGCCTTCCCATTCCACAAGGTATTGAAGTTTCCCCTTGCACCTTTTTGAATCAAGAATCTGACATACCTCCCACTCTAGATGATCATCTACTTTTACAGGTTCTGGAGGGGGTTGGTTCTTGCCCAGGTATATTTCTTGAGCCTGTTTCAGAAGAGATACATGAAAAATTGGATGAATTGATTTCCATTTTAATGTTAACTTGAGTTGAAATGAACTTTTCAAATCTTCTGCATCAATTTCAAATGGACCCAAGCACTTTTCCAATGATTTCCTTGATGATTGAGTTGTTTGAATATTTTTAGAGTTGAGCTGTACTTTATCCCTCAGTTTAAAAGTTGGAGCAGATTGTTGATTTTTGTCAGCCTGTTCCTCATATCTTTGATTCTCTGCCTTGAGGTTAGATTGAAGCTTGCCTTGAAGTCATGGAATGGTTTGAAGATAATTTTCAGCAGGATAATTAATTCCTATATGGATTTGATTGAATAAAGTATGTTGTCCATAGATTGTTTAGAAGAAGATTGTTTTGTCAAAGAATTTTTTGATTTATTATAAGAAAATTCTGCCAATGGTAACCATGTGGTCCAATCTCATTGTTGTTAGTTGAAATAAATTCAAAGATATTGTTTGAGGATTTAGTTGATTCTTTTGGTTTTCCCTTTGGTTTCAGGATTATAAGCAGTGGAATAATTCCTCATAATATTTAGTTGTCAATTAATTTGGGTCCAGAAAGTAGATACAAATAGGGATCCTCTATCTGAAATAATATCAGTGGGTAAGACATTTTTAGAGAATATAAATACTAGAAATAATTTAGATAAATCTTCTGCTTTTGCACTAGTATTAGTTTTAATAAAAAGAGACAATTTAGAGAGTCTATCAACTATGACTAGTATAGAATTGAAGTTATCTGATGGAGGTAATAAAGAAATGAAATTTATCAAAATTTATTCCCATGGCTTAGAGGGAATTAGAAGTTGCTGAAGAAACCCATACTTCCTGTGTCAAGGTACCTTATTCCTAGTACATTCATAACAGGGTTTAATATAGGCCTTAATTTCCCTAGTCACTCCTGGCCAGATGAAATCCCTTGCTATAAACTGGTATGTTTTATCAACAACAAAATTACCAGCTAATGGAGAATCATGTCTATTATTAAAAATCCATAACTTTTTATCCTTATTGTCAGGTATGACTACTCTACCTTTGAAGACTAACAGACCAGATTCTATACTGAATCTCTTGGACCCTTGCTTTGAGAGTATTTTGTCTTTAATCCCACACAATAATAATCCTTTTATTGAGCTTCTCAAATGTTGGATAGTGGATTTTGAATTGATATTATTGTCATCAAATTAAGTTGATGAGTCATCAAAATTGATTTGTTGAAAATTGAATTCACATTTTCTGGATTCTTGTCAGCAAATACCTCCCCCGGCTGTGGAAAAAGGTCATCTCAATGTGATAAAATATCTGAAACTACACAATTTTTTCCTGGGTGGTAGGTAATAGAACATAAAATTCATATAAGAACTCAACCCACCTAGCCTAATGTTTAGTTAGTACTTTGGAAGACATGAAGTATTTCAAAGAATTATGATCAGTTAGGATTTGAACAGAACTATTTAGACTGAGAAGAGAAGAAAACCATTTTTAAAGATAATAAATAGTTGCCAATAAATCTTTATCATGAATTTCATAAGTTAATTCTTCTTCAATTTATTTGTGTGATTCACATGCAAAAGAATGCAAAAATGATGTTTTGGGATTAAATTGGGATATTACCTCTGCTATAGAATAATTTCTTGCATTGGTTTTGACTTTTTTCAAAGAATTGGAGCTGTGGTGAACACAGTTTTCAATGCTTTGAATTATTTTTGCACTATTTCTATAAAGAAAAAAGGAGTATATTTTTTAAGAAGAGAAGTAATATTTGTAAAAGTGTTAGAGTAATTTTTAAGGAATTCCCTATAGAAATTTAAAAAACCTAAAAATCCCTGCAAGGATTTTAGTTTTGTTGGCTCTGGAGATTCCAAAAATTTTTAAACCTTTTTATTATCCATGACTAAACCATCAGTGTACATGGTATAGCTGAAAAATTCAATCGATTCTAGGCGGAGTTTGCATTTAGTGTGCTCAGAATAGATCCCTTATTCTTGAAGTCAAATAAAAACCATTTTAACATGTAGGATATGTTCTTTGAGGGTCTTCAAAAAGATTAAAATGACATCTAGGTAGACAAAAACAAACTGTTTGACAATATCTTGGAAGATTTTATTGAAGTAAATTTGAAAAGTTGATTGTACATTACATAATCCAAAGGGCATTACTAAATATTCTAAACTACCAAATCTGGTATGAATTGCAACTAAAGGTGAATGACCTTCTGAAATATGTATAAGATTGTAAGCACCTCTGAGATCAATTTTAGTAAAGAAATTAGCGCCATTAAACAAGGTAAGAAGTATTGACATAGGAGGAACTGGATATGCATTCTTCTTATTCACTATGTTCAGTTTTCTATAATAAACACATAACCTAAGACTTCCATATTTTTTTTAAAAAAAAGACTGGAGATCTGGTTGGAGATTTCCTGTCTCAAATGAAGCCTTTTGCTACATTCAATGAAATTTAGAATTGAAGAGCTTGACATTTTTCCATTGACAAAGAATAGACAGGACCTGCTGATGGTACTGGACCTATTAACACTATTTGATTATGGAAGGGTCAATCAGGCGGTATCTTGTTGGCCTTACATATTGAGAAAACATTGATGAAGTCTTCATAAACTTCAGGTAGAGTTGATTTAATGGCTTCAATATTTATTTGGTCATCCTCATCTTTGAAGAAGCCAGTAAAAGGTAGACCTGTACTTAGAGAGCAGAAATTAACTACCTCAAGGCTGTTTAAATCCTCTTCAAGTGAATTAGTGGAACTAGAATGGTTAGCTATATGCTGATTTAAAGGAAAATCAGATGCTTTCAATACATCTGGAAGAGAAGTGTCCTCTAGCAGGACTTGGTCAGATGGGTTTTTTAACTCCCTATTGACCTGAATTTATGAATATGAAATATACTTAGAGAGAGGGGTGATAAATATCTTTGACCCATAAATTTCATGGTTCCAATGATGTAAGAAGTCATGGCCAAGAGTGGTATTGTCCATCCTTGGGGCATTCAAGACTGTTAATTCCCACTTGAAGGAGGGAGAATTTTGAAAGTTGAAAACCCATAAAACATTCTTACTAGCCCAATATTTGGGTTAATCTGAGTTGACCAGATAAGTTGGAATTCAGTTGATGTCTACAAATGTCACCTTAAGCTCTTTGGAAAAAGATAAACTGATAAATAAAATTGGAGCTTTAGAGTCTATAAGAAAACTGAAGGTAATATCCTTCTTATAAAGAATTAATATCAAACAGTTAAGGGCAACTCCAATCCTTAGGAAATGGAAGCTCTGAGCACTGGGAGATATAAAATAGTTTACAATGCACACAAGTAAACTATTCACTAGTTTTTTGACTTGGAACTGTTACCTTCTCTGTCCTTTAATTTAACATATTAATTCAACTTGAGTTTACCACCACAATACATACACAACCCATTATCTGCTCTTCTTTTCCTTTCAGCTTCCTTTAATTCCCCTTTTGAATCCAATACCTTACTGATATTTCCTGGGGTAGAGCTTTTGGATCAAGAGTTTTCCTTACCCTTTTGATTGGGTTTGGTTTGTGATGAGTTTTCATTTGGTTGAGTCTGATTCAAGGAAGTTCTGATACCTTCTATGTTCTTTAATTTAGAACATTCATCCAAATTGTGTTTACCCCCAAATTGAATACACGACCCATTATCTGCTCTTCTCTTCCTTTCAGCTGCCTTTAATTTCCCTTTTTTATGCAGTACCTTACTGATATTTCCTGGGTTCAATATTTTGGATTGAGCCTTTTTGTTACCCTTTTGATTGGTTTTGGTTTGAGATGACCATTGAGTTTTTCAAGGATGATTCAAAGAAGTTCTTGATTTGAAGTTCAAACCTTGAGATGTATTGGAATGACGCCTTTGTTGAAGACAGCCTTGGTGAACACCCTCAAATTCCTGGGTCCTATCCATTAGGACTGTTAAGGTTGCCACTTTCTGACCATGAAGATTTAGTTGGTAAAGAATCCTTGAAGGAAGTCCCTTTTTGAAATGATACTTTAGGGCTGCATCATTTCAAACTACTCAAATTATTTGAGCCCTGAAGTTTTAAATATATTCATAAGCTTTACCATTATTTTTCATGCAAAGAAATCTAATTCAATATTGACTTTATTGGTTTAATTGGGTCCCTAAATAACATTAAAAGTTTATCTTTAAATTTTTCCCAATCTTTGATTAGCAAATGGGTTTCCACCAAGGAAAGCATGAGAAGATATGGCTTGAACCATCTTGATGCCTTCCCAGATAAGAATGATGAGGTATAAATTACCTTGAAAAAATCTGTATCAAAAGTTCAAGTGTCATTGTGGAACAATAATTTGCAGGTTTGAAAAAATTTCACAATCTGTCAGGATGTTCTCCATTAAATTTTTCCGGGGATTCCATTGAGGGAGTTTTAAATTTAAAGTTCTCCAAAGGGTAAGGATTAGGTATTGATTTTACTAATACTTTCATGAAATCCTCCAATGATGGAGTTGGACCAGGTTCAAAAGTTTGGCCTGAAGTGCTGGTAGCTGGGGATAATTGTGCCTTTTGCATTCTATCCTTGCCTTCTTCCTTCTCCCTAGAATCTTTGAAATACTGAGGGATGTCCTCTAAAGATTGAATAAAGTGTTCCTGTTCCCTTAATTTGAGAGGTTCAAGAGAGTGAGTACAGGAAATATGTTAGCCTAGGTATCCCCAAGACTGAGTAATTCTTATGTTTAAAATAAGATAAAATTAATTACATTAATCTTATAAGTTAAAAATAAGGTTATAACACATATATATATGGTTATAATACATATATATATAATTATTACACTTTCAAATGACTTATCTTAGTTTAAAAAGCTTATCCATAGCCTAATAATACTTAATAAGGTGTTGATGGAGTCATAATATACTAATCTTAAGTGATATTAAGTATTTTTAGACATACATAAGCTTATATGTATACATAAACTTCATATTCAGTGAAATATGTAGTTATAATATGCATATTTAGGCATACAAGTAGTTTTTAACCTCTCAATAGCCTATAGCCTTTATTTTTCTGCTTAATTTAGGTCTTATGGAAATATTCAGTGGACTCACAACATCTATTCAAGAATGTTAACCTTTTTCAGGCACATTTATCCAGTTTGGGCAACTTAATCTGCTTCCTTTGATGGATTTTCAGGGATTTATCTGTTGGGATATCATTACTGGGTTAATAATGATGATTGGGGATGTTATTGGGGGCTCAGAAAGTTAATTTAATTCATTTATATGCTTTGGGTTTCATTATATACTCTTTGGATGATTAATTTTACCTCTTTTTTTATGGTATCTGCTTTTATCTGTTTAATCTATTTATGTTATGTGTCGGTGGTATCATTAATTGTAATGGAGGGTCCTTACTGGAGGTCTGGGTGTTGAAACTTCTTGAAGTGGAGGCCATAGGGAGGTGATAGGCCCTTAAAGTGCTGTGATTTCAGGGGATAGCAATGACATCATCTGGATTGAAGGTGTGTGCACTCCAGTGGATTTTGAAATAAGTAAGGGAGTATTTGATGGGTTATTGGACATCACTTACTTACTAAACATCAAATAAACACTATTAAACAATTATTATCATATATAAATATATTATAAATAATTTATAAATTGATATTATCTTTATATAAGCTATAACTATATTTAATTTATCTATTTCCCACCACTAGCATGCATAAAAATTCAAGTATTGTGAGTTTATATTGAGAATAACTATTTTATTAGTCTTCCCCTGAGGTTTAATCACTAAATAATTTAACAATAAGTAGTAGGACCATTAATATTTACTATTAAATCATTCTTAGATACTAGCACACACTCATAAAATAGGTCAAGAACCTGTTGGCATATCCCTGACATGAGCTCTAGTAGTGGCACCCATAAGAGGAGTGCCTTGAACGTGTGACATTTAAACCTTGACCCTAAAATATGTAGTAGTATCAGTCAAAAATGAGAACTTCAAAGAATTAAATTATATTGTCCCTGTATGGCCTAGGCACAAGTTCAAGGGTACTCCTGAGTAAGTGAGATTGGTAAGAGTCCTTGATAACTACTTCAAAGTACAGAGGATTACTTCAAGGAAGTGATTTGAAGATATTTTAAAGATTAATTATCTGCTTTCAGGCAAGTTTGAGGTGAATAATAATGTATGTTGGAAATACATTAAAATTCAAGAAATCTCAAAAAGGGTTGTAAATTAATAATCAAAAGGGATTTAGGAGTTTTAGAAGTTTGAAAATATATTAATTATAAGGAAAAATTTTAAATAATAATAGCTTTATATAAACTTAACTACTATCACAATGATATTATAATTTAATTCTAAGGAATGTCAAACAAATCCATCCAATTATATAGACAACTCCACCTCACATTGACCTTTTTAATTAACCACCCTTAATTTATCACTGACCATCAAATATATCCCACAGATCCTTTAAAATTACTCCTATTCCTACTCCCAAACCTTTAATTACCATTAATTGCACAATCACCCAACATTAAAACTATACTATTGATCTAAGCACTATTACACCACGCATTTGCTTAAATTTGAAAAGTATAGGTAGATGATTGTCTAATTTAGATTTAAGGTTCAGATAGTGCAGTTACTAGTGTGTTTTAATTGAGATAAAAATAAAGAAAAGTGGTTTCTACGTTGATGTTTCTTTCTGCTCTTTGAGTATGGATTTGTGTATCAATATATGGATTAAAAGATTGAATTTTCCTTTGAGTGTCACATGGTGCATGACAAATGTTCAGGATGATAATTAAAGGTTTTTTATTGGTTATTTTCTATATTTGCACCTTTGAAATCAGGTATAATGTTGATTCCACTTGCATATGCTGACTCAGAAAGGAGGTACTGGGATTCATCAAATTATGAGGCAGGATTTTGAGAAATCCTCATTCTTTGTAATACAGAAGAGTCATGACATGATACAGGGAAGCCACTATAAAAACCAATTAATTTTTCATTGAAATCACACACAAATTGAATGGCAATAGAGTATCTAGATAGAACATAAAAATTTAGTTTATGAATTATAAGGAATTGGAGAACAACTTAATAAAACCTTTTTTTCCAAGCAAAACAATCTTTTCCAACATGAGAAGGCTTTTGACTCAACAGCATAGTTGTACCATCAACAAAATCAACACAGCTTGTGAAAAATTCATCTTGAATTACTTGAGAGGACTCAAGAGGTTGTTGTGGAGTTGGTCAAGCAAGAGTTTGAGACTTTAGAGAAAGGATGGAAATAATACAGTGATTTTTATATAATACCACAGTACCAAAACCTATGGTAAAGAGATTTTCTAAATTTCTTATACTAGAAAAATTTCCATTTTTTCCAAAGGAACATATTGTAGCAGAAAGTTGAATGGTAGGATCATTCTGTCTATTATGATAATGTTTAAGAAAGATATTGTGATCAGAGATGAGTTGATAAATTTTGATGAAAGAGAATGGAGAATTTCAAAATAGTTTTGTGAACTTTGAATGGGGAATTTGAGAATTGAGTCAAAAAATATATCTTGGACCATGAACATTATTGGGCCCCTTTAGTTGATGTAATGCTTTTTGGAAAGAATAGACATATAAGATCAAGTGTCTTTTAAATCAGAGTCTGAATCAGGGTCAGAAATTAATGCTAGAGAAATAAAATTCATAGTTTACACAAGCTGCTGCATAGTAGAGTGGTTATTCATTGTTTTTGGTTGAAGGTTTAGGGAATGTGGGAAGTGGAAATTTTCCACCAAATGAGAAGGAGTGTGTGTAAATAGACAAAAGTTTTAAGTTTTTGTCACCAAACTAAGTGGCCTAGAGTAAAAAATGACATAAGGATGGCATCTGAAATTATATTTCATGTGCCTTGCTTACAAATCTTTTATGGATGTGATGAGTTTGGGATCAGGAATTAGGAATGCCAATTGGGGTATAAGATTGTGGACAATGCATTATTGTGCTTTCATTATCCACTAGCCCTTGAGCTAGTGTATAGGAATCTTCCCTAATTAATAATTTCTGATCCTTTCATGCAAGATGTGACATTCAAAGCAAAAGTCAATCATTTAATCCATAAATCAGTAGACAAATCCATACTTGAAGCACAGAAAGCAAAATCTACATAGAAACTTCTTTTCCTTTTGTGTGTCTTAATTTGACGGCACTAGAAACCACACCATCTAAAACTTAAATCTAAAATTAGTCAATCATATGATTATAATTTTCAATCTTAAAGAAAAGGCACAATGTAATAGTGCTGTAGTTGATGATATATTTTCAATGTTAGGTTATTTTGTGTCTGAGGGTAATTAAAGGTCTGTGAGTAGGAATAAGAGTAAGGTTAAATGATCTGTGGGTTATTTTGAAGGATCAATGATAAATGGAGGGAATTTCATTATAGGGGTCAATGGGAGGTGGAGTTGTCTATATAACTGGGTGAATTGAGTTTGAAATTCCTTAGAATTAACTTATAATATCATTGTGATAGCGGTTAAAATTTTATAAGACTATTAGTGTTTCAAACCCTTCTTAATAATCAATTTCTCTTCAAAATTATTAAAAATCCTAAATCTCACTTGATTATTAAATTTCAACCCTTTGTGAGATTGACCTAAATATTTAGTGTTACTTTAAATCATATTATTATTCACATTGAACTTACCTTGAAGTATTATTAATTTATCTTCTACTTATCTTTGAACCACTCCCTTAAAGTATTCCTCTGTGCTTCAAAAAAGTCTTCAATGTTCTTTTCCAATATTGCTTACTCAGGAAAACCTTCAACCTTGTTCCTAGGCTGTCTAGTGACAGTATAATTTAATTCTCTGTAGTTCTCATTTTTTTGTTTGTACTACTACATAATTTAGGGGCTAAGTCTAAATTGAACCCATTCAATGCAATCCTATTATTGAAGCTACTACTAGAGCTTGTGCCAGGGATAGGTCACCAGCATCATGAACTGTTTACTGTACTCACTCTCTTGAACCTCTTGAATTAAGAGACAGGGAATATTCAATTCAATCTTTAGAGGACCCCCTCAAGATTTTGAATATTCTAGTGATTAAGAAGAAGGCAAGGATACAATGCACAAGGCACCATCAGACTTGGTTACCAACCTTTCAGGTCTAACCTCTGAACCTGGTCCAGCTCCTTCATTGGAAAATTTCATGAAATAATTAGTGAAATCAATTTATAATCCCTCTATTTTGGAGAACTCTAAACTTAGAACTCCCTCAATGAAATCCCCAGATAAATTCAAAGGAGAGAATCCTGAAAGATTGTGAAATATTTTGCAAACCTGCAAAATATTTTTCCACAATGACCCTCAAAAATTCAATGCAGATTTCTGCAAGGTAATTTATGCCTCATCATTCTTATCTGATAAAGCAACAAAAGGCTTCAAACTATAATTTTTAATGCTTTCTTCTATGAGAACTGTCAAGGGGTCTTTTATGTCTAGAAGGTTTTAACGGCGGTCCAATGGCGGTAATAGTGGAATTTTAGGATTTCAAAGTTTAGAGTACATTTTTATATCTTTTAATTATTTTACTCAAATATAAGAGGTAAGAGATTTTTATTTTTTTTATTAATTTATGAAATAGAAGTATGAGAATGTAATTACTAAAACCAATAATACATAGCAATAAGTATTTAAATGGAATAAATATTTGTTAAATGTAAGTAAGTAATGGATGATCAAAACAACCAAAAGAGAACCTTTATATAGGCAAAGGAGAGACAGAGAACAGTAATAAAATTCTAAAAACAGTAGTATGAGAGAGAGAAAAAAGAATATTCCAAAAGGAATATTTTCAAATAATAAAGTTGTTCTAAAAAGAAGGCTTCAAAAAAGGTGTATTTACAGAATATGACAGGAATGAATTAATTTATTAAAAATTTACTGTAAAGGTAAATACTAAATGAGAAATTTGAATTTTTTTTATATATTTATTTTTATTTGAATATTAAAATTTTATTATAATATAAATTTTTATTTCTTTCAACCTGTCATTGAGCACGGTGTTAGAAAATAAAAATAAAAATATAAGGGACATTTTAATATTTAATTTTAATTATTTATTAACTTTACCATTTTGTAATTAGTTAGTTTATTATAGGTAATTTCAATGTAATTAATTTATAATTAAAATAATTATAATAATAAGGCGTGGCTTCATCCAGTAAATAATTAATTATTTTACTGGGTAAGTCTAGCAGCCTGACTGACAATCCCTCACTTCTAAAAAACAATAAAAAAATACTATGATTTTTCCTTTTATATTTCTTTATCAGAGTAGGAAAATTAGATATCTCCTTCCCAGGTATTCAAGAATCATATTCAGATGATTTATTCTTGAATCTCAATAAGTATTCAGTACCTTTTTGAGCAGTAACTATTCTGTCATTTAGAATCTTATCAATTTCTGCTGTCTCAGTGATTTCATTAGGGGTCTTTTTTGGTCTTCCCCTCCTTTTGGGAAATAAATCACTATTGGATGTGTAAGTTTTCAAAAGAAATATTGTAAAAATAGGATGTTTTCTGTCATATGGAGAAGACAAAATAACTTCAACTGTATTATTACAAACCATTCTTCTGACAACAAATGGACCTACAAATAGGTCTTTTAATTTGTTGTTACCTTGTAAATTGAAGTGGACTGTAGAAATCAACACCTAATCACCCTTTTTAAAAGTGTATTCTTTATGGGATTTGTCCCATCTCTTTTTCCCATATTCAAAGGATTTTTCAATACATTTTTGTGCATGACTTCTGCAAAGTTGTTGCATTTGAAGAAAAGATTTTACACCAGGATGTAGATCCAATTTAGGTATTGTATTATTGAGAATTTGGGCAGGATTATTTGGAACATATCCAAGTCAGAGCTCAAAAGGCTTTCTCTGAGTAACAGAATGAAAAGTGCTACTTAGGCAAATTCCAACCCAGGAAGTAGGGTAACCCAATCATGAGTAAATCTGTCATTGTCTTTGTACTCAAGGCCAAAGGAACAATACCTTCTTATCATGTCCTCTAAAGTTTGAATAATTCTTTTAGCTAATCCATCAGTTTGGGGGTAATGTGCAGTTGAAAGTTTCAGATCACAACCACAAACATCCATCAGGGACATCCAAAATTCAGAAGTAAATCTAGGGTCCCTGTCAGAGATTATAGCTTTAGGAAAACCTGCAGTATTAAACATATGAGACCACAATAAGAAGGCTAATTCTTTAGTGGAAACATCCTTGTAGGTGGGAATAAATTTACACATCTTTGTGAATCTATCCACAATAACCCAACAAGAGTTATAACTGTCTTTCCCAGAAATGGGTAATCCTGTTACAAAGTCCATTTTTATTATAAGCCACGGTGCATCAGGAGATTCATTATTATGCATTAATCCAGCTCTTTTATCAGTCAATTTTTTTAATTTTTGGCAAGAATCACAGGATTCAACATATAGTTTGGTGTCTTCAGACATATTTACCCACCAAGCAGTGTTATTAATTCTGATCATTGTTTTTTCAAGATCAAAATTTCCAGCCAATATGTCATCATGAAAAATTTTCATGATGATCTCTTTCATAGAAGGAGGAATAACAATAACATTACTAAACTTTCATCTATATTAAAGGTATCCTTCATCAATTTAAAATTTACATTTTTCCAAAGCATTCTGGTACTTTGGTGGAAGGGTTTTAATTAATGCTTGTACTGAAGCATTCTTTGGATCATTTAATATGGTACATAACTTTTTTAAGTCAGTGTCCTTATCATATGAATCCAGAATAAGCTGTAATAGCTCTTCCTCCATGTTAACCACATATATCCCATGAATATGAATAATTTCATCTTCAGGAACATATGCAGTATTTGAGTCATCATTTGGCAAAGGTAACCTTGATAAAATATCTACATTTGAGTGAAAAATACCAGCCCTATGAGTTATTTTCATTCTTCCTCTAAATTTTTTAACAGCCACTTGCCATCTGAACATATGTCTGTTAGGTGTTTTCAAGTTTAATAGGGATTTAACTGCACTGCAGTCAGTGACAAGTTCAAATTTATGGTCATCCATGTAATAATGTAGCTTCTCCAAGGCCCACACTACTTCTATATCTTTCAGTTGAGTGGCACCATATTTCAAATCACTATTTCTCGAGGCTCTTGAAATATAACAAATTACGACTTTTGATACTTTATCATTCATCACTTGTTTCTTATGGAGGGCAGCACCAAGACCAATAAAACTGGTATCAGTGTATAAAACAAATGGTTGATTAAAGTCAGGCAAAGAAAGAATTGATGCTGACATCAAACAATGTCTCATAGTGTCAAAGGCTCTTTGTCTTTCACTATTCCAGACAAA
Source organism: Hemileia vastatrix (assembly GCA_030280995.1). Classification (NCBI taxonomy): domain Eukaryota; kingdom Fungi; phylum Basidiomycota; class Pucciniomycetes; order Pucciniales; family Zaghouaniaceae; genus Hemileia; species Hemileia vastatrix. Next base: position 36,158,328 of record JASXTE010000003.1, on the reverse strand, counting down.
AGCAACATCCTTTCTAGTTAATTGGGTAAGGGGTAAAGCTATGACTTGGTAATTTTTAATATACTGTCTATAGTATCCACACATTCCCAAAAAACTTTGGAGCTATCTCACTGTTGTAGGAGCCATCACCTGTTGTATGGCTGCCACTTTGTTTTGGTCAACACATATCTGTAACCCTGAGAAAACATGACCAAGCACTTTTAAGGAATGAAAACCAAATTTGCATTTCTTCAAAGCTAGTGTCATATTTATCTCATTCATCTTATAAAAAACTTTACACAAGTGGTGAAGATGGTCCTCAAATGTTTTAGAGAATATAATGACATCATTAATATAAACCATCAGCCAACCTTCAATTATTTCTTGATGGAATGTGTTATCTTTAACTTTTTGAGAAACTAAAGGGGCATTTTTAGGGCCAAAGGGCATCCTAATATACTTATAAATACCCATATGAGTAGCAATCATCACAAACTTCTGAGAGATCTTCTCAAAAGGTACCTGGTGATATCCCTTATTACCATCCAAACAGCTGATATATTTAGCACCTTGTAGGGTAGCATGTATAGAGGTAATTCTGGGTAAAGGATAGATATCATCAACAGTATAAGTGTTCAATTCTCTATAATCACCACATAACCTGGCCTTATCTTTCTCATAAGAAATAAGGAAAGGTGAGATAACCCAATGTTTAGGTGTTTCAACTACCTTTTGAATAATATTCATTTTTAAAAGGGTAGAGATATTATCTTCAATATCTTTTCTCTTTGTGGGAGAAGCTGGATAAGGCTTCTGTTTTAAACTAGGTGGTATTTCTGTCAATGGCCAAGATAATGAATGCTTCATTTCTTCTTTTATCAATCCTAATTCATGTGATCCATGAGCAAAGGCCATAGGAAAAGATTTGATTAATTTAATGATTGAATCTTTATACTCACCAGAAAGTTGTTCTCCAAAAGAAGCATCGTCAATTTCAGACACAAGGGAAGGCATTTCTTTTGTAGATCTTCCTTTCTATTTAACTACAAAATGACATGTGTGCAATCCTGGTGTTAATAATTTCTTTGGGGAGGAAATTTTAAATTTTCTCTTCCCATTCATCCCCATTGTGTGCAGGTTAACCTCATTCTGGAGGCCCAAAAACTGATCTTGATGATCTTCACAAAAATAATTCTTTTCTTCTTTCTTGATTATCTTCAGATTTTTTTCTTCATTTTCTTCAGTTATCTTGAAATTTTTCTTTTCTTTTCTTAAGTTTTTTTCTATCCTAAAAAAATTACCAGGGGTCTCCCCAATGCTCACAGATGTGTCCAAGGTAATGTTTTTGAAAGGCCTAGAAGAAACCCTAGCTGTGCACAATTGGGAGGACTTACTTTTAGGCCCAAATCTCACTACCCCACAGCTTTTCAACATATATTTCAATAAAGATATATAACCAATCTTCTTTTTTGAAGTTGAATTAAAAATAATTGAAAATCTTGAGAGAGAATAGATACTTGATAAAACACATGAAGAATACTTGCAGAGAAGAGAAACATTATAAAGAGAAAGTTGAAAATACACTTGGTATATCTCCAAGGGAGCTGACCTACTACAACCTGGGATTTCCTCATCATGGGGAGAGTTTGTCAGCCTAGATATCCCTAGGACTGAGTATTTCTTATACTTAAAATAAGATAACCTTAAGTAAATTAAGCTTATATCTTAAAAATAAGGTTAAAATAATAATATATATGATTATATTACATATATATATAATTATTACTCTATTATATAAATTATAGTAGTTTAAATAGCTTATCCATAGCCTAATAATACTTATTAAAGTGTTAATGGAGTTATAATATACTTATCTTAAGTGATATGAAGTAATTATTGACATACATAAGCTTATATGTATACATAAATCTCATATTCAGTGAAATATGCAGTATATTATGTATATTTAGGTATATAAGTGGGTTTTAGCCACATAATAGCCTATAAACTTTGTTTTTCTGCTTATTTTAGGTCATATGGACGTATCTATTTGACTCAAAATGCCTATAGAAGCATAAACATCTATTTCAGGTGCATACACTCAGTCTGGATAACTTAATCCGCTTCCTTGGATGAATATTCACGGATTTATGGGTTGGGAGGTCATTGCTGGGTTAATATGGATGCTTGGGGATGTTATTGGGGGCTTGGACATTTAAATTGTTTCCTTTATATGATTTGGGTTTCATTAAATCTCTTTTTGATTGCTTATTTTACCTGTTTCTTTATGGTATCCGCTTTTATCTGGATTTTCTATTTGTGGTATAGATCTGTGTTATCATTAATTGTGATGGAGGGTTCTTACTGGAGGTCTGGGTGTTGAATCTGCTTGAAGTGGACGCCATGGGGAGGTGATGGGCCCTCACAGTGCTGTAATTTCTGGGGATAGCAGTGACATCATCTGGATTGAAGGTCTGTGCACTCCAGGGGATTTGGGTATAAGTAAGGAGGGATTTTGATGGTTATTTATCATAAATTACTTACTAAAATTCAATAAAACACTTCAATACAATTATTAACATTTATAAATATATAACAAAGCCTCTTATAAGTTGATATTATCATTATATAAGCTATAACTATATTCTATTTATCTATTTTCCACCACTAGCACACATTTAAATCCAAGTATTGTGAGTTTTATTTGAGTATAACTATTTTATTAGTCTTCCCTGAGGTTTAATCACTAAATTATTTATCAATAAGTAGTAGTACTATAAATAAATACTATTATATCATACTTATATACTAGACTATACTCACAATTGGGGGTTATTTCCTTATTTTTTACTTATTATTTAGTATAAGCCTTGGGACATGATTTTTACTTTAGTGTAGCTCAAAATAACCAAATATGTGGGTCTTCTGCATATTAGTGGGTCATCATAGCTCAGTGATTTTGGAAAAGAACCCTTATAATAATTTTACTAATTTTTTATAATAAAAATTAGGTATTTACAGTAGTAACTGTACCCAATATAAACCCAATTTCACTTGGTATTTGGTCACCAATATAAAACCCAATTAAACTGGTTTTTGGTTAAAGATTGGTAAGCTATTTATTCACCCTTATAAAGGTCTAGTTAAACTTATTGTTTTATTTTTAACAGATTTTTCTGAATTTTTCTTATATTTTATTTAAATAAATAAAGATATAAATTCATGTTAAGCTCCAGTGCTTTTTTATTAGTAATAACATTACTAATATTATTTGTCTACTAATTCCATAGAGTTTTTCCATTCTGTAGATGTGATATATTGTCATTATTAACAATATGAGTGCTCCTCAGGACAGTGTAAGTGACAAGCCTTCTTATAATACGAGGTCTAGAGCTAACAAAAACTATCCAGGACATAACCATGGAGGGTCAGCAATACCCCCAGGCAGAGAACATGAGCATAGAAGAAAGAGACGCCCTTTTAAAAAAGATAACCATAAAAAAGATGTCTCCTCCTCTTCAGGATCAACTATCCCACTTGGCCAAACAGGTTTTGAAGTTGGAAGAATCCAAGGCACTCATGTTCAAAGAGGTAGAGCAATTACAGAACAATTGCAAGGTAGGGTTTCAACAAATGAATCAGACACTGGAAGAGCTAAAGGGAGGCCAGCCAAGTCAACCAAGTCAGAAACCCCCTATCCCAGGAGGGTCAACTCACTCCCAGGAGAAAATCCTGGTAGACAAATGGAAGTGGGACTGGTTCCATCAACAATGGACCAGCCACAGCTGCAACACGGATCCACCACCTCATCAGACTTCCTCAGTTCATCCTTACAAAGGAAAAAAGCGCCAAAAATCAGGACTGGAACCTATCCCATGGTAAGTAGATTACCCTCTCAGATTGAACACAATACTGATAATTACAATATAGGTAATCTTATTGATGTTAAATCTGTGCAGAAAATAGAGGAGGATTTAAGAAATTTAGGTTTTAGAGTAGATACATCTGACTTATCTTTTGTCCACAATGACAGTACTATTTATAATGATAATACAGTTAATCCTCAGTTGCCACCACCTACTAGTGAGATGAGAAGTTCACGGGAGAGTGAGAGAATTGAAAAGAAAGACATAGAATATTTTAAAAATAATCCAACTGTCCATAGAATTGTTTCAGCATTGTGGAATAGAATGACTGATTGTGAGGAACAGACAGTTAAGCTCACTAGTGATACAATTTCATCCTTGACATTAAATATTTCTCAACTGGCAACATGTAATAAAGAATTAAAGAATGAACATTTTTCTCTAACTCTAAAATATGATTCATTGAGTAGTAAATATAATGAACTTTCAAACAAATTCTGTGAATTAGAAAAATTGTATAAAACACATTTATTGAAAACTGAATCAAGAACTATATTATCTTTTGCCCAGACAAATCAAAGTGTCTCTGAGTTACTACAAAGATTAAGTAAAGTTGAGATTGAAACTGCCAATTTACTAATGAACCAGGATAATCATAAGTATAATCAATATAATAATAATCCTTTCATTGGCAAAAGTGAATCTCATTCCTTCCCTATACCACCACAACTAAAACCATCTGGTGGTAGTGTCAAATCTGAAAATGTAAGTCATAAATCTGTACAGGAGGAAATACAAGACCATTTAACAAGAATGAATGAGTTGTTGAATTTACCTAAGATTAGTGAAATAAAGTCCAATCAGAAGAACTGGCCTAAGATAGATCAGTACCCAACTTATGATGGGGAAGCCAGCTCTGATTGGCAACATTTTATTCAAAGAATTGACAACTTGAAATTCTCATATAAGTTACCAGATGAAGAAATAACATCAAAATTAATTTCTTTATTTAAGGATGTTGCTTTATTATGGTTTGAAGCTGTATTGAGTAAGGGTAAAGATTACTCTTGGGCTGAATGCAAACAACTAATTGAAAAACAATTTGGAGGTTCTAAATTCAGACTCACTCAGCAGAGACTTTATGAGAAAACAAGGTATAATCCGTTGAATGGTGACAAACCTATGATATTTTTAATGAATTTAAATAAAATATTGAAAGTCATTGAGCCTAATATGGATTTTAACTTATGGAAAGATAAGATAATATATAAATTACCTATATCTGTCAGAGACATTGTTTTAGCTAGAACAATTAATGTTACTGAATATTCTGACTTTAGTAATATTTGCAATGAAATATTACTAAACCATAAGTATGAAGCAAGGTATTCCACTTATAAACAAAATGTTGAACCTTTAAAAAATCAGAATTCAAATATACTTCAGGAGAAGCAGAAAAAATCTACTGCACCTGTAGTACCTAAAAAGTATGAAACAAATACTTGTTATAAGTGTAACAAACCTTGGGTTAAAGGTCACAAATGTGAGAAAAATATAAATATTGTTGAAAATCAACGTGAATCTGAAACTGAAACTGAAAAAAGTAAAGAATCAAGTGATTATGACAGCAATATCTCATATAGTGATGAAAATGAAGTCTGTATGTTGGAAGATGATTTTTCCATCTTTGAAAATCCAATATTAAATATGGACTCAAATGAATCTTTAATGAATTTTGAGGATGCTGAAGTCATTAAAGATATACAAGCTGATAACTTTAGAATGACACCTTTCACGGTTCCAGCTATCATTTCTGGTGAAAATGTTAATATAGTATTGGAAACAGGAGCTTCTGGTTCTGTTGTTTCTACTAATACATTACAGAAAATTGATAGTGAATATAAGTCTAAGCTTGAACCACTTCAGAGTAAAAATTGGAGAGGTTTTGGATCAGTACTACACCCAATTGGTAGATACAAAGCTGCTGTTTTCTGTAAACATCAACATGGTTATGTAAGAGTAACTGGTGACTTTGTAGTAATGGACAATACAAACTGTAGTAACTATTTTATCATTGGAAATGATATTCTGACTAAATTTGGTGTGAAATTAGACCCTGCTAATTACAATTTTACAATTGGCATGAATGGTAAAAGTAAATTTAAAATAAATTCTTTTAAAACAGTCTTACACATTGAGTCAGTAACAAATACTCCGTGCAAAGGAAGAGAATCCAATGAGATGGAACTTCTGGAAACAGAAATTTCAAAAGTATCATTTGGCACTCAGATAAGTAAAGCTGAGAAAAATAATATTTTGGACTTAATTAAAGCATTTCCAATGGCTTTTGCACATGGTACAAATGAACTTGGCCTTGTAAAAGATCATGAGATGAAAATTAGTTTAACCTGTGATATGGATAATATTCCTGCTAGTCTTAAAAAGAAACCATACCCTGCTTCACCAATGAAGAGGAGAGACATAGAGGATAATTTTAAGATGTTATTAAAAATGAAAATTCTTGAAAAGGCTGAAACTACACCAAAATATTGTGTAATGTCACCAGGGCTAATTTCTTATGAACAAGATAAAGTAAGACTGTGCAGTGATTATAGAGCATTATATACATTTACAGTAGATGATATTTATCCTTTGCCAAGGATTGCCTCTATACATGCTACCCTCAAAGGTGCTAAGTATATAAGTTGCTTAGATGGAAATAAAGGGTACCATAAAATTCCTGTTCAAAAGAATTCACAGAACTTTTTGTTGATAACAACACATATGGGAATTTATAAATATTTCAGAATGCCATTTGGACCAAAAAATTCTCCATCAGTATTTCAGAAGGTAAAGGATATAACATTCCATAATGAAATGATTGAAGGATGGTTAATGGTATACATTGATGACATCATAGTGTTCTCTAAAACTTATGATGAACACTTAATCCATATAAAAAAGGTATTTAAAAAAATGGATGAAATAAAAATGACCCTTGCATTGAAAAAATGTAAATTTGGGTTTGAATCTTTAAAAGTGCTTGGTCATATTGTATCTGACTTACAAATATGTGTAGACCAAAATAAAGTGGCTGCAATAAAGAATATTGGCATTCCTCAAAATGTAAAGGATGTAAAATCTTTTCTTGGTATGTGTGGTTATTATAGACAATATATAAAAAACTACCAATTAATTGCTGCACCATTGACCACACTGATAAAGAAATCAGAAACTTTCATTTGGAATAATGAAAGACAACAGGCTTTTGATAAGTTGAAAGAATGTTTAATGACAGCTCCTATCTTGGGATTACCAGATTTCCAATTGCCTTTTGTATTATATACAGAAGTAAGTTTTATTGGTCTGGGTGCTACTTTGCATCAAAAACAACTTATTGGAGGAAAAATGTCAGAAGTAGTAATTTTCTATATCTCACGTACTCTGAGAAGTAGTGAATTGAAATATGGTGCTACTCAACTTGAATGTTTGGCAGTAGTATGGGCTCTTGAGAAGCCACATTATTACCTTGAAGACCAAAAATTTAAGTTAATAACTGACTGCAGTGCAATTAAGTCACTCTTAAACATGAAAACTCCTAATAAACACATGTTTAGATGGCAATTAGCTGTACAAGAATACAGAGGATGGATTAATATTACACATAGAGCAGGAACCTTACACTCTAATGTATATCTGTTATCTAGAGTACCTCTGCGTAATAATGATGATAATTTTGCTTATGTTCCTGAATCAGAGATTATTAACATTTATGGCATTTATATTGTAGATCTTGAGGATGAATTTATGCAATCAATTCTTGATATGTATGCTTCAGATCCTGACTTGAGTAAACTCACTACAATATTAAATGATCCATCTAATGCTTCAATGAATGTTTTAATAAAAACATTACCAAATAAGTATAAAGAAGCATTAATAAAAGGAAAATTTTCCATTGAGGATGGTTTTATATATTACAGAAAAAAAATTAAGTAATGTAATTGTAATTCCCCCTTCAATGAAGAAGTTAATGTTAAGTATATGTCATGATGATATATTAGCAGGTCATTTTGACTACCATAAAACATTAACCAGAGTAAAAAACACAGCTTGGTGGATTAATATGTCTGAAGATGTTCAGAAATATGTTGAAACATGTGATTCTTGTCAAAAATCTAAAAGATTAACATGCAAAAGAGCTGGTTTATTACAACAAATTGAGTAACCAAAAGCTCCATGGGAAATTATTAACATGGACTTTGTAACAGGTTTGCCAATAGCAGGGAATAAGAGTTATAACTCCTGCTGGGTAATTATAGATAGATTTACAAAGATTTGTAAATTTATTCCTACCCACAAAGAGGTTTCTGCAAAGGACTTAGCTTTTTTATGGTGGACACAAATGTTGAATATAGCAGGTTTACCCAAAGCAATAGTTTCTGACAGAGATCCTAAATTTACTTCTGAGTTCTGGACATCACTTATGGATGTTTCAGGGTGTCAATTAAAACTTTATACAGCACACCATCCAAAAACTGATGGGCTAGCAGAAAGAATGATACAAACTTTAGAAGATATGATAAGAAGATATTGTGCTTTTGGTCTTAACTTTAAAGACAATGACAAATTCACGCATGATTGGGTAACCCTTATCCCAGGTTTATAATTTGCATACAATAGTACAGTACATTCTGTTACTGGCATAAAGCCATTTGAGTTATGGTTGGGTTATGTACCTAATACCCCTGCTAAAACTCTTAATAAATTACCTAGACTGGATATCCATCCAGGTACTAAATCTTTTCTTCAGATGCAAGAATTATGCAGAAAACATGCTCAAGAATGTATAAATAAGGTGTTTGAGTATAAAAAGAAAAGATGGAATAAAGCCCATAAAGAACAAATGTTCAAAGAGGGTGATGAAGTACTTATTTCAACACTACATTTCAATTTAAATGGTAATTTTAAATTGAAGGATCCATTCATTGGACCATTTGTAGTTAAAAAGATGGTTGGTAATAATGCTGTTGAGGTTATTCTATATGCACCCTATGATAGAAAACATCCAGTATTTCCTATTTCTCTTATAAAACCATACCATTCTAATGATACTGCTCTATTTCCAAGAAGATCAGGAAGGCATAAACAGCAACCTGAAGAAATAGTTGAAAAGGCATAAATTGAAAAGATACCTAAAAAGAGACACCTTACAAAAGAAAAGGGAGTTGAGTATCTATTAAGATTTAAAAATAAATCAAGTGAATATGACCAGTGGATTCCAGAAAATGAAATCTCTGATCTTAAAAATCTCTTGAAAAAATTTAAATCTAAATAATACTGTTTATTCAGTATATGTATTATAGAAAAAAAAAACTATTCACTCCTTACTTTCAATTAAAATGTCTTAACATTTTTTTTATTGTTATTTTTTTGGTTGAGGGAGTGTCAGCCTAGATATCCCTAGGACTGAGAATTTCTTATACTTAAAATAAGATAACCTTAAGTAAATTAAGCTTATATCTTAAAAATAAGGTTAAAATAATAATATATATGATAATATTACATATATATATAATTATTACTCTATTATATAAATTATAGTAGTTTAAATAGCTTATCCATAGCCTAATAATACTTATTAAAGTGTTAATGGAGTCATAATATACTTATCTTAAGTGATATGAAGTAATTATTGACATACATAAGCTTATATGTATACATAAATCTCATATTCAGTGAAATATGCAGTATATTAGGGGGTGTCAGTTCTGGCAAATCCGCACTTAACTTAAGTGCGGATTTAAAACCAAATCAGCACTTAAATTTTGTAAAAAAAGTCACTTATTTCAAAAAAGGGTGTCAGATATGACCTCAAATCAGCACTTTTTTCCCGTTTTTTTTCACAACCACATTTTGGCCACAAAACATCCCTTCCTTTCTTACCCCATCCCTGTCACATGTGACACACTGACCTTCCTTGCTACCTACCCATCAATCCTCGGCACACACCCCTTCCTGACATTTTCAATATTTTGACCAGGCATGTTTACATTCTTTTTTACTTATTTCTTCTACTTCTTAATCTTTTTTCTATGGGTGTCAGTTCTGACCTCAAATCAGCACTTTTTTTGTGATTTTTTTTTTTCAAAACCACATGTTGGCCACATCATCCCTTTCTTTCCCATACCATTTTGTACTCTCCAAATGTCCTCTTTGTGTACTTCATTCACTTGGGTTGGTATTTTGGTTTGTTGCATATTCATTTTTTTTGGAATTTACGGTGAAATTTTTTTTTTTAGATGGCTCATTGGTTTTCTTTCACCAGCTCAACATGAAATTGCATATTTTGTCAGTGTTTTTTTTCATTCATCCCTCATATCCTTTTCCTATTCTCCTCCAACATCCCTCAAAAAATTTGGTTTCATTCATTTTGTCATCTCATCTCTCCAGGTAAGTCACTTTATTCTTTTTTTTGATTTTTTGATTACTAATTATAATTTTTTTTATTTTTTTCTGTTTATTTTATTTTTTTTATCTAAATTTTTTTTGTAAGTGGTTATTTTTGATTTCAATGGTATAATTAACCTTTTTTTTCTTGTACTCTTTACTTTCTTTTTTAGCTCCATCACCCTACTCTTCATCCCTCCTTGGCATGGTCATTATCCCCCCTTTCCCTTATTTCACTTTTTTTTGGCTCCATTTCATTGAAACACATACATTGCACATTCTTTATGCATTTAAATTACTCTATATTCAATTTCCCCACAATTCCAACATCAATCTTTCTCACTCTATTTTTCCTACTTTTCAATCAAGGTAAGTTTCATCTCCTTTTTTTCATGCCTATATGATATCTCATTCCTTTTATGAAAAGTTCATACTTAAATATATGTATGACTCTTATCTGGATAACAGTGAACTTATAAAACTCCTTTTGATCTCATCTTCATTACCACTTTTCAAGTTTTTGTAAAATTTTGAAAATCAGACTCCGAATTAGGGTTAGGTTTATTCAAATTTAATGTTCTTTTTACTGAAGATTCTCTTGAAGGCTACCTTTCATTTCCCACAAGCAGATTTGAATTTGATTCAGTGGTTGCTGAGATATTGACCGTTAAAGTTGAGCCTTTTTTTCCCAATTTAAATTTTTATTTCATTTCTTTATGTAACAAATTAGGGTTAGGTTTATTTAAATCACATGTCCTTTAACTGAAGATTCTACTAAAGCATATCTTTCATTTCCCTCAAACAGGTTTGAATTAGGTTCAGTGGTTGCTGAGATTTTGACCTTTGAAGTTGAGCCTTTTTTCCAAATTTCACTTGTCTTATTTCACATTTTTATATTGCATATTTAGAGGATAAGGATTTTGAAACTCTTATATGATTATTATCTAGGCATTTCAATCATATAGATATATATTCGTTTCTCAAGAATATCACTAAAGCTCAAAAAGATGAAGATTTTCGCTTATGGGACACTCTACCTTCCTTTAACTCTTTTCTTGCTCTTCGACTCAAAAAGCACTATAATAAAGAATTTGAAAAAAATCATGAACTTGCAACCAAAGTTGGAATACCGAATCGGTGTGACTCCGAATGGGAAGATATCAGTCATGAATATCTTTTATTTTCTAATGTTATTATCACTCATTCTGGATTTCACAATAAAATTCACACCGATACCAATGACACCAATTTTCTTACTTTTGGTATATTCTCATATATCAAACCGATTACTGGCCAACCAATACCATCTCCAGCTAAAATCAAATGACATGATTTATATTTTCCAGTCCACCGGTGCATCATTGATTTTGGTTTGGGAAATTGTATCATCGAAACTATTTGGAATTCTTCTAAGGATAATCATCAAACGACCAAAGCTCCTCCTGGTTTGGAATCCTGTCAAGATTTAACACATTTTGGTTGCTCATTTCAAATCAGTCATAAGTTGATTCAAAGAATCAATAAGGTAATGAAAGAAGGTAAAATTAATCAATTTAAAAAAAAAATTTTTAGATCCAAAAAGTATGTGGATTAGAGTTGTCATCGAAACTTTTATATTTTTTCGTAAATTTTTAATAAATATTTTTTATGTATCAATTTCCTCAACAAAAGTAATGGGCCAACGACCTTGTGTTGTATAAATGGTAATCATGATAACATTTATTTTTTTCATGGGGTTCCTCTAGCCTATACCTGTGGAAAGTCCCAAACTTTTGTTTCTAGACTTGGTCTGCATTTTGGTTTGAGGGATTGTCATAACTTTAAACTAGGGAAATTGATATATATTAGATATTTATTTAATAATTTACGTAAATATATTAAATTTAGATGACTTCCACCACTTACTTCAATAAAATGCAGGGGGGGGGTATTGCCAAATTTTCAAATCTGACATGTGAAATTGATGACTTAGAAAAATTTTGGTGATATCCACCCCTTGCTTCAATAAAATGCAGGGGAGAGTATTGCCAATTTTTTAAAACAGATATAGAATTTTTTTGACTTGTAAATATTTTGGTGAAAATTTTTGACAAGAATGTGAAAGTAATTGTTTCCACCTTGAGCAGGTTTCTGGCTCAAAGGAATAGCAGTACCAACAACAAAACCAATACATCCTGGGAAGCCCTCTGCTTGCATAACCTGAGATGATTCAAGTCGCTCTTCTTTTGTTGGCCAGGTGAGAAGTTGAGATTACAAGGAGTTGATGGCAGTGATACATCGTTTGGTATAAGTGTTAACTGAACCATACCCTATATCAAAGACATTTTCTAAACGTTTCAAAGCGGCTCCATTACCATTTGAACCCAAATGGCATAGTATGATGGCCAATTGAATTGAAGGTTGTTGTTGTTCTTTTTGAGAATTATTGTGAAATATGGGATGATCCTGAATAAGCTCAAGCAATTTAAGGAAACATTCCTGAGAAGTCCTGAACATCTGTCTAAAACTGGGTGTAGATAGTTTAAGAAGTGTTTGGATGGTGTACTTGGGGGTATGAAGTACTTGAGGCTTTCTGGGAAGAAGGTAACTTTTCGTGGCCATTTTTGATAAAAAGACAAAATCTTCTTCTAGATCAGAATCAGAATCGGAATCAGAGTCCAAGAGCAGTTCCAATGCCATGAAAGTCATTGCTTTATGTAATTTATCACGATTTGAAAGTGAGGAAGGCATGACTCTTATATGATATAATATGAAAATGTAAATGATGTACGATGTTTTGAGTTATGAAGTGTTATGCTGTGGAGTGCTGCATATGAATGGGATGATGCTGACAAATCAGTGAAATGGGACTTGATGGTGAAATCAGCACTTTTGGTTGAGAAAGTGCGGATTTGAGTGAAATAAGTGACTTATTTCATTTCGAAATCCACCAGTATTGGGGCTAGAGGTGCTTCTGCTGGAAGTGATGAGGAACTAGATTTAATTGATTATGATGAAGCTTCCTCTGTAAGTTCTCCTTTGAATACAAAACTGGCTCAAATTAATCAATTACTGGATCAATCAGGATGTTGAGATGCAAGAGATAGAGATATTAGTGGAGACAACTGCTCAGGAACAAAAGCCTTCAAGCAATCCCCCAGAAGAGCTTCCAAAAGGCTTTAAAATAAAAAAGATGCCCTTGAATCAACAAGTCGGCAATCTCTCCACCCACATCAAGGAGTTAAGGTCAGGAAATCTCAGGTTGAGGTCAAGAAAAGACTCTCTAGAAGACAAGGTAAGAAAAATAGAATCTTTTCTTCAGGAGAAAAAGAAACCTCCCTATTCCCCAAAAGCCCTTCCACAATTGGCTCCCCAGCAACAAGAAAAGGTGAAAGTCTCAAAGTGGAAGTGGGATTGGCTGAACACTCAGTGGGATTACCTGTCCCAACAACAACACCAACAACAAGTACCTCAGGCAGGTCCTTCAAAAACCAGCCAGTTCAACCCTCTAACTCCTCAAACTTATCAAGGAGGAAGAAAGAGAAAAAACAATCACATTCAATTCTTGAACAAACCATTTTAAGCCCCTTCTATTTAATCTCTAATACCATTTCTTGTTGCTGATTCAGTTCCTTCAGGTAATTCTGGAAGAGGAGATGAGACTGTGAGACCAGTAGAGACTGAAAGTAGTAGAAAAATTGCTCAATATTCTAATGTATCTAATCATTTGATTTTGATTGCTACTTAAATGATAAGTCCTGATATGGCTATTATTGATGAGACACTTGAACCTGAGTTTTATTAGAGTCTGGAAATTTATTCTATTTCCCTATTGAGAAATACTCCAGATGTAGCTAAAATTAATGATAAATATTTGAGAGATATTATTGCTAAACAAAATCATATAATGAACAACATGCAATCAGCTCAAAAATTGAATAGTGTGTTAACTGAACAGGGTTATCAAGCATTTAGGAGTGAATTACAGATAGTTTCTGATGATTTGTTTCATTACAAAGTAACTCATGAAAAGAAAGTTATTTTATGGCAAAATATCAAGAATGATTTGTCTAAATTAAAAGATACTGTGTTCATCTGTTTCCAGGAGCTAGAGGGACATAAGTTGAACTTAAAAAGATTCAGTGGTCATTATTCATCTTTACAAAATAAGAACCAGTTATCTTTTGCAACCATCAATGAGAGTTTATCTAGTATTCCAAGAGTGAAGACTAGGCTAACAACCATTTAAGAGAAATTAAATTCATTGTTACATGATCAAAAGTTTTTTGACATTTCTTTGAAAGAAAATGTGGTGCAGGATACCCCAATTTTACCTGTTCCTAGTTCATCCAAAGTAAAATTAGTTTCAGAAATACCCGTTGATATCACTGAGTTTCCATAAAAAATTGATGATGTACCTGTATTATCCACAGAAGGTTTAAACAATGAAATTACTTCCCAATTGGAGAATTTACAGCCCCTTCTCACTCAGAAACAAGCTTGTAATAAGGAGACTACTTCAAATTAAGAGAATTGGCCAAAACTTGACCAATATCCAAAAATTGATGGTGAATCTTCCTCTGATTGGAAGCAGTTCATTTGCAGGATTTATAACTTAAAAAAATCTTACAAACCCCCAGATGAGGAAATTGTGTCAAAATTAATTTCTTTATTTAACAATGTGGCCCTAATGTGGTATGAATCTGTTCTCTTTGATAAAATGATTACTCATGGGAATATTGGAAAAGATTAATTAAAGCACTATTTGGTTGTTCCAAGTTTAGGATAGCTCAACAAAGGCAGTATGAAGAAACTAAATATAGCTCTGCTACTGAGAAACCCATTAAGTTCCTGATGAAACTTGTGAGTATCTTGAGGGCAATGGACCCAAATATGGAGTTTGAATTATGGAAGGACAGGAGCCTCTATAAATTACCTATGTCTTTGAGAGACTTGATAGTTTCTTGTACTGAGTTCTCAAGAGAACCTTCTTCAATCATTAATACTTGTAATGATATCCTTCTAAACAACAAGTATGATTCTAGAAAGTTTATTCCTAGAACTCCATTGGAGATACCCCCCAATTACCAAAAGAAACCTCTGGAAATGGTTGATAAACCTTCTGCACCTGTTTCACACAAAACGTAAGCAACAAACATTTTCTTCAAATGCAGCAAGACTTGGAAGAAAGGCTATGTTTGTGACAAAAAGATAAATCTTGTTGAACAGACAGAGGAACATGCTGATGACACAATAGCACTGGATGATTCTTCAGGTGATTGTGCCAGAAATATTTTATAAGAATCTCACCAAGAAATTTTAATGCTGGAAGAGGATATTCATTATATAAACAATGTTAATATTGAAAATAATGATTTATCTACAGTGGAAGATGCTGAGATCATAAAAAATCTCGAGGATAGTTCAATTATTATTGCCCCTCTCAAGGCACCAGTCTTGATCAATGAAAACAACATTGAGGTTGTCTTATATTCTGGAGCTGGAGGAAGTGTAGTATCTGAAACAGCACTTGCTTCAGTGGACTAATATTATGAATCAAAACTTATTCCTATCATTTCTGAGAATTGGAGAGGTTATGGCTCTATTTTATCCCCCATTGGTAAATACAAAGCCACAGTATTTTTCAAATATGACCATGGTTTTGTAAGAGCTATATGTGATTTTTTGTCATGAAAAATGATAACTTGAGTAGTTGGTTCATTTTGGGAAATATAATTTTAACCAAATATGGCATAAAATTGGATCCTTCAAACCAATGCTTCACAATGGGGATGAATGGGAAGAGAAAATTTAAGATTTCCTCCCCTAAGAAATTATTAACACCTGGATTGAAAACATTTCATTCTGTAGTTCAATATAAAGGAAGATCTACAAAATGAATTCCTTCCCTTGCATCTGAAATTGACAATTATTCTTTTGGAGACCAACTTTCTGGTGAGGATAAAGATTCTATCATTAAATTGATAAAATTGTTTCCTATGGCCTTTGCTCATGGATCACATGACTTAGGATTGTTAAAAGAAGAAATGAAGCTTTCATTATCTTTACCATAAACTGAAATACCACCTAGTTTAAAGAAGAAGCTTTATCCTTCTTCTTACACGAAGAGAAAAGATATTGAAGACAATATCTCTACCCTTTTAAAAATGAATATTATTGAAAAGGTAGTTGAAACACAAATGTATTGTGTTATCTCACCTGTCTTAATCTCTTATGATAAAGAAAAATCCAGGTTATTTGGTGATTATAGAGCATTGAATACTTATACTGTTGATGATATCTATCCTTCACCTAGAATTAGCCCTATACATGCTACCTTACAAGGTGCTAAATATATCAGCTGTTTGGATGGTAACAAGGGATATCACCAGGTACCTGTTGAGAATAATTCTCAGAATTTTCTGATGATTTTTACTCTTATGAGTATTTATAAGTATGTTAGGAGGCCATTTGGCCCTAAAAATGCCCCTTCAGTTTTTCAAAAAATTATGGATAACACATTCCATCAGGAAATAATTGAAGGATGGCTGATGGTTTATGTTGATGATATAATAATATTTTCTAAAACATTTGAGGACCATATTAACCACCTGTTTATGGTATTTCATAAAATGGAGGAGATAAATATAACACTTGCTTTAAAGAAATGCAGATTTGGTTTCAATTCTATAAAATTGCTTGGTCATGTTTTCTCAGTTTTACAGATATGTGTTGAAAAAACAAAGTGGCAGCCATACACCAGGGGAAGGCTCCTACCACAGTTAGAGAGCTCCAGAGTTTTTTGGGAATTTTTAGGTAACATAGACATTATATTAAAAATAACCAAGTCATAGCATTACCCCTTACCCAATTGACTAGGAAAGATGTTCCTTTTGTCTGGAACAGTGAAAGACAAAGAGCTTTTGACACTATGAAACATTTTTTGATGTCAGAATCAATTCTTGCTTTACAAGAATTTAATCAACCATTTTTTTGTACACTGATGCCAGTATTATTGGTCTTGGTGCCGCCCTCCCTCAGAAACAAGTGATGAATGATATGGTATCAAAAGTTGTAATTTGTTATATTTCAAGAGCCTTGAGAAATAGTGAATTCAAATATGGTGTGACTCAACTAGAGTTTTTGGCAGTAGTGTGGGCTCTAGAGAAGCTACATTATTATCTTTATGACCAGAAATTTGAACTTGTCACTGACTGCAGTGCAGTTAAATCCCTCTTAAATTTGAAAACACCTAACAGACATATGTTCAGATTGCAGCTAGCTGTTCAAGAATATAGAAGGAGAATGACAATAATTCATAGGGCAGGTATTGTTCACTAAAATGTAGATATGTTATCAAGGTTACCTTTGCCAAATGATGACTCAAGTCCTGCATATTTTCCTGATGATGAGATAGTTCATGTTCATGGAATATATGTTGTTGATATGGAGGAAGAGCTATTACAGCTTATTCTGTATTCATATGATAAAGACGATGACTTAAAAAATTTATGTACCATATTAAATGATCCAAAGAATGCTTCAATACAAGCATTAATTAAAACCCTTCCACAAAAGTACCAGAATGCTTTGGAAAAAGGTAAATTTTCAATTGATGAAGGATATCCATATTATGGATGAAAGTTGAGTAATGTTATTGTTATTCCTCCTTCTATGAAAGACATCATCTTGAAAATTTGTCATGATGACATATTAACTGGACATTTTGATCTTGAAAAAACAATGATCAGAATAAAAAATTCTGCTTGGTGGGTAAATATGTCTGAAGACATCAAACTATATGTTGAATCCTGTGATTCTTGCCAAAAATTAAAAAAATTGACTTGTAAAAGAGCTGGATTAATGCAAAATATTGAACCTCCTGATGCACCATGGCAGATAATAAACCTGGACTTTGTACCAGGATTTCTCATTGCTAGGAAAGACAGTTATAACTCTTGTTGTGTTATTGTGGACAGATTCACAAAAATGTGTAAATTTATCCTTACTCACAAGGATGTTTCCACTAAAGAATTAGCTTTTTTGTGGTGGTCTCATATGTTTAATACTGCTGTATTTCCTAAAGCTTTAATCTCTGATAGAGACCCTAAATTTACTTCTGAATTCTGGATGTCTCTGATGGATGTTTGTGGCTGTGATCTGAAACTTACTTCTTCCCATCACCCTCAAACTGATAGATTAGCTAAAAGAATGATTCAGAATTTAGAGGACATGATAAGAAGGTATTGTGCCTTTGGCCTTGAGTACAAAGGCAATGACAGATTTACTTATGATTGGGTTACCTTACTTCCTGGTTTGAAATTTACTTATAATAGCACTATTCATTCTGTTACTCAGAAAAAGACTTTTGAACTCTAGCTTGGATATGTTCCCAAAATCTCTGCCCAAATTCTCAATAATAAAATACCTAAATTTGATTTACATCCTGGTTTAAAATCTTTTCTTCAAATGCAACAAATTTGCAGAAGTCATGCTCAAAAATGTATTTAAAAATCCTTTGAATATGAGAGGAAAATATGGGACAAATCCCAAAAAGTATACACTTTTAAAAAGAATGATGTAGTACTGATTTCTACAGTCCACTTCAATTTACAAGGTAATATCAAATCTAAAGACCCATTTGTAGTTCCATTTTTTGTCAGAAGAATGGTTGGTGATAATGCAGTTGAAGTTATCTTATATGCTCCATATGACTGAAAACATCATGTTTTTTCAATATCTCTTTTGAAACCTTACACATCCAATAGTGATTTATTTCCCAAAAGGAGGGGAAGACCAAAGAAAACCCCTAATGAAATCACTGAGACAGCAGGAATTGATAAGATTCTGAATGACAGAAAAGTTACTGCTGAAAAATATACAGAGTACTTACTGAGATTCAAGAATAAATCATTTGAATATGATTCTTTAATACCTGGGAAGGAGATATCTAATCTTTCTACCTTTCTAAAGAAATATAAAAAGAAAAAATCATAACATTTTTTTATTGTTTTTTTAGAGTGAGGGAGTGTCAGCCAGGCTACTAGACTTACACAATAAAATAATTAATTATTTTACTGATATGAAGCCACGCCTCTTTAATTCCTATTATTATTTAATTATTTTATATTTACTTATGTATTACTTACAATAAACTAACTAAGTAAAATAAGTAAATTTAGTAATTATATAAAATTAAAAATAATGTCCCTTATATTTTTACTCCCTAACACTGTGCTCAATAACAGGATGAAAAGGAGTAAAATTATACTAAAATACTAAAGACTAAAAAATTCAAACTTTTTTATCAAGAAATTTAAAATTCTATTTATATAAACTTTTAATTAAAAATTTTTTACACTAAGTGTGAAAATTCCAAGGAACTCTAAAACTATATAAAATAATGTGATACCCTTTATTGATGTATAATTTTAGTATACCTTTGTTATGTGCACATTCTTATTTTTGGAATAGGTTTTTTCTCACACTCCCTTATAGATAGTTGTTAACTCTGTGTATTATCTCTCTTCTTTTGCCTATAGAAGGCCTTTTCTTTTGTGTTGTTTTCATCATCCATTACTTACCATTTTACAAAACATCGATTATATAAATTACATATTACTATTATTTATATTTTTAGTATTTACATTACCATAACTCTAAATCATAAATTATAATAATATTTAAAAAATTCTAGCACTTTTTATTTGAGTAAAATAAATTATAAGATAAAAAATACACACTTGACTTTGAGAATTCCAAATCCACTGTCCAAAACCGTAAATCACCACCAAAAATCTTCTAGACCAAAAGGAGTCAACCAATAGTTTTTGCCTTAGGTACTCATTATATAGAGTATTCAGATAATCATATTAGTTTTTTAGACTCATACTTGTAAGTTGAAGGGAAGCCTCACAGGATAAAATTGGTCATTTTGTTAAAGAAATAAGTAAATATCTTTTAAATCAATATATATTTTAATAAAAAGTCAAATTTTGATATTTATGTTTTGTTTCAAATCTGTTATGAAGATTTGAAATTTTTCTATTTAAATTAATTTTCATAACAATATACTCATTCCAGTATTGCTTTGTGATAAGGCCAATTTCAAGAAAATTTTTAAATTTTCCTGTTTAAATAAAGTATCAAAGGGATTGTTATTCATACACTTAGAAATTGCATAGAAACATCATATAGGATCTACCAATAAGCATAAATATCATTATTCCAAAAAATTATTGATAAATCTTGAACCCATATATATAATTTTACAATTGTGTGTAAGTGTTCAGTTGTGAATTACTCCTATCAAATCTTTAATTCTAATGACTAAAAAAGCGTACACTACCCAATATAGGGGGTGGACTTGCTAGCAAGTTATCTACCTGAACTCAGATGGAACTCATATGGAACTCAGACTGAACTCATACTGAACCCATACTGAACTCTACTTGAACACCCACCTAAAAATTTTCTGCTGAGTTGTGTGCATCACTTATTTTATGGTTCCTTTATCAATAGCTCAATGTGTTTTCAATCTGTGGTGAGTTTGGGTCCAAGGTTGCGGACTCGCTAGAAAGTCCGACCCCCATATTGTGTGGTGGTACCTGCATTGTTTCATTTAATTTATATTTCAACACCATAGAATTGAAATATCTTTTCTCTTCATTTAAAACATGGAATAATATTATTTTTAATCAAAAAAAGATTGCCTTTACAGATGCTTTTCTATGTTGGTATAATATAAAGTACCTATTAGGGGGTGTCAGTTCTGGCAAATCCGCACTTACAAATCCGCACTTAAATTTGACCAAATCCGCACTTAAATAAGTGCGGATTTCCAAAACACACTAGCCCCAATACTGGTGGATTTCAAAATGAAATAAGTCACTTATTTCACTCAAATCCGCACTTTCTCAACCAAAAGTGCTGATTTCACCATCAAGTCCCATTTCACTGATTTGTCAGCATCATCCCATTCATACGCAGCACTCCGCAGCATAACACTTCATAACTCAAAACATCGTAAATCACTTACATCTTAATATCATATCATATAAGAGTCATGCCTTCCTCACTTTCAAATCATGATAAATTACATAAAGCAATGACTTTCATGGCGCTTGAACTGCTCTTGGACTCTGATTCCGATTCTGATCTAGAAGAAGATTTTGTCGTTTTATCAAAAATGGCCAGGAAACGTTACCTTCTTCCCAGAAAGCCTCAAGTACTTCATACCCCCAAGTACACCATCCAAACACTTCTTAACCTATCTACACCCAGTTTTAGACAGCTGTTCAGGACTTCTCAGGAATGTTTCCTTAAATTGCTTGAGCTTATTCAGGATCATCCCATATTTCACAATAATTCTCAAAAAGAACAACGACATCCTTCAATTCAATTGGCCATCACACTATGTCGTTTGGGTTCAAATGGTAATGGAGCCGCTTTGAAACGTTTAGAAAATGTCTTTGATTTAGGGTATGGTTCAGTTAACACTTATACCAAACGATGTATCACTGCCATCAACTCCTTGGAATCTCAACTTCTCACTTGGCCAACAAAAGAAGAGCGACTTGAATCATCTCAGGTTATGCAAGCAGAGGGCTTTCCAGGATGTATTGGTTTTGTTGATGGTACTACTATTCCTTTGAGCCAGAAACCTGCTCAAGGTGGAAACAATTACTTTGACCGTAAAAAGAGGTAGATTATTTTTAACTCCTTTCATCCTCCTTGAAACTAACACAAACAAATATATCTTCTTTATAGATATTCAATTAACGTTCAGCTTATATGTGACGTAAACAAAAAATTTATATCATTCTTCGCTGGCTATCCTGGCTCATGTCATGACTCCTACGTCTTCCAAAGAATGCATATTTCAAATGAACCTGAAAAATTCTTTGATGAAAATCAGTATCTTCTTGCAGATTCTGCTTATGTGAATGGAAAGTATGTACTTCCTGCTTTTCGGGGAGCAGCTTCAGAAGACAGTCAAAATGCCAAATTCAACAATCATTTGGCAAAGTCAAGAGTCCGTATTGAACATTCTATTGGAATCTTGAAAGGCCGTTTTTCTAGTTTAAGGGAATTAAGAAGTCCTCTTAGAAATAAATCTGAAATGGAGGCGGTGATCAACTGGATTCTGTGTTGCACTATACTTCATAACCTACTTGCTGACCTCAAAGATCAATGGTTAGAGCTGTATGAAGATGAACAAGTTGATTCACCTCCGACTATATCCAACACTTCTATTTCTCAATCAACTAGTATAAGGGCGAAAATCCTTCCAATAACACTCCAACATTTTTCAACGCAATTTTAATTTTTTTCTCTTTCTCTTCAAATTATCAATTTGCATGTATTATTCACTGAGAATGGTAAATTTTTTTGCATATTTTTTTGGTTTTTGAATTTGCTGTTAAAGTCTTATTTTTTTTCTCTCTGTGTTTTCTTTCATCAACTCAACATGAAATCGCATATTTTCAGCAAACACCACGCAATATAGGGGGAGGATTTGCTAGCAAGTCCGCAACTTGAAGTCAGATGGAAATCAGATGGAACTCAGACTGAAGTAATACTGAACTTTCACTTGAAGTATCACACAAATAAAAATGGATCTATATTGAAAACATAGTGAAAGTGTGAGGATAACTGAATGGAAGCCAGAAAAAATCATTCCATGAGTCTACTCAATGCAAAGTATTTTTTGAAACAGCTTATTAAAATAATACTTTATTAAATTAATTTGATCAATAAAAATTGATTGACAATATTGCAATTCTTAAATACAATAATTTTATTAAAAAATTTCAGATTACATATAAAAAAAACAGTGACTTTTTCTATTACTTACAACTGTTTTTACAGAATTGAAAACTATGTTTCAGCTAATATTTTATTGAAGTGAACTCTGTTCTTCGCCCGAAGAACAGAGTTCATCCTCCTATTTTCACACTCTGTTTGCGCCAATCTCCATCCCTTTCAATTCTATCAACACATGCTTGTCTTCCCTTCCCATGCCTTTCGCTATCCTCCCAGCCCCATTGTATGCCATCCTCTTTTGATCCCCATTTCACCCCTCTCAACCTCTCCCAGACCCTTTTCTTCATTTAAAATGCCTCGGAACCCTTAATCTTCCCTTCCAACTCTTTCCCAACCTTTTCGCTACCCCATACACCCTTCCTCACCCCTCTCTCCAGCCTTAGTCCCAAACCTAGTTTCTAGACTTGATCTGCATTTTGGCTTAAGGAATTGTCATTACTTTAAAAGTAGTATACTTGACATATCTTATTTATATATTAATTAATTTATGTAATTATATTAAATTTTGATGACTTTCACCCTTTACTTCAATAAAATGCAGGGGAGGGTATTGCCAATTTTTTAAATCTGACATGTGAAATTGATGACTTAGAAAAATTTGGTGGTACCCACCCCTTGTTTCAATAAAATGCAGGGGAGGGCATTGCCAATTTTTTAAATCTGACATGTGAAATTGATGACTTAGAAAAATTTAGATAAGCAAACTTATTGACTAGAAAGTAAAGATAGAAAATTTTTATTATACATTCAAATTTTTGTCAAAAATAACGTACTATATTCTTTTCCTTTTATAAGTCAGCATATAAGAAAATATTACCAAAAAGAAATCAAACAAAATTAAATTAACTAGAAAAACAAATTATCAATTGAAAAGGTCAAGTAATTTTTTAATGTCCTCATAAGATTGGCCATTTTTAACACATTCCATAATGAAATCTTTTTTTTAAAACTCTCTTGTTTTTACAATTCACAAGTAGCCATTTCTCTTTGAAATTGACGGTCATTTACTCTTTCCATCTGCTCTACCTCAAATTTTTTTTCTTCCAAATCTAAGGCTTGCTGATCTTTCCTTAGCATATGATCAAACTTCATCTTCTCAAAGTCAAGGGCATTATTTGCAATAGTTGATTTTGCTGAGAAAATTAAATTGAAATAAATAAATAAATGAGTTAATGATTAAGATATATAGTAAACAAAACTTACTTATATCTTTTTTTTCAAAATAATCCTCAAGGGAGCCAAATGAGCTTGTTGAAGTATTACCACGTTTTAATAGATGGTTCAAGTTCATTGAAGTTGAGGCTCGACGCTTTAGTTTGGAGTTTGAACAAGAGGCTTCAGGAAGTTCTTCTAAAGCAGCTTCTAAAGAGGTATTCACATTTCCAGAATTGAGATAATTTAATGGAGATTGAGTTTGAGTAGGAGGAGACTAGAAAGAAAGAGAAATTCAGAGAAGAATTGAAGAAAAAACAAAAAGTAAACATACATTTAAATTTTGGGCCTCTGAGGATTCAGATCTTCTGCGATATAATTGTTCTGCTTGATAGTTGGGATCATCTTCAGCTGAACTATGGTTAGAAGGTGGAGGGGATTGATCTTCTTCAAGTAAAGGTGTGTCGGGAGGATTATAGGAAGGTTTGGATCCAGAAGGTATATGCTTAGTAGTATCGTGTAGAACCCAAGGGTTTACATCAACTCGGGTGCCAAAAAGATTATCCATTTCCTCATAGAAAGGACACATGACATTGAGATTTTCGGAAACAGTAGTAATTCCAATCTCCAAATCATCATCGTCAATACCAAAGCCAGTTTCATTTACAGCATGATGAATCTTTTTATATTTTGAATGGTAACTCTTAAATCTCTCCTTCATTTGTTTAGGATTGATATCGATTCTCCCCCTTGTTTTCTTCCTTACTTCATTGGCCATCAACAAGTAGCCATTAACCTTTAAAGAAGGTGGACGTCCAATACGAGTGGACTTTTCACATCCAAAACATGCTTCAAAATTTGATTTTATTTTAAGGAAGTTGATTATGATGAGATAATCATCCTTTTTAAGCTGACCTGAACCTGCCTTTGATTTTTCAGGTGTAGGGCTTGCTTTACGAGGAGACTTTTGTGACGAAGCAGATTTTTGAGTTACCTTTTGAGATTTGGAATGTCTGGGAGGCATTATGAAACTGGCACATAACAAGAAAAAAGATTAAAAAGTAGAAGAAATAAGTAAAAAAGAATATAAACATGCCTGGTCAAAATATTGAAAATGTCAGGAAGGGGTGTGTGCTGAGGATTGATGGGTAGGTAGCGAGGAAGGTCAGTGTGTCACATGTGACAGGGATGGGGTAAGAAAGGAAGGGATGTTTTGTGGCCAAAATGTGGTTGTGAAAAAAAACGGGAAAAAAGTGCTGATTTGAGGTCATAACTGACACCCTTTTTTGAAATAAGTGACTTTTTTGCAAAATTTAAGTGCTGATTTGGTTTGAAATCCACACTTAATTTAAGTGCGGATTTGCCAGAACTGACACCCCCTATTGTGTCTTTTTTAAAAAATGAATATCATATAATAGTTTTTCAATTTGAAACTGATAGAATTATGAAAAAGTACCACAGTTACCTATTTAATTCAGGTCTTGAAAAATAATACAATCAAGATATTTACCTGAAGCACATTTTTTTACATGTGAACACTTTTCACATTATATGGTGCTTATTCCCAGGTTTACTCTGAAATTATCCCATAATACAGCATTGAAGAAAAATCAAGTACTAAAATTAAAATTTAAATAAATTTATACTACTTTGTTTTATTATCTTTAAATTTTTACATCTAGCTTGAATTTTGGTCTTTCATATGGAAAATTCACTAAGTAGTGATTAATTATTTCAACTCTTGAGATTACTCTACCAAATAACCATATTTACATGGAATTTTGATGAAATACATCATGAAGAAATCCAGAATATCATATATGTATTACATTGAATAAATTTATAATGCAAAAATTCTTAGTAGTTTTATATTCAATAGAAAAAAAAAGATCAAAAAGATACTTCCTCTTAATTTTAATCATCTTCTTGCATACAAAAATGTAAAAAACTGGATTAAAATTCACTGGTATAAGAATCATACTTCTTTCTAGACATATAATTAAACAATTTATCAATTATTTGTGCTTAGTGTAAAGAAGCTATTAGAGGACTTCAGTGAAACATAAATTAGGAAAACATATTTCTATCTTTTCTTTTTTTAATTATGAGTCTTTTCACAGTATTCTAGAATAGAAACTTGAGAATTTTGATGGTTCAATATTTTTCTTAAATAAATCCTTTGAGTTGAAAATAATTATATTTCATAATCAGAAATAATAAAAATACAAAAAAAAATCAGGTTATATGGTTTAAATTAAAAATAAAAGCTTCAAATTCTTGGTTAAAAGGAGTTATCAATTAAAATAACCACTGATCTTATTTTATATTTTTCAAAAAAAAATAGAATAAAACCATTAGAGAGGTTAAAAGTGATGTTTTTGAAATGAATAGTATAATTTTCAGTCTTTTTAATGATGAAGTGATTTTCAAAATGAAAAGGAAAATTAGTTTTATGAAAAAAATTCTCTGAATTGATTAGATTGTTAATCTTCCCTTGATATTATTTCTATAAATTATTCATTAAACTTTCACTATTATTCCAGCACAGACTCATCCATTTTTGGTTAAGAGCTCAAGATGAGTTCAAAGTAAAGTTCAGTCTGAGTCAAGTCTGAGTTCATTCTGAGTCCAGTCTGAGTTCCATCTGACTTCAAGTTGGGGACTTGCTAGCAAGTCCACCCCAAATATTGCATCGTGAGATAATCAGGGAAAAATTGGTATTTATTCACCCCAACATTCACCGCAGGAAATTTGGGGTGAATTGCTAGCAGTTCTCACTATTTGAACTCCATGGTGACCCTAATTTATGCCATGTATCAGACCTTCCATAAATGTCACATTTAGTCTGAGATTTGTCCTTGATTAAGGCCCAGTGTGCCCTACATTCAGCACAAGTTGATCCAACAAAACTGTAATTTGATCCTTAGTTTAACAACAATTGAGCACACATTGATCTAACATACACATTTTGCATGTGTACCCAAAACACATTATTGATGCATATTGAAAATTCATACATATTCATTACCAATTATGCATGCATACTCAATATGCAGTTTTCATTATGCATAACACATAATGCATATTGTGTATTAAATATTGAATAATTCATGTTACATATTGCATAAATCATAATGCATAATGCACAATGGATATTTTATATTGAATATTACATATTACATATTGCATAATTCATAGTGCATAATGCATATTTCATATTTCATATTTCATATTGCATCATTCAAATTGTATATTGCATAGTGCATATAGCATATTCCATATTGAATATTGCATGTGGATGCATAATGCATATGCAAAATGAAATATTTTCATGCATACAGAATGTGAAAATTAACCTTCTAGCGAGAAAAGTGAAAAATAAGTCATGTGACCTATAATTTTGAAAAGGGAAAAGAGGAATGATGATTTAAGCTGTTTTTACAATAGCCTTAGTTTTCATTATATTGTTAGAAAATATGCCTTGAAAAACTATATTGAAAAAACCTATATCCTTAATGAGAAATTCTTCATCAAGTTTAAAAAGCAAATTTTAACTGTTAGCATTATCTATATAGATTCAAATATGGAAGGCTCTATCTAAAAAATTAATATC
Organism: Hemileia vastatrix; assembly: GCA_030280995.1. Classification (NCBI taxonomy): domain Eukaryota; kingdom Fungi; phylum Basidiomycota; class Pucciniomycetes; order Pucciniales; family Zaghouaniaceae; genus Hemileia; species Hemileia vastatrix. The sequence continues at coordinate 36,130,464 of JASXTE010000003.1, read as the reverse complement.
CTCAGTAGTTTACTTATTTATTGTCCATCTCATTTTTATTCTCTGCATAAAGCTTTTGAGGAAAAAAATATATAAGAGATATTTATATTTTATCATGTATATGTGCCCCAAATTCAATGTGCCAAATTGTGTTGAATAATCAATTGTTGTATATGATTTGTGTATTTTGGGTTGAATGCAAAATGAGGTTACCAACTGGGATGCAAAAAAGTTGTCATGCAATGTGAAAATTAATATTGCATAATTAACAGTGGCATTCTAAACTTGAAATTTCACTGATAGATTTTCATACTCGGCTAGTAGCATGGGGGAACTGGGATGCAAAAAAGTTGGCATGCAATATGAAATGAATATTGCATATGAAAACAGTGGCAAGCAAAATTTGCAATTCCACTCGTGGATTTTCATTCTTGACTAGTAGTATGGGGGTTGGTAGCAGTGGTCAAGCAACCACTAAAAAAATTTGTGCACTCATTTTTGAACAGAGGGTATCATGAGTGTAGAATTAAGGAAGGTGACCATAATTTATTATTATTCCTTAATTTTATTGAATAATTTTGAATATTGAAAATGACTTTTGGTTAGTTAGTATTTGATCTAGCTGTGCCAGAGCCTTTCTCAATATTGATGTTACTCTTTAAAATTATTGAATCTTTTCCATTATGAGGATTTATTTCTGGTGCAAGTTAATTTTGGCTTTATATAATGACCATTGAAAAACAGAATTACCTGATTAAAATTAATTACAGTCAGGAAAAAATGTGGTGATGGTATCTGTTCACTTTCATTATAAGTGAAGGTTGGTTTAATTGTTATATTGACCTTATGACTGAAAATTGTGGTTCACAAATGTTCAAGTCACTCACTCTTTGAATAATATTAAGAGATGATAATAGGCATGGATAGTGCTCTAAAGTGAATGTTGGCTTGTGGGATCTTATTATCACTGAAAATACTTTACATACTTTTTAATAATGCAATGATCAGTTAACCAATGGTGTGAACACCATTAAAAATATGTGTTTTGAATTAACATCATATTTAAATTTGATGGATGGATAATTGATCAACTCAGTAGCTCATGACATCTAGTAAAATATGTCAAAAACTATAGATGGTGCCGACTATTTTTCTTTCACAATTTGATAGTAGGGAAATGATGAACCAATGTTTTGGAGATGAACATGCTCATATTATCAAGTCTTGTGGGGAAGAGATAGCATTTTGGCGTCATTTGTGTAATAAATTATATTTACAAAGTCTGTGCATTCAATTAAATGCCCTATGATTGATATATATATATGTGATCCATCAGCAAAGGTATAAATAATAAAGATTTCAGGTTAACTCAGACAACCACTTGTTATGGAACACAACAACTGATATAAGATAGGCCTAGACATCTGGTGCAACTTTTTTGGCCTAGGCATTAATCTTTATCAAACTATTTATTGCTAGGAATAATATGAGTCAAATCATTTCTCACCACATAAAATATTGTGTGGACTAGTTTACAAGATACTTGATTAATGCTTTAATTCTAGAATATTAGCTTCCAGAAAGTACTTGACTGATGGTCAGACGCACATTTGTGCAAGTGGATGACATAAAGCATAAAAAAGGCTGTAACAGGTCAAATTTATACATTAATAGGCTTTTGAAACTTTGAAAAGAATGGTTATTAAATTTCTTGTCCTGCCTATATTTGTGCTAAAGTATGTATTGATTAATAAATAAATCTGTTAATTTGGAAAAATTATTTAAAATGCAAATGTGAAAAATTTTGAAGCATTATTATTTTACAACTCCTATATTTTTCCTAAATCATTTCATTAAATGGCCTAAGTGAAGAAAATTCAGATATCACAGTTTCCACATATGTATGGGATAATATTTTTCTTCTCATATTAAGATTATAATGAACTTGCCCTTACCAGCTTAATATCTATGATTGGGGTGCTGTTGAATCTCATGTGCCACATGCAAATGGCAGAATGCTATACTTTTATCATAATAAGAAAAGGATATTTGGCAGTTAGATATATTTATTATATGTTAAGAAAATATTATTGTTTGATTTTCCAAAATAAAATGGCTTAATGATATCTTTTTAATAATAACTGTGTGTTGAAATATGCTTTCCATTATATTATTATTTTTAAGGTAGTATTATTTTGTGTTCCAAAGAAATTTGCCAGAATCTTTTACCTTGAATAATGATAATTTAATTAAATGCATTTTTGCAATATAGGATTGATATCTTAAATACAATTAGAAAAAATTGTATCTGGCTTTACATGGCACCAAGTGTCATTCTGAGAATTGGCAGATGCTGAAAAAGATACTTTTATAAAGCATATCAGTAAGGGTATAAGTATGTGAAAGTTGGATAGTTGTAATTATTAAAGTGTCCTTCTCCAAAATTGACTATTACTTAGGTGGAAACTTTAGGTTCTGTGAAATAGGATGGCAAGGATTTCGCTAATTTCCATAGTATTTGATTGTTGGCTAACCATAAAAGTGAAGGTGTTACAGACCTGGTCAAAAGTGTCCTTCTGAACAACAGTCCAACTCTCAGAAGGACACTTTTATGATGCATATCATCTAGGTATTATATGTATACATATCTATCTTTTATGCATTAATAAAGTGTCCTTCTGAGTGTCGGACTGTCATTCAGAAGGACACTTTTGACCAAGTCTGTAACACCTTCATTTTAATGTTTAACCAATGTTGCAGTATCAGGAAATTTAAAAGAGCTCATGTCATTTACAGTACTTAAAGTGTTCACCTAAACAATGGTTCATCACAGAGAAAGACAGTTTTATATACTTTAAAGATAAAATGGTTATATATAATACTTATATGATATACATTATAAAAGTGTCCTTCTGAGCATTTGACTGTCATTCAGAAGGACACTTTTGACCAAGTTTTTAACACCTTCACTTTAATGGCTAGCCCACAATCAAATACCATGGACACTAGCAAAAACCCTTGTCATCTACTTAAACATCACTTAAAGTATCCTCCTGAACAATGGTCCATAGCTGAGAAGGACACTTTTAAATTGAAGATCATCTAGCTATTACATATATAACAGTGTATCTCTTATTCATTTTAAAGAATTAATGTGCACACAATTAGATATTGTGTGTACTTGTTTAGAAGAAATCTATTTAATCATTTAACTCTTGATTTTTAGCTTCCAGAAAGAACTTGACTGATGGTTAGAAACATGTTTGTGCCAGTGGGTGATATAAAGCATAAAAAAGGCTGTAACAAGCTCAATTATTACATAAATTTGTATTTAAACCTTTGAAAAGCAAGGGTATTCTTTTTTTGTCCCACCTATATTTGTTCTAGAGTAATTATTGAGTAATTAATCAATCTGTTTTTTGAGAAAAATTATTTAAAATACAAATTTGAAGAATGTTGAAGAATTATTGTTTCACAAATCCTAATATTTTCCTAAATTTTATTCATGTTAATGGTCATAGTGGATAAAATTCCAATATCACAGTTTTCACATATGTATAAGATAATATTTTCTTTTTCTTTATAATAATATCATGAGCTTTTTCTTACAAGTCTATTTTCTATGATTGGGGTATTGTTGAATCTTTTGTGCCAAATGCATCTGGAAGAATGTTATACTTTATCATAATAATAAAAGAATATTTGGCAGTTTAATATATTTATTATATGTTAAGAAAAAAATAATCTTTACTTTTCATATATTCAATGGCTTAATGCTATGTTTTTATTAATAGTTATGTGTTGCAATATACTTTCCATTATATTATTATTTTTTGATGTAGTATTATTTTGTGTTCTAAAGGAATTGGACAGCTTTTTTTTACCATGAATTATAATAATTCACTGAAATTCATTTTTTGAATCTGAGTATAATTTTTTAAATACAATTAAAAAAACAGTGGTATCTGGCTTTACATGGCAACAAGTGTTTTTCTGAGCATTGTCTGATGCTAAGGAAGACACTTTGATAAAGCATATTGGTAAGTGTATAAGTCTGTAGAAAATGAGTAGCTCAAATTATCAAAGAGTCCTTCTCAGAAATGGACTATTACTCAGGTGGACACTATAGGTTCTGTGAAATAGGATGGCAAGGTTTTATCTAATGTCAAAAGTATTTGATTGTTGGCTAGCCATAAAAATGAAGGTATTACAGACTTGGTCAAAAGTTTCCTTCTGAACAACGGTTCAATGCTTAGAAGGACACTTTTATAATTCATATCATCTAGGTGTTATATGTATACATCTCTTTCTTTTATGAATTAAAAAAGTGTCCTTCTGAGCGTTGGACCATTGTTCAGAAGAAGACTTTTGACAAAGTCTGTAACACCTTCATTTTAATGTTTAACCAATTTTCCAGTACCAAAACTATTAAAAGAGCTCATGCCATTTACAGTACTTAAAGTTCTCACCTGAGCAATATTTTATCACAAGAAAGAAATTTTTATAAAATTTAAAGATAAATTGGTTATATATAATACCTATATGAGATGCATTATAAAATTTTCCTTCTGAGCATCGGACCGTCATTCAGAAGGAAACTTTTGACCAAGTCTGTAACACCTTCACTTCAATGTTTAGCCAACAATCAAATACCATGGACATTAGTAAACCCTTGTCATATACTTACACATCACTTAAGGTGTCTTCCTGAACAAAGTTCCATAGCTGAGAAGGACACTTTTATATTGTAAATCATCTTGGTATTATTTAAATACTTTTTATCTTTTACAATTTATAAAAAATTATTGTGCACACAAACAAATATTGTGTGAACTGGTTAAGAAGATACTTTTTTGACACTTTAATTTTTTATTTTAAGATTTTAGTAAGTACTTGACTGATGCTCAAAAACATATTTGTGCCAGTGGGTGACATAAAGTATTAAAAAGGCTGTAAAAGGGTAAATTTTTACATTAATAGGTTTTTGAACCTTTGAAAAGCTAGGGTATTATTTTTTATCAGACCTATATCAATGCTAGAGTATGTACTTATTTATCCATCAATATTCTACTTTAGGAAAATTATTTAATACATAAATGTGATTAATGCTGAAGCATTACTATTTTACAACTCCCATGGTTTTCCTAAATCATTTCATTAAATGGACTAAGTGAAGAAAATTCAGATATCACTATTTCCACATAAGTATGAGATAATTTTTATCTTTTCATAATAATAATATAATGAACTTGTTTTTATTCGTTTATTATCTATGATTGCAGGATTTTTAAATCTGGTGTGGAAAATGCATCCGGCATAATGCTATACTTTGATCATAATAATAAAAGGATATTTGGCAGTTCAATATATTAATTATATGTTAAGAAAATATTATTTTTGCTTTTCATATATTCAATGGCTTCATTCCATGTTTTTAATAATGATTGTGTGTTGCAATATCTTTTCAAATGTATTATGAATTTTGAGGTAGTATTATTTTTTGTTTCAAAGAAATTGGACAGATTCTTTACCATGTATTATAATAATTCAATAAAATGCATTTTTCAAATTTGAGATCAACTTTTTAAATAAAATTAAAAAAACAGTGGTATATGGCTTTACAGGGCACCAAGTGTCTTTCTGAGCATTGGCTGACGCTGAGGAAGTCTCTTTTATAAAGCATATTGGTGAGTGTATAAGTAGGTAGAACATGTGTAGCTCATATTATCAAAGTGTCCTTCTCAGCAATGGACCATTTCTCAGAAGGATACTACAGGTTCTGTGCAATAGGATGGCAAGTGTTTTTCTAATATCAATGGTACTTGATTGTTGGATAGCCATATAAGTGAAGGTGTTACAGATTTTCCAAAAGTATCCTTCTGAAGGAAAGTCCGATGCTCAGAAGAACCTTTTTATAATGCATATCATCTAGATGTTATATGTATACATATTTTTTATGCATTATATAAGGGTCCTACTGAGAATCGGACCACCATTCAGAAGGAAATTTTTGACCAAGTCTGTAGCACATTCAATTTAATGTTTAGCCAACCTTCCTGTGCCAAGGCTATTAAAAGAGCTCATACAATTTATAGTACATAAATTGCTCATCTGAACAATTTTCCATCACTTAGAAAGACAAATTTACAAATTTTGGAGATAAAATGGTTATATATAATATTTCAGCCTAGTTATCTCCAGGAATGAGTAATTCTTATGTTTAAAATAAGTTAACCATAATTACATTAAGATTATAACTTAAATATAAGGTTAAAATACTTATATATATGGTTATAATACTTATATATATAATTATTAAAATATAATATGACTTATAGTAGTTTAAATAGCTTATCCATAGCCTAATAATACTTATTAAGGTGTTAATGGAGTCATAACATACTTATCTTAAATGATATTAAGTAATTATAGACATACATAAGCTTTTATGTATAAATAAACCTCATATTCAGTGAAATATGTAGTTATATTATGTATATTTAGGTCCATAAGGGGGTTTTAACCTCTCAATAGCCTATTACCTTTATTTTTCTGCTTAATTTAGGTAATATGGATGTATTCAATGGACTCACAATGCCTACACAAGCATATACATCTTTTTCAGGTGCATATATCCAGTTTGGATAACTTTATCTGCCTCCTTTGATGGATTTTCACAGATTTATGGGTTGGGATATCATTACTGGGTTAAAATCGATTAGTGGGGATGTTATTGGGGGCTAGAAAATTTAATTTAGTTCCTTTATATGCTCTTTGGATGAGTTATTTTTACCTGTTTCCTTATGGTATCCGCTTTTATCTGTTTATTCTATTTATGGCATGGGTCGGTGGTATCATTAATTGTGATGGAGGCTACTTACTGGAGGTCTGGGTGTTGAACCTACTTGAAGTGAAAACCATGGGGAGGTGATGGGCCCTACCAGTTCTTAAATTTCTGGGGATAGCAGTGACATCATCTGGATTGAAGGTCTGTGCACTCCAGTGGATTTTGGTATAAGTAAGGGAGGATTTGATGGGTTATTAGACATCACTCACTTACTACACTTCAAATAAAACACTACACCACAATTATTATCATATATAAGTATATTATAAAGCATTTATAAATTGATATTATCTCTATATAAGCTATAAATATATTTTATTGATCTATTTTCCACCACTAGCACACATAAAAATCCAAGTATTGTGAGTTTATATTGAGAATAACTATTTTGTTAGTCTTCCCCTGAGGTTTAATCACTATATCTTTATCAATAAGTAGTAGGACCATTAATATTTACTATTAAATCATACTTAGATACTAGCACACAATGACATAATACCTATATGATATGCATTATGAAAGTGTCCTTCTGAGAATTGGACCGTCTTTCAGAAGGACACTTTTGACCAAGTCTGTAACACCATCACTTTAGTGGTTAGCTTAAAATCAAATACCATGGACATTAAAAAACCCCTTTCAATCTACTTATACCTTTCCTAAAGTGTCCTCCTGAAAACTGGTCTGTTTCTGAGAAGGACACTCAAAAAATATATGATCTAGGTATTATATTTATACCTGTGTATTTTTTATACATTATAAAAAATCATTTTCAAACACATTAAATATTTTGTGGAAAGATTAACAAGATAATTTGTTAACTCTTTAATTCTATAATATTAGCTTCTAGAAATTCTTTCACTTATGGTCAGAAACATGTTTGTGCCAGTGGGTGACATGTAGAATAAACAAGGCTGTAACAGTTTCAATTTGTATATTAATAGGTTTTTGAACCTTTGAAAAGCAAGGGTATTAATTTTTTTATCCCATATATATTTTTGCTAGAGTATGTATTGATTAATCCATCAATATGCTACATGGTAAAAATTATTTAAAATACAAATGTGATGAATGTTGAGTAATTATATTTTACCAATTGTTATATTTCCCTAAATAATATTCATGTTGATAGCCTACATTACAGAAATTCTGATATCACACTTTTCACATATTTGTGGGATAAAATTAATTTTTTTACATAATAAGAATATAATGAATTTATCTTTACCAGTTTATTATCCATTATTGGAGTATTGTTGAATCTCATGTGTTAAATACATCTGGCAGAATGCTATACTTTGATCATAAGGAAGTTCAATATATTAATTATATGTTAAGAAAATATTATTCTTGCTTTTCATATATTCAATGGCTTAATGCTATTTTTTTAATAATAACTGTGTGTTGAAATATACTTTCCAATTTATTATGAATTTTGACGTAGTATTATTTTGATCTCCAAAGGAATCGGCCAGAATGTTTTACCTTGAGTAATGATAATTTAATAAAATGCATTTTTCAAATATGGGATTAATATCTTAAATAAAATTAAAAAACAGTGCTATCTGGCTTTACATGGAACCAAGTGTCCTTTAGAGCATTGGCTGATGCTGAGGAAGACACTTTTATAAAGCATATCAGTAGGTGTATATGTCTGTAGAACATGGGTAGGTCAAATTATAAAAGTGTTCTTCTCAGCAATGGACCATTGATAAGGTGGAAAATATAGGTTCTGTGCAATAGGATGGAAAGTGATTTGCTAAAGTCCATGGTATTTTATTGTTGGCTAGCCATAAAAGTGAAGTTGTTACAGACTTGATCAAATTTTCCTTCTAAACAAAAGTCCAAATCTCAGAAGAACACTTTTATAATGCATATAATCTAGGTGCTATATTTATACATTTCTATCTTTTATGCATTATAAAAGTGTCCTTCTGAGCATCAGACCGTCCTTCAGAAGGACACTTTTGACAAAGTATCTAACACCTTCAATTTAATTTTTAACCAATTTTCCAGTACAAAGGCTATTAAAAGAGCTCATGTCATTTACAGTACTTAAATTTTTAAACTTGAAAATGGTCCATAACTGAGAAAGATAGTTTTGTAAATTTTAAAGATATAATGGTTATATATAATACCTGTATGATATGCATTGTAAAAGTGTCCTTCTAAGTGTCCGACCATTGTTCAGAAGGACACTTTTGACAAAGTGTGTAACACCTTCACTTTACTGGTTAGCCAACAAGTTATTGTGCACACAATCAAATATTGTGTGTACTGGTTATGAAAACACTTGTTTAATCCTTTAACTCTTGATTTTTAGCTTCCAGAAAGTACTTAACTAATGGCCAGAAACATTTTTGTGCCAGTGGGTGATATAAAGCATAAAAAAGGCTGCAACAGGCTCAATTATTACATTAATTGATTTGTAAAACTTTGAAAAGCAAGGGTATTAATTTTTTTTTTCCACCTATATTTGTGCTAGAGTAGTTATTGAGAAATTAATCAATTTTTTACTTAAGAAATCAAATATTTAAAATATAATTGTTAAGAATTATGAAGAATTATTATTTTACAACTCCTAAGTTTTTCCTAAATTTTATTCATGTTAATGGTCATAGTGAATAAAATTCCAATATCACAGTTTTCACATATGTATAAGATAATATTTTCTTTTTCTTTATAATAATATTATGAACTTTTTCTTACAAGTCTATTTTCTATGATTGGGGTATTTTTGAATCTTTTGTGCCAAATGCATCTTGAAGAATGTTATACTTTATCATAATGATAAAAGAATATTTGGAAGTTCAATATATTTATTATATGTTAAGAAAATATTACTCTTTGCTTTTGATATATTAAATGGCTTAATGCTATGTTTTTATTAATAGTTATGTGTTGCAATATACTTTCCATTATATTATTATTTTTTGATGTAGTATTATTTTGTGTTCTAAAGGAATTGGACAGCTTTTTTTTACCATGAATTATAATAATTCAATGAAATTCATTTTTTGAATCTGAGTATAATTTTTTAAATACAATTAAAAAAACAGTGGTATCTGGCTTTACATGGCACCAGGTACCCTTCTGAGCATCGGCTGATGCTGAGGAATACACTTTTATAAAGCATATCAGTAAATGTATAAGTCTGTAGAGCATGGGTAGCTCAAAATATCAAAGTTTTCTTTTCAGAAATGTACCATTTCTCAGGTGGAAACTAAAGGTTCTGTGCATTAGGATGGAAAGTATTTTGCTTATGTCCATGGTACTTTATTGTTGGTTAACCATAAAAGCAAAGGTGTTACAGACTGAGTAAAAGTGTCCTTATAAACAGTGGTCTGACACTCAGAAGGACACGTTTATAATGCATATTAACTAGTTGTTAAATTTATAAATATCAGTCTTTTATGAATTATAAAAGTCTCCTTCTGAGCTTTGTACAGTCCTTAAGAAGGACTCTTTTGACCAAGTCTGTAACACCTTAAATTTAACTTTTAACTTATGTTCCTTTACCAAGGCTATAAAAAGAGCTCATGTCATTTACAGTACTTAATGTTTTCACCTGAACATTTGTCCATCACTAAGAAAAAAAAATTTATAAACTTTAATGATAAAATGGTTATATATAATACCTATATGATATGCAATATAAAAGTTTCCTTCTGCGTGTCGGACCAACCTTCAGAAGGACACTTTGACCAAGTCTGAAACACCTTCACTTTAATGATAAGCCAAAAATCAAATACCATGGTCATGTGAAAAATTCTTACCATCCTATTTCAAAGAACCTAAAGTGTCCACCTGAGAAATGGTCTGTTGCTATGAATGAAAATTTTAAAAGGCATATCATCTTGGTATTAAATTTATATGTGTGTATCTTGTATGCATTGTAAAAAATTATTTTATACCACATAAATATTGTGTGGACTGGTTAAAAATATGCTTGTTTAACCCCTTCAATTATTTATTATTGGCTTGCAGAATGTACTTGACTGATTGTCAAAAAATTATTTATGCCAGTGTGTGAAATGAAGCATCAACAAGGCTGTGAAAGGTCCAATTTGTACATTAATAGGTTTTTGAACCTTTGAAAAGGAAGGGCAATAATATTTTTTCCTCACCTATATTTCTGCTTGAGTATGTATTGATTAATCAATTAATCTGTTTCTTGGGAGGAATGATTTGAAATAGAAATGTGATGAAATTTGGAGCATTATTATTTTATAAATTTTTTGATTTTCTTAAATCATATTCATGTTAATGGACTCAGTGAAGAAATTCAGATATCACACTTTTCACAAAAGTATGGGATAATATTTTTCTTTTCATAATAATAATATAATGAGCTTTTCCTTACCAGTTTATTATCTATAATTTGGGTATTGCTGAATTTTGTGTGCTAAATGAATCTGGCAGAATACTATACTTTTATCATAATAATAAAAAGGATATTTGGAAGTTAAATACATCTATTATATGTTAAGAAAATATTATTCTTGGTTTTCATATATTCCCATGGCTTAATGCTTTGTTTTTAAAAATAATTGTGTGTTGAAATATTCTTTAATTATATTATTTTTTTTTGAGTTAGTATTCTTTTTACATCCAAAGGCATTGGCCAGAATTTTCTACCTTGAAGAATGATAATTCAATAAAATGCATTTTTCAAATATGAGATTAATACTGTAAATTTAATTAAAAATAACAGTGGTATCTGGCTTGACATGGCAACCAGTGTACTTCTGAGCATTGGCTGATGCTGAGGAAGACACTTTTATAAATCCTTTCAGTAAGGGTATAAGTCTGTGAAAGTTGGATAGTTGTAATTATTAAAGTGTCATTCTCAAAAATTGACTATTACTCAGCCAAACAGTTTAGGTTCTAGGCAATAGGATGGAAAAGGTTTTGCAGATTTCCATGGTATCTGAGTGTTGGATAACCATAAAAGTAAAGGTGTTACAGACTTTGTCAAAAGTGTCCTTCTGAAGGACAGTCCAACACTCAGAGGGAAATTTTTATAATGTATATCACACTACGCTATGGGGGGCGGACTTGCTAGCAAGTCCACAAACTTGAACCCTAATTCATAACTTTTTGAGCCCGCATTGAATTAGTGATGAAACCACCAAGAAAAAATATTGACATTCTGGTGAACTCAATATGAATACAACTTGAACATTTAATGAAGCATAGGTAATAATACTTTGAACAAATCTTGAGATATGAAGAATGAAGTTTTTTTATAGAAATTTTAATACAGTGCAGACCACACCCAAATTATTCTGAAAAATACGTATTTTAAAATATTTAAGAAGTTTCTTTGCAATTTAAAAAAAAAGAACACCAAAGTATAGATCCAGCAAGATACCATCTGACAATATTATATAAGTTTCTTTGGCCAGAAATACATTTAGAAACTATAATTTGAAATATGTCAATTTGTTCATGAAAGGCTATTATGTGCATTTATATTATTTATTGTATTATAATCCAGAATTGAAAAAATTATATACTTATTTTATGACTAGATAATATTGAATATTATAAATCATTATAATATCTAAAGAAGGTGCAAAAATCTTAAAAATGATGTTACAAAGACTTTACTTAGACATATAATTTTCAAATTCAATTGACATACTATATTTTACTAGTAAATAAAAAAAAATTTATACTAATATTTATTAAAAAATTTATTTCCCTTCTTCTTCAAAATTTTCAAAATATCAAAATGTAGATTTTTATTTAATTTAAGTAAATGAAGAAATTAACAGTATAGGAGTTGTGGATTTTTAGGATTCAAGGAATTTCTGTGCCCACTCTTTGTAACATATTTTATATATTTTATATTTTTTGTATATTTATTTTGTATTACTATCTTCTTTTATCTTCTTTTTTTACTCCCTCTCAAGAATACCCCACTCTTTTCCCTTCAAAATATTCCTTTATCCTCACCTCATCTTTCTCCCCAATCTTTTAACTCTCTTCATCATCATTTTCAACCCCTATCCACATTTGCCTCTCCCTCTTTAACCCTTTCTATTCCTCTCCACTCCTCTCCTTCCAGTTTGCTTACCTCCCCATTCCTCCCTAACACTTTATTTTTATATACAGAAATAGGGACTGAGTTGAAAGGGAGAAAATTGGGGTTCAAGGATTGTGGAGGCGAGGTAAAGGAGAGGAATGGGGCTACAAGGGTTGGGGAGGCTGGAGATAGGGGTAAGGAAGGGTATATGGGGTAACAAAAAGGTTGGGAAAGAGTTGGAAGGGGATATTAAGGGTTTCAAAGGCATTTTGAATGAAGAAAGGGTTGGGGAGAGGTTGAGAGGGGTGAAATGGGGATCAAAAGAGGATGGCATACAATGGGGCTGGGAGGGTAGCAAATGGGGTGAGGTGGGAAGACAAGCATGTGTTAATAGAATTGGAAGGGATGGGGATTGGTGCAAACAGAGTGTGAGATTTGGAGGATGAACTCTGTTCTTTGTGCAAAGAACAGAGTTCACTGCCATAGAATATTAGCTGAAACATAGTTTTCAATTATGTAAAAACAGTTGTAGGTAATAGAAAAAGTCACTGATTTTTTTATGTGTAATCTCAAATTTTTTAATAAAATTATTGTATTTAAGAATTGTGATATTGTCAATCAATTTTTATTGATCAACTTAATTTAATAAAGTATTATTTAAATAATTTGCTTTAAAACTACTGTGCATTAAGTAGACTCATGGAATGATTTTTTCTGGCTTCCATTCAGTTATCCTCACACTTTCACTATGTTTTCAATATAGATCCATTATTATTTGTGTGATACTTCAAGTGAAGGTTCAGTATTACTTCAGGCTGAGTTAAATCTGATTTTCATCTGACTTCAACTTGAGTACTTGCTAGCAAGTCCCCCCCAAATATTGTGTGGTGCCATCTAGGTATTATATGTATACATATCTGTCTTTTATGCATTATAAAAGTGTCCTTCTGAGTGTTGGACTATCCTTCAGAAGGAAACTTTTGAACAAGTCTTTAGCATATTCAATTTAATGTTTAACCAATTTTCAAGTACAAAGGCTATTAAAAGAGCTCATTTCATTTAAAGTACCTAAACTGTCCTCCTTCAAAATGGTCCATCACTGAGAAAGACAATTTCATAAATTTTAAATATAAAATAGTTATATATAATAGGGGGTATCAAAGTCAGAAATCTGAAACTATCACAACACAAAAAGTAAGTGACAAAATTGACATTAATTATCAGTAAAAAAGTGTTTTTGTTGTTTAATATGCCATATATTAAAGAGTAATCATGGTTGATTTCATGGAAAAAAGTGGTATTTTGAAATGGAAGATTTTTAACTTTGATACCCTCTAATACCTAGATGATATGCATCACAAAGGTGTCATTCTCAGATGCAGACCATCCTTCAAGTGTATAATTTTGAAAAAGTATTGTGCACCTTCAACTTTTTGTTTAAAAAATAATCAAATACCAGTGCCTTTAAAAAATTTCATGCCATATACTTACACATTTCCTATAGTGCCCTCTTGAAAAAAACTCTGTTGATAAGAAGGACACTTTAAAAATGCATGTCATCATGGTATTATATGTATACCTTATCATCTTTCATGCATTATTAACATTCATTTCTCACCACATCAAATATTGTGTGTACTGGTTAAAAGATAATTTTTTAACACTTTAAATCTAGATTATTGGCTTCCAGAAAGTACTTGACTGATAGTCAGAAACATGTTTGTGAAACTGGGTGACATAAAGCATAAAAAAGGCTGCAACAGGTCAAATTCATACATTAATAAGTTTTTTAACCTTTGAAAAGCAAGGGTATTAATTTTATTTTACCACCTATATTTGTGCTAAAGTATTTATTGATTAATCAATCAATCTGTTACTTGGGAAAAGTTAGTTAAATTATAAATGTGAAGAAATTTTGAGCATTATTATTTTACAAATCCATAGATTTTCTTAAATCATATTCATGCTAATGGCCTAAGTGAAGAAAATTCAGATATCACAGTTCCCAAATATGTATGGGAAAATATTTTTTTTCATAACAATAATATAATAAGCTTTTCCTTACCAGTTTATTATCTATGATTGGGGTATTGTTAAATCTTGTGAGCCAAATGCATCTGGAAGAGTTCTATACTTTTATTATAATAATAAAAGGATGTTTGGAAGTTCAATATATTCATTATGTTTTAAGAAATTTTCATTCTAGCTCTTTATACATTCTTATGGCTTAATGGTATGCTTTCAATAATAGTTGTGTGTGCAATATTATTTCCAACATATTATTAAAAATTTTTGAGGTAGTATTATTTTTTGTTTTAAACAAATTGGAAAGATTTATTTACCTTAAATAATAATAATTTAATAAAATGCATTTTTAAAATATAGGATCAATATTTTAAACAAAATTAAATAGAAATTTTGTTATCTGGCCTTAAATGGTACCAAGTGTATTTCTGAGCATTGGATGATGCTGAGGAAAACACTTTTATAAAGCATTTCGTTAAGTTTATAAGTCTATGAAACATGGTTTTTTATAATTGTAAGAGTATCCTTCTCAGAAACACTCCATTTATCAGGTGGAAACTTTAGGCTCTGTGCAAGAAGATGGCAAGGTTTTTGCTAATGTCAATGGTTTTTGATTGTTTTATAACAATAAAAGTGATGGATTTACAGACTTGTTCAAAAGTGTCCTTCTAAAGGATGGTCCAACACTCAGAAGGACACTTTTATAATGCATATCATCTAGGTATTATATGTATAAATATGAATCTTTTATGCATTATTAAAGTGTCCTTATGAGTGTCAGACTTTCCTTCAGAAGAAGACATTTGTCCAAGTCTATAAAACCTTTAATTTAATGTTGAACCAATGTTCAAGTATCAACACTATTAAAATAGCTCATATCATTTACAGTACCTAAAGTTTTCACCTGAACAACAGTCCATCACTGAGAAAGACATTTTCATAATTTTTGATATATATAATGGTTTTATATAATACCTAGATGATATGCATAAGAGAAGTTTTAATCTAAGCAGCAGATCATTCTTCAAGTGTATAATTTTGAAAAAGTATGTTGCAACTTTAATTTTATGTTTAAATAATAATCAAATACTGTGGCCTTTAGAAAACCTCATGCCATCTACTTACACATTGCCTAGAGTGTCTCCCTGAATAATTTTCCATTGCTGATAAGGACACTTCTATAACTAATATCAACTAGGTATCATATGTATACATGTGTATCTTTTATGTAATATAATGGTGTCCTTTTCAGTAATGGACCACTGCTCAGGAGAACCCTTTAGGAAATGTGTAAATATATGGAATGAGGTTTTCTGAATGCCATGGTATTTGTTTATTGTTTAAATATAAAAGTGAATTTGCATTAGAATTGTTCAAAATTGTTCACTTAAAGGATAGTCTGTTGCTGAGAAGGACAGTTTTTTATTACCTATTGTATAGGTTTTATGAATAATCAGTGCTACTTTTGTGCTTTGTAAAAGTGTCCTTCTCAGTGTTGGACAATATTTCAAGTGGAAAATTTAGATATGGTGTATAACCTGAGCACTTTTACTTGTCTTGTTACTCAAAATTTGACTAAACCTAAAGGTGAAGGTGTTACAGACTTTTCCAAATGAGTCCTTCTGAAGGACAGTCCATTTATGAGAAGGAAATTTCTATAATGCATATCTTATAGGTATTTCATGTATACCTATCTATCTTTTATGCATTAAAAAAGTGTCCTTCTCAGCTACAGACTGTCTTTCAGAAGGACACTTTTTACTAAGTCTGTGATACCATTAATTTCATGGTTAGAAAATAATGAAGTACCATGGCTAGTAAAAGAGATCATCACATACACGGTATGTAAAGTTTCCACTTGAAGGGCACCTTTATAATTGATACAAGCTTTTTTGCACAGATATACATCCAGACCAACATTTATTCTAAAATTATCCTCCTTACCAATGAAAAAAAAATTTTCAGTAAGCTTTTTGCAATTATTAGATAGATCTCATGAAATCTTTATATTAAACTTATCACTAAATTCAAGTCATCCTTTCATTGGGAGCCCCTAAATATTACATGATGTATCATCATTGAATGTTTTTTTACTAATGAAGGAATTTTGATAATGAATACTACACGCAATTTAACTATATTTATAAATTAGCAGCTTGAAAAATGTGGGGCATTAAACTCAGTGCTTAATTTTTGAAAAACCTGGGTTAAAATTATTTTCAATGTAACTTCCTTGCTCTTATCAAGATGACTTCTAGTAAGGGTAAATCTGGTTTCAAGTATTGACTAATTTTTTTCCCAATTTTTTTAATCAGATTTTCCAAAAGTTTACCAACCTACTCCTGACAATTTCCTGACCATTTCCTAACCACTTCAAAGGGGGAGAATGGGTAGCAGTTCACCCCCAAATTTCCCGTGGTTATTTTCCCTGGTGACTTTGAATCATTTTTAAAATTAAGTTTTAGCTTAATTAATAATTAATTCATGAAAATCTTAGACTAGCTTGAGAATAACTTGAGAACTCAAATAAATTTCTATTTTACTTTAGAATTGTTTTACAAATAGAATTTAGCTGAGTTTTAGTTTATTCTAAAATCAGGTTCAAAGAAGCCAAATGATAAATTTCAATATAACTGTTTATACTTATGTGATCATTGTTAATTCTTTCCTACAATTATTGAAATAAGATTAGATATTTAGTCAAACATTTTTCTGATGTTTTTAATTGAAAAACAACAGTTGGAAATACAACTACAAATAACAGTGCCAATTAAGATATTTGGGACAAGATTTTTTAATGCAATCTGATCTGCTTTAATTATATCATCTTTATATTAGGGGACCAAAATTTTGTTGGATAAATCCACCCTTTTTAACAAATGATAAATTCAATGAGCTAGCCTTACAATTTCTGTATAAAAAAATTCAAATAAATATTTCATGTTGCTCTAATACCTCAGTTCCAAATCATATATTTAGGGGCTTTAGAGTTGGAGAATCCGTGCTGATAATAGTAAAGATTTTTTAAAGCACATCAGCCCCAAAAAGGTGTATTTCAAAACTGAAATAAGTCACTTATTTCATTTAAATTTGCACTTTCTAAGCCAAAATTTATGGGTTTAAAATTAAGGAACTTTCCAAAAACCCTCTCTAACCTTTTTCTTCCCTTCCATTGGCCTCCCTTCCCTCTTTCTTGATAATCTGTTTTTGAATTCTCAAATTATAGAAGAAGGTTGTAAAAAGTAGTAATTTCATTTTTCTTTCAGACACATGCTACCCTTACTAAATGTTTATACTATTTTCATTCTTCCCTCCCATCCTTTCATAATCCCTCACACTCTTCTCCCCCTATTCTTCTCTCTTTCTTTCATTCCCTCTAGCTCTTAAATTTAAGATAACCATCATCTTTTTATGCTTAGGTAAAAACTTTAGTGAGATATGCCACTCAATAGCAGAAATCAAATGATAAATTGAAATAGCTTGAAAATAGTCAAACTTAGTTTTTCTCTAAGTATGAGTAGCTAATTTAATTTAGAATAATAATTTTAATCTTCATGTTTCTTGAAAAAAAACTGTAATGAAAATTTGAGTTAGATATGGCAATTATTAGTGAAACATTTGTTAGATTGAAAAATATATAGCTTGGTCAATTTAGAATAATAATTTTAATCTTCCATTTTCTTGAAAAAAAAATGAAAGAAAAATTTGAGTAAGATATGGCAATTATTAGTGAAACACTTGTTAGATTGAAAAAAATATAGCTTGGTCAGCTTAACTTCATTTATAAGTCTGAATAGCTCATCAGATTTTAAATCCTCATATAAATTTTCCTACATCTAGAAAAGTGAACTTCAGCTGAAATTGTGAGTTAAATATTTGTGTGGAAATTTTATTATAGGACCACATTCCATAAAAAAATAACAAATTTCTGATTTGAAATCAACTCCAAAACCTTTTTTTAACTACCTGTCAGGCTGAGTTCAAGTACAGAGACATGAATAGCTTAGTTAGTAAGGTTTTCTAGAAGATTTTAATGGTCCAGTATAAATAGAGTTTTACCAATCTAATTAAGTAAAAATATAATTCAGTATAATGGTCTCAGTAATTTAATCTCACTTATTATAAATTGTATACAGCTTAACGCTGTTAAAAAAAGAGAACTAATGATTTAAAAAATATTTCAAAGACTTTAATAGTACTAATGAATATGTATTTTAATTGATATTTTAAATGTTTAAAATATGATGTAAAAGAATGTAGAAGAAAAGCCCAAAAATATCTTCCTTGTGTACCTATAAATCCCTGCTGTCCACCCCTTGTTTCCCAGACCCATTACCCACCCTGAAAGTGCCTCATTTTCCACTTCAAGAAGTTTCATAGGCCTTAGTCACCAAAGGAGTCTTTCATCACAAATGAAGAACCATGTCACTACCAAAAATACAAGAATAACATAGGAAAATGCATCAAAATATAGAAAAAACCCCAAAACAACATATATGTGTTTTATTTCTTAAATAAAACACTGAAAGAGTAAATAAAAAAAAGGAGAAATAACTTCTAAATAAGGAAGATCATAATTACAAAATAAAACACTAATTATATAAATTTTCCCTGTTAAAATCCCATTTTAAAATAACCAATAATAGCCTTGAAACCCATTTAGAAACAAAAAAACAGACATGAAATGTGGGGTTACTGAATTCAGAGTCTTTGAAGATGCTTGTAAAGGTAAATCCTTTACTAATTATGATATTTTATACATTTTTGTTAATTCTGGGAACTAATCTTAAGTTTATTAATTTAATTAGTGCATAAAGAAACTAGGATACTAAATAAGCACCTCTTGCTTATTTTTGCATAATTACACATATAGGAAATACAATTTTGGGTTAATTTAGCATGAAATTACTAAATTTATCATTAATGATGCTATGCAGGTGGGACAAATGCAGGCAGCATAAGGCAAGTACACATAAGCCATTTCTAGCATAAAAAATCATCAATTTTTAGAAAACTTGTTTTAACACATTTAAGTAGCAAAATAAATTTCATTGAATAGGGAAATTTAATTTGTCAAAGCAAAATTTAAATATAATTAAACTTATAGCACATATATCCAGCTTTTAAGTGATTTAAAGCACATTTATCAATTATTTCACTATAATAATGAAAAAAACAACTTTAAGACAACTTAAAAATTATGTAACGTTATTTCTAAGGCTCTTAAGATTACCCTAAAATATTATAACTTAATATTAAGTACATAAGACCTATGAAAGGTGGGTATGTGCATGTATTTAAGGTATACTAAAGGCATATACTGTAGTATATGACTTATTTCACTTATGCATACTTATTGTATAAACTCAGTCATTGCACAAATGTCTAATACATGTGTCTAGTATCCTTAATATACTAGTTTTACTTAGTCCTTGGAATATCCAGGCCGACAATAATTGTCAGGCTGAGGTCAAGTACAAAGATGTGAACTAGCTTGAATGGTCAGTTTTCTAGAAGATTTTAATGGTCCTATATGAATACTGTAGTACAAATCCAATAAGTATTAAAATAACTCAAAATAAGGGTCTCAGTAATTCTAATCTCATTAATTATATATGGCTTACAATCTTTATAGTTGGTAGAAAAATAGATTTAATAATTCAGATACTATTCAAAGACTATATAAGTGCTATTGATATGTATTGTAAATTGATTTGGTTATATTATTGAATTGTAATGATAAGGAATGTAGAAAACAAGAGCCAAAACCTCCTCCTTTTATACACATTGAGCTCCCCAATGAATCCCTTGATTTACCAGTCGAATACACAGTTAATTAAGCCTCCATCCAACATATAGACATGTCAATAAACATCCCTAGTGACCCATAACATAATTAGAAAATTAACTACAGCCAAAATCCTGGAATAATAGGGAAAATCCATCAAAATTAAAGAATATGTAAAAAAGAGAGTATATGCATATTATACATCAATATAAAAGACTAAAGAGGGAAAATTAAGGTTAATAAGAGCTTAAAAATAAGGGGGATTCACTGTAGAAATTATTTGGCTAATCCTGACATTATACTACGTGAAATTACCATTCAATAATGACCAAAATTGACTGAGAAACCACCTAGAAACCCAAAAAAGGGCGTGAGATGTGGGGTAACTACATGCAGTCCATGGAAGGCGCTAGCACGGGTAAATCCTTGACTAATATTAGGAAAATTTAAGTGTGGTAGTGAAATAAGGCGCCAAGAGTGAGGTTATTAATGAAATTAGTGCATATAAAGAGGGTCAATGCATTATTAATTAAGCTAGGACACTAAATAAGCACCTGTCGCCTATTTTTGTGTGTTACCCCACAGTGGGTATAGAATGTGGGGTAATTATAGCGTGAAAAAGCTAACTTTGCCAAAAATGAAGCTATTCACACAGGAAAAATGCAGGCAGTATGTGGCCAGTACACAGAAGCCATTTCTGGCATAAAAAACACCAAATTTGAAAAGTGTTATTTTTATGCATTTAAGTAGCCAAATCAATGGTCCTAAATGAGGAAAATTGAACTGTCAAAGCACATTTTTAATATTCTTAAATTTATAGCACATAAAAGCAACTTTTAAGTGAAATAAAGCGCATTTCTTGTTTTTTGCATAAAACAATGAAAATAACAGCTTTAAGTATACTTAAAAATTATGTAGCCTTATAATTAAGGTTCTTAAGGTTACTCCAACATATTAAAACTTAATATTAAGTACATAAGACTTATAAAAAGTGGATATATGCATGTATATAAGGTTTTATAATGGCATTTTTTGTGTATTATCATAATTTTACTTATGTATACTGTTTGTGTACTCTCATTTATTGTTCCCATGTATAGTTCATGTGTTTAACATAACTTATAAGTACTTTTTACTCAGTCTTGGGGATATACAGGCTGACACTCGCCCACCCAAAAAAAACAATAAAAAAAATGATAAGTTATACATTTTCTTTATTTATTTGTCATTTTTCAGGTATTCAGATTAATTCTGTAGAATTAAAGATTATTCTTTAAAGAAATAAAATATAATAAAATATTATGGGTACTGGTTTTTTAACCCCTCAGCTGGTTGAACAGAAATTTATTTCGGTTTATATTTTTTAAGAAGAGAGGATAAATTTGAAATTTCTTTTTCAGGTATCCATTTATCAAATTCATTTGATTTCCCCTTAAATCTTAATAAATAATCAGTTCCTTTTTTCTTAGTAAGGATTCTTTTCTTGAGTATTTTTTCAATCTCTTCTATTTTCACAATTTCTTCAGGTTGCTTTTTAGGCCTTCCCCTTCTTTTTGGAAATAAATCAGGATCATTTTCATGGTAAGGTTTCAATAATAAGATAGGAAAAACTGGATTTTTCCTATCATATGGGGCATGTAATATGACTTCCACTGCATTATCACCAACCATTTTTCTTACTAAAAAATTTCCTACAAATGGATCCTTCTATTTAACATTACCTTGTAAGTTAAAATTTAGTGTTGAAATTAGGACTTCATGTCGTTTTTTGAATTCAAATTCTTTATGAGATTTATCCCACCTTTTCTTTTCATATTCAAATGCTTTTTGAATTCATTCTTCTGCATGTTTTCTACACATTTGTTGGATATGAATAAAGGATTTAGTACCAGGTTGTATATCCAACCTTGGTAATTTATTTAAATGATTTACTAGGGTATTTGGTACGTATCCCAGCCAGAGTTCAAATGGTTTCTTCTCTGTTACATAATGAGTTGTGCTGTTATAAGCAAATTCAAGTCCAGGAATTAATGTGACCCAGTCATGTGTGAATTTCTCATTGTCTTTGTATTCTAATCCAAAGGCACAATATCTTCTTATCATGTCTTCAAGAGTTTGTATCATTTTTTCAGCTAAGCCATCAGTTTGTGGATGGTGTGCTGTAGACAATTTCAATTGACAAACTGATACTTCCATCAAAGATGTCCAGAACTCTGAAGTAAATTTAGGTTCTCTGTCAGATATTATAGCTTTGGTGAACCCAGAAGTATTCATCATTTGAGTCTACCATAGTAATTCCAAGTCTTTTGCAGATACCTCTTTATGGGCAGGAATAAATTTACACATTCTGGTTAATCTATCCATAATTACCCAGCAAGAATTGAAACTTTCTTTTCCTGCTAATGGCAAGCCAGTGACAAAATCCATGTTTATAATTGTCCATGGAGCTTTTGGCTTCTCTATTTGTTGTAACAACCCAGCTCTCTTCCCAGTTAATCTTTTAGATTTCTGACAAGAATCACATGTTTCAATGTATTTTTGTACATCTTCTTTCATGTTTATCCACCAGGCTGAATTTTTAACTCTTGTTAATGTTTTGTTAAAATCAAAATGACAAGCTAAGATGTCATCATGACAAGTACTCAACATTAACTCTTTCATAGAAGGTGGTATTACTATTACATTACTTAGCTTTTTCCTGTAATATATATATCCATCTTCAATTGATAGTTTACCTTTTTCCAACACATTTCTATACTTTGGAGGTAAGGTTTTAATTAGTGCACTCATGGAGGCTTAAGTTGGATCATTTAGAATGGTAGATTGTTTAGTCAAATCTTTATCAGATAAATAATTTTCCAATATATTTTGCATAAACTCCTCCTCTAAATCCACTATATAAATCCCAAATATATGTATAACCTCATTTTCAGGTACATAAGCTGGGTTGTCAGTATCATTTGGCAGAGGACTTCTGGATAATAAATTCACATTAGAATGCATTGTTCTAGCTCTATGAGTTATTTTCATTCTTACTCTGTACTCTTGTACAGCTAGTTGCCATCTTATTTGTGTCTATTAGGTGTTTTCATGTTTAGCAATAATTTTACTGCACTGCAATCTGTTATTAGTTCAAACTTCTGCTCTTCCAGATAGTAATGAAGTTTCTCCAAGGCCCACACCATGGCTAAACATTCCAGTTGTGTAGCACCATACCTTAATTCTGTCTTTCTTAAGGTTCTGGATATATAACAGATAAGTGTTTCAGATAATTTTCCATTTATTACCTGTTTTTGCTGTAAAGCAGCACCTAAACCTGTGAAGCTTGCATCAGTGTACAAGATAAAAGGTAGGGTGAAATCTGGCAGTCTCAATATTGGGGCTGACATTAAACATTCCTTTAATTTATTAAAGGCGTGTTGTCTTTCATTATTCCAAATTAAAGCCTCATTTTTCCTGATGTGTGTTGTTAAAAGAGCTGCAATGGATTGGTAGTTTTTAATATACTGTCTCTAATATCTACACATCCCCAAAAAACTTTGAACATCTTTTACAATCTTAGGTATACCAATGTTTTTAATTGCTGCCACCTTATTCTGGTCAACACATATTTGTAATCCAGATACAACATGTCCAAGTACTTTCAAGTATTTAAATCCAAACTTACATTTCTTTAATGCAATTGTCATATTAATTTCATCAATCTTTTGAAAGACTCTCTTCAGGTGATTTAAATGTTCATCATATGTTTTTGAAAACACTATGATGTCATCAATATAAACCAAAAGTCATCCTTCAACCATTTCTTGATGAAAGACACTATCCATTAATTTTTGGAAGACTGAAGGCACATTCTTTGGGCCAAATGGCATTCTCACATACTTATATATTCCCATATGTGTGGTTATTAATAAGTAATTTTGAGAACTCTTTTCCACAGGATTCTGATGGTAACCTTTTTTTCCATCCAGACAGGAAATATATTTTGCTCCTTGTAAGGTAGCATGGATAGAAGCTATCCTTGGTAGAGGTTAAATATCATCTACAGTGTATGTATTCAGAGCTCTATAATCACCGCATAATCTTGCCTTATCTTTTTCATAAGAGATAAATACTGGTGAAATAACACAATACTTAGGTGTTGTGTCTACTTTTTAACAATACCCATTTCCAACAACATTTTTATGTTGTATTCAATATCTTTCCTCTTTGAAGGAGATGCTGGGTAAGGTTTCTTTTTCAAGCTTCCAGGAATATTATCAAAGTCACAACTTAAAGAGATTTTCATCTCATGGTCTTTGACCAATCCTAGTTCATTTGAACCATGGGCAAATGCCATAGGATAAGATTTGATCAACCTCAAAATATTTTCTTCTTCAATTTTTGAGAGTTGAGGACTGAAAGAGGCCTTTTGGATTTCATTGTCCAATTCTACCACTTCAGTGGTGGTTCTTCCACCTTTCAGTTGTTACTCTCTAGGAGAAATGGAATATACTGAGTTTTCAGAACATATCTTGAATTTTCTCTTACCATTCACACCTATAGTGAAGCAACTGTTTGCAGGATCTAGTTTAATGCCAAATTTTGTTAATAAGTCTTTTCCAATAATAAACCAATCTCTGCAATTATGATTATCCATTACAACAAATTCACACACTGCTCTTACATATCCATTACTATACTTAAAGAATATAGCAGTTTTTGTATTTGCCAATTGGATTTAAAACTGAACCAAAAACCCTCCAGTTCTTTGTCTGTACAGGTTCTAGTTTTTCCTTATACTTACTGTCAATTTTCATTAATGTATTAATAGAAACTAAACTACCTGCAGCCCCAGTGTCAAGAATAGAATTCATTTCTTTTCCACATATAAAAACAGGTGCTCTGATAGGTGTTATTTTGTAAGTATCATGAGATACATCATTAATTATTTTAGCTTCTTCAATAGAAGTTAAAGATGTATCTGTATGAGTTATAGCATCATTCAGGAACATAATATCCTGTTCTAATACAAATATCTCATGTTCATCATCACTGTAAGAAATTTTACTTTTACAATCCTCACTGGATTCCAAGCTCTCATCTTCATGATTACTTGGTTCAGAATTTTGTGAGGTTTCAATAACATTAATTCTTTTCATACACATGTGACCCTTAACCCAAGGTTCATTACATTTATAACAAGTGTTATTTTCTTGTCTTTTAGGGACAAGGGGAGCTGAAGGTTTTTTCTTCTCCACTGGTGACTTACTTGTGGTAGGTTTTACTATGTCAACACTTTGTTTGTAATTATTTTACTTGTTTTCATATTTGTGGTTTAATAATATTTCATTGCATATATTAATGAACCCAGAGGTATCTCTGATGGTTTCAGTTCTAGCTACAATAATGTCTCTAACTGATATAGGCAACTTGTATATTATTTTCTCTTTCCACTCATCATAATCCATTTTTGGATCCATAGCTTTCATGATTTTTATTAAATTCATTAAAAAGACCATGTATTTATCTCCTGTATTTGGATTATATCTGGCTCTTTCATACAATCTTTGTCGAGTGATTCTGAATTTTGGGTCACCAAATTGCCTTTCAATTAGTGCCTTCCATTCATTCCAGGAGTAGTTAATTCCCTCACTAAATACAGATTCAAACCATAATAAGGCCACATCTGTAAATAAAGATATTAGTTTTGATTTAATTTCTTCATCAGGTAATTTGTATGAAAATTTTAAGTTATCAATTCTTTGAATGAATTGTTTCCAATCAGATTTTCAATCCCTGTCAAAAGAAGAGTACTGATCTAACTTAGGCCAGTTCTTTTGGCTAGTTTTTGCTTCCCTAACCTGAGGAATATTGAGTAATTCACTTACTTTAGAAAAATGATCATTTATTTCATCTTTTACTGATTTTATATTCTCAGAGCCCATGACACTATGTTCATGTTCAATCATTGGTTTATCATCAGAGTGCTTCATAAAAACTGGTACTCTTTCCCCATAAAAGGTATTATCTTTTATTTTATCAGTATTTTTCAAAATTTTAGCTACTTCAATTTCTACTCTTTGTAACCTATCTTTTATTATAGGTACATGAGTTAAGGTATCATTCACATTTGAAAAAGACAATTTTACACGTCCCTCTATGGTAGCCATAATATTCTGAGAATGTTCCAATTTATTTTCTAAATTTTTAATCTCAGAGTTTAATCTTTTTTTTCATTTATTAATTCATTATTTGAATTCTCAATAATTTTTAACTTATTGGCTGTTGTACTCAATGATTGTGTGAGATTTAATAATACACTTTCTGTATTATTGTTTGACTCTCTAGAGATTTCTTCCAATTTTTCAATTCTTAATAATAATTTACTAATTATTTTTGATTCCGTTGGATTTTCTTTTAGAAAATATTCAATTTTTTCTGTGTCCAATTCAGAAGACTCACCATCAGGTTCCAGATTTAATTCATTTGGTTCCATTTTTATATTAGTAGCATTTTCCTGGTGGTCAATAAAACTATGTACATTGTCCTCATTTAAAGACAAGTTTAACATGTTATTTTCAAATGAATAATTTTTTAAATCCTTATCAATTATATCCAATAACTCGCTATCAATTTCATTACCTATAAGTAATTCATTGTTAGGATTATATAATTGATCCTGAGAAGATGGATGACTTACCAAGGTCTTATTCCATTTCCCCTGCCTCTCCTTGGCTTTCCCCAGTAAGGGTAACTGCTGGAGCCCTGCTGTTGAGGAGGGTTGTTGAAATTTTGGGCGTACCAATCCCACTTCCATTTGCTGACTGTAATTGTTTGGCCCTCCTCTTGGACTGGAGGTGTTGCTATGGAATTGTTTGGTGCCACTGTTGGTGGTTGAGCCTTTATTTCTACTAGAGCTTGATTGACTTCTACAAAACCCTGAGCTGATCTTTTCTTAAGATTGTTTATCTGGTCCACTATATTGTTTACTCTTATTGTCAAGGTGTTCAGTAGAGTGGAGAGGGAGTGAATTTGTTCTTATAAGGTATTTTTTGTTTTATTTATTGATACCTGTTTTAATAGTTTTTCCCTTTCCTCCAGAGACATTTGTGGAGTGATGGTGTTTGTGGGGGAATCCTGGCCATGCATTTGAATTTCCTGTACCAGGTCTCTCAGCTCTATGTCTTAAGCTATAAGGTTTTGCCTTATTACTCACAATATCATTGTTTTCACACATTTTTACATGGAATTTAATCAAAAAATTGAAATTTGAGATTTTAAAACTTCAAAAAGGAGTTTTATCAGTATTTATCAATACCACTGAAGACAATTTTATTGCTTACTTGTAGGTATGAAGTTAATTTAGAAGTTTCAAAAGTCAAATATGCTTTTATGTGGTCACTTGATATTACTGGTCTACAATATGTAGCCGTGTTTTTATATTTAATAAAGAAAATTTGTCAGTAAGATTCTTTCTAAATAATAAATGAATTTCACAAACCAATAAAAAGGGATTAAGAGTCCTGTTAAAAGAAAAAAATTAATCATTTTAATTGGTTAT
Source organism: Hemileia vastatrix (assembly GCA_030280995.1). NCBI lineage: Eukaryota > Fungi > Basidiomycota > Pucciniomycetes > Pucciniales > Zaghouaniaceae > Hemileia > Hemileia vastatrix. The sequence continues at coordinate 36,102,254 of JASXTE010000003.1, read as the reverse complement.
CATCTGCAAAGATCACAAATTTTATTGGTCTATTGACAGACTCCCACTAAGAACAATTTTATGTTAAATTAGTGGTAAAAATTTCATCTGCAAAGATCACAAATTTAATTGGTATATTAACAGACCCACTAATAACAATTATATGTTAAATTAGTGGTAAAATTGTTGATTCAATATCACAATTTTATTATATAACAGGGGTTCTTTTTCTGAAATCACTATATAAGTGACCCCAACCTGTTGTAATTATCAAAATATTTCTATAGGGATTTTATTTACTTGTAGCCTCTTTTTTGAATTTTTTACTTACTGGAAGATAACCAACCAAATTCTTGAGGAAAGGTCCCCAATTGTCAGGCTGAGGTCAAGTACAAAGACGTGAACTAGCTTGAATGGTCAGTTGTCTAGATGATTTTAATGGCCCTATATGAATACTGTAGTACAAATCCAATAAGAATTAAAATAACTCAAAATAAGGGTCTCAGTAATTCTAATCTCACTTATTATATATGGCTTACAATCTTTATAGTTGGTAGAAAAAAAGATTTAATAATTCAGATACTATTCAAAGACTATATAAGTGCTATTTACATGTATTGTAAATTGATTTGGTTATATGATTGAATTGTAATGATAAGGAATGTAGAAAACAAGACCCAAAACCTCCTCCTTTTATACACATTGAGCTCCCCAATGAATCCCTTGATTTACCAGTCCAATACACAGTTAATGACGCATCTATCCAACAAATAGACATATCCATAAACATCCCTAGTGACCCATAACATAATTATAAAATTAACTACTGCCAAAATCCTGGAATAATAGGGAAAATCCATCAAAATTAAAGAATAAGTAAAAAAGAGAGTATATGTGTATTATACATCAATATAAAAGAATAAAGAGGGAAAATTAAGGTTAATAAGAGATTAATAAAAAGGGGGATTTACTGTAGAAATGACGGGTCTAATCCTGACATTATACCATGTGAAATTCCCATTCAAAAATGACTGAAATTGACTGAGAAACCACCTAGAAACCCTAAAAAAGGGTGTGAGATGTGGGGTAACTACATGCAGTCCTTGGCAGGCGCTAGCACAGGTAAATCCTTGACTAATTTTAGATAAATTTAAGCATGGTAGTGAAATAAGGCACCAAGAGTGAGGTTATTAATGAAATTAGTGCATATAAAGAGGGTCAATGCATTATTAATTAAGCTAGGACACTAAATAAGCACCTGTTGCCTGTTTTAGTGTGTTTCCCCACAGTGGGCGTAGAATGTGGGGTAATTATAGTGTGAAAAAGCTAACTTTGCCAAAAATGAAGCTATTCACACAGGAAAAATGCAGGCAGTATGTGGCCAGTACACAGAAGCCATTTCTGGCATAAAAAACACCAAATTTGAAAAGTGTTATTTTTATGCATTTAAGTAGCCAAATCAATGGTCCTAAATGAGAAAAATGGAACTGTCAAAGCACATTTTTAATATTCTTAAATTTATAGTGCATAAAATCAACTTTTAAGTGAAATAAAGCACATTTCTTGTTTTTTGCATAAAACAATGAAAATAACAGCTTTAAGTATACTTAAAAATTATGTAGCCTTATAATTAAGGTTCTTAATGTTACCCAAACATATTAAAACTTAATATTAAGTACATAAGACTTATAAAAGGTGGATATATGCGTGTATATAAGGTGTTATAATGGCATTTTTTGTGTATTATCATAATTTTACTTATGTATACTGTTTGTGTACTCTCATTTATTGTTCCCATGTATAGTTCATGTGTTTAACATAAATTATAAGTACTTTTTACTCAGTCCTAGGGATATACAGGCTGACAATAACTGTCTTATTTAAAAACCTCAAGTGCTGATTTGGTTTGAAATCCACACTTAAGATAAGTGTATAATTTTTAATTCTGACACCCCCCATGACAGGGTATTTAAAATATAACTCTGCCATTTATAATTTTATTCATTACACTGAATCTTCTTTAATTATTTTTTTATGTATATGGCACATTGTAAGCCAAAAAACCCATTTTAATGATACTTAAGGCTTACCTTTTAGTTTTATTTTTGTCTGAAAAATCAAATTTTAATCAAAAGCATATATTTACCTTTGATATTCCCTACTGAAATATTTAATAGAAAAAAAATTATGTTTAATTGAGCTTTAATATTTCCCACAAAAAATGGTCCATTTTATATCAAGAAAATTGATTGAAAATAATTGCAGCATTTCATTTTTATGTACCATTAAATTAATAGAATGTTTGAATACTTTGATACCACATATTGTGGGGTATAAAATTAAAAAAAAATCATTTATGAGATAATAAGGAGTCTATAACATTATCAATAATTCCTAGTGAATCTCACTTGAGAAATTCAACACAAGCAAGACATTAAGCATGGTTGAGCTGGTACTTAAGGTCTTAAAAATTTTGTCAAATATTTCCTAAGTTTGTGCCATCTTCTTAATCAATATTAAGCACAAGTATAACCACATCCCTTTAATAAGCTGTGAATCATAGATCTTCCCTCATTCCTGCTTTTACAAATTAAAATTTAAATCATCTCACCCAAGTTATTTTATTCCCTTTTCATTCTTTATTCATCTACATTTCTTTCTCAAATTTATATCCTCACAACTTCAAATAACTTATTCTAATACAGAAAATCAAGAATTTACTTTATATCCTTTACTCAATTCACCTATATTTGAATAATCCAATGTATAATTTGAGATTGAACTCAGTAAGCCAATGTTAGTAAGCTTAAACTAATTTTTTAATTATTTTTCTTTCGTATTTCTAATTCACTCCCTATGTATTTACCAGAATCAAGGCTCATAAAATATATAAAATTTTAAGGAAGTCACATATGATGAAAGATTAAAAGATAAAGATTCAACATCCCATGGAAAAAGAATTAAGCAAAGAGCTTTTTCTTTTTTTGTAAAACTCAATCTATGTCAAAGGCTGTTTCTGCTGATTATTGAGAGATTGTTAAAAGCATGAACAGGGTTATTTTTTATTTGTTAAATAAATTATGTAAGTTAGTTTTTGAAATAACCTTCCTTGATACATACTACATTATGGGGTTCAGATCACCAAATTTTTTCTAAGTCAAAAAAACTTAATTTTAAAATATATATTTGGAAATACCCTCCCCCGCTATATACCAAAGCAGGGGGGAGGGAGGGTCAAATTTTGTTTTCCAAGTCACATTTTTTTCCAACCCCTCCTTTGATATTTAACATAGCAGGAGATAGGGATAAACAATTTTTTTCTAAGTCAAAAAAAATGTTTGACAAAAAAAAATTGGCATTACACTCCCCTGTGTTTTATTGAATTTGGGGCCTAGGTTACCAAATTTTAAGGTCATTCCATAAATTAGCATGTTAAAAAGTCATATACACAGCAAAAAACTAAGTAGCACCACCTAGAATATGACTATCTCTATATTCAGTTTTGATTTAAGAGTAAATTTGATTTGATGTTTCACAAGATTGTGTGCTAATTTTTCAGTGCACAGTCTTTCCAGAATAATTAAAAGCTGAGCTGAAATTTATTTAAGTCAAAGCTAGAAATTGGGCCCTGCTATCAGGTGCCTATGTTTTTTTTCTGGTGATAAGATATTTAAAAAAGTTATATTACTGAAAACTCATTTAAAAATTTAAAATTGAAATTGTCTGTAACTGAAGTCAATAAAATCAAAAAAGTGTGTACGAGAGCCACATGAAAAAAATAAATTTTCTCATGATTACCATTATAAAACATAAAACCTGATGTCTCATTAACATAAGTAAATAGACTATCTTATACAAATTTATAATTGCTAATTCATAAAATAATAAAACTTGACAGCCTATATTATACCCCATACTTTTTCTGACTACCTAAAGTATTACTTTTCGCATTAACTTTTTTTTTAGCTTATAAACGCTAAATTTTAAGTTATTTTTATATAAAAAATTCTAAAAATTCAATTTATATGAAAAATATAATGAATATTGAATAAATGATACTTACATAGGTTTCTCCAAACTACCTGAAGGAAAGAGTCCCAAAAATTGGTGAAAACTTTAACCAAAACTTCCCAAAAGTGCCCAAATTTTGCTCCCAAAGGTTTGCCAAGAGTTTGAAAAAAATTGCTTAGAACATTTACAATAAATGAAAAATAATTTCCAAATATCTGTCAAAAAATCATCCATTGTAGACAATCCTATAGTACTAGCTATAGGCCTTGACCAAGGGAGTTGGAGAAAACCCAGAGAGAAAATCCCCTGTCCCTTTAGAAAAATAAGTGAGATTTACCTGTTGCAGCAAATTGGAGATCTGTTTGCTAGACCCTCTTATTAGACACTCTTGACCTCTTTAAAAGTGAAAGATAATATTCCCAGACAGACTACCAGAAAGAGTTGAAATGAACAGTAATATATTCCAACAAAACACCAGCCAATGACACAGTGAGGAACAGAGAGGTGATGAGTAAAGAGATAAGATGATTCCCTAAAAATCTTCCCACACACAGATCATACAGCTATTCACAGACCATCCCAGCCTAATCCCTTCCAAAAATAAAGCTCTCCCACCTTTCTAAATGCATAAAAAATGCCTCTAAAGGCTTCCATTATTAAAGTTGGGCGGGCCACCCAACAAAGGGACAGCCGCTTAAAGGCAGGCAGGCCGCCCAAGGTAGGGACAGCCCCTTAGAGGTGGGGGGACACCTGACGTAGGGACGGCCTCTTAGAGGGGGGCGGGCCACCCGAGGTAGGGACAGCCACTTAAAGGCGGGTGGGCTGCTTATAGGCCCTTAAACTCCCAAAAACACCCAAACTCCCCCTCTAAAACAACAAAACAACAGTAACTACATGTAGAAACAAGAAAACACCAATAAAAAAAACCATAACTGTCAGTATAGTCTAGTATATAAGTATGATATAATAGTGTTATTTTATGGTCCTACTACTTATTGATAAATGATTTAGTGATTAAACCTCAGGGGAAGACTAATAGAATAGTTATACTCAAATAAAACTCACAATACTTCGATTTAAATGCGTGCTAGTGGTGGAAAATAGATAAATAGAATATAGTTATAGCTTATATAATGATAATATCAACTTATAAGAGGCTTTGTTATATATTTATAAATGTTAATAATTGTATTGAAGTGTTTTATTGAATTTTAGTAATTGAATGATGATAATAAACCATCAAAATCCCTCCTTACTTATACCCAAATCCACTGGAGTGCACAGACATTCAGTCCAGATGATGTCACTGCTATCCCCGGCAATTACAGCACTTTGAGGGCCCATCACCTCCCCATGGCGTCCACTTCAAGCAGTTTCAACACCCAGACCTCCAGTAAGGACCCTCCATCACTATTAATAATAACACAGATCCATACCATAAATAGAAAACCCAGATAAAAGCGGATACCATAAAGAAACAGGTAAAATAAATAATCAAAAAGAGATTTAATGAAACTAAAAGCATATAAAGGAAACAAATAAACTGTCCAAGCCTCCAATAACATCCCCAAGCATCCACATTAACCCAGAAAAATCCTTCCAACCCATAAATCCATGAATAACCATCCAAGGAAGTAATTTTAGCTGTCCAAACTGGGTGTATGCGCCTGATATAGGTGTCTATGCTTCTGTAGGCGTTGTGAGTCCACTGATTTCGTCCGTATGACCTAAAATAAGCAGAAAAACAAAGGTTATAGGCTATTAAGGGGCTAAAACCCACTTATTTACCTAAATATACATAATATACTGCATATTTCACTGAATATGAGATTTATGTATACATATAAGCTTATGTATGTCAATAATTACTTAATATCACTTAAGATAAGTATATTATGACTCCATTAACACCTTAATAAATATTATTAGGCCATGGATAAGCTATTTAAACTATTATAAGTTATAGAATAGAATAATAATTATATATATATATATAATAAAATAATATATATTATTATTTTAACCTTATTTTTAAGATATAAGCTTAATCTACTTAAGGTTATCTTATTTTAAGCATAAGAAATACTCAGTCCTAAGGATATTTAGGCTGACACTCCCTCACCCCAAAAAAAACAATAAAAAAAATGTTAAGACATTTTAATTAAAACTAAGGAGTGAAATAATAAAATAAAAAAATAATTTTTATAATACATATACTGAATGAACAGTATTATTTAGATTTAAATTTTTTCAAGAGATTTTTAAGATCAGAGATTTCATTTTCTGGAATCCACTGGTCATATTCACTTGATTTATTTTTAAATCTTAATAGATACTCAACTCCCTTTTCTTTTGTAAGGTGTCTCTTTTTAAGTATCTTTTCAATTTCTGCCTTTTCCACTATTTCTTCAGGTTGCTGTTTATGCCTTCCTGATCTTCTTGGAAATAGAGCAGTATCATTAGAATGGTATGGTTTTATAAGAGAAATAGGAAATACTGGATGTTTTCTATCATAAGGTGCATATAGAATAACCTCAACAGCATTATTACCAACCATCTTTTTAACTACAAATGGTCCAATGAATGGATCCTTCAATTTAACATTACCATTTAAATTGAAATGTAGCGTTGAAATAAGGACTTCATCACCCTCTTTGAGAATTTGTTCTTTATGGGCTTTATCCCATCTTTTCTTTTCATACTCAAAAGCCTTATTTATACATTCTTGAGCATGTTTTCTGCATAATTCCTGCATCTGAAGAAAAGATTTAGTACCTGGATGAATATCCAATCTAGGTAGCTTATCAAGAGTTTTAGCAGGGGTATTAGGTACATAACCCAACCATAACTCAAATGGCTTTTTGCCAGTGACAGAATGTACTGTACTATTATATGCAAATTCTAAACCTGGGATAAGGGTTACCCAATCATGCGTGAATTTGTCATTGTCTTTAAAATTAAGACCAAAAGCACAGTATCTTCTTATCATATCTTCTAAGGTTTGTATCATTCTTTCTGCTAGCCCATCAGTTTGTGGATGGTGTGCTGTAGAAAGTTTTAATTGACACCCTGAAACATCCATAAGTGACGTCCAGAACTCAGAAGTAAATTTAGGATCTCTGTCAGAAACTATTTCTTTGGGGAAACCTGCTGTATTTAACATTTGTGTCCACCATAAAAAAGCTAAGTCTTTTGCAGAAACCTCTTTGTGGGTAGGAATAAATTTACACATCTTTGTAAATCTATCTACAATTACCCAGCAGGAGTTATAACTCTTATGCCCTGCTATTGGCAAACCTTTTACAAAGTCCATGTTAATGATTTCCAATGGAGCTTTTGGTTGCTCAATTTGTTGTAATAAACCAGCTCTTTTTCCTGTTAATCTTTTAGATTTTTGACAAGAATCACATGTTTCAACATATTTCTGAACATCCTCAGACATGTTAATCCACCAAGCTGTGTTTTTTACTCTGGCTAATGTTTTATGGTAGTCAAAATGACCTGCTAATATATCATCATGACATATACTTAACATTAACTCCTTGAAGGGGGAATTACAATTACATTACTTAATTTTTTCCTGTAATATATAAAACCATCCTCAATGGAAAATTTTCCTTTTTCTAATGCCTCTTTATACTTAATTGGTAATGTTTTTATTAAAACATTCATTGAAGCATTAGATGGATCATTTAATATTGTAGTTAATTTACTTAAGTCAGGATCTGAATTATAATTATCAAGAATTGATTGCATAAATTCATCCTCAAGATCTACAATATAAATGCCATAAATGTTAATAATCTCTGACTCAGGAACATAAGCAAGATTATCATCATTATTAGGCAGAGGTACTCTAGATAACAGATATACATTAGAGTGCAAGGTTCCTGCTCTATGTGTAATAGTCATCCGTCCTCTGTATTCTTGTACAGCTAATTGCCATCTAAATATGTGTCTATTAGGAGTTTTCATGTTTAAGAGTGACTTAACTGCACTGCAGTCAGTGATTAACTCAAATTTTTGGTCTTCAAGGTAATAATGTAGCTTTTCAAGAGCCCATACTACTGCCAAACATTCAAGTTGAGTAGCACCATATTCTCAGAGTATGTGAAATATAGCAGATTACTACTTCTGACATTTTACCTTCAATAAGTTGTTTTTGATGCAAAGCAGCACCCAGTCCAATAAAACTTGCATCTGTATATAATACAAAAGGTAATTGGAAATCTGGTAATCCCAAGATAGGAGTTATCATTAAACATTCTTTCAACTTATTAAAAGCTTGTTGTCTTTCATTATTCCAAATGAAAGCTTCTGATTTCTTTATCAGTGCGGTCAGTGGTGCAGCAATTGATTGGTAGTTTTTTATATATTGTCTATAATAACCACACATTCCAAGAAAAGATTGTACATCCTTTACATTTTGAGGAATGCCAATATTCTTTATTGCAGCCACTTTATTTTGGTCTACACATATTTTTAAGCCAGATACAATATGACCAAGCACTTTTAAAGATTCGAACCCAAATTTACATTTTTTCAATGCAAGGGTCATTTTTATTTCATCCATTTTCTGAAATACTTTCCTTAAATTGATTAAGTGTTCATCAAAAGTTTTAGAGAACACTATGATGTCATCAATGTATACCATTAACCATCCCTCAATCATTTCATTATGGAATGTTATATCCATTAACTTTTGAAATACTGATGGAGCATTTTTTGGTCCAAATGGCATTCTGACATACTTATAAATTCCCATGTGTGTTGTTATCAACAAAAATTTCTGTGAATTCTTTTCAACAGGAATTTGATGGTACCCTTTATTTCCATCTAGGCAATTTATATATTTAGCACCTTTTAGGGTAGCATGTATAGAGGCAATCCTTGGCAAGGGATAAATATCATCTACTGTAAATGTATTTAATGCTCTATAATCACTGCACAGTCCTGCTTTATCTTGTTCATAAGAAATCAGCACTGGTGATATTACACAATATTTTGGTGTAGTTTCAACCTTCTCAAGAATGTTCATTTTTAATAACATCTTAATATTATCCTCTATGTCTTTCCTCTTCATTGGTGAAGCAGGGTATGGTTTCTTTTTAAGACTAGCAGGAATATTATCCATATCACAGGTTAAACTAATTTTCATTTCATGATCTTTTACAAGGCCAAGTTCATTTGTACCATGTGCAAAAGCCATTGGAAAAGCTTTAATTAATTCCAAAATATTATCTTTCTCAGTTTCACTTATCTGAGTGCCAAATGATGCTTTTGAAATTTCTGTTTCCAGAAGTTCCATCTCATTGGATTCTCTTCCTTTAGACGGGGAATTTGTTACTGACTCAATGTGTAAGACTGTGTTAAAATAATTTATTTTAAATTTACTTTTACCATTCATGCCAATTGTAAAATTGTTATTAGCAGGGTCTAATTTTACACCAAATTTAGTCAGAATATCATTTCCAATGATAAAACAGTTACTACAATTAGTATTATCCATTACTACAAAGTCACAAGTTACCCTTACATAACCATGTTGGTGTTTAAAGAAAACAGCAGCTTTGTATTTACCAATGGGGTGTAGTACTGATCCAAAACCTCTCCAATTTTTATTTTGAAGTGGTTCAAGCTTAAACTTATATTCACTATCAATTTTCTGTAATGTATTAGTGGAAACAACAGAACCAGCAGCTCCTGTGTCCAATACTATATTAACATTTTCACCAGAAATGATAGCTGGAACCGTGATAGGTGTCATTCTAAAGTTATCAGCTTGTATATCCTTAATGATTTCAGCATCCTCAAAATTCATTAAAGATTCATTTGAGTCCATATTTAATATTGGATTTTCAAAGATGGACAAATCATCTTCCAACATACAGACTTCCTTTTCATCACTATATGAGATATTGCTGTCATAATCACTTGATTCTTTACTTTTTTCAGTTTCAGTTTCAGATTCACGTTGATTTTCAACAATATTTATATTTTTCTCACATTTGTGACCTTTAACCCAAGGTTTGTTACACTTATAACAAGTATTTGTTTCATACTTTTTAGGTACTACAGGTGCAGTAGATTTTTTCTGCTTCTCCTGAAGTATATTTGAATTCTGATTTTTTAAAGGTTCAACATTTTGTTTATAAGTGGAATACCTTGCTTCATACTTATGGTTCAATAATATTTCATTGCAAATATTAATAAAGTCAGAATATTCAGTAACATTTAATGTTCTAGCTACAACAATATCTCTGACAGATATAGGTAATTTGTATATTATCTTATCTTTCCATAAGTTAAAATCCATATGAGGCTCAATGGCTTTTAATATTTTGTTTAAATTCATTAAAAATACCATAGGTTTGTCACCATTCAACGGATTATACCTAGTCTTCTCATAAAGTCTCTGCTGAGTAAGCCTGAATTTAGAACCTCCAAATTGTTTTTTAATAAGTTGTTTCCATTCAGCCCAAGAGTAGTCTCTACCCTCACTTAAGACAGCTTCAAACCATAATAAAGCAACATCCTTAAATAAAGAAATTAATTTTGATGTTATCTCTTCATCTGGTAACTTATATGAGAATTTCAAGTTGTCAATTCTTTGAATAAAATGTTGCCAATCAGAGCTGGCTTCCCCATCATAAGTTGGGTACTGATCTATCTTAGGCCAGTTTTTCTGATTGGATTTTATCTCACTAATCTTAGGTAAATTCAACAACTCATTCACTTTTGATAAATGGTCTTGTATTTCTTCCTGCACGGATTTGTGACTTACATTTTCAGATTTGACACTACCACCAGATATTTTTAATTGTGGTGGTAGAGGGAAGGAATGAGATTCACTTTTGCCAATGAAAAGATTATTATTATATTGATTATACTTATGATTATCCTGGTTCATTAGTAGATTGGCAGTTTCAATCTCAACTTTAGTTAATCTTTGTAGCAACTCAGAGACACTTTGATTTGTCTGGGAAAAAGATAACTTTGTTCTTGATTCAGTCTTTAATAAATGTGTTTCATATAATTTTTCTAACTCTCAAAATTTGTTTGAAAGGTCATTATATTTATTACTCAATGAATCATATTTAAGAGTTAGAGACAAATGTTCTTTCTCTAATTCTTTATTACGTGTTGCTAATTGAGAAATGTTCAATGTCAAGGATGAAATTGTATCACTAGTGAGCTTAACTGTCTGCTCCTCACAATCAGTCATTCTATTCCACAATGCTGAAACAATTCTATGGACAGTTGGATTATTGTTAAAATATTCCATGTCCTCCTTTTCAATTCTCTCACTCTCCTGTGAACTTCTCATCTCACTAGTAGGTGGTTGCAACTGAGGATTAACTGTATTATCATTGTATATAGTACTGTTATTATGGACAAAAGACAAGTCAGGTGTATCTACTCTAAAACCTAAATTTCTTAAATCCTCCTCTATTTTTTGTACAGATTTAACATCAATAGAATTACCTATATTGTAATTATTAGTATTATGTCCAATCTGAGAGGGTAAGTTTCTTACCAAGGGATGGTTGCCAGTCCTGATTTTTGGCGCTTTTTTCCCTTGTAAGGGTGAGCTGAGGAAGTCAGATGAGGGGGTGGATCCCGGTTGTAACTGTGGCTTGTCCACTGTTGGTGAAACCAGTCCCATTTCCATTTGTCTACCAGGATTTTCTCCTGGGAGTGTGTGGACCCTCCTTGGATAGGGGGTTGCTGATTTGATTGACTGGGCTGGCCTCCCTTTAAATCTGCCATTGCCTGATTCATCTGCTGAAACCCTACCTTGCAATTGTTTTGCAACTACTCTACTTCTTTGAACATGAGAGATTTTGATTCCTCCAACTTCAGAACCTGTTTTTCCAGGTGGGACAGTTGATCCTGAAGAGGAGGAGACGTCTTTTTTATAGTTATCTTTTTTAAGAGGGCGTCCTTTTCCTCTATACTCATGCTTTCTGGTTGGGGGTACTGTTGTCCCTCCATGGTGATGTCCTGGAAAGTTTTTGTTAGCTTTAGACCTGGTATTATAAGCAGGCTTTTCACTTACACTGTCCTGGGGAGCACTCATATTGTTCAGAATGACAATATTTTACGTCTACAATAGGAAAAAACTCTATGGAATTAGTAGACAAATAATATTAGCAATTATATTACTAATAAAAAAGCAATGGAGCTTACCCTGAATTTATATCTTTATTTATTTAAATAAAATGTAAGAAAAATTTGAAAAAATCTGTTAAAAATATAATAATAAGTTTAACTAGACCTCTATAAGGGTGAATAACTAGCTTACCAAGCTTTAGCCAAATACCAATTTAATTGGGTGTTATATTGGTGTCCAAATACCAAGTGAAATTGGGTTTATATTGGGTACAGTTACTACTGTAAATATCTAATTTTTATGGTAAAAAATTAGTACAATTATTTTAAGGGTTCTTTTCCGCAATCAATGAGTTATGATGACCCACTAATATGCAGAAGACCCAAATATTTGGTTAATTTTGAGCTGTACTAAGGTAAAAATCACGTCCCAAGGCTTATACTAAATAATAAGTAAAATATAAGGAAAGACCCCCAATTGTCAGTATAGTCTAGTATATAAGTATGATATAATAGTGTTATTTTATGGTCCTACTACTTATTGATAAATGATTTAGTGATTAAATCTCAGGGGAAGAATAATAGAATAGTTATACTCAAATAAAACTCACAATACTTGGATTTAAATGCGTGCTAGTGGTGGAAAATAGAAGAATAAAATATAGTTATAGCTTATATAAAGATAATATCAATTTATAGTGGCTTTATAATATATTTCTGAATGCTAATAATTGTATTTTAGTGTTGGTTTGAATTGTAGTAATTGAATGATGATAATAAACCGTCAAAATCCCTCCTTACTTATACCCAAATCCACTGGAGTGCACAGACCTTCAGTCCAGATGATGTCACTGCTATCCCCAGCAATTACAGCACTGTGAGGGCCCATCACCTCCCCATGGCGTCCACTTCAAGCAGTTTCAACACCCAGACCTCCAGTAAGGACCCTCCATCACTATTAATAATAACACAGATCCATACCATAAATAGAAAACCCAGATAAAAGCGGATACCATAAAGAAACAGGTAAAATAAATAATCAAAAAGAGATTTAATGAAACTAAAAGCATATAAAGGAAAAAATAGACTGTCCAAGCCCCCAATAACATCCCCAAGCATCCACATTAACCCAGAAACATCCTTCCAACCCATAAATCCGTGAATAACCATCCAAGGAAGTAATTTTAGTTGTCCAAACTGGGTGTATGCGCCTCATATAGGTGTCTATGCTTCTGTAGGCATTGTGAGTCCACTGATTTCTTCCATATGACCTAAAATAAGCAGAAAAACAAAGGTTATAGGCTATTAAGGGGCTAAAACCCACTTATATACCTAAATATACATAATATACTGCATATTTCACTGAATATGAGATTTATGTATACATATAAGCTTATGTATGTCAATAATTACTTCATATCACTTAAGATAAGTATATTATGACCCCATTAACACCTTAATAAATATTATTAGGCCATGGATAAGCTATTTAAACTATTATAAGTTATAGAATAGAATAATAATTATATATATATATAATAAAATAATATATATTATTATTTTAACCTTATTTTTAAGATATAAGCTTAATCTACTTAAGGTTATCTTATTTTAAGCATAAGAAATACTCAGTCCTAAGGATATTTAGGCTGACAATAACCTTAACTATACCCTACATTCCAAATACCTACAAATATGCACTCCAAAGGCCTACCCAGGTTTGGATCACCACATCCTCCTTCCAATCAAGAATGTCCCCATTCTTCCTTCACCAACAACCATGTTCAAACACCTCTCCAGAATCTTTACAAACAGCCCAATTCTCTCTTCCACCAGATCCTATTCCATCCTAAGTGAGCTTCTGAACCAGCAATCCAAGCTTCTTCTTTAAAACTTCTCTTTCACCATGCCTTTAAATTCAATCTATCCCTGTGAAAAAATCTCTTTCTTCTGTTTCTGAATTCCCACTCTGGCTGTACCAGCCTCCAACAATGAAAAGTAATATCCAGTTGACCAGTCTTCCTGACTATAACCTTCTACCAGCATAAAAATATCCTCATTTTATAGTCTTGGGGGACTAACAGCCCTCAGTTTAAAGTCTTGAAGGACTAACAGCCCTCAATTTATAGTCTTGGGGGACTCCAGAAATTCTCAGTTTATAGTCTTAGGGGACTGAAAAAACCTGAATCACAGAATCCAGAACCAGAGATCAACCAGAAAAAGATTTAGAGAAGTAGCTAACTTTCTGGGGTAACTGTATATAGATCTGCCAGCCCATCAGTCACCTTCAAACTTGCCTTTACAAAATTCAGAATTTCCCCCTTGGATCCTTCTGCCTTTAAACTTCCACCTCACACTGCCTCCCATTCCTCAGTTTATAGTTTTGGGGGACTTTTCATCAAAAAATCTTGAGCCCATAATTAAAATATCAGTTTGAAGTCTTGAAGGACTTTCCAGAAAAAAATCTTGAAGATATATCCCATAAATCCTCAAACCAAAAAAACATCAAAGCCAAAACATTTAACCTGCTTAAATAAATAAAACAAAATAAAATGGTATCCCCCAGCCAATTGATGAGATGATCCCCTGATACCTTACCCACATCCAAGTGCACCTTGATGTGGTTGCACCTAAAAAAATTTTTTTTTTTTTTTTTTGACTCCTCCTCTTCTACCAAAAACATTTCCAGAGTCCTATCTTGAGCCTTTGAACAAACATAGCCTTGATAAAAAAAATTAAAAGAAAAAAAGAGAAAAAAGAAAATAATCTTGAATCCACCACTTTCACAGCCAACACCCTAAAACCACATAGCAAAGTCAGCTCCAGGTCTACAGAAAAGATCACTGGGTGGGCTCCCTCCAATTAGTAAAAATGATGGGAGACCACCAGTGATCCACCACCAATCCAAAATCAACAAAAGACATCCAAGGCAATCCAGTTTAAAGTCATAGAGGACTAAAAACCTGAATCACAAAAAAACAACACTAGAATTCAACTAGAAAAAAAACAAAGGCTTGAAACAGACATTCTGGGGTAACTGTTTAGCAGAGAAGACAGCTCATCAGCTACCCCCACACTTTCCAAAATAAAATCTAGAAGCCCCCCCTTGGTACCTTCTAACAAAAACACAACATCCAACAAAATTAAACAAAACCAATAAGCATGAGGGGTCCAGCACTTGAATACCAAAAGAATTTCCAGTTTAAAGTCATGGTGGACTAAAAACCTTTAAAAGAAAAAAACCAATTCTAGAATTAAACAAAATTAAGAGAAGGGGTTGGAAACAGACAATCTGGGGTAACTGCTTATAGAGAAGCCAGCCCATCAGTTTCCCCCACACTTGCCAAAAGAAAATCTAGAAGCCCCACCCCTGGGTACTTTCTAACAAAAGGATTTTCCAACACAAATCTTCTCCCATAAAAAAACCAAAACCATTAAAAAACCATTAAAATTCTTGAAAGCTAAAAAAAAATCCAATTTAGAAATAAAATTTTGCAGTTTAACCTCATGCCGGAGGTTAGATAAAACCAATTGTCATCATTTTTATCTTCATTTTATTTTAAATAAAATACCCATCTTCACTTTAATTTTTCTTTTCTTCCATCTTCATTATACTAAGATTTTTTTTCTTTTTTTCCTTTTTCATATAGAGACTTGAACCAGAGAGACTGATAAGAATTGGAAAATATAAAAAAATCCTCACCAAATACATAGAGGCAAAATTAAGCAAAACCAAAACAATTAAGTAGTTTATCCTAATTTTGGAGGAATCAGATTCTTGAAACCCCAGGTTGAAACCATTAAGTTTTCCCCTAGGGCTCCAAAAAGCTAAGCCCCTCTTCCAATTCTGATATCCCATAATAAGACCTCCAAAAAATTCTTTCATCCTTCTCCATACACTGACTTTACCAACAATTTCAATCCCATTTTCCAACAACTCTGCATCCTTTGAGATTGAAGAAGCCACCACATCTATAATTTCTCTAAAATGAAAACTAAATTGACCTCTTCCAGGTTATTGAAATTCATATTACCAATAATTTCCCCCTCCACCCTCCAGAAACCTTCTCCATTTGAGTGAAGCAGCTGAGAATCCACTGACTCTAAGTCAAAGTCATCCATCACAAAATTTTTGTGAAATTTCAATACTTCCTCCAAAATAGGACCCAGAACACTAAAAGAATCATCTTCCCCCAAGAAACCATCTCCTGATCTTGAGGGAACCAGATTGGAATTATATTCCTCCAACAAACATAAATCCAGAACATAATCATTCTGAAGATCCAAACTTTTTATAAAGAAATTGTCACCACTTCTTCCATCCTCTGAACTTGAAAGACAAAACTGAGAATAATTTTCATGAGGCTTTGAATTAATAAGTTCAGAATAACTCTGAGAACCAAAAAGATCCTCCAGAATAGAGTCCATAATGTTGAAATTAATATCCTCCTCCAAGCATTCATCTTCTGAACTTAAAGAGCACCCAGAAAATAATCTTTCTCTAAGAGAAATAGATCCAACACAGGATCTTTCTGACCATCACAAAATCCAAGAGACACATTTTTCTTCAAACAGCCATTATCCACAACATATTCTTTCCCAATATCCCAAAACACCTGAACATGACCATCCATGTTTTCCTCCACACATAATCCATCCAACTCTGAGGAAACACACTGATCCTCTAGTGCATACATCTCCAAAACATCCAGTGAAACACATTCCTGAGTTCCCATGGTATCCTCTGGAAAAGAAAAATAAACAGAAGCTGAACTTTCTACCACAGTCCTCTGAACCTCTCTGTCCAACAGCATTTCCTCTCCAGATTCCACATCCCTAACCTTAATACCATCCAAATATCCTAAAATAACATCCTTTAAAACAGCCATACCAGGAATCCTATATTCCCCATTTTGAAGAGTCTTCATCAAGTAAGCCTTATAAAGAATCTCCATAACCTCCACCTTTACATCCCTACCCATGGTTCTCCAAAATACATACTTGGCCCCATCTTCATGTGGTAATATATAATTATATACCAGATAATCCAGAGCCTCCCAAAACTCCTCCATAAATTCCCCATACTGAGAAAGAGAAGTTACACCACCTTTCAATTCCCACTTCCTAGCAATCCCATGAAGATCCACAATTGAGAAAGTAGTAGGCCACCTTTTAACCATTTCAATCTTCAACTTCCCCCAGTCTTGACTCCTATATCCTGCCATACCAGAAACTTCCTTCTCCACTTCCCTATTACCAATGAAAAAGATTACTTGTCTAACCATTTCCAACAGTGAGGCCCCATCAATCTCAGCAGCAACCTCAAACCTAGCCAAAAACCCAATTTCATCTTCCCCAAAAAACCTTGAACCATCCCAAGATTGAATCCCAACCATCCTAGAAAATCCAAGTTTCAGCCTCCAATCTTCACCAAAGATAGCCAAAGCTCCCCCCAATAGCCTTAAAGACTTAGGAGGGACCAAATCCAACAGAAAAGAAGACCCCTAGACCAACCACAAAGAGATATAGCACCAAATCCAAAATCCACCAAAATAGTTCCACCAAAGAGAGAAGCCTAGATCAACAGAGATTCCAAAAAGCCAACAGATTCCCCCCACATTGGGCACCAGAAATGTAGATAATCCTATAGTACTAGCTATAGGCCTTGAGCAAGGGAGTTGGAGAAAACCCAGAGAGAAAATCCCCTGTCCCTTTAGAAAAATAAGTGAGATTTACCTTTTGCAGCAAATTGGAGATCTGTTTGCTGGACCCTCTAATATGACACTCTTTACCTCTTTAAATGTGAAAGATAATAGTCCCAGACAGACTACCAGAAAGAGTTGAAATGAACAGTAATATATTCCAACAAAACACCAGCCAATGAGACAGTGAGGAAAAGAGAGGTGATGAGTAAAGAGATAAGATGATTCCCTAAAAATCTTCCCACACACGCATCATACAGCTATGCACAGAGCACCCCAGTCTAATCCCTGCCAAAAATAAAGCTCTCCCACCTTTCTACTTGCATAAAAAATGCCTCTAAAGGCTTCCATTCACACAGGCGGGCAGGCAGCCCAACATAGGGACAGCTGCTTAAAGGCAGGCAGGCTGCCCAACATAGGGACGGCTGCTTTTAGGCCCTTAAAAGCCCAAAAGCACCCAAAATCCCCCTCTAAAACAACAAAACAACAGTAACTACATGTAGAAACAAGAAAACACCAATAAAAAACACCATAACCCCAACTATACCCTACATTCCAAATACCTACAAATATTCACTCCAAAGGCCTACCCAGGTTTGGATCACCACACCATAAGTACCACAAAAAATTCCTAAAAAGTGCCCAAAAACACATAAAATCTACAGGATCAATTTCTAATAATTATGAAGTAATTCTGCAAAAAAAATCCATAAAGTGCCCAAAAACATTTAAAAAGCAGGAGAAGTCTCGGAAAATCTTTCCAAATAGATTTCAAAATATTCTAATGTGTTTTAGCAAAATAAGAAGGCAAAAAGTGCCCAAAAATACCTAAAAACAGCTGTAAAATACACTGAAAACACTTCTGAAGTTTTTCTGAATGATTCTGAAATGATTTAGCAAAAAAGGGCTAAATACAGGGAGAAAACTTGGAGATCACAATTAAATATAACACAAAAAGTCAAAAAAACAAGGATAAAAATGATTGAGGACCAAGAAAAAAAGAAAATAAGGAAAAAAAAGAACATTTCAATCAGCAATTAAATTGAAACAGATCTTAAAAATGAATGAAAAAAGACATTTTAATCATCTATTAAATAAAAAAAGTTTAGAAAGTGACTTAACTTGAGAGCTGTGGAGTGTGAAGTTTCACAACCAACAATAAGTGATGCAAGTGAGAAAATATGAGAAGATAAGATATCATAGTGAGACAGATTCATAGAAATGTTATGCAACTTCAAATCTGGGAGCTGAGCAAAAACAAATGTGTCAGCCTAGGTATCCCCAGTACTGTGTACTTCTTATGTTTAAAATAAGATAAGCTTAATTGAATTAAGCTTATAACACCACACAATATTGGGGGGGACATGCTAGCAAGTCCTCAACTTGACCTTAGATGGAACTCATATTAAACTCAGACTGAACTTGTAATGAAATGATGCTTAAATTTACTTTGAACTAATCATAAGCTCTTAAACAACAATGGATGAGTCTGTGCTGGAATAATAATAAAAGTTTAATGAATAATATATAAAAATAATAACAAAGGCAGATTAAGAATCTGATCCATTCACAGAATTTTTTTCATAAAACACAATTTAATTTTCATTTTGAATTTCACTTGATCATTAACAAGACTGAAAAATTATACTATTTATTCCAAAAGCATCACTTTTAACCTTTCTAACAATTTAATTAGGTTTTTTTTTTTTTGAAAAAATATAAAATAAGATCAGAGGTTCTTTTTACTGATAACTCCTTTTAACCAAGAATTTAAAGCATTTATATTTTAATTTAAACCATATTACCTGATTTTTTTTTGTATTTTTATTATTTCTGATTATGCAATATAATTATTTTCAATTCAATGGATTTATTTAAGAAAAATATTGAACCATCAAAATTTTCAAGTATTTTATTCTAGAATACTGTGAAAGGACTCATAATTAAAAAAAATACAAGATAGAAATATTTTTTCCTAATTTCTGCTTCAATGAAGTCCTCTAATAGCTTCTTTAAACTAAGCACTAATAATTGATAAATTGTTTAATTATATGTCTAGAAAGAAGTATAATTCTTATACCAGTGGATTTTAATCCAGTTTTTTACATTTTTATATGCAAGAAGATGATTAAAATTAAAAGAAAATATATCTTTGCTCTTTTTTTTTCTATTGAATATTCAACTAATAAGAAGTTTTGTAATATACATTTATTCAATGTAATATATATATGATATTCTGGAACTCTTCATGATGTATTTCATTAAAACTCAATGTAAGTATGGCTATTTGGTAGAGTAATCACATGAGTTGAAAAAATTAATCACTACCCAGTAAAGTTTTCATGTGAAAAACCAAAATTCAAGCTAGATGTAAAAACTATAATATAATAAAAACAAAGTAGTATAAATTTATTTAAACTTTAATTTTAGTGCTTGGTTTTTGCTTCAATTCTGTATTGTGGGATAACTTCAGTGTCAAACTAGGAACAAGCACCTTATATTTCACAATGTGTTCTTATGTTAAAAAATGTGCTTCAGGTAAAAATTTTGATTGTATTATTGTTCAAGAACTGAATTGAATAGGTAGAAGTGGTACTTTTTCATAATTCTATCAGTTTCAAATTGAAAGAATATTATATGATATTCATTTTTAAAAAAAGACACAATAGGTACTTTAGACTATAGCCATTTAGCAAAGCTGTTGTAAAGGCAATAATATTTTGATTAAAAATAATATTATTCCAAATTTTAAATGAATAGAAAAAATATTTCAATTCTATGGTGTTGAAAAATAAATTAAGTGAAACATTTCAGGTACACTTTTCTAGTCTTTAAATAAAAAGTTTTGATAGGAGTAATTCACAACTGAACACTTGCACACAATTCTAAAATTAAATATATAAGTTCAGGATTTATCAATGATTTATTGGAATTATGATATTCATGCTGATTGGTAGATCTTACATGATGTTTCTATTCAATTTCTAAGTGTATGAAAAATAATCTCTTTGATATTTTATTTAAAAAGAAGAATTTATAAATCTTCTTGAAATTGGCCTTATCACAAAGCAATACAGCAATGAGTATATTGTTATAAAAATTAATTAAAATAGAAAAATTTTAAATCTTCATTAAAGATTTAAAACGGAAAATAAATATTAAAATTTGACATCTTATAAAAATATATATTGAATTAAAAGATATTTAATTATTTTTTTTTAAAAAACCACCAATTTTATCTTTTGAGGCTTCCCTTCAACTCAAAAATATAAGTCTAAAAAATAATATGATGCTCTGAATACTCTATATAATGTGTACCTAAAGCAAAAGTTATTTTTTTGACATACTTCACATCTAAGCTGAAGAGCTGATACCTTTTTTATATAATATAGTTGTATAAAATTGATTGTTATTTAGTTTCTTAAAATGTCATGTGGAAAGAAATCGTATGATAATAATATATAATCAACTTAAAACTATTTTTAATATAATATTTTTTTGAAATAATTCTTAATTTATACTTATTTTCAGAGCTTCAAATTATTTAATAAAAATATTTTGATATATAAATATAATTATTTTTATATTTGAAAATAATTATTAAAACTTCGAAAAAAGTATAAATTTTTTCATGGCTCAACTTAGCTTGAACCACACTTGGAAACAGGATTTCATTGAGAGTTCAATCTAAGCTCCACCAAAAACATGATAAATAATTTTTTTGAAAATGTATATAGTTATTTCAATGATAAAAATTAGTAAAAGAAAGGGTTCAGAAATTTTTTTCTGTTACTAAAAAGATTATTGTAAATATATTGAGGTAGACTACTTATTAAAATATCTTAAATTTTCAGTTATTACAGTCAATTATACAGTTATATATATTAATCACAAAATAAGAAATCAAGCTAAATGGTTATATATGTAGATAAATCTTTTCCTCATAATTTACTTGAATTATTCAATTTAATTCAAGGCTATTTTTAATCTAACCAACATATTCTACAATTACATTAAAAATAAATACAATAAACTCATGAAATACATAATTCCAATAGCTTAAAATTTCTATAAATTTTTTGTTTTAGTTTTCAACTTTTTGCTAAAATTTTCTTATTATATTATTCATTTATATCATATATAGTTATTAGAAGCATACTGTGAATTCTTGTGTAAAAAAGCCAAATATTATTTCATTACCAATTATTTTACTATATTACTTTCTTAGTCTTAAAGTGCATTGTAAATCAAAAATATAAAATAAACATGTATAAACTATAGGTTTAAGTTCAAAAATATCAATAAAAATAATTATCAATCATTTTCATATTTTCAGAATAGAGCTGTAGATTGAGGGGGTGGAATCTGATGTTTTCTCAAAGAATAAATTACACTCTCCATTTTTTGCTACCTCTATGGAAGCCTCTCAATCTCTCCACAAAACTTTTTCTGCCTTTTAATTTCTTTTAATTCTATTACCACCCCACACACTTTTATTTCCCTCCTGAAACATTTGCTACACCTTTTAAGCTCAAGATCCAAGTTGAAGCCTTCCTCACTACTCTACTCCACCCTATTTTCACTTTTAACACAACTCCACCCCTTTTGCTACCATCCTTATCCCTCATCACTCCTTTCTTTCCTCTCCCTACCCTACCCCACCCCTTTCAACCTCACCCTATTTATCTTTGTCTCAACTCCACCCGACTCCTTTTACAACTGATTACAATACTTTTGCTTTCAACCCTTATTTTTTCACTCTTCACCCCAGACATTGTGTCAGAAAGGCTACTAGACTTACCTAGTAGAATAATTAATTAATAACTGGGATCAAGCCATGCCTTAAAATTCTTATTTTAATAATTATACTATATTTACTTTAATAATTTACTTGTAATAATTCAACTAATTGAAATAATTGAATTAAGTAAATATTTAAATAGAATTAATGTCCCCCATATTTTTATTCCCCAAAACCATCCTCATGACAGGTCAGGAGTTAAATAAAAATATATTAATACAAAAATTTTAATTCAAATTATATTATTTTAAAATGATAATTACAGAAAACTTTAAAATAAATAATTGGTATATACAGTAAATACATTTTATTGACACATTCTTTATAGAGAATTCTTAATATTTGAAATATCTTATTCTGGAATCTTCCTTCTCTCATACTTCTGTTTATAGAATTTCAGCTCCATGGTTTCTCTCCTTTTTGCCTATATAAGGCCTCCCATTTTGGTTGTTTTTGACCATTCTATTCTCACCTTCCAAAGTTTATTATATTTATATAACACACATCTATTACTGCTCTTACTACCTTAGTATTTACATCTACGTGCTTGTAAGTTTTCAAATTAATAACAACAATTATCCTTTAACTTTTCATTGAGTATTAAACTTATAAAGATAAAAAATATGTATCTTTTTGAAATCTTGAATTTCCCATCTTTCACTGCCGTTGGACTGCTGTTAAATCTTCTAGACCAAAAATTATCCATTGACACATTCCCCACCCTACCCCAATCCTTTCTTTCAATTTTCTTCCCACCCTGATTACTTTCCAAATCACCCTCTTTTCTGCCTATAGAGTAAAAGGGGCTAGAAGGAGAGCAAAAGGAGCAATATTGAGAAAGTTGGGGTGGAAAGTGGTGGAGAGGGTATTAGATAGGGTTTTAAGGGGATCAATATAAGTGAGGAGGGGTTTAATGCGATGATTAAGGGTGTAGAAGGGGTAATAAGGGTTTGGGATAGGAGAGTTCTTGGTAGAATAAAATAAGATGTTAGAGGGAGAAAATTTAAGATATGAGAAGAATGGGATGTGAAATTTAAGGGAGGAAATTACTGGTAAGGACCATTTTGAAACAATGTAAGCACAAAAATTATATATTGTTTTATGAGACTTGGAAATAATAATGGCATGAAAAATCCCAAAAAAACCTAAATTTTTTTTCCAATATTTATTAACCATAGATTTTATTCTCATAAAAATTGGATTTTATATTCTTTTGACATAATGGAGATCATAATAAGTTATATTTTCAATAGAATTGGGCCCATATCCGGTTCTAAATTATGTAAATATGGGCTGTTAATCAATCTTAAAGATTCTTATATTAACTAAATTTAATGTTAAATGATTTTAAAGATTGTTTCAACTTCAACAAATGTTTTGAAAATGGACAAAGAACTAATAATATTGATTGATATAATGAGAAAAGTGGTTTATTTCTCAATTATTTACTGGTAAAAATTTGATGAAATATAGAAATTCAATAAACATCTCTTAATGAATATTTTCTTAAAATTTTGGATTTTTTATCTATATATTCATAGGGTGAATATCTTTTAAATGTTTTTGAAATATTTTATAATTCAAAGTATTTGAGAGTTTCATTAGATTCAAAAAATGAAAAAACTATATAATTTTTCAAAATCTTATGAAGCTGAAAGGCTAGATTAATAGTGGGGCTCATTCATTTTTTTATTCCTTCAACAAATCCTTTAATTAAAGTATAAATATTTTTTAACCTTTTAATCAACTGTGTTTCAATGAAGGTTCAAATTAGTTTCAGGTTTTTTTCAATGTAAATTCACTATTTCTTCATGATTGTTTCACCACTGTCTTAATGTGTGCTCAAGTAGATATAAATTAAGTTTCAAGTTTGCAGACTTGCTATAAAGTCTGCCCCCTATATTGCATGTTGTAAGTTAATATTATGGTTATAATACATATATATATGGTTATAATGCTTATAGATATATATATTACACTATTAAATGACTTATATAAGTATAAATGGCTTATCCATAGCCCCATAATACTTATAAAGGTGCTTATGGATTCATAATAAACTTATCTTAAGTTTTATTAAGAAATTATAGACATACATAAGCTTATATGTATACATAAACCTCATATTCAGTGAAATATGTAGTTATATTATGTATATATAGGCCTATATGTGGGTTAAAACCTCTAAATAGCCTATAAGCTTTATTTTTATGCTTATTTTGGGTCATATGGATGTATTCAATGGACTCACCATGCTTTCACAATCATATACACCATTCTCAGGCACATATATCCATTTTGCACAACTTAATCTGCTTCCTTTTATGGATTTTCACAGATTTATGGTTTGAGATATGATTACTAGGTTAATATAGATGCTTGTCAATGTTATTGGGGGCTTGGAAAGTTTAATTGGTTCTTTTATATGCATTGGGTTTCATATTATTCTCTTTGGATGAGTTATTTTACCTGTTTCTTTATGGTATCAGCTTTTATCTCTTTTTTCTCTATTAATGGTATGGGTTTATTATATCATTAATTGTGATGGAGGGTCCTTACTGGGGATGTAGATGTTGAAACTGGTTGAAATGGACGCCATGGGGAAGTGATGAGCACTCACAGTGCTGTAATTTCCGGAGATAGAAGTGACATCTTCTGGATTGAAGGTCTGTGAACTCCAGTGGATTTTTGGTATAAGTAAGGGAGGATTTGATGTGTTATTGGACATCAATTACTTACTACACAAAAAATAAACATTATAAAATAATTATTATCATATAAAAATATATTTTAAAGCTTTGAGATATTGATATTATCTTTATATTAGCTATAACTATATTTTATTAGCCTATTTTCCACCACTAGTTGGCACCAATCCAAATATTGTGAGTTAATATAGAGCATAACTATTTTATTAGTCTTACCCTGAGGTTTAATCTATGAATAATTTATAAATAAATAGTTAAACCATTGATATTTACTATTAAATCATACTTAAATATTATCATACACTGACAAAATGAAACTTGGAAGCTGGGTAAAGTCATTGCAACAAAAGTGAACAGTGATGAAGATTAGGGGTAAGTGTATAATTAAGGGATTGATTAAGTGCTGTTAAGTCACATATCTTATTTGTATGAATAAGCCCTTAAGTAAGTAATAGGTGAAAAAAATCTAGGTGTTTGCATTTCTGTACCTAGTGTTGGTGTCTCTGTGCCTAGTGCTGACTAATCATGATGAAGAAGGGAAGTGTTTTGGTGACTTGCATGACCCAAAGGAAGATGTTTTTGATGGAAAATTTTCTGTTGAAAGACACCTGTTCAGGCCAGGTGTATTTCATTTTTGATGGTGGGTTAGGTACCTTTTTTGTGGTGTGATTATGTGGAATATTTGGTAATTCTTGAGACCCCTTCAATGTGTCTGAAATAAAGTAATAGGCACAAGAAAAAAGCCTTGCACTTGCTAGAAGGTCCCTATACCTTAGTGAAGTATGGTAGTTCAACTGAGGGGAGGCACCTTTAAGCAGGTTCCAGCTTTTTTTTTCTGGTGAGGCCTATACTGAGATTCAAGAAACCATATGACTAATATTGTCAGCCAGGCTATACCAGGAGCCCAGTAAATTTTATGTCAATTTACTGTAACTAATATAGAGTGTAAAAATTTGCTTATTATGTATATAAATTAATCTTATATTGCATAATGAAATGATATAATTATTTTATTAAATATATATAAGTATTATATTAATTTTATTATTATATAAATTATTGATACATTTAAATTAAGCATGATATATATTCTATAAATTATGGCACATTTTTTATGTATTTAATATATACAAATTTATAATTAATTAATTATAAACATAAATTATAAATTATAAATAAAAAATTAACTTATAATGTAAATAAATTAATTAATTAAAATTATATATTAAATAAGGCCATACATATCTTTTTAAACAATAATTTTGGACGCTTTTTTGACTCTTAATTGTGTCAGTAAAATTATTAAATAAATTATAACATTTATTTAATAAGATAGTATTAAAATCCTCACTTTAAATTAGAAATATCATTAAATTAATTATATGTTTCATTTAAACTAGTTATTAAATTAATTACATAGTTAAAAAAAATTAATTAAAATTGCTTTATACTGGATTGAATTGATTACATGGATTTTGGTGTGAAAATAATTCTATTTGTTTTAATTAAACACTTTACATCTCAATGTTATATCTGTTTTGGATTATTTTACTCACTGTTCTCATGTTTCAGACTTACTTGGTTACTAATAATTTTAATTAATTGTTTTGGGAACTTATGGTGGGAAAATTGGTTACTTACTCACGGGTTTAGTTTACTGTCTCAAGTTTTTCTCTCAATCTCTATGTTTTAGTTCTATTCTTTTATATTCTTGTTTCATTTTATTACTCTTTTGTAATTATTCATTTGTGATGCTTCAGAGGGTCCTTTGCCTATAAAAGGCTTTGGATAATCCCCTGTAGCTGCATCACTTATCAAACATTCAACCAAAATACATTTTTTATTATAATACATTTATTTTATTTTTATTAGCATTTTTAAAAGTAAATAAATATTCTATGGTTGCTCTAAGTCTATTAATAATTATAAGTGTTCTCCGCGCATTGAAGATAAATCCTTATTTAAATAAATATATTATAATTGAATAAACCCTTACTGTTGTGTCAAGTCTCAAGAAATTGTCGTTGCTTCCTTTTGAAAATACCTAAATCATTTTATTAATTTATTACTTTTACCTCTTTTCAACCCTTTTCTTTATATTTCCCTTTCCTCCTCTCCATCTTTCCATCTTCTTCTCTTTCTTCTAGACGACCGGCCAATAAATATCAAAATTCAAACACCATGCTTGTCGGCTTGTATGGTAGGTGAGGATGATAAATATGGTTCAATTTAAAATAATGAAATGGAACTGTTTGACTTAGGGTAATAGAATGATTCTTTAATAATATATTTATGTCTTTCTCTTCACATTGAACAGTTATAATTCAAATAAATGATTTAATGTAAATAAATAATTATTTGTATATGATTTTGGTTTTGATATAATATAAATAATTTAAATGTATAAAAAGGATGATTCTAAAACCAAGAGAAACACCTTTTATATGAAAAATGTACTACAACATGAATTTTGTTGAAGTCAACAAAATCATTGATAAATAAGTTAAAATTGTAATATAAAATAAATTGAAAAAAATTGAAAAGATAAATTAAAAGATTAATAAAATTTTTAATAAAATAATTTGAACTTAATAAAACAAGATAATTTAAGTTTAATTTTAATAAATAACACAGTTTAATTATCCCTTAAAGTTCCAAGGAAATACCAAAGCCTCTTTCCTTACTCTTACTGGCCCCCCTCTAGCCGACTTCAAGCAAGGTATGAGTCCTAGTAATTACATGGACTTAGATCAACAACTTTGCCGTAGGTTTTTATTAATTTATTTGTATTTAATCTATTAATTCAATTAATTTTGGAAAAATGAAATGAAATTTTAATTAAATAGCAAAAAAAAGTTTTTACGTAAGTAAAAACAACTTTAAAGACTATAACATTCATTGTAATATAGTTAATAGTGTTTACACAATATAATACCTAAAGAATTAGAAATATTAAATTTATAATATTTCAGTTAATTAAATATTGAGTAATAATTTTAATCAGGTCAGTTTAACTATGTTAAATAAGTTACTGGCTGACAATGCTCCTGTCTTTTGGCCACAAAATATACTTTCAATTTTTTAAAAAATTAATGAATTTTTTTTAGCCAGCCATTAGACTTTGATGAATAATTTTTGGGGACAGCTCATAAAACAATCTTTTAAATTTTTTTGTTATTTATTCATTTACTCTACTGTATATGAACATCATTAAAAACCTATTTTTAGAGTATAATATTTCATCTCTTTTTTTGTTTTAGAATTGAAAATTATCATAACAATTCACACAAGCAAAAGTCCAAATTCTTGTAATCTCTTCACCAATAAGGATTTTTGGGGTATTCCAGTAACCTATGTAGCCTTCTTACGATCTCCATGTCGTCATCTGTCCCATACGGGAGGTATATCCAACCATTCATTGCTGATGATATGGGGGATTTATTATGGTTTGAATTATCTGCCTCGGCTTTGTTCATAAATTCTGTCATCCGAAAATTCCATGATTAACTTGAGAAAAAAAAATTAAATTCTAGATTCTCACCACCTGCCTTGAAGTATTCTCTCAACATATCCCTGCAGCTTTTCCACGTGTGATTTAAAAGAATCTACCTTATAGAAATCTTTTTTCCTACATCAAAATTCGAATTAATACTACCTGAATGGAAATTATCATTTGATGCTTTATTACCATTCTGTGAGTAGCGGTATTATTTCTTTATCATTAATAGATACATCTGCTTGAATTTTTTTTTTTCGATTGAGATTCTGTAATCTTAAATAAAATTATGAATGGAAAAACGGCTTACAAGCCTGGATTTCGTTTTTCCTGGGATGAGGATCCTTCGGGAATGCACTGATACTTATGTGACTTTCTTCAAATTTAATCTTTAAACGCACATCGATATCTAGTTCATCAGACTCTAATCCAATAGTGACTAATTGGTGACTTTTTTCAAATTATTTAGCAATACTAACTCTCTAATTGGTGAAATCTTGCGTGTGTTTGTCGCGTGAATTCCCCAAATTTAATATATGCTTTTGCCCGATTTTCACTGAGCATACTGTACAAAGTGGGATATGGATCTGCTGCTCAATTTAAAAATTGCCAATATTCAACAACCTTGTCTTTGATAAAATATAATATCACGTGATCACCTGGATTCTCTTTGTCTAGATATTTTTTATGGACCTTGATTGATTTTTCAACACTTATTGTTCAAGTCACATTCCCCCGACGATTTTTTTTAAAAAAATGCAAAAAGAAAAATACGCACACACCCAGGCATAATATTCACGCTCCTGTGTACTTGCTTTATGCTGCTGTGTCTGCCATCCCATGCTGAAAGGAATCTTCGAATATTCTTTTTGAAGTATCATTTCCAAAAGTGCGTTGATGACATATTTTTTGTTGAATTTTTTTCCCCATAAGTTTAAATCGAGGTATTTTTTTGCCCAAGAACTCATCACTGGAAACAAAATTCAAATCGCGTTTTTGGCTTCCAGATATATCCTCTTCTCTGATAATCATAATTTTAATTACCCAAGATTATGATTTCTTCATTTTTCTTCCAAGATATCCAGTAATTATACACAGATTCGCAGTTTTTGATGAAGGTAACACTGGTTAAGAATTTATATTAAAAAATATCACCATTATTTTAAATAATAGCAGCATTAAGGAATACAAAAAAATTACAAGTAAACCACTTACACCCATCTTTTATCGCTTATATTTGGTTCGCTTAAAATTTGATCGAGTATTTTGGCAGCATGCTGCGCGTTTAGATGAAGATTTTCTTTCCATGGGTGACAATTTATCGGCACCAAAAAAACAATAAAAAAAATGTAAAGCTAAATTTTCTTAAATTTTTTGGAAATATTGAAAGCACAACGAGTTAATATTTTTACCTGTGTTGTCAGTGTTACTTGCTGCCGTGAGATGAGGTTAACAGAGGCATTACACAGTACGGTAGAAATTTTTGAAAGCCTAATATACTTACATCCTTCTTGTAGTGGGCTGCAAAGCACACTAGTCAGTCTCTGAGTTTCTTAAATGCTAAACTTTATTACCTCATAACATTATTAATATCTTCAGTTTCAACATAATCCTTTGAGTGAGAGGGATCTGGAAGTTCTTCATCACGATACCAGTAAGAGTTGTGGATATCTGATTGCAAAACGGTGTAGTCAGATATAGAGTCTTTTCCAAAACTTTCCATATTATCCAAGCATTTGCAAAAGTAATTATTTATGGATGAGAAGAAAGTTGAGAAAAATAAAAAAATAAGTTTGAAAAACATTAAGAAAATTTTGAAGCTTATTCGCCAAAAGTTGAGCTCGATGGTTTTTAACGATACGATAGATGAATATGTTATACTACAATGCTTTCACTAGTTTTTATTTTATTTTATTTTTTTGGGCACCTGGAGGAAGGTGCTCATCCTTTACCTCGATTTAACTCAGTTTTGTATCAATTGTAATGCTTCTGTGAAGCTCATACATTTAGGACTGAGTGAGTTAAGTGCGGAAGTGTCGTGCGCCGTTAAATGTTAGTTTGTTTTCATTTAACCAAGAAGTTAGAGATAGGTTCAAGATGTTTTTATTTATGCTGTTTCATTGCTTTGAATCATAAGTCTAAAGAACAAGTAAAGATTTGGCTATAGTAGCCCAGGATGTTATGAAGTGAAACTTACTTTATCTAAATAACTGTCAATTAACTGGCAATTTCCGAAACACTTGGTCACTTCATAGCACAAAGCATCTTCCATAACTCCATTATCTTTGCGCTACTAAGTATAAATTTCTTCCCACCTGTTGGAGGAATAGATGAAAAAAGAGCATTTTGAATGTTTGTTACCAAGAAGAGTCTACCACTAGACGATCATCTAAATGAATGACTCTTACTCCTCCAAACTAACAGAACCCTCCATTATTTTGCACGAAGTTGTCATTTTGTTATGGCCCATACTTCTAATTCTCTAGTCCCAACACTGACGTATAGGAGAATCAAAATAACCCACTTGTTTCACTCAAACATCTCACTTTACATTCCTTATATCGGAATTTGTTAACCGATTCTATGGGTTATCAAAATCTAACTTTGACAAGTCAATCACCAATTAACCTATTTATTTGTTATAGAAAAAAGGCAGATGACGCCACAAAAAAAATACCTGGAACCTGCGACAGCCAAGTCACAAAATCTTGCGGAATTTTCGACGAAAAAATAAAAGTTTCGCCCACGAAAAAATGATTTGACTATTCAAAAGGAAGTACCCCCCCCCCCCCCCCCCCCCCCCCCGCCCTATCCCCAACCCTTTTGAATAGGCAAATCATTTTTTGTTGAGAACAACTTTTATTTTTTCGTCAAAAATTCCGCAAGCTTTTATGACTTAGCTGTAGTAGATACCTATTCATAACTTCATTGTTAATGAAAAAATAAACTACAAATTTGATACCGGGGGAAGCCTCTGCGCTCATCTTAGTCAATTTTAAATGTGCGGCTTCACAGAAATATTACTGCTGAATTAAAACTGAGTTAAATCACCTGATACCAGATGCTACCAATTTTTTTTTCAGGTGCCAGGTACAGCTAAGTAGGGAAAGCTTGCAGAATTTTTGACGAAAAAATCAAATTTGCTCTCACCAAAACATGATTTCTCTATTTAAAGGGGTCGGGGATAGGTTGGCGGTCGGTACTCCCTTTTGAATAGCTAATTTATTTATTTGTGAGGGAACCTTTTCGTCAAAAAGTCTGAAAGCTTTTCCCACTTATCTGTAGTGTTTATTTATTTCCTAGGATCGCGTGCTCCTTGGGCATGATGACACTTATTAGGGGAGGAAGGTGTCACAAGTAAAAACAAGGGTATAGGGTTAACGTAGGCGGTATGTGCCGGGTGGCATTTTCAGAAGAAAGATATGGATGGAAATACTAAACCCAATTTAGCGGGAATTCTTAACTTTGATACCCCCTATTAGCTATTTCACACTTAGTACATAGTCTTATTTACTCATTTAGTTCTAGTTCTTTACTTCTTCCGGACTACATCCATGCTCACAGTATCTCCTAGCTGTATAATCAGGTCAAAGACACTCGAAATTCTTATTAAACATTCCTCTCCCAGTTAGTGACACATCTCATCCTACTCAAATAGCCCATCAGTTACTTAGTTTCCATTAATCTACCCAAATTATTTAGATAACCTAACCTTATGCATCCGACTGCCTCATCTATGATAAAAAACATCATCCAAGAAAAACAAATCAAACTCAGACTGTGAAAAGACCTTCAATCTTCATTGTACCTTGAGGTTAATCAACCTATGTTAACTTATTTTTAACCTTATCATGACCTCATAATCTGTCTAAAATTAGTGGCTTTGTCATCAAACGATAGCAATGCAATTAATAATAAGTGCTAAGTTAAAACACCATTTCTCTTGATACCAAATCAACAGATAAGAAAAATACTAAAGGATGACAACAATTACCATAACATTGATAGCGATAATAGTGAAAATGATGTGAAAAATTGTCATAATAATAATAACATCAAATAAATTAGTATCTACAAACAACCAAGACCACCCTAACGTTAACTACCTCAATCAGCCTGTTCTGATCGTTTCATTTTAGCCTCACGAAGCTCCTCCAATCGTGCACGCAATTTAGGCACTTCTAATAGTTTTTGTTCCAATGCCTGTATTAAATCATGTAAATAATCATTGATGAGTGAGGAGTTATTACTGAAAGATGGTTCAATATAACGAACCTGCTTTTCATCTTGTAATGCCAATCGCTCCTCAGCATTTAATTTAGTAAAACAATAACCACCTTGTCCATCATATTGTAATATGTATCTAGTAGAAAGATTACTTGAGCTACTAGGTCAAGCAAAATAAGAGACAAAAAACTCACTTGTGATATTTCCATAGCGAAGGACGATGAGACACCGTCAAAAGAGTGATTCCTCGCTTTATGGCATGTTCATACATAACCTTTTCTATTTCTAAAGTGACAGCTGAAGTACACTCATCTAAGATAGCATACTAAAGCAAATTCGCACTACGTAAACAGAACAAGAAGCGCGTAGAATTGAAGTTACTTGGCTTTAAACATACCTTTGGACGATGATAGTACAATCTGCAGATTGCCAGACGTTGCTTGTCACCCCCGCTGAGGGCGTCCCTCCACTCTCTCTGAACATCCCATCCACCTTCTCGTTCAACAATGTGGTCCATTTCCACAATTTCTAGAATCTTTCGAAGGTCTCCATCACTAACGCCACGCTTGAACATGTCATTTTTGGTGTCTGGATAGATCACCTGATCCCTCAAAGTTCCAAGTGAAAGATAAGGCCTTTGAGGAATGTAAGTAAAGTCAGAAGCTGGTGGCTTGACCACGGTGCCACCATAAACAGGCCAAAGACCACCCAAAATTCTAAAAAGAGATGATTTTCCACAACCGTTTGGGCCAACAATTAAAAGATGATTCTGTTGTTAAAAATTGCGGAAAGAGTAAGGCTCTATACATAGAAAACCCCATCAATAATCTAGATGTGTACTCACGCCTGGCTTGACGTGAAAGCTCAGACTTTTAACTAACACGTCGCCATTAGGGGATACAATAGGGACCTTATCAAATATGATCTCATCATTTGTTGAGTCAATAATTTGGCCTCTTCCTTGTAAAACTAGTGAGTTGAAAGAAAAGATGCGGATGGTAAAAAAGTCATGAACAAAAATCAGCAAATCCGAGAAAAAAAACTCACTTTGGGCATTCTCACTTTGAAGCGCGTGCCCAACTTTTCGCTTGTCATACTTTTCATTGTCGATATCCTCCATGGTGTCAAGAAGTTCACCAACTCTAGCTGTATAGCCTGCAAGTTCACTGACATCTTTGTAGCTATACATAACTCGTCCAAATGCGTCGGAGGCACTGAGAAGCAAACGCCGCTGGATTTAGAGAAAAAGGTTGAGGACAATTAGTGGGCGATTCAACGTCAATAAAGAAAGACTAACATTAGTGATAAAAGCCTGAGTTCTTTTACCCATGTCATCATTTGTTCCGCTACCAAAAAAGACAGGGATAGAACAAATAGCAAGACCAAAGCTACCCCAGACCCACTTGATGATGCCGTCTTCGATCATACCATGCCACAAACGGATACGGTAGACACTATTGATTTGCCTAATCAGAGTATAGTAGGCACGTTCAATGATGTTTTTCTCGATATTTTGTGATGAATACAGTGCAACCTCTTCTGCATTTTCAATGAGACGGGAGTGAGTAAACCGATAATCACCCTCTAAACGTTGTTCCTCAGAGGCGTAACGCCCAAAAGAAGGAGTGAGAGAGCGTACTGTAGCCATAACAGAAACACAATGAGAAAAAGTATAAAATTAAACTGATCTTGACTAACAAGTAAACGAAAATAGTAGCAGCAATCAAGTACGAACACAAAGCAGCCGAAGCTTGAACGACAATAGTTAAACCCACTAATCCCTCTGCGCCTACATTTTTGCTGAGTTGGTAATTATAAAGAATAACGTCTAGAATGGGTTTTGCAAGATTACTATAAATTTCACTGAGGGTGATTGAGAACTTGTTAACGTCGACAGTGATGAGCTGATCGGCATTTTTGATACGATCGTCGAGATTAGCAAGGGCATAAAAAGTAGTGTTTGATAGATATCGATCATGGATGTGATTTGTGAGACGGGTGCGGTAAGAAACCGCCAGTTTGCATTGGAGATAAGAAAGCATGGAGTTTGTGTACGTAGCAGGAATGGAAACAAACATCCACATAGCGATCCGAGAGAGGAAAAGGAAGCCATCACCACGGACCAGAGCAGCAACAATCTGGCCATCGAGAGAAGCAACATAAAGAGAAAGAAGAGTGCGAAAGATGAGGAAAGCTGAATGAATGACCAATAAGGAAGCTGTGTGGGATTTCCAGGTGGGAATGACAATTTTCAAGAGAGTATTGAGACGAGTGAAGAACGCTTTATCAATGTCAATACTGCGTGATTTTCTGTTTTGCAGATTAGTGTTAACATTATTGGTGCAGCTGTTATTATTATTATTATTATTATTATTATTATTATTATGGGATTTTGATTTGCTGGAAGGTCTTAAAGGTGATAGACAGGCCGCCACAACATAGACCGAAAAAGCAGACAAAAGTGTTCTCTCGATGGCCACTCGATGGCGTTTATATTTTTCGCTCCAAAACGTACGGGATGACATTTTAACCTTGAAGAGAGCACACTAAAAATGTCGACTTGAATCAAAGTTGGCGGTAAAGTAGGAATGCAAAGTGCGTATGCGTTTTCATTTCCTCCCAAACAGGCAACTTACGATATCTTAGAAAACGATCGGATCAAAGCTGAAGCCAACCTTTTGAACGCCAGATACAGAAGATGTGAAGAGGCTGGAGTCTTTTTTGAAAGTGCGATAATTTTTTTGGTGTCGGAAAGCTTGATGCTTGACTGTAAAATTGGCCTAAAATCCCTGAAATTTGGAAAGTTTGCTGTCAAATATCTAGCTTTCAGTCAAAAAATTTGAAAAATTTGACAATAGAGGTGCTGGCTTTCTTACGTCTGCTGTAATATATTTCCAAGAAGATCCAAGTTTGAAGAAGAAGCTGGTGAAAATATTTAGTGACTTCACATGGCAAATATGAAGAGCATATCTATCGAATGCAAATGAACACCAGTTAAAAACCTTCTATTACTCAATGCTCTAAATCGTCTAAAAGGTTAAGTTTCATGATGAAAAAGGACTTAAAAATCAATTAATGATTCAAGTAAATGCCACCTGCCACCTTGCCAGAGTGACAGTCCAATTCAAGTTGAGATAGATAAAATAAACAGTTTTTTGTTTGATAAAAATCATACGAGTTCATCAGTTAAGAAAAGAATCAATGAGTTTTTCCTTTTAGTATCGAATATCATATAGAAGCAATTTGCTTTAAAGAATGATAATAGTTAGTAGTTTCGACTATAGTTGTGTTCAAACCCTCTTTAAAAGTGGGACAGCCACTACAATGGTTTGGGGTGCTTTCTTTGTCATCACCAAAAACAGAACATTATTTTTTACCTTCAAACAAAGAAAAGTGACTGATTTTAAAGTAAATAAATATGTAATTCATTTTCATCCAGTTATCAAAAAACTAAAAAAATAATATTGCAACTTAGCGTCACGTGCCACGTGACACTTGAAGCAAAAGTCAATCTTTTAGAGCATCCACACTCGTTCGGTTGTGTAACTCCCGCTTACATGCATATTACTTCTGAGTTGCACAAATTTATGATATCATTCCACACTCATTTTTCGAAAAATTCACTATTTGCGAGTTACTCGAAATATTCATCACTAGTGTTTCTTGGTTTATTCAATAACATCACTGCTTCCACGGCACTAATTTCTTCTATCCCTCCTTCTAACATACTCATTTTTCTTCACTCAACTGTTACATTTCCCATGCCTTTAAATTTCCTTAATGATTTATTAGACATGGAAGAAGAAGATCTCCTTCTTACATATTTTTTAACAACCTATTGCAACAATCAATCATCTAATTCAACTACACCAAGACCAAAGAAAAAAAATGATACAACAAGATCGTTACACTGGTAATGCACACTTTACTTTCTGTCACACGCCACATGACACTTGAGGCAAAAGCAGCTCATTAAATCAATAATACAGAGGTCTAAATCCATACTCGAAGTGCAGAAAACAATTCTACATAGCAACTGCAACTTTCCTTTTTGTACTCACTATTCAACTGTGCTAATCTAAACTTTAAATCTAAATTAGTCAATCTCTCAATAGTGTGTTTAGTCTTTTCTTCAATAAGCAACGCACAGTGCAATAGTTAATGCAATATTCTGCTAAAAGGTTTATTAAGTATCTGTGGGTTATTAACAGGGGTAGTGAGCATGGACGGGATGGTTAGTGGAGGATTAAAGGGTTAATGGATGTTAGTGAGGAGGGTCCAGGTGTAACAGGTGTATTTTTGGAGGTCTGTGGTGTGTGGAATGATGGATGGGTATGAGGTCAATGCAAGGAGGAGTAATGGATATAAAAGGGGTTGGATTTTGGTTCAATATTTCTTTAGAATTAAATTAAAAAACATATATATAGTTAATAGTGGTAAAGCTTCAGGTTAAATCATTATTATTGTACATTTCCTTATTTTCTCAGTAATCATTTCTAAAACTTAAATCTTTGATTATTGAGTTTTCCAACCCTTTGTGAGATCCTAAGAATATTAATATTACCTTTATATTATATTATGATTCTTATCAAACATATCTCAAAGCAGTAGCTCTTCCTTCGAGTCATCTTCGAATCACTTCCTCAAACATTTCCTCTGTGCTTCAAAGAAGTTTCTAAACTCCTCCCTCCATCTCAATTTCCAGGAACACCCTCCACCTTGTGTGTAGATTGTCCGGTGACACTTTCTTAGTCTTAAAGTGAATTTTAAATCAAAAATATAAAAAAAAGACGTATAAACTATAGTTTTAAGTTCAAAAATGTTAATAAAAATAATTATCAATCATTTTCCATATTGGCAGAATAGAGCTGTAGATTGAGGGGGTGGACTCTGATGTTTTCCCAAAGAACAAAGTTCACTCTCCATTTTTCACTACCACAATGGACAACCTCTCAATCTCTCCACACAACTTTTTCTGGCTTGTCATTTCTGTTAATTCTATTACCACTCCCCACCCTTTGATTGCGCTCCTGATACATTTGCTATACCCGTTAAGCTTCAAAATCTAAGTTTAAGCCCTCCTCACTACTCCCCTCCACTCTATTTTCACTTTTAACACAACTACACCCCTTTTTCAACCTCTTGCTCACCTCCCATTCCCCTCAATCACCTGAATCACCTCCATTAGCCATTGGCTTTTGATTTTCCTATAAAACGTCTCCCCAGATTGGTATGTAGAAAATTCCAGTTGCTCGCTAATAAAAATCCAAGATATAGCAAGTTGCTCCTCCTCATGTTGATACCAATTCAGTGACCATTTTCTCTTATTTTCAAATTTGCTGCAGCTTTGAGGTGTAGACATAGTTTAGAAAGTACTATAATATAAAAAAAGTGATAATTTTGGTGTGATGTGATGATGAGAAGTGAGAAAAGTTATGTTTGGTAAGAAAATAGTGAGTAATGAAGTATTTGGTAAGAGTGAAGATTTAATGAATTGGAGGTAGTGAGGTTTCACGAGGTTGACCAAGTGAGATGAATTACTGAATAAATGGGGGGGCAGAAAATGAGTTCCACTAATGATTCAATAATTTGTGGAAAGATCCATGATTGACTGAAAAAATTACTGATTTGACCCTTTACCAAAAGACTGAAAATAGATAAGTGGGAAATTTTAGTGGCTATTTTCTGTAAAATATGCATACCAAATGGGCTTACCAAAACAAGTGGAGATGCTCTTAATCCATATATCAATACACAAATCCATACTCCAAGTGCAGAAAGCTGTTAGGTTAGATAGGTTACACTCGACTGTGCCGCAGTCATCCAGTATACTTGTATATAAATTGTCAGCCAGGCTATACCAGGAGCCCAGTAAATGTTATGTCAATTTACTGGAACCAAAAGATGGTGTAAAAATATTCTTATTATGTATATAAATTAATATTTTATTTCATAATGAAATAATATAAGTATATTATTAAATATATATAAAATAAGTATTATATTAATTTCATTATTATATAAATTATATATACATTAAAGTCAAGCAAAATAAATATTATATTCTATATATAAATATGGCGCATTTTTATGTATTTAATAGGGGGTATCAATGTTGACCGATCTGCAATTAAATTAATTGCGGAAAATAATCTGCTTACCCCAA
Source organism: Hemileia vastatrix (assembly GCA_030280995.1). NCBI lineage: Eukaryota > Fungi > Basidiomycota > Pucciniomycetes > Pucciniales > Zaghouaniaceae > Hemileia > Hemileia vastatrix. The sequence continues at coordinate 36,063,052 of JASXTE010000003.1, read as the reverse complement.
TTATCTTACGCAATTATTTTTGCTAATAATTGGGTTATTAGACACTTTACGTGTCAATGTTCACCTCTTATCTGACATTTTTATCCTCAATATTTGATAACCACATCTTGGACAAATTTCTGGATATCCCAGCCTTCTACCTTGCTGCGAACTTCCATTCTCATCCCATCCTGTTCATTCTATCCGCTCAGAATTTCTCCCCATTTCATCTATTTGATTCTTCTCCTTTTCATCTTGCTATCTCATCTGCTTGTTTCTGCTCCTTTTCATCTTCATTTATAATAACATGCCTTGTCATCCTAGATCTTCTCAAAGGCAGCCATCACCCAGTTGTTCTTCAATTCCCACTACTTCCTCTTTCCCCCTCTCAGCTGAGAAATCAAAGACCCTTCAATTAAAAAAAGATGAACATCTCATTCTTATCAACTGGCTGAAAACCAAATCTAACTATGATTCTTGTTTTGGTACTGTGTATTCAACTAAAGTAGGACGGCCCCCAGCATCAAAAGTTAATGGCTATCTTTTAATGGAAAATAAATTACAGAATAAGACCAAGGGAAGGATTGATCTTTTGCCTAAACAGATGTCTGAACGCTTCAAGCATTACCAAGCCAAATACAAGAAGGCAAAGGCTCTTTCATCTTCCACTGGTTTTGGGATTACCGAAATTGATATAACTAAGGGTATCAAATCCATAGACAATAAACTTGATTCTTTATGTCCTTAATTTAAAGAGATGGATGCAATTTTTGGAGAGTGAGCCGATGTTAATCCTGTAAACATGTTGGATGGAGAAGATCCTATCTCCAAACATGATGTTGAAGCAAATCTTTTCCCATCCTCTTCCTCCACTCAAGCCTCTCCTCATTTGAATGAGACATATCTAGATAGCTTTTCTGTAGATCCTATAGGTGATTTAACCCAACCAAATCTAACTCAGGTCTGTTTATTTTTTCTTTTATCTTATCTTTTCTATTTTTTATTTACTTATCTTTTTCTTATTTTTTAAAAGGCTGATGAACAAACCTAGGATCCTCAATCAACTGAGTCTGAAGGTAGTGACAATGATGAGGAGGAAAATATGACCTTGAAAAAGAAGCATAGGGCTTCAAGTAGTCTAGATTTCCACTCACAAAGAAGACAAAAAAGTGATACTTCATCACAAACCCCTTTTTTGTCTATGGAACAATTTTTAGAGAAACGTGATGCTGGTAAGTGATACCATACCTCTTATTACTTTACTCTACTTTTATTCCACTTTATATTTATTTTTATTATCAATCTGGAACAAGTAGAAATTGCTAAAGAGACTCTAAGCTTTGAAAAGAAGAAATATGAGCTCTCTTTAAGGAGGGATGATAGGCTACAAGATTTGGAAGAGAGGAAGTACGAGCTCTCTTTACGGAAGGATGACCGGGCCCAAGATTTGGAGGAGAAGAAGTTTAAGTTAACTCTAAGTATTGAAAAATTAAAAAAAGAGGAGAAAACACTCGAACATCAAAACCTATTACAGCAGATGAAATATAAGTTTGATCATGAAGAAAATTCCAAAAAGAAAGATTTCTTGATAGAATGTGTTAAAGCTAATAAATCTTTTGAGTAAATTGAACTTTTAAAGAAATTGTTGGATGACTAGTTTGTTTTATTTCTCTCACACTTCAACTGTTCATATTTATTTGTACTTAAAATTTACAATAATTTCCTGTATTTCATTACTCTATCAATCATTACTTGAATTTTTTTATTTTAATGTTAAATATTCTTTTTTTAAATAAAATTTTCATGTCTCCTTTGAAAGTTTGACGATCCCCCACCCCTGGACTTTTTTGAAGTAAGGGGTGGGTATCACCGAAATTCTTTCATGTCATGAATCTTGAAAGTCTTATATGAAACTTTGGCTTTACTACCCCCTGAATTTTACTGGTATCCCCAAAATTCTTACATGTCAAGAATTTCACAATTCTTATAAGAAATTTTGGCAAACCCCCCATGGATTTTATTGAAGTAAGGGACGGGTATCACCAAAAAATTTTCACCAAAATATTTACAAGTCAAAAAAATTCTATATCTGTTTTAAAAAATTGGAAATACTCTCCCCTGCATTTTATTGAAGCAAGGGGTGTGTATCACCAAAATTTTTCTAAGTCATCAATTTCACATGTCAGATTTGAAAATTTGGCAATACCCCCCCTGCATTTTATTGAAGTAAGGGGTGGAAGTCATCTAAATTTAATATTATTACATAAATTATTAAATAAATATCTAATATATATCAGTTTCCCTAGTTTAAAGTAATGACAATTCCTCAAGCCAAAATGCAGACCAAGTCTAGAAACAAAAGTTTGGGAATTTCCACAGGTATAGGCAAGAGGAACCCTATGAAACAAATAAATGTTATCATGATTACCTGTTATACAACCATAGGTCATTGGCTCATCACTTAACTTGAGAAAATTGATAAATATAAAATATTTATTAATAATTTATGAAAAAATATAAAATTTTCAATGACAACTCTAATCCCCATACTTTTTGGATCTAGATAAAGTTTTTTTAAATTGAATAACTTTACCTTCTTTATTTACCTTATTTTTTCTTTGAATCAACTTATGACTGATTTGAAATGAGCAACAAAAATGTGTTAAATCTTGACAGGATTCCAAACCAGGAGGAGCTTTGGTCATTTGATTAATTATCCTTAGAAGAATTCCAAATAGTTTCGATGATACCATTTCCCAAACCAAAATCAATGATGCACCGGTGGTCTGCAAAATATAAACCATGTCCTTTGATTTTAGCTGGACATGGTATTGGGTGGCCAGTTATTGGATTGATATATGAGAATATACAAAAGGTAAGAAAATTGGCATCATTCCTATCAATATGAATCCTATTGTCGAATCCAGAATGAGTGATAATAACATTAGAAAATAAAAGATATTTGTGGCTGATATCTTCCCATTCGGAGTCACACCAATTCGGTATTCCAACTTTGGTTGCAAGTTCATGATTTTTTTCAAATGATTTATTACAGAGCTTTTTGAGTCAAAAAGCAAGAATAGAGTTAAAGGAAGGTAGAGTGTCTCATAAGCAAAAATCTTCATCTTTTTGAGCTTTTGTGATATTCTTGACCAATAAATATATGCCTATATAAATGAAATAAGTGAAATGATATTAAGAATGGAAAAAAAATTATTAGACATACCAAGAGAATATCCTTTAACAAAACCTGGTCTCCAACCAAATCCAATCATGATACCACCCAACAAATTTGTATTCCTTAAAGGTAATCGAACCGGAGCCATTTGATAAAGAGTTATGATAAGATCTGATAGTTGATTAAAAGATTCATCTTTTACATCATCAAATGAATGAACTTCCAATATGAATTGAGCCTTATAAGAATTACTAATAACTGCAACAACTTGATCATATCCAAATTCAGTTAGATATTTGATATCTTCTGGTAATTTTTTTGGATATTCATTTTTTTTATCTACTTTAGTTTTATGAAAAAAAATGTTTGTGATATGACAAAAAAAACTTTCACTGAGATTTTTTTTTCAGATATCTTTTCTTCTGATAAAACTGATTATCTTTAATTTTTTTTGAAGATTTAGTTGATGAATTTTTTTTTTCAGACATCTTTTCTTCTGATGAGACTGATTATCTTTAATTTTAATGAATGATTTAGAAGAAGAATTTTTTTTCCGGATATCTTTTATTCTGATCAGACTGATTATCATTAATTTTTTTGGATGATTTAGAAGATGATTGTATTGAAGTTGATTTTGAAGAAGATGATAGAGATGATAAAGATGAAGATGATAAAGAGGATAAAGATGAAGATGATAGAGAATTAATGAATGAATCTGAAGAAGAAGACATTTATTTGATCTGAAAAAAATTTAAATGTCAAAAAAAATTTAACACATATTTTTAAAAAAAAAACTCACGTAATAATATCTTTTAAAATAAAATTTAAAGCAATATCCTTTTAAAAAAATAAAAAAAATTTAAAACAAAAAAAATTTAGAAATTTTCAGTTAAAATTATTTTAAAAAAAAATTACAAAAGAAAACCTGAAGTTTGTTTATAAAAAACCTTCACAGAAAATCCTGTCAAATTAATAAAAAAAATCTGTAAAAGAAAAATCAGAACAAATAAAATTAAAAAAAAATAATTCAGTAAAATAATTTGTAAGAAAAATTAAAAATTAATATCTAAACCTTTTTTTTTTGTAATTTACAGGGAAAGACGTTAACAGAATGTAATAGTTTTTTTTTCTAAAATCTTCCAAAAAATAAAAAAAAGTTACTTTTTAGTATGTTTTTAAAAAAATATGTAACCCCTATTTAACTCCCATTACAGTCCCCTTTCCCACCCTTTCTTTCTCTGAAATCACCTCTAAATTCCCTCCCTCCTTGCCTGTCTCAAAATCCCCCTGAAACCCCCTCCTTAATTGCTACAAAACCCTCCCAAACTCCCCCCCTTTTACCCCTCTTTAAATGTCAAAAACCCCCTCCTTTTCCCCCCTCTTTAGCCGCTTCAACCCCCCCTTACACTCCCCTTAAACCAATTCTAGCGCCTCCTCCTCCTTAACAAACGATCACTAACGATCGTTCATTAAGAAGGAGGGGGGGTAGAGGTGGGTAAAGGGAAGTGGAAGGGGGGGTTTGAATCAGCTAAAGAGAGGAGAAGGGGGGATAGATGAGGTGCCTAAAGAGAGGAGAAGGGGGGGTGATGAGGTGCCTAAAGAGAGGGGAATGGGGGGGTCTTGAGGCACCTAAAGAGGGGGGAAAGGGGGTATTTGGAACAGGCAAGGAGGGTGAAATAAGGGGCTGTTGAGGAGGGTAAAGAGACTGGAGAAGGAATGACTTGAGGCAGGTAAAGAGAGAGGAAAAGGGGTGAAATGAGGGAGCTAAAAAGGGTGAAGGAGAGAAAAAAAAAGATAAAAAAAAGAGAAGATAAAAAAAAGTTAGTCTAACCTTAAAAATAAAAAAAAGGACTTAAAAAAAAACAAAAAAAAACAAAAAAAAAAAACAAAAAACAAAAAACAAAAAAAATAAAAATAAAAAAATTCATGATTAGCAAATAAAAAACAAGAAAAAAGAAAAAAAAGACTTACCTGGTGAGATGAGTTGAGAAAATAATAGTAACAAAAATATTTGAGTGATGTTTGAGGAGAGGATGAAAAGGATATGAGTGATGAAAGAAAAAAAAATCACTGACAAAATATGCAATTTAAAAAAATATGCAATTTCATGTTGAGCTGGTGAAAGAAAACCAATGAGCCATCCAAAAAAAAGATCTTCACCATAAATTCCAAAAAAAAAATGAATAGGCAACAAACCAAAATACAAAACCAAGTGAATGAAGTACACTAAGAGGACATTTGGAAAGTACAAAAAATAATTTAAAAGGGTGGTGAAGAGAAATGTTGGAGAGTAATAGGCATAATGACAGAGCATATTCCGGTTGAATGAATTTTTTGTGATTCAAAGGAGGGGAGAGCCGGTGCTGGCTCAGGATCCTCTTCTTCATAAAGATCATTCCACGCATCCTTTAAATCAGCTAGGATATTGTGGAGTATAATGCAAGTCATGATCCAATGATTTGCAGTTTTGATCTCCAATTGTTTTTGAAATTGGATTCTGAGCTCCCAAAGACTAGAACATTGTCCCTTTAAAATACCTATAGCATTTTCAATTTGTACTCTTGATTGGGCAAGGTGATAATTAAATTTAGTTTTGGGGTCATTTTCTAAGGTTGCACCACGGAAAGCAGGTATAATGTACTTCCCACTTGCATATGCTGAGTCTGCAAGGAGGTACTGAGATTCGTCAAAGTATGAGTCAGGGGTTTGAGAAATCCTCATTCTTTGGAAGACAGAAGAGTCATGACATCAGCCAGGGCAGCCACTATGAAAAGCAATAAATTTTTTATTGACATTGCATACAAGTTGAACGGCAATAGAGTATCTAGAAAGAAGATAAAAAGTTAGTTTATGAAGGATGAGAAATCGGAGAAGATTTTGAAGAAACCTTTTTTTGCAATCAAAATAATGTTTGCCATCATGAGAAGTCTTTTGACTCAAAGGTATAGTTGTGCCATCAACAAATCCTACACAGCCAGGGAAACCTTCAGCTTGCATTACTTGAGAGGATTAAAGTCGCTGTTCTGGAGTTGGCCAAGCAAGTGTTTGAGACTTGAGGGAAAGTATAGCAATCATACAGCGCTTGGTGTATAATATCACGGTACCATATCCTATGTTAAAGAGATTATCAAAACGTCTTACAGCAGCACCGTTTCCATTTGAGCCAAAGAGACATAGTGCATCAGCAAGTTGGATGGCAGGATCATGCTGTTTTTTATGGGAATTGTTATAAAAGATAGGATGATCAAAGATGAGTTGATAAAGTTTGAAGAAAGAATCGGGAGAAGTTCTAAAAAGTTGGGTGAAGTTTAAATGAGGAATGTTGAGAATATAGGCCAGATCATATTGGGGATCATGATAAAGATTTGGACCCCTGGTGATGATGTAACACTTTTTGGAAAGAAAAAACATATAAGCTAAAGCATCTTCTAAATCAGAGTCAGATTTATAGTAGAGAACTAAAAGTAAAGTGATGGCATTAATAGTGGAGTGAAGTAGCCGTCTAGTAGAGAGGTGTTTCATTGTTGCCGGTGGAAGGGTTATGTGATGAGGGAAGTGGGAATTCACCACCAAATGTGCAGTTGGGGTGTGTAGATAGAAAAAAAACTTAAGTGTTTGCCACCAAAATTAAGTAGCATAGAGTGAGGAAAGACTTAAGGATGGCATCAGCAATTATGAGTCATGTGACTTTCTTGCAAATACATCATGGATGAGATGAGTTTGGGAATTGGGGTATAAGAGGCGGGATAATGCATTATTGTGGATTCCTTATCCACTAGCTCCGGGGCTAGTGGATAAGAATCTTCCACAATTAATAATGTCTGATCCTGGGGAAAAAAATTCCTGATCCCTAATTGCGGATCCCTGAACTTTGATACCCCCTAATAAATATGAATTGATAATTAATTAATTATAAACATATATTATAATTATAAGTATAAAATTAACTTATAATGTAATCAAATTTATATATTAAATAAACCCTTATATATGCTATTAAACAATAATATTGGGCGCTTTTTTTACTCCTAATTGTGTCATCAAAATATTAAACAAGTTAAAACACTTATTTAAATATATTATTAATATTTCATTCTAAAAAGTAGTAATGTTGTTATAATAAGTATTTGTTATAAATTAAATTAATTATTACACTAATAAAAGTAACTAAAATAATTGATTATTCATGTTTTATACTAAATTAATTAATTAAATTATTTTTAACGTGTTAAAATAAATTATTTTTCATGTTTCACTTAAATTGGTTATTATTTAAAATAATTATAAGGCATGTTTTAATTTAATTTAATTATTTTTATGCATCTCAAACTTACTTAACTACTTAATAATTCTATAGTAACTGTTTGGAATTAAATTGGTGGATATTTAGGCTCTAACTCATGTGTTTTAGTTAATTGTGTCATATTTCCCCTTATACTTACTCAGAATCATTTAATTATTTTTATATTTTTATTACCTTTTTTATATACTTTATTATGACGCTTCATAGAGCCCCTTTCCTATATAAAGGCCTTGGGTAACCCCCTTTAGCCTGACCACTTATTATACACTTAAAACTCAACCATATTTTTTAATATAATACATTTATTATTATTTTTATTAGTGCTACTATTCTAATCTAAATTTTATATAGGTATCTAAGGTTGCTCTAGGTCTGTTAATAGTACTAATCGTGAACCGAGCATTGATACATAACTTACAAAATTTAAATATTATATATTGAACCTCCCATTGTGTCACTCCTCAAGATTTTGTAGTTGCATTTTCCTTATTTCTTACTCTAACTTTCTTATGCCTTTTAAATCTAATTTTTTTTATATAAATTCTTTATTTAATTTCATTTCTCTATTCCTTTCTCCTTTTCCTCCTTCTTCTAGACGACCGGCTTACATAAATATTATGATAAGAGAGAGTTTAAGTTGCACCTTTTAGAGAAATAAAACAAATTAACATATTCAAACCAACCCTTGACTCAATAGTGTAAGAATGCATCAGTGATAGAACTCTGAAAAGAATCACTTTTTCATTACTTCACCTGTAAGAATGTGTCAGTGACAGAACTCCAAGAAGAATCGGAGTTAGTCAGATGTGCATTCTACAGTTTATATACAAGAAACACATGATAGCTAAGTATACACATGACTATGTACATAACAGCCCCCCACTTGGCTATCACGGGGTAAAAGAAAATTAAGTAATACCTAGTAAAGATCTTTTATTAACAGTGAGGAAAGTATATCAGCATATTGATCTGTCCCAGCAACCCAGTCTAGAGTAATACTCTTTTTATATAGCTGTTCATTTACTTGGAAAAAATATCTATCAGAATGTCTTGTACACCTTTTGGAAGGATTATGTTAAGCAGATGAAGCTGCGCTTTTCTTATTGCATTTCATTGACACACTATCAACATTGCCACATATATCTGTCAATAAATGTCGAAGCCAGATTGAGTCTTTAAAGACTAGACACATCACAATACATTCTGCAAAGCAAGTTGAATCAGCTACTGTTGTTTGTTGTTTAGATGACCATAATATTGGACATCCATTTAGGTAAATGATGTGGCCACTGGTGGATCTGGAAAAATCACCACCCCATGAAGCATCTGAGTAGGCAGTTAGTGTAGGTTGTGGTGATGAGTTTGGATATAATTGTAATTTTAATTGTTTTGTTGCCTGTAGATATCTGATTAGATGGCGTAGAGCTGCCCAGTGACATTCTAATTGTTTTGAGGGAACCCTGGTTAGGAAGTTAACTGAAAATGAAAGATCAGGATGAGTAGAAATAGCTATATAATTCAAAATACCACTTATTGATAAGTATTTGTTTGTATCTATTCCTTTGTCATCCGAGTTAGCTGATTCAAGCTTGACATCCATAGGCAGGGGGGTCTTGCTTTTCAATTGGCCAGTATTATGTTCAGTAAATACTTTGTCAATTAGACGGTGGCAGTCCAACTTGAAACCCTTCACTACTCTCTTCACCTTCATACCTACAATACCTTCCAATCCTTCCAAACACTTAACCTCTAGACCCCCATTCAAACCACTTTCCAATCATTCCAAACTTCATCACTATTGCCTGTGACTATTCCATTGTCCACATGTAACCACACCACACCTTTTGATGAATTATCTTTTAGAATGTAGAGACTTGAGTCATATTTGCTAGCAGTGAAACCTAAATATCAAAGCCTATCAGCAATGTGTAGCCACCAGAAACAAGCTGCCTGTTTGGTTCCATACAAAGCTTTATGAAGCTTAAGGACGTTATTAGGAGCAGTAAGTGATGTTCCAGGAGGTGGTTGTATCCAAATATCCTCTTCAATATTACTGTGCAAATAAGCAGAAGTAACATCAAATGAATTGACTTCCCAACCATACATTGCTGCCAGCGTCAACAAGATTTGTTGGGATACAAATGTTGCAGTAGGTGCAAAGGTGTCTTTGTAGTCAATGCCTTTGCATTGTTTGAAACCTTTAGCCACGTATTGATCTTTGAATTTCACAGGTGCATCTTTTTGAGCATGTTTGAGAGTGAATACTTATTTACCTTTTAAAGGGACAGTTCCTTCTGGTAGGACAACAGCAGACCAGACTTTGAGGCGGGACATATTGTCCATCTCAGTATCACAGACAGATTTCAATTGGACATCTTCATTTGAGCGCATTGCTTGAAGATAGGTATTTGGTATTGGGAAAGGTGAGCATGCAGTGGCATTTTGCATAGCTTCAATACTCAACTCATGTTCATCTATAAATTTTTCAGCATGAAAATCACCTGATGTGAGGGAGTTGAGGAGATAGTCTAAGGAATTCCTTGAGGATAAGGTTGTAATGTTATTGGGTGGGGCTTTTCTGGACATATCAACAGCTGCTAGATTGTTGGTGGGAAACATTGCCATAGCTGATTCAAAAAATCTCCCAGAGTCTTTATGCCAGAATAACCAAAAATAGTTGTTGGAGGAATATCCCACAACTCTACACTCAAGAGAACAGTTATCTAGTTTTGTGCGTATCTCTTTATGATCGTGGACAAATGCAGTTTCACCAAAAGTCTGCATATTGTTGAAATTAGGGCAAGTACCATAGACAAGTTGTAAAGGGGTAGAGTCAGTGATATTACCGTTGGGTATCCTATTGTGGACAAATGATGCCCACTTGTGGGATCATCCCCAAAATGATTTCGGAAGTCCACTTGAAAATAAAGAAGTGTGCACAATATCACCTACTGTGCAATTGAAACGTTCAGCAGTAACCTTTTGTTCTTCATGGTAGGGCATAGTTACTTCATGAATGGGGCCAATGGATGCAAGATAGGATTTCATTGCATTTATGTGTAGTTCACCGCCTTTGGTTCGTAAGACAAGTAATCTTTTCTTGTAACAGTTGCAAGTGGATCATGAAATATTTTAAGAGCACCCATGGCCTCACTTTTATTTTTAAGGAGAAAGACATTGCCATATGTGGAGAAAGAGTCACAGAACAGAGCTACCCACTTATAATTGCCGTTAATTGTTGCATCAATAATTGGAAAGATGAGATCTCCTACAACAAGTGAAAATATAGATTCAGGGGAAATTTCCCTTTGGGAAGTTGTCTTGCGTACACTCTTAGCAATTGCACAATCAGCGCAATAATTTTTTTTTTAGGGAATTCAGAAGTTAGTCCTATTAAAAGGTTTAAATCAATTAGTTTATGAAGAACTCTCTCAATGGTATGGCCTATATGTCAGTGCCAATCCAGTAGTGAACCAGGTGCAGCATAAGGATGATGAATATTTGCTGAGTTGACATCATCAAGAAAAAGATTGAAAGAGTCAATGTGAGAGGGGAGAAAAGGCATCTTGTTAAGGTAGGATGTAAAGGTTTTTATATTTAAGGAAAAGGTAGGGTTATCACTACACATAATTGTATTTAAAATCCACCTTCAGCCAGTTAAATCAATATGTCCGCAAAGAATCTTTTTATCATTGTGTGTAAGTATAAGCTTATTGTGGAGAGACATAGAAAAAACCATTCCAGCTTTTACCAAATAAAATAAAGAAATTAAAGTTTTTCCTACTTGGGGGCAAAAGATTACCTTTTTTAGTACAACTTTACAACCTAGTCCTACAAGTGTCATATCACCAGTGCCAGTGATGAAGGATGAGTGTCCATTAGTTTCCACTTTAAGCAGTATATGAGGAGAAATTGGTTGAAAATTGGATAGCATACTCACATCACCCATTACATGATGGGTGGCTCCAGAGTCCACAATGGCTTCAGTGCCAGAAAGAGGAGATTAAGCTTTCCACTCAAGACTCTTCAAATCAATTTGATTAATGGGGGTTGAAATGGCATCAATTGAATGGGTTTCAATTTCAACAATTCTGTCATCCGTATCAGCTAAGTGAACCTTCACTTTCCCTTTATTTTTGTTGGTGAGTTTTGGTGCTTTTCTTAACTCTGACGTTTTTTGTTTAAGGTCATAGTAGAGTTTCAAGGTAGGGCAAGAGAAGGATGAACAAGAGACATAGGGACAGTCAGAAAGCATATGTTTAAATGATCCGCAATCATGACATCAACATTGAGCATTTGGAGGTCAATAAGAATCAACTGGTTGTTGATGATCAGGGCCAGATCTGAAAGCATTGAGGGAGATATTGGAAACATTAGCTGAGTCACCAGTTTAATTTGCAAGAGAAATTTTGGTTTTGGCATTCAACATTTCCATAAGAAAGTCATTGGCAGAAATTGTTAGGGATAAACCTTTGGCTTTGATAGCACGGCTGACATCTGTTGAAGGGTCTAATTGTGAGGTCAATAAGAGAACTTGACGCATGATGGCTTTGAAGGATGTATTGGTGAATACAAAACCTGTACGGATGATAGCTTCAATTGATTCCTTGACATGTTCACAGTGTTTGGCTACAGAAGTAAAAGATTGGAAGGGTATGGACAAAAGGTTTTTGAAGAAAGATATGTGTGATGTGTGTGTAGCCCAATTAAATTTCTTGAAGAGAAGTAGATAGGCAACACGACAGGTACTTTCCAAGGACAAGATTCTTTGGAGAGAAACATTTATGGTATTTAAAATGATGTTCCATGATAGACAATTGATGAAGCTGTCACCCTTCGGAGGGGAGTTATTGGTGGCATAGGCTGAGGATCCAAGGCAGTTGGTCATGAATATTTTCATTTGCCAGTCCCAGTCGTGCCAGTTGTTGCCATGAGAATGCAGTTTGGTGACACCTGAAGTGGTTTTTACGATGCCATTAGTCTCCTTATGGTGGAGTTGGATTTTGTCAAGGGTAAGAGGGGTGTGAGAAGAGGAAGATGATGGAGCATGGGAAGGCTCTCTTGATGGCATGGTTGGGAGATGAGGAGGGGGGTTGTGAGGCTGTGGGGTTGGTGATGCAGTAGCTTGGGGAGGAGGGGATGAGTTAGAAGGACCAATATGAGATTGGGTGGTAGCTGGCATATAATTCTGCGAATGAAGAAAAAGGAAGTCTACACGGTGTATAGACTATGATAATTTTGTGCCTAACTGGTGTATAGGCAGAAGAATTGTTTTAAGTTTGGCAGTGTACCGGATGGGATTTGAAACTTGGCAGTAATTGCTAACTTATTTAATGACAAGCGGACAAGGGTCCAATAACCTGTAAGAATGCGTCAGTGACAGAACTCCAAGAAGAATCATTTTTTCATTACTTCACCTGTAAGAATGCCTCAGTGACATAACTCCGAGAAGAATTGGAGTTTGTCAGATGCGCATTCTACAGTTTATATACAAGAAACACATGATAGCTAAGTATAAATATCACTACATACATAAAAAATAGGTTATGGGCCTCTATTAGCGCTTTTTTCATTTAAATCCTTTTCTTCTCATTTTTCAAAACTTTTTTCCTCTCCTTTTTTTTCCAAAATCTTCTTTTCTTTTCTCTCTCTCCTTGTCTTTTTTAATTTTTTTTCCTGTATCACTCATCTTTTCTATCTTCCTCTTTTCAACAATTAGGTCAGCATCTTGGCCAGATCCTGAATTTTAAGTGCGGATGTGCGTTTAATCTGAAATTTTCTTTTTTGTCCTCTCCTTCCTTCTAATTTTTTTCTCTCTCTTCTTTTCACTTTATCTAAATCAACAAAAAAAAACAAAAAAAATAATCCAATAATGTCTTCAGACTCAACTCCTACCCCTGCAACGCAAGACCACCCACCACACCAATTAACTACCAACTCTCAAGCATCCAATTTCTGGACAACCTTCCACAAATCGACCCACTCCTCCCTCGACATTTATTTCTGCTTCTTCCACCCCACTTCCTCCCATGCAGCAAAACTTAGGATTTTGGGATTGTGACAAATGCCAACATGTCACCCAATCCATTGCTAATGCCAAACAAGAGCTCATGTCAAAGGGTCCTGATGGTCTAGAAGTATTTAACGGAGGTCCAACAGTGGTGATAGGTGGATTTTTGGGGTTTCAAAGTCGAAGGTATGTATGGGTTATCTTTTATTTTATTTACTCAATTTCAAAGAGGTAAAATAATTTTATGAATATTATTATCATTAAGAGTTTAGAATTACATGGTAATAAGTACTAAAACAATAAATAATAGTAATAAATATTTGAATGTAGTAATGTTTTAATAAAACAATAAATGAGTAATGAATGATCAAAAACAGCCAGAAAGGGAGGCCTTATATAGGCAAAGGAGATAAAAAGTACAGAGTTAAAATTTCTAAATACAAGTGTATGAGAGAAAAGGAATTTTCCAGAAGAAGGAATATTTCAAATATTAAGAATGTTCTATAAGGAATGTTTTAAAATATTGTATTTACAGTATATGTCAAAAGAATTTGATTTATTTAAAAATTCTGGTAATTTTCATTTTTTAAATAAGTCATTTGATTTATATTTATTTTAATTTTAAATTGTATTTCAAATATTAAATTTTATTTTAATATTAAATTTTTCTTTCTTTAAATTGTCATTAGGCATGGAGTTAGAAAATGAATTAAAATATATGGGACAATTAATATAAATTTTATTCTTTACTAATTTTACTCTTTTGTAACTAGTTAATATATTACAAGTAAATTTGAAGTAATTATAATAAAATTAATAATAATATGTAATAAAAAGGTGTGGCTTCATCCCAGGAAATAATTAATTATTTTAATGGGTGATTCTAGCAGCCTGGCTGAAAGCTCAAGTCTTGGACTAACATCCTGAAGACTGATGGATCTAATTTTGATTCCTGGTTTGGCAATGTCAAAAAAATGTTGGATGAATACATTGATAATAGCCTATATTTATTGCAAGTTGTTTCTGACACAAATACGTCAAAAGGGAAGATTGCTCAATCTATTATCCTCAATTCAATTGCCCCTGAAATCAGATCACTGGTTATTGATGCCAAACCAGTCCTTGTCCTATACCAAGAGCTTGATTCCTATTTCAATGTCCGTAGCAAAGCCTCACAATTAAATTCCTGGGAACAACTAGTGGGACTTACACTGAACAATTTTGTGGACCTGAGTCTTTTAATCATCAGATTTAAAGAATGTGTTGACAGATTCAAAAGCCTTGGTCAGTGAATCAATGAAGACACGGTCCTAGGTATTCTCCTCCAGAAAGCCATTAAAAGCAATCCTGGTTTTTACAAGAAGGTACTTGAAGAACAGGAACTCAGCATCAAGTTTTCTGGAGAATATCCATCTTACATGGAATTGCAACAAGTCATGGCAAATGTATGGGATAATCTCAAAGTAGGAAAGGCACTGACAGAAGAATCTGAGGGGACATCACCGAATAATTTGACAGCACAAGTAGCTGAATTTAACCTAGGACAGATGGAATCAAGCGTCTCTGACCAAGCCCCTGATGTAATGGCATCTCTTCAACCCTTGTGCTGGAATTGCAATTCTCCAGATCACCTGCAATCTAACTGCCGGAAACCTCCTGCCTTTTGTAATAATCAAAGACCAGCTATTCTTCATTTTTCTCCCTCAAAAACTTATAGGGCCTTTTACCCTGTTCTTGCTCCAGTACCTATGAAAGCCTCCTCTCAAAACCAACAGACTAAACAAAGACAGAAAGGTGGTAAAATGGATAGCTATAGGCCAACGTACCCACAAAGGCTCTATAGAACTATCCTACCACCCCAACAATATAAAAACAGAGTAACAAAAAACCAAGCTCAGATTGTTGAATTCATTGATGAACAGCCTATGGCTGTGCTGGTTATGGCAGAATCCCTTCCTGCTTTGACTTCCAATGAAACGGTAATGTTGGATTAAGGTGCGACTCATCATCTTACTGGTAACAATGAAATGTTATTTGATTTCAAACCACTGGATTGTCCTATACCTTTGACTGTAGAAACTGACAGAAAAAAAAACTTTATTACAGGCATGAGGACCATGCATTTTATTGGGAATCATGGGGAGATTATTTATATTGGTCCAGTCAATTACTTTCCAAAGGCGATTGTAACTCTTATATCTCCTGCTACACTACTAAATGGCAAAATGCTAATAGCACTTCTGGTGATATCTTTGGCTTCTGGAAAGATGGACTAGTGCAACTGCAAGCCAAACGCGTAAATAGAACATGGCTATTTTTTTCTCCTATTATACAGCAATCATTATACATTAATACTTGTGAATCAGAACACAAAATTTCTGTTATTGACGTACCTTCCACCACTCATACCTCTTTACAAGCCAAATTGTCCATTCCTCTCAACATTCCTGATGTTCCATTTCCTGTGATTGTGCGGAGCAAAAATGAGTCTTAATTATATGACTGGAACTGCAAATCTGATCATTCCAGCTTCAGAAAATTGAAACAAATGATTTCTGGAAAAATGGCATATGGCTTGCCAGACAAGCTACCACCCAGTAAAATAGTATGTTATTCCTGTAGAGTATGCAAAAGCAAGAGAAGTTTCTTACTTGACTCTTCAGGATGAGAACCCAATAAACTGGACATTGTTATGGCAGATCTAATTGGTCCCCTGGAAGAAACTACCCTTTTTAATGGCTTGTATTCTCTAAACATTAACGAAATTGCTACATTGTATGGGGAATGCCATATTCTCATACAAAAGTCTGAGGCTCCTGATATAATCATCAAGACAATAACTTGTTTAGAGAATCAGACAAACAAGAATGTCAAAGTTTTTTTTTGGAAAATGGAGGAGAATTCAGAAACAAAAAGTTAGCAACCTTCTTGGAATCCAAGGGCATCTTACATGAGCTAACACTACCTTACTTTCACACACAGAATTGTAGAGTTGAATGCTTCAATCAAAGAATCAAAGAAATGGGCTGCACCATACTACACAAAAGTGGAATTCCAAAACTCTTTTGGGGTTTTTCTTACTGATGGGCTGCCTATATCCTTAATTGTCTTCCAAATGTCACATGTCTGTCCATGACACCTTTTGAAGCAATGTTAAACATCAAGCCACAACTTGACCTACTCAGAAAATTTGGTTAACAGGCGTTTGTTCACATTCCCAAAGAACTTAGACTGACACTAGATGATTGTGCCAAACTGTGTTTTGTGGTTGGATATCCACATGGCTCTAAGGGTTAGTAATTTTGGGACCCATCCCAAAAGAAGCTCCTATCCTCTGCCTGGGCTGAATTCACAATGCCACCATCAAAAGAACCCAATAATAAAATGTCCATTCACAATCTGGTGAATGAATCAGAAGCTAAACCACTTACCTTGGAACTCAGTTATGTTTTGAGAGAATGTAAATTTGAGAACCAAGAAGTTTTGACACATGAAATTGAACTTAATTCTGCTTTCTTTTCCTTACTGGTACCAAAGACCTACAAACAGACTATCACCACACAATATGGGGGGCCGACTTTCTAGTGATCCACAACCTTGGACCCAACCGACCACAGATTGAAAACACATTAAGCTCTTGACAAAGGAACCATACAATCAGGGATAAACACCACTCAGAAGAGCAGTTTTAGGTGGGTGTTCAAGTAGAGTTCAGTATGGGCTTAATATGAGTTCAGTCTTAGTTCCATCTGAGTTCCATCTGAGTTCAGATTGGGGACTTGCTAGAAAGTCCACCCCCTATATTGCATAGTGGATGAGCTCAACACAAGCAAAAAAATGGCAGGAAGCTTGCAAATCAGAAATAAAAAATCTAACCAACACGAATGTATGGGAGATATCCAAGCCTCCTAATAATTCCCGCATTCTTGATGCTTGATGGGGTTTTTCTGAAAAACGATATTCTGATAATGTTATAAAAAAGAGAAAAGCATGGTATGTTGCCAAAGGTATCAAACAAATCCCTGGTCTTGATTTAACAGACACATTTTCCCCCACTGCAATGTTTGTCTTGCAGTGTCTCATTCTCACAATTTCCGCAATCAACAACTGGATAGTTCACTCCTTTGATGTAACTGCAGCATACTTCCACAGTCCTTTAAAAAAAGATCTATGGGTCCGAGATCCACCTGGATTTGAATAGAATGATGGACTTGTTTTGAAACTTAAGAAAGCGTTTTATGGAACTTGTCAAGCTGCCAAATGTTGGTGGCAACACCTTAGTGGGATCTTCCAACAAGCTGGCTATCAAGTTTCTAAATACAATAACAGTGTTAACTTCTTAACTGAAAATCATTTCAAAACATTTATATGGATTCATTTCAATGACGGCATAGTAACTGGCAATTCTATAGAAAGCTTAAAGACGCTGGAGATCTGCCTCAAGAAAAGCTTATCAATCAAGTGGGAAAACTTGCTGGACTCAATAGTTCGGATCTTAACAACAAGAACAGAAAAATGTTTCTTACTCCATCAAACACATCTAATTGAGAGAGTTCTGGCCTCACACAATGGTCCCATCTTTGGCGAAGAGACTCCCTGACCGACTAAGTACCATTTGACCACACCAACTGATGATGCACTTGCTATTTGAGCTAAGGAATACCTCTCTATTATTGGTTCTTTTAGTTATATTGCTACTGGCACAAGACCAGATATCTCTTTTTCAGTAAACTTACTATCTCGTTTTGCAAAATTTCCTCAACAAGAGCATTGGAATGAGCTAGAGCACCTGTTAGGTTACTTATCTGTCACAAAAAAAAAGTTGTTCCTTGGTAAACAATCTAATCTCAATGGTAATCTTGAAGCATATTAGGATTCCAACTGGGGCGGGGAGACATAAAGATCCACTGGAGGAATGGTCATCCTGCTACAGGAGTCACTCATTTTTTGGAGTTCAAAATGGATGCCTTGTGTGGCCACCTCAACAAGTCATGCTGAGCTGATGGCACTAAGTGTGACAACCAGAATTGGTATCTGGATCAGAAATTTGCTACAGGAACTAATGGGCTTTATTGAACTACTTGGCCTCAGATGTAATAATCAGGCAACAGTGAAAATTTCTTCGGATCAAGCCTCAAAAAAACTGACCAGACATGTTGAGAGTGACTTCTTCTATGTCAATAAACAACTGTTTAAGAAGAAAACAGATATTTTGTGGGTACAGGCCAGTAATGAATTGGCTGATGTATTGACCAAGAGTTTGGGTAAGATATTACACAATGCAGCTTGTGTGAAATTGGGACTTGGATTATTTGTTTAAAAGTTGGTTTTAGAGTTTTTTTTTCAATAATTTGTTTCCTCTGTTCCTTCTATCCTACAATTTAACTTATAGTAAATAAACATTAAAGAAATGGTGGTCTGCGGCTTGTTGAGGGGAGGATGTTAGGCTAGATAGGTTACACTCAAATGAGCCACAGTCATCCAGTATACTTGTATATAAATCTTATTCAAAGAGAGAGTTTAAGTTGTGCCTTTTAGAGAAATAAAATAAATTAACAAATTCAAACCAACCCTTGACTCAATAAAAGAAACATCTACCTAGAAACTACTTTTCTCCTTTTTTTTCTTGATTTGAACACACTAGTAACTGCGCTATCTAAACCTTAAATGTGAATTAGTCAATCATCTGCTTATACTTCTCAATTTTAAGAAAATTCACAGTGTATTAGTGCTTGGATCAAAAGTATAGTTTTCATTGTTGGGTTATTGTATGATTAAGGGTAATTTAAGGTCTGTGAGTAGGAATATGTGGGTTATATTGGAGGGTCAGGGATAAATTAAGGGCAGATAATTAAAGGGGCCAATGTGAGGTGGAATTGTCTATATAATTGAGGGGATTTGGTTCAAGATTCCTTAGTGTGACTCCTAAGATTTTCTAGGTACATTTAGAATTCTGAGGAGAAGCTAACTTAGTGTTCATTGCACAATACTAGGCCTCTTTTTATATGTGCAGAGTAAAAAGAAGAGCAGAGAGTACAAATCCACATATGGTAAAGAGTGTGAACTTTTTGGAGAAAAGCTCTTAGATAAATTTAAGAGTCAAAAGCTAAGATTTATTAAAAGCAACTAAGATAAGATAATTAGGTTAAAAGTAAAAGATGATTTAAGATAAGCTATGAATTATTGTATTCCAAAAAAGGAAAAGGAAACATAAGAATAACATTGGAATTAATTTATAATATTGTTGTGATAGTAGTTAAAATTATATCAAGCTATTATTGCTTCTTACCTTTGTGAAGTATTGCCTTTCTCAGACTCTTTTTATTTCTTATCTTTGTTATTCTTACTATATTCTTAATGCTTCAAGGTTAGTAAGTGAAACTAGCTTAGTGTTCATTTCAAGAAATGGTGCACTTTATATATGCACTGAGACACTAGAGGAAAGCAGAGAATACTTATCCACATATAGTAGTTACAATTGAGAAAAGTTGTACATTATTTGAGTCATGAAAAGTATTATCAAATATAATAATTATTATAGATCATTGGCTATGATTTATTAGAGATTACAAAAGAGGAAAAGTAAATATTAAGGATAATAGTATGGTAGACTATAGAGTTATATTACTAAATATAGTAAGAAGAAAACTTAAGAACCACACCATCCTCTCCCAGACTTTCAGGTGTCCTTGTCTGAATTTGAGGCTTCATTGTCTGTGTTCATAATTGTATTGTTATAAGGTTCTGGAGTTGATATAGGCATCACTTCCTCTTGTAATGTTTGCAGATCTATTGTTTGTTCAATAATGTTATTAAGATATTCTATTAAGTCATTTTGTCTTACTATGTTGTTTAATTCTTCAATAAAGTCTTTATAATGTTGGTGGGAGGTTTCAATTAAGATTTCTTCTACTTCAAACTCTTCTAAATTTCCTAAGAGGCTTCTATCTTCTAGTAAATTTGGGTATGTCCTTTCTAGTATCATATAAGTGGTCTGTTGTATATGATTTATCCCATAAAATAGTAGAGCTAAGTTGTTTAAGTTAAAATTTTGTTTTAGTTTCAGGAAATTAAGCCATGATTCTAAATAATAGATAAAATAAAGTCCAAAATATGGGTCAGGATGTCCATTGGGAGTGTGTTTTTTGTGGTGGTTATTTTCTGTTTTGTAGTTTTTAAATATTCCTTCTGGAATTTCTGAAGGATTATGTCCCTGTTGTAGCAATGGGGAACCATGTCCATCTATTTTTTCTATCATATTCCAGGTATCCAGAGCTATCTCTGGAATTTCTGTCTCTAAGCCTGAGTCTTTAACTGGCATGATGTAGTTGAGCTGATGTTCCATGGAATAATTTTAATTGTGAGCCATTCACATTTGTTCTTAGGATATGTTCATTAACAGTTATCAATTTATATGTACCATGTAAATCACTTTCCTGGATGATGAATGGCCCATCCCACTTTGGGTGGAGTTTTGATGGCTGAACTTCATATTTTCATAAGACTTTGTCTCTGGCTTTGAGTTGTCTTTCTGTATATGTTTCATTGGTTTCCGCATACCATTCTTGAGCAGAATTGTTAAGGTTATTAATCCTATCTTCAAGATCAAAATTCAGTTGACGATTATCTTAATTTTCATTGATAATATATAGATTCCATATCAAAATTTTTAATATTTGGAAGGGTTTTCATGAACTGTGAGTCCAATGGGAACCTTACCTTTATTACAGAAGTCATGGAAAATGGGATTGTTTTGAGGTCTCTTGTTGGTGAACTCCTGTAGGAAAAGAGAGCTTTGTTGAAATAAAGATCCTAGTCTTGTTGATTATTTGGGGACACATATTTTCTTATGGAATTTTCAAGTGTTTCATGGAAACATTTGAACAACCCATTGGATTGATGATGGAACAGAGTTGTTTTGATGTGACAAATTTTTGCTTCTTTGAGAAAAAGTTCAAACTGATATGAGTCAAACTTTGTGCCATTTTCAGTTATAAGCTTTAGGGGTTGTCCATGATTTAGAATAATAAGGTTTACCATTTATATAGCCTCTTGAGTTGATGTGGCTTTTATGGCTTTTGCATAGGCCCATCCCTTTCCATAATTGATTGCTGCTATCATGTGTCTGTTCCTTTTTTTAGTGATTTGTAGAGGTCTTACAAAATACATTGCCTATTTGAGAAAGGGTCCTCCTCTAAGTATTGCAAGAGTAGGAAATTTCTCTTGAGGTGATCGGTCCTTATTAAATTGACAGGATAAGCAATTTTCAATACATTTTTTTACTTTAGAATACATATTTGGGAGCATATATATTTCTTTTAAGGTGCTTACTATTAAAGGAGAGATTTGTGACAGAAGTGGTGTCTAATGCTTAATCTATAAATACTTATATGGATACATTTGATCTTATAACTACTATCACATAATAGATCACAGAGTAGATTTTAGTTATACACGTGTTAGAATGATAGAGAATATATATAGGTTACTGACTGATTGTGTTATCATTCAATCTCATTCTAATCAACAAAAAACAAACATTCTTCAAATCTGTTTTCTATTTGCTACTTTTATTTATACCATTATGTTTGATATAAATAAACTAAAATCCTTAAAATATCATCAATGGGGACAGGTATAAATTATCTTATTGCTAACTCTATGAATTTAGCTAAGAAAGATGTATTTGTGTGACTGATAAACTTATTTGGGAGTTTAGTCAAGAATATAACTAACATATTTGGTTATTAAATAAAAGGTAGAATTTTTTATTTATTATATATTATATAATGTTTATGAAATGTGAATTCAATCTCATTCTGACCAAAAAAAACTGAAGTTCTTCAAGTCTTTTTTCTATACTCTATTTTTATTTCTACCAATGCGTTTGATATAAATCAACTCAACTCCTTATAATATCTTTACTGGGGACAGGTGACTGATAAACTTATTTGTGGGTTTATTCAAGAATATAACTAACATATTCTGTTATTAAATAGAAGGTGACTGATAAGCTTATTTGAGAGTTTAGTCAAAAATATAATTAACATATTCTGTTATTAAATAAAAGGATTGAATCTCCGTTACTTACCACATCTTTCTCATTTCTATGGTCAAGTTCTTTGTGAACTTCTTGAATAATTGCTTCAGCTTCTCTCTCATCTGTAATCACCTTGACAAAAGTTTCCTTATTTTCTAAGTCAGGGACATAGTAAATTTGTCCATTATTGATGGTGTATTTATCTAGATGATTTGGTGGAGAAGGATGTTTTTGTAAGATGTGATTAATTTTGTCTAATTGGGCCTATGGATCCTTTTTTCAATGTTAAATAATGGTTTTTCCGTCTTTGGAGGGTCTTGATCAGTAGATGTCTCTTGTTTCAGAGATAGTGAGTCAGAAGATAGTTGAGACTTACCAGGGCAATATATGATATGCACATTGAAGTGCTCAATTTCATCTATGAAACGTGTGAGTCTGCGAGTGACTTCTTTTTGCATCTTGAAATGTTTGAGTGATTCATGGTCAGTTTTTAACAAGACTGGAGATCCTTCTATATATCCTCTGAAATGCTTGAGGGAGTGTACCACAACTAGGAGTTCTCTTTCTTGTGAAGAGTACTTTTGTTCATTAAGGGATAACTTTCAGGATTCATACGCAATGGTTCTTATGTTTTTATCTTTTACATTTTTTATGTAGTTGAATGGGTCAAAGTTATCTGGGTCATATTGTGGTCTTCCAACATTGGCAGAGACCTTTTCTGGGCTGTTTGGTGCTATTTTGGTATGTCTTAATTGACATTGATTAAATAATAGGTTGATTTTCTGGTTTTATTCAGTGAATATTGGGACTATGTGTATGTGAATATAACCATTGGATAGCCCTGCTTTTTCTCTATATTTTATGTCTTGATAAAAAATTTTCATATTCTAAGTTTTAAGGGGTCCTTTCCTCATTTTTCATTTCTAAAAAATAGCTGTTTAATTTTGTTTTTTGTGTTTTACGGGCTAACCTTAAGTCTAAGGTTTAAGTGCTTATTACCATTAAGTAAAGCTTATTTGGCTTTATATTTTATGTTCCAATTTTGTCATAGCTTAATTTTGTGTTTTAAGGGTTTTAGTAGGTGTGGTGGATTTTTCTAAGTATTTTGGGCTTTACTGGAGGCTTTTGGTGGTTTTCTGGCTACAGGGAGGTCTAGCCGCTTCTAAGCGGCCCACCTGCCTTGGTTATAGAAGGCTGGGGAGCGTTTCTAGAGGGTTTTTATTCATTTTGGCTGTAAAAAGCACCAAATTTGTTGCTGTGCATGGATTTTTTAGATGGTGGTCTGTGTGTACATACTGAATAAGACAGTTGGGGAAACTTTAATTATCATACAACCATCTGGTAATTATATCATTTTTTTTCACTCAGTTTTCACTTTTTTTTGGCCACAATTGGCTGTGTTTTTTGCAAGGTTACTTCTTCATTTAACTCAACTTTGGCAACTGGTTTCTCTGGTGTAGCTTTGCAACCTGCATCAATTATTATTGCTGTTTTCTGTGCAAAAAGTGCACAGTTTTTTCCATTTCTGGTGTGGATCTTTCTGCATTTAAGGTTTTTAGTTCTTTGGTTCTTAGTGGTCTGCTATTGGCTACTGTCTTGACTTGTTAAGCAGTCAAGAAGTGAATTGGAAGGGGTTTAGTAACAGTCTCTAATTTGCTGTAGCAAATAAATCTCACCTGGTATTTCTCAAAGGGACAGGGGTTTTTCTCTCCAGTTTTACTCCAACTCCCTTGTTCAAGGCCTATAGCTAGTACTATAGGACTGTCTACATTTCTGGCACCCAATGTCGGGTGAGGATATTTTAGCTTTTTGGACCTTCTTTTACTTTTGGACTCTCTTCTTTGGTTGGAGATCGGTTTTCTGGAATCTATTGGACCATGGCTTCTGGACCCTCTTTCTCTAGTGGTGGTAGTGGCACTGTTGGTACTTCTGAGGATGGTAATCCTCCTGTTTCTGTTAGTCCTTCTGTCAGGATCAAGTCCTGGAAGTGGAATATACTTTTGGGGGAGGATGTGAAGTTATTTCTGGAGCTGTTTGAGGCTGCTGAGAACGTGGATGGTGCTTCTCACTTGGACATGGTGAAGCAAGTTATCTTTTATATTGGTGACAGTGCACTGGTGAAGGAGGTTGCTACTATGGAGGGTTATAGGAGGAAAGATTGGAAAAAGTTGTGTCTGAAAATGACAGACAGATGGGGATCCTGGTTATCTATGGTGGATCTCAATATGATTGCAAGTTAATGGAAATCTTATGGAGGTGTGGACAATCTCCATACTTATAGGAAGTTTCTGACTCAGTTAAAGCCAGTGGTGGATTTTTTGGTGGATATGCAGGAGTTGGAGAGTACTGACTATGCAAGGGATATTTTCTGGTCTTCTCTGGCTAGGAATGTCAGGATTGATGTGCTGAAGGAGCTGGAAAGGAAGGATATGATGAAGATTCTTCCTAATGGAAAGCAGAAATTGCCTTCTCTTTCTGTGGTGAAAGATATTTTGGAGGGTCATCTGAAACTTTTGGAAGTGGATTCTTTCCAGGAATCTGGCACCAAATATGTTAGCAAGGTCAGTGAAGCTATTGCTGAAGATGTGGAGGAATCTAGGAAGAAGGAAAGTGTGAAAAAGGGAAAGGCTCCTGAGAAGCCTAAAGAGGTTGATCCAGTGGTGGAGCAGTTTGCTGATCTGACAAAACAGCTACATATTTTTGTTCAGGAGGCTCAGAAGGACAATAAGCCTCTATCTCAGCCTAGAGATTTTGATAGGAGGTTTGGCAGGAGTGATCCTTGGGTCTGCTCTTATTGCAGCAGGAAGGGCCACAAGTCCAATGATTTTTAGGCACTGAATAGGGATGTGTCTGAAGGGAAGGTAGAATTTGATGGGAAAGTGTTCAAGTTCCCAGATGGTTCTTTTGTGAGCCTAATGATGGTAAGGCTCCAGTGGACTTGGTGAGGAGACATAATGTCAACTTAAGGAGGCCAAGATTTGAAGAGTTGCCTAATGAGGCTTCTTCTTCTGGTAAAGGTGGAATTATGGCAAGGGAAAGGGAAAGGAGGCTAATAGAGTCTCATTTACATCTTCCTTTGGTGGTTTGGAGTTGTATTCTTGTGATGGAAAGTCAAGTGGGGAATACTTGGCTGGTGTTTATAATGTGGACGCAGGAAAGGTGGGAATGCCTAAGAGCAGTTCTCAGATTCAACCAAAGCCTATGGCTTCAAAGGGGGATCCTAAGCTGAGTGCAGCTAGGAAGAAGAACAGCAAAGAGGAATTGTATAAAATGCAGAAGGGTATGGCAGATATGGGCCCCCCAAGTATTGGAGAATTGGAAATGAATGGTGAGCCAATGTCTATGGATGTTGATTCTGACTCTGAGAAGGATGTCCCTTTGGCTTCATTTCCAAAGGCTGCTGGAGTTAGAGGTTATGGTGAGGGATCTGGTTTGAATCATGTTGATGGAAAATCTGTTGGTGGTTCTGGTCCTCAAGAATCTTCTAGGATCAAGGTAGTGAAGCAAAGAGCTCACTTTGAGAGGCCAGTGGTTTCCAGCCAAAATAATGTTATGGACTCTGACCTGGAAAGGATGAATCAGGGTCAGGTTTCCCTTACTTGTGGGAAGTTGTATGATATCAGTCCTGGGTTGGATGATATGCACAAAAAGTTGTTGAGCAGGAGAAGAGTTTCTTGTGGGGAGGTAGAATAAATTTTTGATTCTGCTGACAAATTTGGAGAGGGGTTGGAAACTCATTTTACTGCACCTCTGGGTTATGTCAATGTCACTCTGAATGTAAGGGAGGCTAGGGCATTGGTGGATTCAGGTTCTCAGATTAACCCAATTTCTTTGTTTGAGGCTACTCATCTAAGACTCCCCATCAAAACAGATATTAGTAGAAATTTGAGAGGGATTAATGGCCCTTTCACTGAATTGGTTGGAAAATCTGAGTTTGTGAAGTTAGATGTTGGTGGAGCCTCAGGGAAGGTTCTTTTTTACATTGCCAAAGGGACTGTAAAAGCTGTTTTAGGTGGGCCATTCTTGATGTATTTTCAACTAAGAATTGGTTATCAGTTTGAGGTAGGAATCAGTTCGGAGTTGACTGGTAAAGATGAAAGGAGACTTCACATGAAGTTATCATCTACTGGAGAGGATTTTTGGGAGGCCAGACCTGATTTATCTTCAATGTGCCAGTGCATGGACTGTTGTAGGAGAAGAAGAGAAGTGGGTGCTGCCTATGGTTTTTTGGAGTGTGGCTCAGGCTCTAGTGGGAGTATGTATTTTTTAGAGTGATGAGGGCTGATCACCCAAGTGCTAAAACCTCTCCCCAAGATGAGTAAATCCCAGGTTGTAGTAGGTCAGCTCCCTTGGAGATATAACAAGTAATTTTAAACTTTCTCTTTTTAATGTTTCTTTTCTTTGCAAGTATTTTTCAAGTTTTTTATCAAGTATCTGTTCTCTCTCAAAATTCTCAATTATTTTTAATTCAAGCTCAAATAAGAAGATTGGTTATATATCTTTATTGAAAGATATGCAGAAAAAGTTGTGGAGTGGTGAGATTAGGGTCTAAAAGTAAGTCCTCCCAATTGTGCACCACTAGGGTTTCTTCTACTCCTTTCAAAAACATTACCTTGGGCATGTCTTTGAGCATTAGGGAAACCCCTGCTTATTTTTGTAGGATAGAAGAAAACTCAAGAAAAGAAAATAAAAATTTCAAGATAACTGAAGAAAATCAAGAAAAAAATCTGAAGATAATCAAGAAAGAAGAAATAAATTGTTTCTGTGAAAATCAGCAAGATCAATTTTTGGGCCTCCAGCATGAGGCTAAACTGCACAAAATTTTGAAGAAAGAAGATCATCAAGATCAATTTTTGGTCCTCCAGAATGAGGATAAACTGCACAATTTTTGAAGATGTGATTCAGAATATGAATCAAGATTTGAAGATTTAGAAGATGGGAGTGAAGGTGAAGATGTGGAATTGCAAAAAGGTTTTGGAGTGGTGAGATTGGGGAATAAAAGTAAGTCCTCTCAATTTTGCACCACTAGGGTTTCTTCTACACCTTTCAAAAAAATTACCTTGGCCACACATGTGAGCTATGGAGAAACCCTATATTTTTGTTTCAGGTCTGGTGGTGAAGACGTCCTGAAGATCCCTCAACTTTAAGGTGGAGTGGAAAAGTATAAGAAGGTAGCACAGAAGAGTAGGCCTTCCAATGAGCCTATGCCTGTAGGTTTGAATCCTCCTTTGAAGAGACCTCCTTTGTCAAGAGATCCGTACTTTACTCCTCTGGTGAAGAATCCTACATATTTTGTGGAAACTGCTAGGGTGACTGTGAAAAGGTTAAAAGTTGTTAATTTTGGTCCTGATGGGTGGTTAACTGATGAGAAAAAGAAGTTGTTGTTTCACGTTATTGTGATGAGGGAGAAAGCGGTGGCATTTATTGAAGAGGAAAGGGGTGTGTTGAAACACTCTTATGGGGAACCTTACTTGATTCCTGCGGTTTATCATAAACCATGGCAAATCAAACCTATTCCAATTCCAGCTGCTATTAGGGATGATTTTGTGGATTTTGTTAGGGAAAGAGTCAGGACTGGTTTATACAAACAATCAAAATATAGTTACTGAAGTCCATTTTTCTGTGTAAAGAAGCAGAAAAAAAAGCTGAGGGTAGTTCATGATCTTAGAGCCTTGAATAGAGTAACTATCAAGGATGCTGGGATGCCTCCAAGTGCAGAGGACTTTGTAGAAGCTTTTTCTGGAAGGGTGTGTTATGGTTTGAGTGATATTGTGAGTGGTTATGATGAAAGGGAAGTTCACACAGATTTACGGCCCCTTACAACATTTGAGACCCCTCTGGGAAGATTTCAGCTCACTAAGCGGCCTCAAGGAGCAACTAATTCAGTAGCAGTATATCAAGCACAAATGGCTTGGATTTTACAGGATCAGTTTCCTACTCATTCTGGTATTTTTATTGATGATGGTGGAATCAAAGGACCATCCACTAATTATGGGATTGAGGTGTTGAACAAGAACCTGGGCATAATGAGGTTTGTTTGGGAATATGCAATTACTCTAGAGAGAGTATTTTTTAGGATTGAAGAGGCTGGTTTGACCATTTCTGGGTCAAATTTTTGTTGTGTTACTGCTCTGGAAATTCTGGGTCATGTGGTATGTAAAGAGGAAAGGATTATGGCAAAGAAAAAGATTAATAAAATTCAGTCATGGCCAAGGACTAAAAATACTACTTAAGTCAGGGGATTTTTGGGGGTTTGCGTGTATGTCAGAATTTTTATTAATAATTTTTCTTTGTTGGCTTCACCTTTGAGGAAGTTGACCAGGAAAGACACAGAGTGGGTATAGACTGAAGAGTGTGAAGAGGCTTTTCAGAAGTTGAAGAAGGTGGCAGGTGAAGACATTATTCTTCACAAGTTGGATTATGGAGTGGGAGCTGGAAATATTTATCTGAAAGTGGACTCAAGTTATATTGCTGCT
The DNA here is from genome assembly GCA_030280995.1 of Hemileia vastatrix. Classification (NCBI taxonomy): domain Eukaryota; kingdom Fungi; phylum Basidiomycota; class Pucciniomycetes; order Pucciniales; family Zaghouaniaceae; genus Hemileia; species Hemileia vastatrix. Next base: position 36,034,066 of record JASXTE010000003.1, on the reverse strand, counting down.
GGTGCTAATTTGTCTAAGGAAGATAAAACTGGGAGAGTCATGCCAGTAAGGTATGAGTCTGAGGTATTTAATTAGGTTGAATCTAGATATTGTCAACCTAAGTTGGAATTGTGTTGTGTAGAAAGTTTTTTGATTAAGATATAAACTGTTTTTTGGGGGCAGAATTTTGAGCTACAGGTGGATGCTAAATCTCTGGTTCAAATAATAAATACACCTAGTCTTCCAAATGCTCCAACTACAAGGTGGGTGGCATTTATTCAGCATTTTTCTTTTGACCTGGTACACAAACCTTGAAAAACTTTTATGATGCCTGATGGATTATCAAGAAGACCACCCACAGATGAAGATTCAGACTCTGAAGAATTTGATGAAGATGTCCCAGTGATTAGGGCCAGAACAAAGGGTGCTGAAGATGTCTCTCTCCCCCCCCTCCACGAGGCTAAACTTGAAGATTGTTCTCTCCTACACAAAGAGGTTAAACTGGCTGGTTCTGATCTTGATTCTGGTGATCAGGATGATTTTGTTGATGAAGATGAGGCTGATGTTTGGGATGGCTCAAAATGGAGAATGGTGATTTTGTTAGTGAACTGGATTCTCTTAAGATTCATTGGAAGAAAAAGGATGTACCAAAATTAATGGATTGGTGTCCTGGTTGGGCTGGTCGTGTTTCTCATTTTTACACTAGTGATTTTGATGATAGGGTTGTACCCTTGGATGTTGTTTTGTTGGAATTTCAAGATGAGACCTGGGGTCAGACTGGGATTATTTTACTATGGTTGAATATCTTTTAACCTTGGAGATGCCAGATATTTTTGATGATGATAATTGGGTGAAAATCAAGAAGAAGAGTCCTGGATTCTATGTGCCAGGAAGAAGGTTGATTGGGAGGAGACATCCAAATCCTCAAGTAGTGGTGAATCAGAAGAAGGGTCAAGATTTGGTGTAAAAGTCTTTGCATGAAGACCTTGGTCATAGAGGCTTTGGGGAGACTTATAGGAGAGTAGCAGATATATTTTGGTGGCCAGGTATGAAGTTGGCTGTACAGGGTTGAGTTCATTCTTGTGAAGAATGTATAAGAAGAAGCCAATTAAAACCTAAAGGTTTTGTCCGTGCTACTGGTGAATCAACTGTGTTTGGAAGAGTCAGTTTGTATGCTGTCCATATTAAAGAGGGTAGGTATGAATACTTGATTGTTTCCAGGGATGATTTTTCTGGTTGGGTTGAGGAAGTGCCTCTGGTTAATTTGACTTCCAAAAAATGTGGCATAGTTTTTGAAGAAAGAATAGGTATTTAGATATGGTTTGATGAAGTTGGTGACTGTTGATGGTGAGCCAGAGTTTGGAGCTGAATTAAAAGAAGTTGTGGCAAGTATTGGTTCTAAAGTTAGGGTGGCCACACCCTGATATCCTGAAGCTGAAGGAATGGTTGAAAGAGGCTATCAAGTTATCAAGAATGCTTTGGTGAAGATGTGTGGAGATAGTGTTGAAAATTGGAGTCATTGTTTACCCTTGGTGTTATTTGCTGATAGGGTCACTGTGAAAAGGACAACTGGATATCCCCCTTACGGATTAATTTTTGGGCAGAAAGCTGTTCTACAAGTGAATTTGGAAGCATTCTTGTATCTTGGAACTGACTGGGATGATGTATTCTCAACAGAAGATTTTCTCTGTGCCAGGATGCAACAGTTTGAATGTAGAGAGGAATGTCAAGAGAAGGTATACTCTAGAATAATGAAGATAAGAAATCAATCAGTCAGATACTGTGACAAGAAGTTGGCTCATAGACTCAGGAATCCCTTGAAACCCAGATGTTTGGTTTTGGTGTATTATAGAAGTTTGGAGAGTCAGTGGGCAAAAATGTTTTCTGACAGATGGAATGGACCTTACAGAGTCAGATCTCAGGTGTCTGGAAATTTTTATGTTTTGGAGGAGTTAGATGGTGCAGTCTTAAAGAAGAGAGTGGCTGCTGATCAGGTGAAGAGATTTTAACCAAGAGGCACTAGAAGTGAAGAAGATTGACTCGTCAATGAAAATAAACTATGGACCATTCTTTAATTTTGGATTTTGGTGATGCTGTGCATCTGTTTTTTTTGAAACTTATTTTTTGTTAGAAGTTACCTATGGCTGGGGCTTCTAGATTTGATCATGGCAAGTTTAGGGGCAACTAATGGGCTGGCTTCTCTTTAGAACAGTTAAACCAGATTTTCTGTTTCCAGCCCCTTCTCTTAATTTGGTTGAACCCTAGTATTGGTTTCTCTTCACAGGTTTTAGTCCTTTATGACTTTAAACTGGATATTATTTTGGTCTTCAAGTGCCGGACTCTTCACGCTTATTGATTTTGGTTTATTGTGTTAGATGTTGTGTTTTTTTGTTAGAAGGTACCCAGGGGGGCTTCTAGATTTTATTTTGGCAAGTGTGGGTGTAGCTAATGAGCTGGCTGCTCTGTAGACAGTTACCCCATAATGTCTGTTTCAAGTATTTTGTTTGTCATAGTTGAATCTTAGTTCTGGTTTTTGTTATTCAGGTTTCAACTCCAATATGACTTTAAACTGGAATACTGGATTGGGACTGGCTTCTTTGGTCTATTTGGATTGGTGGTGGATCACTGGTGGTCTCCCATCATTTTTACTAATTGGAGGGAGCCCACATAGTAATCATTTCCTTGGACTAGACTTTCTCTTTTTCTTTTCTTTGATTTTGTGTCTATTGTTGTGTTAGATAGTAGTTTTAGATTATTCTCTTTCTTTTTCTTTTTTTCTCTTTTTTTCTTTTAATTTTTTAATGTGGGATTTTAGAATATAAAGAGGGAAAAATCAAAAAATTATATTATATGGTGTCACCACATCAGGGTCACCTGGATGTGGGCAAGCATTGGTGGGGAAAGGCTCATCAATTGGAAGGGCAATGCTATTTTCTTTTTTATCTTAATCTCATTTTTTAATATTTACTATAATTTCTATTCATTTCAATTTATCTTTATTTGCATTATTATTCTTAATTTATTTTTATCTCAAATCATTTAAAAATTATTTAAAGATGTATTTACATCAAGGTACACTTGGATGTGGTTAAGATATCAGGGGATCAGCTCATCAATTGGCTGGGGGATGCCATTTGTAATTATTATTTATTTCATCTTATTATTATTCATTTCATTTTTTTTCTCAGCTCTCATATATTTTGTTGGGAAATTTTTTATAATTATTTTCAAGTTTTTTTTTAGTATGTTAGTAGTTTAAGTAAAAAAAAAAATAAAGATAAAAAAAAAATAAAATAAAACAAATTTTTTCATATATATCTGCTAATTATTATTGTTCTCTCTATTTAGTAAATTATTAATTTCTTTTTATTTATTTATTTAATGTCTGGAAGAAGAAGCCTCTGGCCGTTGGTATGGATTATGTTGGAGTTAGAGGAGGAACTATGTTCCTTGTGATGTAGGAAGCTGGAAAGAGTATATGGATTGTAATGGTCAGGAACCAGTGTGGTCTTCCAACATTGGCAGGGGCCTTTGTTGTGTTATTTGGCGCTGTTTGTGCATGTCTTAATTGACATCTGTTAAGGAATTGGGTATTTTTTGGGTTTTATTCCGTGGATATTGGGTCTGCGAGTATGTGGGTACTATCATTGGATAGCCCTGGTTTTTCTCTATATTTTATTTCTTGTAGACATTTTTCATATTCTAAGTTTTAAGGGGTCATTTCCTCATTTTTCATTTATAAAAGATTGATGTTTAATTTTTTTTTCGTGTTTTATGGGCTAACCTTAAGTCTTAGGGTTAAGTGCTTAGTACCATTGGATAGAGCTAATTTTTCTCTATATTTCATGTCTAAATGTTGTTATAGTGAAATTCCGTGTTTTAAAGGTTTTAGTAGTTGTAGCTAATTTTTCTAAGTAGATTAGTGGTTTTTGTTGGTTTTCTGGCTTCAGGGAGGCCGGGCCTCTTCAGGCGGCATCTCCGACGTCGGGCGGCCCACCCGCCTCTGTTTTAGGAGGTTGGGGAGCACTTCAGGAGGGTTTTTTATGCAATTTGGCAGGTACAGGCGCCAGATTGGTGGGTGCGCATGGGCTCTTAGTTAGTGGTCTGTGTGTACATAGTGAATAAGACAGTTTGGGGCAACCTTAATTATCATACAACCATCCGGAGGTGATATCATAGTTCCTCACTCAGTTTTCACTATTTTCTGGCCACAATTGGCTGTGTTTGTTGCAAGTGAGTTCTTGATTTAACTTAAATTTGGCAAATGTTTTTCTCTGTGATAGTCTTGCAAGCTATAGCAAGTATTATTGCTGTCTCTGGTGTGGATTTGCAGCCTACATCAAGTATCTTTGCTGTCTCTGGTGTGGACTTTGTTCTACATTTCAGTTCTTTTGTCTGGTAGTCTATCTGGGGACTACTTTCTTGGCTCATCAAGCAATCAAGTGTGTTAAACAGGAGCTTTAGCAAAACAGGAACCAACTTACTTTAGCAAGTAAATCTCACTCTATTTTTCTAAAGGGACAGGGGATTTTCTCTCTGTTTTTTCTCCAACTCCCTTGGTCAAGGCCTATAGCTAGTACTATAGGATTGTCTAAAACGGATGGGAAGATAATTTTTGGGTAGAAGTAGAAGAGGCTGCGTTGGAGTGTTGGAAGGTGTGCTTAATTATTCTAGAAATCTTCAGCGGTAATCAAGAAGTTGTTTCCTCAGATTCTTCTCAAGTTCATTCAATAGACCGTGAAGAGCAAAGGCCTTAAGCATGTTTGAGAACATCAAACTTAGGTGTTGCTTCATATCAGCGTAATCCAGTGTTTTTGTGGTTTCTAGAGGCTGGCCGATCCCAATAGCAGTTTCAGGAGGCAGGGTGCCAACTAAACAGAAGAATTAAATCAGTAATTGTTGTCTGTTGAAGAAATTTAATTTATTAATTTGGTACTTACAGATTGGAAGTTCATCAAATTTGTAAGCGGCCGGAATTAGGACTGTTGAAGGATTTTGAATGGATGTAGTAAGAGGATTAACCAGATGGAGGTATGGATTTTCATGGTCATCCTCTAAATGATTTTCAGAATATAAACTAGAAGGAGGAAAATCCTGTGGCCTTGTTGGAGCAGCAGTGCTGCTGTTGTTGTTGTTGATATTTTTGCTTGGATCTGTTTGGTGGGATACTGGTGGTGGATTACCAGGATGGTTATAGGATGGACCAGGAAAAGATGACCTGGAAGCTTATTGGGATCTTCTGGATGAATATCTGGAAGAAATGGAACTTTCAGAGGAGTAATTGGCTGGCAGAGGAGAAGTGTGTATATTTCTTCTTGTTTGAGAGGTAGATTTTTGTCTGGGAGCAGTGTTTGGTGCTCTGGTGTCTTTTTCAGGTCTTCTGGCAGGTCTTCTAGAAGTTTTCGAATTTTTGGAATCCTTAGATGAAGAAATTGTTGAGCGCATTGCTCTGTGAGAATTAAGAGGTTTTTGCCTGGTGTTATTGGTGTTTTCTGGTGGAATTTGGCTGTTTTCCAGCTGAGTTTGAAGGTTTTGAGCCTGATTTTTGCTTTCAAGTGAGGTGGGAGGGCCTCCTGGATGCAGTCTAGCAGCCTGGGAGCTGATTTTAAAGCTGATTTAGATGAACTTGCTGAGATAAAGGCTGTTTCTTGAGATGATAAAGCAGGTCTTTTGGAGATGGAGAGACATGATCTTCTAGATGGAGATAAATATAAAGAAGAGAAAGCAGGACCAAGTTCTGGGGACCTGGTAGGAGATCTAGAGATGTATTTGTGTGAAGATAAAGGTGGTGGTATAGGATAATTGGGGTCTCTGTCACACTTTTTCTTTTTGGAGTTGCAAGAATCACAGGTCCTGTTGTAGAGTTTGGGTTCAGGAGTTGGAAGAGTGAAAGTTCAAGGTCTGCATATGTGGATACGCTTTTTGCAAGCATAGTCCTTGTAAGCAGTGAAACAAGGAAGGTCTGATGGGTCAAAATATGGGGATACAGCCATTATCTGTGATGAGGCAACAATGAAGAGAAAAGAGATAAAAGCAAATTTTTTATCAGTGATGTGCAGATGATGAAGAGAATGTGGAAGTTAAGTAGGGAAGTTTTGGAGTATTGTGCATGGAATTGGCTCTGTATTTTTATGCAAAGTGTGGAAAGTCCATCAAGACTTTAAACTGAACACTGTGGGAAGTCCATCAAAAAATTTAAACTGAAGAATGATATAGTCCCCCAAGTCTGTAAACGGAGGATGGTTTAAAGGTTGAGTCCTTCAGGACTATAAACTGATAATGTGATGCTGGTGTGATTCTGGAAGAGGGAACTCGAAGGGGGAGTCTCTGAATTTAGTCAAGGAAAGTGTTGGGGTAACTGATGAGCTGGCTGCTCTGTATAACAGTTACTCCAGAATGTTAGTTTACTTTCTTTGGTCTTTAATGTTTTGATCTCTGGTTCTGTCTTTATTATTTAGGTTTTGAGTTCCCCAAGACTATAAAATGAGGGATGTTAGTCCCCCAATACTTAAAACTGAGGATGAGTCCCCCAAGAATTTAATCTGACAAATTTTTTTTTATAGTTTGCTACATTCAGAAACTCTGGAAAGTGGTCAATTTTTTTTATATTTCTAATTTAAGAATTGCATGTAAGAATCAAGAGATTAAACAAAGTGTTTAGCATTAGTCTTGAGCTGGTAGATGAGGTGTCTTCTTTTCTCAATTTCCTGTGGATCATTGGAAGGAAAGGATTAGAAGTAGTTTAGAATGAGATGTTTTTGTTGAAAAGAGTGTTGTTTGAATTTGTCTTAAATGGTGGGTAATTGATTGGGTGGTGATGTTTTAATGGTTCCCACATTGTCATCATCACTGTCTGGAAGGGAATGAACTAGAAACTCATCAGCTTAAATTTCAGTATGGAGGAGTATTGGATTTACCATCAGAAGGACCAGGTATGATAGGTCTAATGGTTTTAGTGGTGCTTCCACTCTTTTTGGAAGGGTGTAACTTGTTGATTAATCTGGGTATCAAGATGGAAGGTCTAGTTATTTTGGTTTTTCTGGAAGATGGACCAGGTTGAGGGGCAGGTAAATCTGTTGCAGATGATAATGGAGCAGGTCTGAAGCAAGATTTCTTTCTAGATAAGCAGGCATCACTAGCAGCTCTGTATAAATTTATTAGTGGTGTTATAGTGCAGATGAGGTTATGGTCAATACAGTATTGACAGGAACCCATTTCAAAGATTGATTTTGAAAAATGTGTGAAAATATGGTTGGTTTTGGTGAAGGATAATGCCTACATTCTCAATTGGATGGAGGGTGTGGTCTTTTAACATTGGCAGAGGCCTTTGTTGGGCTGTTTGGCGCTGTTTTGGTATTTCTTAATTGACATTGGTTGAATAATAGGTTGTTTTTCTGGTTTTATTCAGTGAATATTGAGACTATGGCTATGTGGGTATATCATTGGATAGCCCCAGTTTTTCTTTATATTTTATTTCCAACTGAAATTTTTCATATTATAAGTTTTAAAGGGTCATTTATTCATTTTTGCTGTTTAATTTTGTTTTTCGTGTTTTACGGGCTAACGTTAAGTCTTAGGGTAAAGTGCTTAGTACCATTAAGTAGAGCTAATTTGGCTCTATAGTTTAAGTCTCAATGTTTTCATAGCTCAATTTTTTGTTTTAAGGGTTTTAGTAGTTGTGGTGGATTTTTCCAAGTATTTTGGGTTTATTGGAGGTTTTTGGCGGTTTTCTGGCTTCAGGCAGGTATGGCTGCTTCTAGGCAGCCCGCCTGCCTCAGTTATAGAAGAATGGGGAGAGTTTCTTGAGGGTTTTTATTCAATTTGGCTGTCAAAAGTGCTGAATTTGTTGCTGTGCATGGATTTTTTAGATGGTGGTCTGTGTGTACATAGTGAATAAGACAGTTTGGGGCAACTTTAATGATCATACAACCATCTGGAGGTGATATCCTTGTTCCTCACTCAGTTTTCACTGTTTTTGGCCACAATTGGCTGTGTTTGTTTCAAGGTTAGTTCTTCATTTAACTCAACTTTGGAAACAGGTTATCTGGTTTAGTCTTTCAAGCTATATCAAGTATTATTGCTGTCTCTGGTGTGGATTTCCAGCCTACCTCAAGTATCTTTGCTTTCTCTGGTGTGGAAATTGGTCTAAATTTCAGTTCTTTGGTCTGGAAGTCTGTCTAAGGACTACTTTCTTGGCTCATCAAGCAGTCAAGCATGTTGAAAAGGGACTTTAGCAAACAGGAACCAACTTAATTAAGCAAGTAAATCCCACTCTATTTTTCTAAAGGGACAGGGGATTTTCTCTCTGGTTTTTCTCCAACTCCCTTGGTCAAGGCCTATAGCTAGTACTATAGGATTGTCTACATTTCTGGCACCCAACATGGGGTAGAACTTGCTAGTTCTTTGGAATCTCTGTTTTCTTTGGTTGGCTCTTTTTGGTGTTTTGGTCAGGAGGAATGGCTTCTGGTTCTGCTATTCCTGTGGTGACTGTCAGTGGGGGGGGATGGTCCTCCTTCTGTGATGGTTTGGGAGTGTGTGAGGATTAAAACTTGGGATGGTACCAAGTTTAATGGTGAGGATGTCAAGTGGTTTCTAGAGAAGTATGAAACTGCTGCTGGAGTGGATGGTGCTTCCTACCTGGACATGATGAAGCAGATTATCTTCTTCATTGGTGATAGGGGAGTGGAGAAGGGGATTGTGGCCATGTCTGGCTACAAGAAGAGGGATGGGAAGTTATTGTGTAGGGAGATGGTAGATAGATGGGGTGTCAGGTTAACTATGGTGGATCTGAAAATGTTGTCAATGAATGGCAATCTTATGGTGGTGTTGGTAACTTGAATAGTTACAGAAAGTTTCTGCTACAGTTTGATCTTGTGGTGGAATACTTGGTGGAAGTGGAGGAGCTGGCACATGAAAATTATGCCAAGGATGTTTTTTGGTCTGCCCTGGCTAGAGATTTCAGGATGGATGTGTTGAAGGAGCTGTCAAGAAAGGACTTGATGAAGACTCTTTCTAATGGGGACCAGAAGTTGCCTGCCTTGGATAATGTGAAGGAGGCTGTTGAGGCCCATTTGAAGTTATTGGCTGTGGACAACTATCAGGGGGGGTGCGCCAAATATGTCAGCAAAGTCAGTGAGGCTTTGGCTGAAGAGGAAATTAGGGTAAAGAAGGAGGAGAAGAATATTGTGCAGGTTCCCAAACAGGAGAGGGACTCAATGGTGGAGCAAATGGCTGATCTCACAAAGCAGCTGCATATTTTTGTTCAGGAGGCTAAGAAGGTCAATAAGGCACCTTATTAGCCTAGAGATTTTGATAGGAGGGCTGGTAGGAGTGATCCTTGGGTCTGCTCTTATTGCAGCAGGAGGGGGCGCAGGTCCAATGATTGTTGGGCATTGAACAGGGATGTGTCTCAAGGAAAGGTGGAATTTGATGGAAGAGTTTTCAAGTACCCTGACGGTTCATTTGTGAAGCCCAGTTAGGGGAAGGCTCCTGTTTATTTGGTCAGGAGAAGGGGTGGTCTCAATCAAAGGAGACAAAGGTTTGAGGAGATTTCTGAGCAGGGGAAGTCTTCTGGTAAAGAGGATGATGACATCAAGGGAAAGGGGAAGGAGGTCAATAAGGTCTCTTTTTCTACTTCCTTTGGCAGTTTGGAGTTGTATTCCTGTGGTTGACAGTCAAGTGGAGAATGCTTTACTGGTGTTTATGATGTGGAAGCAGGGAAGGTGGGTAGGCCTAAGAGCAGTTCTCAGGCCCAACCAAAGACGAATGCTTCAAACGTGAATCCTAAGCTGAGTGCAGCTAGGAAAAGGTACAGCAAAGAGGAGCTGTACAAGATGCAGAAGGGTATGGCTGACATGGGCCCCCCTAGTTTTAGTGCATTGGACATGAATGGTGAGCCAATGCCAATGGAGGTTGATTCTGACTCTGAGGAGGATGTCCCTTTGGCTTCATTGCCAAAGCCTGCCGGAGTTAGAGGTTCTGGGGAGGGATCTGGTTTGGTCCCTGTTAATGATAAATCTGTTGGTGGTGCTGGTCCACAAGAAGCTTCTAGGACCAAGATAGTGAAGCAAAGAGCTCACTTTGAGAGGCCAGTAGTTTCTGGTCAAGTTAATGTTATGGACTCTGTCCTGGAAAGGATGAATCAGGATCAGGTTTCCCTTTCTTATTGGGAATTGTATGCTATCAGTCCAGGGTTGGCTGATAGACAGAAAAAGTTGTTGACCAGGAGAAGAGTTTCTTCTGGGGAGGTGGAATACATTTGTGATTCTGCTGAAAAGTTTGGTGAGGGGTTTGAAACTTATTTTTCTGCTCCTCTGGGTTCTGTCAATGTCACTCTGAATGGCAGGGAGGCAAGGGCATTGGTGGATTCAGGTTCTCAGATAAACCTAATTTCTTTGTTTGAGGCTACTCATTTGGGCCTCCCCATCAAGACTGGTATTGGTGGGAATTTGAGAGGGATTGGTGGCAATGTCAGGGAATTGGTTGGAACTTCTGAGTTTGTGAAGTTAGATGTTGGCCAAGCCTCAGGGAAGGTTCATTTTTATATTGCTAAGGGAACAGTTAAAGCTGTTTTGGGTGGGCCATTCTTGATGGATTTTCAGGCAAGAATTTGTTATCAATTTGATTTGGGAATCAGTTTGGAGTTGACTGGTGAAGATGAAAGGAGGCTTCACATCAGGTTATCATCCCCTGGAGAGGATGGTTGGGTTACCAGGCCTGGTTTATCTATAATGTGCCAGTGCTTGGAATGTTGAAGAAGAAAAGGGAAGTGGGTTCTGCATCTGGTTTTTTGGAGTGTGGCTTGGGATCTAGTCAGGGTCTGTCTTTTTTAGAATGAGTAGGGCCGATCACCCTAGTGCTACAACCTCTCCCCAAGATGAGAAAATCCCAGGTTGTAGTAGGTCAGCTCCCTTAAAGATATACCAAGTGGATTTTCAACTTTCTCTTTTCAATGATTCTCTTCTCTGAAAGTATTCATCAAGTTTTGTATCAAGTCTCTGTTCTCTCTCAAGATTCTCAATTTATTTTAATTCAAGCTCAAGAAAGAAGATTGGTTATATATCTTTATTGAAAGATATGTGTAAAAGTTTTGGAGTGGTGAGATTGGGTCTAAAATTAAGTCCTCCCAATTGTTCACCGCTAGGGTTTCTTCTACACCTTTCAAAAAAATTACCTGGGCTACACCTGTGAGCATTGGGGAAACCCCTGGTTATTTTTGTAGGTCAGAAGAGAACTCAAGAAAAGAAGATAAAAATTTCAAGATAATTTAAGAAAATCAAGAAAAAAATCTGAAGATAATGAAGAAAGAAGATTCAAAATATTTTTGTGAAGATCATCAAGATCAATTTTTGGGCCTCCAAAATGAGGTTAAACTGCAGAAAATTATGAAGAATGGAGATCATCAAGATCAATTCTTGGGCCTCCAGCATGAGGATAAACTGCACAATTTTAAAAGAGTTGAGTCTGAAGATGAATCAAGACTTGAAGATTTGTAAGACGGAAGTGAAGATGAAGATTTGTAATTGTGGAAAAGTTTTGGATTAGTGAGATTGGGGTCTAAAAGTAAGTGCTCCCAATTGTGCACTGCTAGGGTTTCTTCTACACCTTTTAAAAACATTACCTTGGCCACACATGTGAGCGATGGGGAAACCCTTGGTTTTTGTTCCAGGTCTGGTGGTGAAGATTTCCTGAAGATCCCTAAAGTTGAAGGTGGAGCGGCAAAGTAGAAGAAGGTAGCACAGAAGATTAGACCTGTCAATGAGCCTATGACTGTGGGTTTGAATCCGCCCTTGAAGAGACCTCCTTTTTCAAGAGATCCGTACTGTACTCCTTTGGTGAAGAATCCTCCAGAATTTGTAGAGAGGGCTAGGGTGACTGGAAAGGTTGAAAGTTGTTAATTTTGGTCCTGATGGGTGATTGTCTGAAGAAGAAAGGAAGTTATTGTTGCACATTATTGTGCTAAGGAAAATATCTGTGGCTTTTGTTGAGGAGGAAAGGGGTGTGTTGAAGCACTCTTACGGGAACCTAACTTGATTCCTGTGGTTTGTCATGAACATTGGAAAATCAAACCTATTCCGATTCCAGCTGCTTTCAGAGAGGATTTTGTGGAGATTTTTAGGGAAAGAGTCAGGACTGGGTTATACGAACAATCAAAATCCAGTTACTCAAGTCCAGTTTTCTGTGTAAAGAAGCAGAATAGGAAGTTGAGGGTGGTTCATGATCTTAGAGCCTTGAATAGAGTCACTATCAAGGATGCTGGTATGCCACCAAGTGCAGAGGATTTTGTTGAAGCTTTTTCTAGAAGGGTGTGTTATGGTTTGTGTGATATTATTGGTGGTTATGATGAGAGGGAACTTCATACGGATTCAAGGCCTCTCACAACTTTTGAGACTCCTTTGGGAAGATTTCAGCTCACTATGTTGCCTCAAGGAGCAACTAATTCAGTGGCGGTATATCAAGCACAGATGGCTTGGATTTTTCAGGATGACATTCCTACTCATGCTGGTATTTTTATTGATGATGGTGGAATCAAAGGACCATCCACTGATTATGGTAATGAGGTGTTACAGGAGAACCCTGGCATAAGGAGGTTTGTTTGGGAATATGCAAAAACTCTAGAGAGAGTGTTGTTTAGGATTGAAGAGGCTGGTTTGACCATTTCAGGGTCAAAACTCTGTTGTTGTGTTCCTGCTTTGGAAATTCTGGGTCATGTGGTAGTTTAAGAGGGAAGGATTATGGCAAAGAAAAAGATTAATAAAATTCAGTCATGGCCAAGGCCTAAAAATAATACTGAAGTCAGGGGATTTTTAGGTGTATGTGTATATGTCAGGATTTTTATTAAGGATTTTTCTTTGTTGGCTTCACCTTTAAGGAGGTTGACCAGAAAAGATGCAGATTGGGAATGGACTGAAGAGTGTGAAGAGAATTTTCAGAATTTGAAAATGGCTGTTGAAGAAGATATTTTTCTTCACAAGTTGAATTATGGTGTTGGTGCTGGAAATATTTATCTGGCAGTGGACTCAAGCTATATTGCTTCTGGTGCTGTTTTGTCTCAGAAAGATAAAACTGGGAGGGTCAGGCCAGTAAGATATGAGTCTGTGGTGTTTAATGAGGTGGAATCTAGGTATTCTCAACCAAAGTTGGAATTGTGTGGTGTAGCAAAAATTTTAAAGAAGCTACAGACAGTTTTGTCGGGGCAGCATTTTGAGCTGAAGGTGGATGAAAAATCTTTGGTTCAGATGATCAATACACCTAGTCTTCCAAATGCTCCAATGACTAGGTGGGTGGCATTTATTCAACATTTTTCTTTTGAACTGGTACACAAATCAGGCAAAACTTTTACTATGCCTGATAGATTATCAAGGAGGCCACCTACAGGTGAAGATTCTGAGGCTGAAGAGTTTGATGAAGATGTTCCTGTGGTTAGGGCCAGCACTAAGGGTGCTGAATATTTTTCTGACCTCCCCCAAGAGGCTAAACTTGCTGGATCTGATCTTGATTCTGGTGATCAGGATATTTTTGTTGATGAAGATGAGGTTGTTGTTTAGGACAGCTCAAATTTTGAAAATGGTTTTTTTAGTGAACTGGATTCTCACAAGGTTCAGTGGAAATAGAAGGAAGTGCCAAAATTTAAGGATTGATGTCCTGGCTGGGCTGGTCAATTGGGTCATGTTCACTCTGGTGATTTTGATGACAGACTTGTACCCTTGTATGTTGTTTTGTTGGATTTTGAAGATGAGACCTGGGGCCATTCTGGGTTTTATTTTATTATGGTGGAATATATGTTGACCTTGGAGAGGCCAGATAGTTGTGATGATGATACTTGGTTGGCGATTAGGAAGAAGTGTCCTGGATTTTATGAGTCAGGAAGAAGGTTGATGAGGAGAAGGAATCCTAATCCTCAAGTTGTGGTGACTCAGAAGAAGGGTCAAGAAGTTGTGTTGAAGTCTTTGCATGAAGACCTTGGTCATAGAGGTTTTGGGGAGACTTATAGAAGAGTAGCTGACAGATTTTGGTGGCCAGGTATGAAGTTGGCTGTGCAGGGTTGGGTTCAATTTTGTGAAGAATTTCAAAGAAGAAGTCACTTGAAACCTAAAGAGGTGGGCTGTGCTACTGGTGAATCAACTGTTTTTGGAAGAGTCAGTCTGGATGCTGTCCATATTAAAGAGGGAAGGTATATATACTTAATTGTTGCCAGGGATGATTTGTCTGGTTGGGTTGAGGCAGTGCCTCTGGTTAATTTGACTGCCAAGAATGTGGCAGAGTTTTTGATGAAGGAGTGGATTTATAGGTATGGGTTGATGAAGTTGGTGACTGTTGATGGTGGGCCAGAGTTTGGTGCCGAATTTAAAGAAGCTGTGGCTAGTGTTGGCTATAAAGTTAGAGTGACTAAACCTTAGTATCCTGAAGCTGAAGACATGGTTGAAAGAGGCCATCAAGTTATCAAGAATGCTTTGGTAAAGATGTGTGGGGATAGTGCTGAAAAGTGGAGGCATTATTTACGCTTGGTGTTATTTGCTGATAGGGTCACTGTGAAGAAGACAACTGGCTATTCTCCTTATATGTTAATGTTTGGTAAGAAAGCTGTTCTACCAGTGGACTTGGAAGCTGTCTCTTATCTTGGAATTGATTGGGATAATGTGCACTCAACAGAAGAATTGCTCTTTGCCAGGATGCAACAGTTGGAATGTAGAGAGGAATTTCAAGAGAAGGCATACTCTAGAATGATGAAGATTAGGAATCAATCAGTCAGATACTGGGACAAGAAGTTGGCTCATAGACTCAGGAATCCCTTGAAACCTAGTTGTTTGGCCATGGTGTATAATAGAAATTTGGAGAGTCAGTGGGAAAAATTTTTGCTGACAGATGGAATGGACCTTACAGAGTCAGATCTCAGGTGTCTGGAGGCTCTTATCTTTTTCAAGAGTTGGATGGTGCAGTCTTAAAGAAGAGAGTGGCTGCAGACCAGGTGAAGAGGTTCTATTCCAGAGGCACTAGACATGTAGAAGATTGACTCCACAATGAGGATAAACTATGGAACATTCTTTAATTTTTTGAATTTTTGGTGTTGCAGAGCAACTTTTGTGTTGGAAACTTTTTGTTAGAAGGTACCCATGGGTGGGGCTTCTAGATTTGATCTTGGAAAGTGTAGGGGTAACTGATGGGCTGGCTGCTCTGTAGAACAGTTACCCCAGATTGTCTGTTTCAAACCCTTTCTCTTAATTTTTTTGAACCCTAGTATTGGTTTCTTTTCACAGGTTTTAGTCCTATATGACTTTAAACTGGAATTTCCTTTGGTTTTCAAGTGCTGGACTCTTCACTCTTATCAGTTTCAGTTTATTGTTTTGGATTTTGTGTTTTTGTTAGAAGGTACCCAGGGGGGGCTTCTAGATTTTATTTTGGCAAGTGTGGGGGTAACTGATGAGCTGGCTGCTCTGTAGAACAGTTACCCCAGAATGTCTGTCTCAAGTCTTTTGTTTTTACTAGTTGAATTCTAGTTCTTTTGTTAATTATTCAGGTTTCAAGTCCACTATGACTTTAAACTGGTTTGGGACTGGCTTCTTTATCTTTGGTTTTTTTGGGTTAGTGGTGGATCACTGGTGTTCTCCCATCATTTTTACTTATTGGAGGGAGCCCACCCAGTGATCATTTCTATGGACGGGATGTTCTCTTACCGGTTGTTCTCTTAATCTGAACCATCCATGGAGCTGGAATTTCTTTGATCTTTTAGTTATGATTTTTCTAGATAGTAGTTTCAGATTATTTTCTTTTTTTCTCTTTTTTTCTTTTAATTTTTTATGGGTGTTGTTAAAATTATAAAACCAAAAATATAGGGTGTTACCATATCAGGGTCACCTGGATGTGAGCAAGCATTGGTGGGGAAAGGCTCATCAATTGGCCGGGCAATGCTATTTTATCATTGTATTTTATTTTATTTTCATTTTCATTAATGTTATTTTTTATTTTTTATTCTCATTATTACCCTTAATTTATGTTTCTTATTTCAAATCTTATAAATTATTTAAGGTGTATCCACATCAAGTTGCACTTGGATGTGGGCAAGGTATCAGAGGATCAGCTCATCAATTGGCTCGGGGATACCATTTGTATTATTTTTTATCTTTTATTTTATTTCATTTATTTTTATTTTATTTTTAAATTTTAAATTTTAGTATTTTAGTAGACTTTTTTTTTTAAAAAAAATTAGAATTTATAGTTATTAATTTTTTTTATATTTTATTTATTATTATGTTTTTAATCTTTTTGCAGGAGCTCAATGTCTGGATGATGAAGTTTCTGGAGGCTGGTCCAGATTATGATGTTGTTTTTGTTTTTTGTTGGGGTTGTGGGAAGCGCTATGTTCTTTGAAGTGCATCCTGCTGGAGAGATTATATGGATTATAATGGGCAGGAATGGGTTTGGATGGAAGTTCAGAAGAGGAAGAAGAACAGGCAGGAATGGATTGTTGTAAGGTGTGCTTGATGATCCTAGACATCTTCCAGTGGTTTTCCAATAGTTGTTTCCTCAAGTTTTCTCAAAGTCATTTAATGGTCCATGGAGGGCAATGGCTTTCAGCATGTTGGAACACATGGTGCTGAGGTGTTTTTTCATGTCTCCATAATCCAGGGTCAAAGATGTTTCTAGAGGCTGGCCAACTCCAATAGTAGATTCAGGAGGAGGGGTGCCAACTAGACAAGAAGAATTGGATCAGTAATTATTTTTGTTGAAGAAATTGGATGAATTAATTTGGTACTTACAGATTGGAAGCTCATCGAATTTTTAAGCAGCTGGAATTTGGATCTCTGATGATTTTGGAATGGTCAGAGTGGGTGGATCAACCAGGGAAAGATATGGATTCTCTTGGTCTTCCTCTGAAAGGTTTTGAGAATGTGAACTAGTAGGCTAATGTTCCTGGGGCCTAGCTGGAGTAGCAGGTCTGTTGTTGCTGTTGTTAATATTTCTGCTTGATTCAGTTGGATGAGGTGCTGGTGATGGAGTACCAGGGTTGTTATAAGACAGGGCAGGAGAGGGCGATCTGGAAGTGGATTGATCTCTTCTGGGTGATGCTTTTGAAGGAATGGAACTTCCAGAAGAATAGTTGGCTGACAGAGGAGAGGTGTAGTTATGTTTCCTTAACTGGGGGCAAAGTTGTTGCTTTGGTGCAGTGTTGGATGCTCTAGTTTTTTCCTGGGGTCCTCTGGAAGGTCTCCTAGAAGTTTGAGAAATTTGGGTATTTTTGGATCCTGGAGAGGTTTTCTGCATTGCTATGGGAGCAGTGGGAGGTGGTTGCGTGGAGTTGTTTTTGTTGATTGGAGGAATTTGGATGTTTTCTGGTTGTTTTTGGAGGTTTTGAGCCTGATTTTCACTGTCTAGTGAGGCGGGCGGTCCGCCCGATGTCAGATGGGCTGCCTGGATGCGGTCTAAAAGCCTAGGAGCTGATTTGGAAGCTTTTGGAGCTAATTTAGAAGAGATAAAAGCTGTTTCTTGGGAAGTTAACGCATGACTTTTTGGGAGAGTTCTGGAAACTGAGCTTCTGGATCTTCTGGAAGGAGCAGAAGATAGAGAGGAAAAGGAAGGACCAAGCTCTGGGGATCTGGTAGGGGATCTGGAGATGTATTTGTGAGAAGGAGAAGGCGGAGGAATAGGCTAGTTGGCGTCTCTGTCACATCTTTTCTTTTTTGAATAGCAAGAGTCACAAGCCCTGTTGTAGAATTTGGATTCAGGATTTGGAAGAGTGAATTTGCAAGGTCTGCACATGTGGATGCACTGTTTGCAGGCATAGTCCTTTGGAGAAGTGAAGCAAGGAAGAGTAGAGGGGTCAACATCAGGGGATCCAGCCATGATCTGTGGTGAGAAAAGATGATAGAAAGAGATAAGAAGGAGATTTTTGACAGTGATGAGCAGATGATGAAGTGAAGGTGGAAGTTCAGCAGTTTGGCTGTAGGTGTTTTCTGTATGAAATTGGCTGCATTTATTTTATGCAAAACTCTGTCAGTCCTCCAAGACTTTAAACTGGCTGGTTTCAAGAATAGTCCATCAAGACTCTAAACTGAAAAATCTATGGTTTCAAGATTAGTCCCCCAAGACTTTAAACTGAGGATTGTTTGATGGTGTAGTCCCCCAAGACTATAAACTGAGGAATGGGTTTAAAAGATTTGCCGAGGGTATCCACAGGGGGAGCCTCTGAATTTAGCAAAGGCAAGTTTGGGGGTAATTGATGGGCTGGTAGCTCTATTCACAATTACCCCAGAATGTTAGTTTTTTCTCTGTGTCTTAATGTGGTTGATCTCTGGTTCTGGGTTTATGATTTAGGTTTTTGAGTCCCGCAAGACTTTAAACTGAGGGTTTTTGAGTCCCCCAAGACTTTAAACTGAGGGTTTTTGAGTCCCCCAAGACTATAAAATGAGGATGGTCCCCCAAGACTTAAAACAGAGGGTTGTTTGTAGTTACATCCTATAGAGGGTGTGGTCAATTTTTCTTTTCTGAATCAAACTCAAGTACTAGTGGAATTACAGAGGGAATCAAGAGATGAAATGAAGTGTTCAGAATTAGCCTTGAACTGGTGAATGAGGTGTCTTCTGTTCTCAATGTCCTGTGTATCTCTAGCAGGAGTGGATTGGAAGTAGTTTAGCAGAAGGTGTTTCTGTTGAGATGTGTGTTGTTGGAACTTGGCCTTAATGGTAGGAAAGTGGTTTGGTTTTGTTGGTTCAATGGATCCTACATTGTTATCATCATTGTCAGAAGATGAAGGAACTGAGAAGTCATCAGTTTCATAAAGTGGAAAGAAGAAAAGGTAGTTTTTACCATCAGATGGACCAGGGATGGTGGAACTTGTTGTTTTAGTGGTTTTGGCACTCTTCTGGGAAGGGTGTAGCTTTTTGATTAATCTGGGAATTAAGATGGATGGCCCCAATCCTTTGGTTCTGGTAAAAGATGGACCAGGTTGAGGTGGAGGTGAAGCTGTTGCAGAAGATAATCGACCAGGTCTGTAGCAGGACTTCTTTCTGGAGTGGCAGAAATCACAGGACGTTCTGTATGGGTGGACAGGAGGTGTGATGGTGCAGATGAAATTATTTTCAATGCAGTATTGGCTAGGACCCATTTCAGAGGCAGATTTAAGAAGAAGGTTAAACATGGTTATTTGATGAAGAAAGAATGTGGACATTCTTAATTGGAGAGAGTATGTGGTCTTTAAACATTGGCAGGGGCCTTGGTTGTGTGTTTTGGCGCTGTTTGTGCATGTCTTAATTGACATCTGTTGAAGAATTGGGTATTTTTCTGGTTTTATTCCGTGGATATTGGGTCTGCAGGTATGTGGGTACTACCTTTGGATAGTTCCGGTTTTTCTATATATTTCATGTCTTGATAATATTTTTCATATTCTAAGTTTTAAGGGGTCAATTCCTCATTCTTCAGTTACAAAAGATAGCTGTTTAATTTTTTTTTTGTATTTTACGGTGTGGTAGCCTAAAGTTTAGTATGGCACCTAAATACGTAAATGGAGTTATTACGGTGTGCAAGATTGGCATTATTATTTTTTATAAAAGGGTTTTATTTAATTTATTTGAGTTTTAAATATGAAGAAATTAGTTAAAAGCAAATGCCTACGCAAAAACAATTTATTTTACGGTCTGAAAAGTTTATAAGTATCAAGTCGAGTCACTCAAGAACCTTGGGAAATTTTTCCAGAATTTTTACTATTTTTCTTATATTTTTAAATGAATTTTAAAGATTTATAGAAATATTTACGCTTTTAGAAATTACTTAAATTTGATGAATTTTCACAGGGTGATTAGAGCTGCGCAGGCTACGAAAATTAGTTTGGAATGTAAAGAAGAAGTGGCTCTATTATGTGTAATTTTTCTAGATTTTTTATTACAGTTTTAAAGGTTCTAATTGAGTCCGGACGGACTCCGTACATACTCCACTTGGACTCCGTACAGGCTCCGTATGGGCTCTGGATTGACTCTGGCTGAGATCTGGAGGGGAAACTTAGGCACGTGACTAGGTATACTTAAGAGCCTCTCAGACTCGAAATTGGGCATCATCTTACAATCATCAGACATCATACAGCTTAAATCTTTAACCACCACGGTCTCATTTTTTATTACTCAACAAATTCAATAAAATTGTAATACCCTTATAACTTTATATTTTATATATAACATTTTAGAAATACTACTCAACAATTTAAATCACACTTCATACAGGGTATCTTTAGAAAGGTCTTCATCATTGGGACTTGATTATTGCTGTCTCATAAAAATTCAAATTATTATAAAAACATAAAAGTCAATCTTTTCAGATCTTTCACTGGTACACCTTAATTGTTGTTATCAGTATTTCTTTTCTCAACAGCCACTTTTATTTAAATCTCAATAAGCGTTAATTATTTTAGAGTTTCATTATTTTTATCAATCAGATCCAAGTAGACTGGTTAGCTTAGTGATTTAGAATTCCCATTTTGTTATTTTTATTGGAAGGAGGGGGTTTTCAACTAAATCCACATATCTCCTCCAGATTCTGCTTACAGAAAGGCAACTGTAAAAGTTTACCTTACCATATTTGGGGCCCAACGTGGGGTTTGATTTCTCTAGCTTTCTTTAAAGACTTACTTGGATCAAGAACATTCTTAGCCTGCAAGAGGCTTATTTTCTGGAACTCTAATTGGATTTTTGTTATTGGCCTGCAAGAGGCTTGTTATGTTAACGGTTGTTAACGCTTTTCTTATGTTTTGGGATGTCTTCTACTATTGGAACTGCTGTGTTGGCTGCTGGTGTACTTGTTAGGGCATCAGTAAGGATTGTATCTTGGGTTGGGCCCAAGTTTTCTGGAGATGATTTAGAAGGATTTTTACATAGGTATGAAACTGCAGCTGCTATTGATGGTGCTTTACCTTTGGATATGGTTAAGCAGATTAAGTTTTTTATTTTGGACAGAGAGGTGGAAAAGGAGGCTATTTCTATGGATGGTTATAAAGATCAAGATTGGAGAAAGCTCATGATGTAAATGGAAAAAAGGTGGCCAAAAGTTTATTCATTGGAGGATCTAAAGGATATATCTAGGAAATGGGAATCAAAAGGTGGTGTAACATCTCTGCATCAGTATCATCAGTTTATGGTTGAATTTCAGGTGGTTCTGGATTATTTGTGGGAGTATGAAATTTTATTTCATGATAATGCATCAAAGTATGTTTTTTGGGATGCTATGGAGGAAAAGGTTAAGAAAGATGTTTTGATGGTGCTTATTAATGCGAATTTAATGAAGGACCTCCCAGATGGAGAAACTAGGATTCCTGGTATGGAGGTGCTAAAGAAGGCTATTTTAGAACATCTGGATACTCATAATTCTGTTGATTTGGACTCTGGAAAAGAGGTTTTTCTTGCTCAAGAGATAGAAGAGGGCGGTTTAGAAGAATTAGCTTCTGTTGAATTTTTGGAATCAGCCATTCCTGAAGATTTTGTCCAGCCTGAAGATATTATTTTTGTTAACAATTCTGTTGGGAAAGAAGAGATTTTTGAAGATGAAGATATTGTTGTCATTAATGACAAAATTTAGGATGATGGGGATAATTTTGTGTTGAATGATTCGAAATCGGATTTAGAGGATTTCTTGCCTCAGGTTTTGTCTTTAGAAGCAGAGACTGTCTGCAATGAAGATATGGATATGGTGGATTTGTTACAATCTCAGGGAGATATTGTTAAGGAGGATATGGTTTTTCCTGCACTAATAAAGAGTGTAGTGGCATTTGATAATAGAGTGCATAAATTGGATGCACTCATATTTTAGAAAAGGATTGTTTATTTTTTATGTCCAATGGTAGGACAAATTATGGGGGTTTATTTTTGGGTTTTATGGAATCGGTGGATAAGCCCTTGGGGCAAAATTATGGATTATCTCCAGGGGATATCAAGAATTTAATTCCCCCAAAATGAGGATAAACTACCTAAACTGGGCTGAAATTTTCTTTTATCGTTATGTCTTCAATTTATTCAGGATTCAAATTATTATGGAAGCCCTCATTTTTTGGGCTAGCTGGGGCTGATCACTCTAATGTTGTAATCTCTCCTCAGGATGAGATCCTGGATTGCAATAGGTCAGCTCACTTGGAGATAATTCAAGTGGATTCTCAATTATTTTCTGTTAATATTACTTTGGAGTGCAAATACGTTTTGGACTTTTCTATATGTTTATTGGATTTACCCTGTTTTTCTATTAAATTTAAAAATGGTGAAAAAGGCAAAATGGGCCAAATTAGGTTGGATAAAAATTGGAAGGGTATGTTTGATGACCTCCAGAAAGAGGGTAAACTGCTAAAATCTCATCAAAATCCAATAAAAAATCTCGGTATAATAAAAACACAAAAAAAATAATTTTTGTGAAAATTCATTTCCAGACCTCCAGCAAGAGGTTAAACTGCAAGTATCTCCTTCTATTATGTTTTATGACCTCCAGAAGGAGTGTAAACTGCAAAAATAACATCAAAATCCAATAAAAAA
Organism: Hemileia vastatrix; assembly: GCA_030280995.1. NCBI lineage: Eukaryota > Fungi > Basidiomycota > Pucciniomycetes > Pucciniales > Zaghouaniaceae > Hemileia > Hemileia vastatrix. The sequence goes on along the minus strand of JASXTE010000003.1, from coordinate 36,011,588 downwards.
TCTCAGTATAATTAAAACTCAAAAAAATAATTTTTGTGAAAATTCAATTCAGGTTCTCCAGCAAGAAGTTAAACTGCCAAATTTCTTTACGGGTTATTTACTGTTGGATAAGGGAAGCAAAGGTGTTGGAAAATCTTTTTATAAATTAGACGAGGGAAAGGAGAAAAGGGTAAAATTTAAAAATGAAATAAAATATTTTTCTAATTTTTCTTATTCCAATTCTGACGATGAAGAAGATTCATTTGATGAAATTTTTAATGGCGATACAAAATTAAATGTTTTACCTCAAGTTTATTTAGATGTGGATGCAGCTAAATATAAGAAAGTAGCAAATAAAGTTTGACCTATTAATGAACCGCTACCTGCCAAATTAAATCCACCCTTGAGAAGAACAAGGTTATCAAGAGATCCTTATGAAAGTCCCTTGGTAAAGAATCTGCCTGAATTTTTGGAGACGTCAAGAATCACTTTTGAGAGACTGGGTGTTGTTAATTTTGGACCTGATGGTTGGTTGTCTGGAGAAGAGAAGAAGTTGTTGTTGGATGTGATGGTCAAGCGAGAGAAGGCCATTGCTTTTGTAGAAGAGGAGAGGGGTGTGTTGAAGCATTCCTATGGGGAGCCTTACAAGATTCCTGTGGTATGTCATGAACCGTGGCAGCAGAAACCGATTCCTATTCTGGCTGCATTAAAAGAAGCCTATATTGAAGTTGTCAGAGAACGGATACGTACTGGACTGTATGAGCAATCATTGTCAAGTTATTCTGGTCCGGTATTTTGTATCATGAAACCAAATGGCAAGCTTAGAGTTGTTCATGATCTTAGGGAATTAAATAGGGTTACAATAAAGGATGCTGGGATACCACCTAGTGCTGAGGAGTTTGTCGAAGCATTTTCAGGGAGAGTGTGTTATGGTTTGGGAGATATTATGGGTGGATATGATGAGAGAGAGTTACATCCAGACTCAAGGCCTCTCACTACATTCGATACGCCACTAGGACGTTTACAGTTAACAAGATTACCTCAAGGAGCAACAAATTCGGTTGCAGTTTATCAAGCTCAGATGGCTTGGATCCTTCAAGATGAAATTCCACAATATGCTGGAATCTTTATAGATGATGGAGGAATTAAGGGACCAACAACCGACTATGATAACCAGGTGTTGGAAGAGAATCTCGGGATACCCAAATTCATTTGGGAGTTTGCAATTACTTTAGAAAGAATCTTGTTTTGAATTGAAGAGGCTGGTTTAACTATTTCAGGTTCAAAATTTTCATGTTGTGTGCCAGCCTTAGAAATATTAGGCCATGTGGTATGTAGAGAGGGTAGGATTATGTCCAAGAAGAAAGTTAACAAAATTCAGTCCTGGCCAATACCCAAGAATATGACCAAAGTCAGAGGGTTTTTAGGCATTTGCGTATATGTTAGAATGTTTATTAAGGACTTTTCTTCATTGGCAGCTCCATTGAGACGGTTAACGATAAAGGATGCAGACTGGGAGTGGGATGAAGAGTGTGAGAAGGCGTTTGTGAAGTTGAAGGAGGTTGTGGGGAAGGATTTAGTCCTGCACAAGTTGGATTATGGAAAAGATGCTGGCAGAATTTATTTAGCAGTTGATTCAAGTCAGGTTGCAGCTGGGGCGGTTTTGTCTCAGATGGATAAAGCTGGTTACATCAGGCCAGTTAGGTATGAATCTGTAGTATTTACTGAGGTCGAATCAAGATATTCTCAACCGAAATTGGAATTATGTGGTGTGGCAAAAATACTGAAGAAAATTCAGCATATTTTGTGGGGGCAACATTTTGAGTTGCAAGTGGATGCGAAATTGTTAATCCAGATGATTAATTCCCCAAGTTTACCGAACGCACCCATGACGAGATGGGTAGCTTTTATTCAACATTTTTCGTTTGATTTAGTTCATAAGCCTGGCAAGACTTTTACTATTCCAGATGGTTTATCAAGGAGACCACCCACTGAAGAAGATTCAGACTCAGAAGAGTTCAATGAAGATATACCTATTATAAAAGCCAGCACTAAAGGAGCTGAAGACTTTCAATACCTCCCCCATGAGGTTAAACTGGCAGGATTATTGTGTTTAGATTATGGTGATGAAGACCTCCACCAAGAGGATAAACTGGAAAATAGTTTTTATGTTAATAAAGGTGTTGGAAAAGGTGTAGATAAATTCGGTAGAAAGGAGGTAGAAGAAGATGTGGTGTATGTAGAGGAAGATGGATTGGTAGTGTGGGATATTAGTAAGTTAAGGAATAATGTATATGTTGGAGAATTAGAGAATTTAAATAAAAAGTTGGATAAAGAGAAAGAGGTATTTTCAAATACGGTTTACAAAGGATCCAAAGGTTCAGAAGAAAAATGTTGACATAGCTCAATTAAAGATTTATTTAGGGGTCAACAATTATTGGCTCATTCATGTGCAGGTGATATTGGTGATAGAGAAGTCCCTATTGATGTTATATTAATCGATTTTCAAGATGAAGTCTGGGGTCAGACTGGTTTTTATTTTTTGTTAGTCAAATATTTGTTGACTTTAGAGAGGCCAGAAGATTGTGAAGACAATGAATGGGTGGCTATCAAGAGGAAGTCATCTATGTTTTACCTATCTGGTTGACGTTTAATGAGGAGAAGGTATCCAAATCCTCAATTAGTTATAACTCAACAGAAGGGGCAAGAATTAGTTTTGAAATCACCCCATGAAGATCTTGGGCATAGAGGCGTTGGAGAGACGTTTAGAAGAATTTCTGAAAGATTTTGGTGGTCTGGCATGAAGATGGCTGTTAAACAGTGGGTTCAGTCATGCAAAGAATGTCAAAGACAAATTTATTTAAGGTCAAAAGAACCTGGACGCGCGACTGGTGAATATACGCCCTTTGGAAGAGTTAGTTTAGATGCCGTTAATATAAAACAGGGACGATATAAATATTTAATTGTGGCCAGAGATGATTTATCTGGTTGGGTAGAGGCAGAGCCTCTTATTAATTTAACTGCCAAAAATGTGGCAGAATTTTTGTTGAATAATTGGGTATATAGGTATGGGGTGATGAAGTTGGTGACGGTAGATGTAGGTCCTGAATTTGGGACAGAGTTTGAAGAGGCCGTATTGAAAGTTGGATCAAAGGTTAGGGTAGCAACCCCATATTATCCTGAAGCTGAAGGCATGGTTGAAAGAGGGCATCAAGTTATTAAGGATGCTTTAGTTAAAATGTGTGGGACAAGTGCCGAAAAGTTGAGGCACTATTTACCTTTAGTTTTATTTGCTGATCGAATCACTGCCAAAAGGATGACCGGATTTTCACCTTATGAACTTGTTTTTGGACAGAAAGCAGTTTTACCGGTTGATTTAGAAGCTGAATCATATCTTGGAGTTGACTGGTACACGGTCAAAACTACAGATGAATTATTGTGTGCAAGAATGATGCAGCTAGAAAAGAAAGAAGAATATTTAGAAAAGGCATATTCGCGGATGATGAAGATCCGAAATCAATCAGTCAGATATTGGGATGAGCGGTTGGCACATCAATTAAGGAAACCTTTGAACCCAGGTGATATGGTCCTGGTGTATAATAGAAGTCTAGAGAGTCAATGGGGGAAAATGTTTGCAGATAGGTGGAATGGACCGTATAAAATCAAAGAGAAAGTTTCCGGCAGTTCATATGTGTTAGAAGAGTTGGATGGAGTTGAATTGAAGAAGAGGGTAGCGGCCAATCAAGTGAAACGGTTCTATCCTAGAGGCACCAGGAGTGCCAAAGTCTACCTCCGCAATGAGGATAAACTATGATATCGACAAAATTTTATGGATTCTTCTGCAATGAGGATAAACTATGATGTTTATTAAAATCTTATCAACCTCTGCAACGAGGATAAACTATCTTTTTTTATCCAAAATACTTTACTGTCGTTACACTGCATATGGGCGACGAAGCTGTGATGAAACTTAACGAAATGCAAGAAAACCTTCTTTGAAATTTTCAAAATTTAAAATTCTTAAAATATGGGTAAAGATAGTGTTGGAAAACTTTAAAAATTTATTGGAAGAAGTGTTCACAGGGGAACCTTCTTAATTTAATATTGGCAAGTGTGGGGGTAATTGATGGGCTGGCTGCTCTATACACAATTACCCCATAATGTTCGTTTCCAAAATTTTCCCTGTTTCTAGTTGAATCCTGGCTTTGTCTTTTAATTATAGGAAGTCCACTAAGACTATAAACTGGAACAAATCAAGAGACACCGCTCTCAACGTCGGATTCAAGATTCTTTTTATTTTATTTTGTTTTTGATTTTTTTATGTTAGATTGTGATTTCTTTTCTTTAATATATATTATGAATTATTGTAAAGGTGATGCTCACTGGTGGTCTCTAATCATTTTTATAAATTGGAGGGTGCCCACCCAGTGATCATCATTATAAAAATTATCTTCTAAAAACTTTCATTTATTTTCTTTCTTTTCAATTTCTCAAAATTGTGTAACCACATCAAGTTGCACTTGGATGTGGGTATGATGTCGAGGGTATGACTCATCAAATGGCCGGGGGGCATCTTTTAAAAATTTTTATTTTGAAATTTTATTATTATTATTACTTTTTTTATCTTTCTTTTCACATTTGTTTATCTTTCTTTAAAAATTAAATTTTAACTTTTATTTCAAAACTATCTTTTCTAAAATCTTTTATTATAAATTTAAAAAACTAAAAAAATAAAAAAAAATAAAATAAATAAAAATAAAATAAAAATAAAATAAAATAAAATAAAATAAAATAAAATAAAAATAAAATAAATAAAAAAAAATAAATAAAAATAAAAATAAAAATAAAATAATAAAATAAAAAAAATAATTAATTAATTAAATCAAAATTATTATTATATTTCTTAGTTTATTTTTCAGTCTTCATTCTTTTTAGTTTTATTCATTTAGTTTAGACAGGAAACAGGGTCTAGGGGAGCTCAAAACCTATGGGATTTTACTTCAAGACATCTGTTAGTCCTCCAAGACTTTAAACTGGCTACTGTTCAAGACTTTCCTTAAAGTCTTATACAAATTTAGGAGCTGTTAGTCCTCCAAGACTTTAAACTGGCTATTTTTCAAGACTTTCATTAAGGATAATTTTATTTATCTTGACATCTGTTAGTCCTCCAAGACTTTAAACTGGCTACTTTTCAAGATGTTCTTTAAGTTTTTTTTTTTTTACGAATTTTGGAGCTGTTAGTCCTCCAAGACTTTAAACTGGCTAATTTTCAAGACTGTCATTAAATATTTTATATTGGAGCTGTTAGTCCTTCAAGACTTTAAACTGAATTTCAAGGATGTTCAAGATTTTATGGATATTTTTGGAGACGGATTTTTTTATTTTTAATTTTATCAATCAGTTGTTAGGTCCACCAAGACCTTAAACTGGACTATTATGAAGTTGTTAGGTCCACCAAGACCTTAAACTGGACTATTATCAAGTTGTTGGGTCCACCATGACCTTAAACTGGATTTCTTATCAATCAAATGTTTGGTCCACTATGACATTAAACTGGATTATCAAGTATATTCAATCTTTGGTCAAGCCTAGGCCTTACTTAGGAATATTTCAAGTTATTTATGCACTTAAACGATCTTTGGTCCACCAAGACCATAAACTGGCAATTGATTATATGTTTGGTCCACCAAGACTTTAAACTGGAATGTCAATCTTGTTTGGATAACTCAATTCAATCTTTTAATTTATCACTGTCCACTAAGACTTTAAACTGGTTATTCAATCATTTCTGGAATTGGGTGCTGATAAGCTTTAGGAGGTTAAAATTTTAGGTGGTGATGATGCTAAGGAAAGCATAATGGTTAATTAAGTGAAATTTGTGGCGCTTTAACATGGTCTAAAGTTAATATTATTATTGGAAGCCTGGAAAAAGTATTTTATGGGTTTGCTGTATAGCAAAGTTTGAAAATTGTGATGAAGGAATCAGAAGTTAGGATGGTAGTTGGATTTTAGGGAAATATTTTATTTAGTGCCTCAGTGTTAGGCCATTTTTGGTGTGAAGCTTGGAGGACTTTATGGCGAGATTGGAATCAAAGAATTCGGCTCAGTGTGGGGCCGTATGAGGTTGGAATCAGGAGTATTTGGCTCATAGGAAGATCCACTCTCTCAATGCTGTGACAAGAAGGAAGACTGGTATATGGGAGTCTGAAGGGATTCAAACCTTGCTCTCAGAAGTGGAATCATCACAAGATTTCTTTTATTTTATATTATATCAAGCCAGAGAAGAAGAAACAACGTTTTTATTTTAAAAAAATTAAAAGAAGACCAGCTAAAACAAATTTATCAAATCATTTTATTAGAAAAGATAATTCTTTTGGAATTGCTCAATCACTTATGCAAAGTTTTAAGAATGGGGACATTCTCAATTGGAGGGAGGATGTGGTAGCCTAAAGTTTAGTATGGCACCTAAATACGTAAATGGAGTTATTACGGTGTGCAAGATTGGCGTTATTATTTTTTATAAAAGGGTTTTATTTAATTTATTTGAGTTTTAAATATGAAGAAATTGGTTAAAAGCAAATGCCTACGCGAAAACAATTTATTTTATGGAGAAAACTTATTTTTACGGTCTGAAAAGTTTATAGGTATCAACTCGAGTCACTCAAGAACCTTAGGAAATTTTTCAGAATTTTTACTATTTTTCTTATATTTTAAATGAATTTTAAAGATTTATAGAAATATTTACGTTTTTAGAAATTACTTAACTTTGATGAATTTTCACGGGGTGATTAGAGCTGCGCAGACTACGAAAATCAGTTTTGAATGTAAAGAAGAAGTGGCTCTATTATGTGTAATTTTTCTAGATTTTTTATTATAGCTTTAAAGGTTCTAATTGAGTCCGGACGGACTTCATTTGGACTCCATACAGACTCCGCTTGGACTCCGCTTGGACTCCGGACAGACTCCGTACGGGCTCCGGATTGACTCTGGCTGAGCTCTGGAGGGGAAACTTAGGCACGTGACTAGGTATACTTAAAAGCCTCTCAGACTCGAAATTGGGCATCATCTTACAATCATCAGACATCATACAGCTTAAATCTTTAACCACCACGATCTCATTTTTTATTACTCAACAAATTAAATAAAGTTGTAATACCCTTATAACTTTATATTTTATATATAACATTTTAGAAGTACTACTCAACAATTTAAATCACACTTCATACAGGGTATCTTTAGAAAGGTCTTCATCACTGAGACTTGATTATTGCTGTCTCATAAAAATTCAAATTATTATAAAAACATAAAAGTCAATCTTTTCAGATCTTTCACTGGTACACCTTAATTGTTGTTATCAGTATTTCTTTTCTCAACAGCCACTTTTATTTAAATCTCAATAAGCGTTAATTATTTTAGAGTTTCATTATTTTTATCAATCATATCCAAGTAGACTGGTTAGCTTAGTGATTTAGAATTCCCATTTTGTTATTTTTATTGGAAGGACGGGGTTTTCAACTAAATCCACATATCTCCTCCGGATTCTGCTTACAGCAAGGCGACTGTAAGAGTTTACCTTACCATAACGGGCTAACCTTAAGTCTTAGGGTTAAGTACTTAGTACCATCAAATAGGGCTAATTTAGCTCTATATTTCATGTCACAATGTTGTTATAGTGAAATTCCGTGTTTTAAAGGTTTTAGTAGTTGTAGCTAATTTTTCCAAGTAGATTAGGTGTTTTTATTGGTTTTCTGGCTTCAGGGATGCCGGGCCGCTTCAGGCAGCACCTCCAACTTCAGGCGGCCTGCCCGCCTCTGTTTTAGAAGGTTGGGGAGCGCTTCTGCAGTTTTTTTATTCAATTTGACTGGTACAGGCACCAAAAATTGTTGGTGTGCATGGGTCTTAGATAGTGGTCTGTGTGTACATAGTGAATAAGACAGTTTGGGGCAAGTTTAATTATCATAAAACCATCTGGAGGTGATATCCTTGTTCCTCACTCAGTTTTCACTGTTTTTGGCCACAATTGGCTCTGTTTTTTGCAAGGTTAGTTCTTCATTTAACTCAACTTTGGCAACAGGTTCTCTGGTATAGTCTTGCAAGCTATATCAAGTATTATTTCTTTCTCTGGTGTGGATTTGCAGCCTACATCAGGTATCTTTGCTTTCTCTGGTGTGGAAATTGGTCTACATTTCAGTTCTTTGGTCTGGTAGTCTGTCTGAGGACTACTTTCTTGGCTCATCAAGCAGTCAAGTGTGTTGAAAAGGGACTATAGCAAACAGGAACCAACTTACTTTAGCAAGTAAATCTCACTCTATTTTTCTAAAGGGACAGGGGATTTTCTCTCTGGTTTTTCTCCAACTCCCTTGGTCAAGGCCTATAGCTAGTACTATAGGATCGTCTACACCCGCCAGTTTAAAATTTTATCAATTTTATTCGGATTAGTTCCTAACCCGTTTCCATCTACTTCATGTCCTAAAAATAATAACTCATTTTACGCCCATATGCACTTTTTTTATTGACAAGATGAAATTTTCTTCTTCAAGTAATTTAAGTATTGTATGAATATCACAAAGATGTTGTTTGATGTTAGTAGAATAGATGATAATATTTTCTAAATAAAGCAAAGTGCATCTATCAATAACTATTTTTAATATTTTGTTCATTTATGATTGAAAAGTACCGGGTGCATTACACAAACCAAATGGCATTACATTCCAATCATAATGTCCTTTTTGGAAGGTAAAGGCTGTTTTCTCCTTTGAGTCTTGATGCATAGAAATTTTCCAGAAACGACTCTTCAAGTCCAAGGTTTTGAAGAATTTTGCTCCATTAAGAAATATGTATGAATTGTCAATCCTTGGTAGTGGTTAAGCATTCTTTTTTTTAATGTGTTTAATGGTTTGTAATCCACAAAAACTCTGTTTGTTCCATTGGATTTTTTAACAATTATTAGGGGGGACAGCCAAGGTGAGCCTGATTCTTCTATAATTACTTTTTTTAGACCTTCTTCAATAAAGTAGTCAATTATTTTGCTTTTGGCTGGATTATGAGGGCCTCCTTTACATTTGATTGAAGCAGTGTCACCAGTATCAATTTTGTGATTGAATCTAGAATCCAATCGTAGAATTACCTCTTCCTCAAAACACAAAGGTGCCATATTTTTTGCTAAAGTGAGGACCTTATTTTCATATTTAAAATTATTATTCTCCTCATTTATTAAATAAAAAGGACTTGCTGGATTTATTACACTAGATCTTCCTGTGTTATCCTTGACTTGAATATTATTTTGTTTTGAATCTTATTTCTGCATCATATTTTTGAAGCCAAGATATTCCCAATACCAATTCAAAGTCTTGTAGTGGGAATATAACAAAATTTTACATCATAAAAAGATTCCCACAATTGAAATTTATTATTTTTGTCCCAAATATTTCTTTAAGTGCTCCATCAGTAAATTTCATGTGTCAAAAATTTGGTTTATTGACAGGTCCTTTGAGAAAAAAAGCTACCTTTGGGGCTATATAATTTGCTGCTGCTCCTGAATCTACTATGGCAAGTATATTTCTTCCTAAAGTTTGTATATTGTATATGGGAAGTGTATTACCGGAATTTCCCATAGTACAGGATTCCATGTGATTTCTTGAAACTTGACTAATTGAAGCTCTTGGTCTGATCTCCAAAAGAAAGATGAGGAATTGAAGTTGGATAGCTTTTCATAGAATTTTTTATTAAAAGCCACAGGATCATGTTCTTTCAGGGTAACGTCTTCTTGTTTTGATTACCAGGTATTTTGGGAATAATAAGATTTAATTTTTCACAAATATGATTATATCTATTTCATTCTATTTTGTCCCCCAGCTTCTCTATGTCTTTTTCAAAGTTTTTTTTTGTACTCTGTGATAGATTAAGTTTCTTTGTTGTGGTTTTGTTATAAGTTTGATCCTTCTTTCCCATCTTTAATTTAAATTTGCAGTCCCAAGCTAAATGTCCGACTTTATGACAGTAGAAACACTCTGATGTGGCCAGGTTAATTACTTCTAGGTTTATAAGGACATGATTTTTGTGTGTAGGCTTTTGTGGGGTTCCTAATTTGAAGTTCCTATTCCACTGTGAAGGTGAACCGTTACTTCTTGATCCAAAATATTTTCCACTACCCTGTATGGGGATTCTTTGGCCATGAGGGCCAATTCTGAGTGGAAGTAAACTTCTTAATCCCCCTGATATTTGTTGATGGGCGGATTCACAATTCTTTGCTGCTTCAAAGATTTGCTCCATGTTTGGTTGATAACAAAAGTCTTGTTGATTGAGTTGTATACAAATCACTTCTGGGAGTTTCTTCTTAAAAAGATGTGTTTTTTTGTTGTTTGAGATTTGAGAGTCAGGGATCTGAACAGCAATATCTCTGAATTTTTTGATGAACTCTTCAATTTTTTCAGGGGTGTAGCCAACTGTATCTAACTTATCTTGTAACTTGTCTTCCTTGAATTTACTCTTGTACTTATTTTCATAGGTGTCTTTAAGGAACTGTCACGCGCCACGTGACACTTGAGGCAAAAGCAGCTCATTAAATCAATAATACAGAGGTCTAAATCCATACTCAAAGAGCAGAAAGCAATTCTCCATAGCAACTGCGATTTTCCTTTGTGTACTCCCTATTCAACCGCGCTAGTCTAAACTCTAAATCTAAATTAGTCAATATCTCAATAGTGTGTCTCAGTCTTTTCTTCAATAAGCGACACACAGCGCATTATTCAATGTAATGGTGCACTAAAAGGTTTATTAAATGTCTGTGAATTATTAAAAGGGGTAGTGAGCATGGACAGAGCAGATAGTGGAGGATTAAGGGGTCAACGGATGTTAGTGAGGAGGGTCCAGGTGTAATGGATGTATTTTAATGGTCTGTGGTGTGTGGAATAGTGGATGGGAATGAAGTTAATGCGAGGAGGAGTAAAGGATATAAAAGGGGTTGGGATTTTGGTTTGATATTCTTTAGAATTAAATTATAAAACGTATTTATAGTTAATAGTGGTAAAAGCTTTAAGTTAAATCATTATTATTGTATCTTTCTTTATTTTCTAAATAATCATTTCTAAATCCTAAATCTTTGATTGTTGAGTTTCCAACCATTGTGAGATCTTAAGAATTTTAATATTACCTTTCAATTATATTAGAATCCTTCTCGAACATAACCAGAAACAGTAGTTCTTCTTTCGAGTCATCTTCAAATCACTTCCTCGAATAATTCCTCTGTGCTTTGAAGAGGTCTCTAAACTCCTCATCTCACTTACAGGAGCATCCTTGACCTTGTGCGTAGGTCGTCCAGTGACAGGAACTCCCATCCTGGAACTGAATTTTCATTACTATTTCTAATTTTATGTAATTAAGATTTCACCTTGCCACAAAGATAGTTCCAGATGATCACCAGCCATTTTTTGATAGGGATTGACTTTGCATGCATAACCCCTTCAAAGTCCAGCAACCAGTATTGGAAATTCTGACCATAGCCCTTGAATTTTTTGGGTTCTAGGCACAGTGAGTGTTCTCTTCCTGATCTAGAATACATTTTTTGTTGGAGATGATCTAATTATTTGTTTTTTAATTTGAGCTGTTCTTACTGTTGTACCACTTTTTCTTTATGTTTCAAGACTTCATCTGTGAGAAATTTGGCTTGTCTGTAGATCTTATTCATGTCAGGGATTATTGCTCCTTACATTTCCTTAAGTGAGATTAAAGTCTTTTTTTATTTATTGGTTTTTAAAGAAAAGAAAAATAGAGTTTTTTACATTTGAAGAAAATTTCGGATCTCAAAGATAAGTACAATGTTTATTTTTTTCTAAGGTTTCAAGCAAGAGCAGCTTGAATTAATTGAGTCAGTAAAACTAAAGCTGTTGAATTAGATACTGATTATTAGTAGCCTTTTTTTTAAGTGAGAAAAGCAATTATAAAAAACTCAAAAATAATTATTTATGATTATTACTGAATCCTTAGTGCGTCAAGGTTAGTAAGTGAAACTAGCTTAGTGTTTATTTCAAGAAATGGTGCACTTTATATATGCACTGAGACACAAAAGGAAAGCAGAGAATACTTATCTGCATATAGTAATTAAAATTGAGAAAAGTCATACATTATTTGAGTAATGAAAGTATTATAAAATATAGTAATTATTATAGAAGATTGGCTATGATTTATTAGAGGTTACAAAGAAGGAAAAGTAAATATTTAGGATAATTGAATGGTAGACTAAAGAGTTGTATTACTAAATATAGTAAGAAGAAAACTTAAGAGCCACATCTTTTCCATTCCTTTATTATTATGTACAAGTATAATAATTACCTTAAGCAGCACTATTGTAATAGTATAATTACCTATTTAATGATAATACTTAACTATCTATATTTTTCCTTTATTAATGTGTTTGTCTCTACTAATAATTCAGTAATCCATAATAATAGTTTGATGTTCCCCTATTTACTAATATCATATTTCTAATAAATTACTAAATCCATAATATCCTCAATGAATTACTTATTTACTTTTCCAACTTACAATTGTATTAGTATAATGATTCTTGCACCTATAATTACTGCACAATTTTTAAATGTAATGGAAAAGTTCCACTATTTGGTGCTCATAGTTTTCCTCTGCAACAAACTGCAGAACTCATGAGAATCAAAAATATGTATTTGTGAGTATCAAGATTTGAAATAGTAAGAACTTTACTTTTGAATATTTTAATTTTTCTGATCACTGATGTTATTTTACTCATTCATTCATCAGAGTCATATTTTACTTAGTGATTTATAAAAAAAAACTCTTGGACTCTTGAAGAATATCACTTCTAGTATAAACTTAGGCCAAAGAAATTACTTGGAAGGTTAGTAAAATTGTTATTCTAGTAGGATTACTAGAAGTTGATAGGTACCTTATTTATTAAGATTAAGGTGCTTCAGCTATGTCTGAGACACCAAATATAAGGCAACTATTCCAACAAATTAGTTACTTTGCAGAACAACTTGCAAGACAAAATGAAGAGATTGCTTACCTATGCTTAGGAAAGAAAAGAATGAATATTACAAAGGTGGTCTTACTCAGAGTTGAACCTCAAAAGTTCAAGGGTTATGGAAACAATATCAAACATTGGCTAATTGAATTCAAAAGTATTCTACAAAAAGGTTCCATTCCCATGGAAAAGTGGTCAACATTAGGTTAAGGATACTTAATTGGAGATGATAAAACTTAGTATTTTCAGTTATTAAATGACAATTGAAAGGTCTCTAATTCTGGGGAGGACTTAAAAGATTATTTAATTGAAAAATACAATCATAAAGTTAAGGTCAATGAGATGCATGATCAATTAAAACATCTAACATATATTGCAGGAAAAATGGAGGAATTGATTACTAAATTTTGTATTATTTCAGGATAGATTCCATTAAAATGATTAGTAAATGAAAAATAATTATATCTTTAAGGATAAACTACCCTTTCATCAGTCAAGGTACACACAGGGTTGAGGGTGATCCCAAAGTAAGTGAGATAAGAAGGAAGATAGAATTCACAAATTTGAAGCACAGAGGAATACTTCAAGGAAGTGATTTAAAGATAGATCAAAGTAACTAATACTGGTTCAAGATAATCTTTGAGAAATAATTAATGTATATGTTAAGGACACTAGCTATTATGGCAAATCTCACAAATGATTGCAACTTAATAATCAAAGGAAAAGATTTATGTATTTTAGGATTTAATGAAATTGATTTATTAAGTAAGAAAAGGACAATTATAAAAATAGCCTAATAAGAGTTTGACTACTATCATAAATATATTATAATTTAATTCTAAATAATGTTGAGCCAAATTAACCCCCTTTAAATATCCTATTCTTCCTTGCACTGATCCATTAATCAAGCAGCCACCCTATACCCACAGACCCATCTAATCCACCCAGGTTCCCATTTACAAGCCATTTAACCTTATAACCCTTCTTCCCTGCTCCCACTTCACAAACCTCCTAATTTACCCTCAGATCCACAATTACCCCCCTTTTTTGAATATTGCCACAACCTTAGCACTAGATTACGTGCACTGGCCTATAATTGAAAAGTATAAGCATCTTTATCATTAGTGTACTTTTTTAAGGTTTGGACAACACAGCTTATTCAAAAACACAATAGAATGCAACTGCCCCAAGGTTGCTTTTTGCGCAACGCTAGTGGAGTTAGAGCTTGAGTGGTGGGGTAATTGAGGTGCTTTTGCTTTGAGTGTCACATAGTGTGTGACAGATGTCTGGGTTTAAAATGCAAGCTCCATTGAGCATGGGAATACTTCATCACAAAAATTTACCATCATCTCTTGTACTTTTTTAGATTTAGCTTCATTTATTTTAAGTTTGATTCCTGAACATACCAACCCTATCCCTACTTCTCCTCACCCCTGAGCTGATGGGGGACCTCCCACTCACCAATTCAAGACTCCTTGCACAGCCTGTGTGGACATGGATTATTTTTTCATGGAGAGTACGGCATTAAAAGGTCCTAGCAAAAAGTGCAAGTTTTGTCAATGCCATCATGTTGTATGTAATGTGTTGGCACTTAATGATAATTCAGAGCCCTTTACCACTACAAATGTTGGTTGATTGCCAACACAAAGGTTGTCCTCAAAGATATCTGGGACATGCCTTCCACCAGTTATTTGGCCGTAGATGAATTGGAGAGGGGTATGAGTCAAGAGTAGAGGTTAGAAATCTCCAATTGGGATACAGATGTAGCTTCAGGAAAACATAGGATGGTGGATGAGGATGTATAAAAGCTTGTTGAGGGTACTTCAGAGCAAATAGTGGATGAAGCCAAAATTTCTAAAAAATGATGACTGATCATCAAGGATGACAATGAGGATGAAGTAGAGGTGGTAAAGAAGAAACCTTTATTCCTTGAAGTAGATTCTGAGTTTGGAGAAAGTGAATAAATTTAAATTTTATTACTTTGAAGGTTAACCAATTTTGTGTTTTTTGGAGAGGGGAGACCACAGAAGAGGTACCCGTAGCGTCAACCAGTGGGCCAATCCCTGAGGTTCCAATAGAAGTTAAAAGACTGATTGAGATTGGTCCATAAAACATTTAGGATGCCAATTTAGCTGTCAAAGTTCTGGATCAATTATGGTCCAAGAAACCCTGTCATGGGTTTATGTGAAGAACTTGAGAAGATTGTTGATTTGGCTTTGTATGATATAGCCAAGGAATTGTTAGATGTTTGAGAGGTGGTATTTTATGAAGGTGATGAGGTGTTTGAAAAGAGTCAAAAAGGAATTTGCAAGTAATGGAAAAGATGAAGGATTTGATTTGAAATAAAATAAAAGAAAGAATAGTTTAGAGACAAAAAAATTAAAAAAGAAAAGAAAATTTTATTTTGTATATAGTTTTATCTTGAATATTATTTTATTTTGTTATTTGTTTTTTATTTATTGTGTGAAGAGAAGAAAAGAAAGAAGAAAAAATTAGAATTTGAAAAGAAATTTGATTTGTGGTTGATTTTTGGAGAAGGTTGTTTTGCTTATTTGAGTGTTATGATAGTTTGAGTTTTGAGGAAACAGAAAAGAAAGGAAAACATAAAAGAGTTTGATGGTTGAAAAAAGATTTTGAAGAAAGAACATAATAACATAATACGGAAATAATTTTAGAAAGAAAAATAAATTAATTATATGTTGTAATTAGTTTGTAGCTATATTTTTTTTATATCAGTTTATTTTATTTTTATTTTATTTTATTTTATTTTTAGTAAAGTTTTAAATTTTTTTTAAAGAAATATATGGAACTTAAGTAAAAATATTGGAAAATAGTTAATAAAAAATATTAAGATTTCAATGATTATGAAGTTTAAGTTTTGAAAATGCATATTAAATTTGAAAGAGATGATAAGGATTTAAGATTTAAAGTTTGAGAAAAGAAAAGAAAAGAAACAGAGAAAGAAAGAGAGAAAACAAAGAAACAATTTTAAGGTTTAGGTTTTGAAGGATATTTTAAATGAAAAGATTTGATAAGTTCAGGAGCATTAGAAACATTAACAGCTGGTTCCCAGGATATTTTATTTGTGTAATAAAGATAGCTTTCCCATTTCACAAGATATTGAAGTTTCCCTTTGCGCCTTCTTGAATCATGAATCTGGCTTATTTTGCACTTTAGATGATCTTCTACTTCAACAGATTCTGGAGGAGGATGGTTCTTCCCAGTTTTATTTCCCAAGCTAGTTCCAAGAGAGATACGTTAAAAACATGATGAATTGATTGCCACTTTGGAGGTAGCCTGAGTCAAAATGCATTTTTAGAAATTTCAGTATCAATTTTAAATTGATCCAAGCGTTTATCAGATAGTTTCCTAGATGGTCAAGTTGTTCAAATATTTTTTGCATCAAGCCATACTATATTGCCTGCTTTAAAGAGTGGAACAGATTTTCAATTTTTATTGGCCTGTTACTTATACCTTTGATTCACAGATTCCAGGTTAGATTGATGTTTTCTTGAAGTTGTGACATTTTTCAAAGATAATGTTCAGCAGGATGATTTACTCCTACATGAGTTGGATTGAATTGATGATGTTGTCCATAGATAGTTTCAAAGGGAGATTTTTTAGTCAAAGAATGTATTGAGTTGTTGTAAGCAAATTTGGCCAATGGTAACCATGTGGTCCAATTTTTTTGTTGATAATTAACATACATTCAAAGATATTGTTTGAGGATTTGATTGGATCTTTTGGTTTTCCCATTGGTTTCAGGATGATAAGCAGTAGAAATAGTCCTTGTAATATTTAATTGTTGAAATAATTGTGTCCAGAAAGTAGAAACAAACAAAGAGCATCTTTCTGAAATAATATCAATAGGTAAGCCATGTTTAGAGAATATGTGCTCTAGAAATGATTTTGCTAAATCCTCTTCTGTTATAATAGTAACAGTTTTAATGAAAATAGACATTATAGAAAATCTATCAAATACAACTAGTATACTATCAAAATTATCTGATGGAGGTAATTGAGAATTTAAATGCATAGAAACTGAATCCCAAGGATTAGAGGGAACCAAAAGTGGTTGAAGAAACCCATACTTCCTATGACAAGGCACCTTGTTCCTATTAAATTCATAACAGGCTTTAATATAGGCATTAATTTCTTAAGTCATTTTCTAGTGAGAGGAAATCCATCACTATTAGCTGGTAGGTTTTATCAACCCAAAAAATGACCAGTTAATGGAGAATCATGTCTGCTATTGAAAATACATAATTTTATATCTTTATCATCAGGTATGACTACTCTAACTTCAAAGACTAATAGACCTCATTTGATACTGAATCTTTTTGACCTTGCTTTGAGAGTATTTTGTCTTTTAACCCCACACAATAATCATCTTTTGATTAAGCTTCTTGAATGTTAGATAGTGGATTTTTCATTGTTTAAGTTGTCATCTTATAGATTTGATGAGTTGCTAACATTTATTTGTTAAAAATTGATTTGACATTTTCTGGGTTCTTGCTAGCAAATGCCTCCCCCAGCTCTGGGTAAAAATTGTCCCGGCGTGACAATATGTCTGAAACTATGCAATTTTTACCAGGGAAATAGGTAATAGCAAAAGTAAATTCAGATAAGAACTCAGCCCATCTGCTTGACGTAGTTTCAAGACTTTGGAAGGCATAAAGTAATTTAAAAAATTATGATCTGTAAAAATTTGAAATGAACTATTAAGGCTGAGAAGGAAAGAACACCATTTTTTAAGACAATGAAAAATAGCAAGTAACTCTTTATCATGAATTTCGTAATTTAACTCTTCTGAAAGCAATATGCATGATTCAAACACAACAGGATGAAACAATTTTGTTTCAGTATTTAATTGTGATATAACCCCTGCAATAGAATAATCAATAGCTTCTGTCTTGAAAATTGTTGAAGCAGAGGGGTTGAAATGTCAAAGAATTGGAGCTGTGGTGAATGCAGACTTCAATTCTTTGATTTCCTTTTGTGCTGTATTGGTGAAAACAAAGGGAATATCTTTATTAAGAAGATAAGTGATAATTATAATATTTTTAGAGTAATCTTTAATAAATCTTCTATAGAAATTTGCAAAACCAAAAACCCATTTTAAGGATTTTACAGATCTTGGCTCCAGCCATTCCAATATTTTTTTAACCATTCTATCATCCATGACAAGGCTGTCATTGGATAATGTAAAAACTAGAAAGTTGATAGACTTTAGGTGGAATTTGAACTTAGTGTACTTGGCATAGAGATTATGCTCTTGAAGACAATTGAGAGCTTTTTGGACATGTTTAATATGTTCCTTAAGGGTCTTCAAAAAATTTAAATATAATCTAAATAGACAACAAAAAATTCTTCAAAAACATCATGAAAGATATCATTGACAAAATTTTGAAAAGTTGAGGGAGTGTTACATAACCCAAAAGCATAACTATATATTCAAAACCACCAAACCTAGTGCGTGTTGCCATTAAAGGTTCATGGCCTTCAGCAATAGGTATAAGTCTGTAAGCACCTCTTAAATCAATATTAGAGAAGAAATTAGCACCACTAAACAAGGTAAGAATCAAAGAGATAGGAGGAACTGGATATGCATTCTTCTTAGTCACTGTGTTGAGTTTTCTATAATCAACACAAAACCTAAGACTTTTATTATTTTTCCTAACAAAAAAACTGGAGAGCTGGTTGGGAACTTACTGTCTTGAATAAAGAATTTTTCCACACTCTCTGAAATGTAGTCTCAAAGATTTTGACATTCACTCTTCAATAGGGAGTAAAAAGGACCTGCTGAAAGTACCGGACCTACTAACACTATTTGATGATCATAGGGTTGATGAGGTTGTGGCTTGTCTGCCTTATGGACTAAAAATACATTGAGAAATTTGTGATAAAATTCTGGTAGAGTTGATTTAATGGCTTAAATATTAATTTGGTTGTCCTCTTCATTGTTGAAGGAATCTGTCAACAGTAGACCTGAATTTAGAGAGCAAGAGTTGCTTACCTTGAGGCCTTGAAAACCTCTTTGAGTGAAGTAACCAAGCTAGAAAGGTTAGCCAAATTCTCCTTTAGAGAAAAATACAATGGTTGCAAATCATCTGGCAGAGAGATGTCCCTTGGAAGGACTTTTTCAGATGGGTTGTTTAAATCCTTATTTACCTGCATTAAAGAATCAGAAATATTATTAGAACAAGGGGTGATTGATCCCTCTGACCAATCAATGTTCGGATTCTGATGTGTTAAAAAGTCATGGTCAAGAATGGTATAGTCCATCCTTGGGGAATCCAAGACAGTTAATTCCCACTCAAAGGAGGGAAAATTTGGAAAGTTGAAAACCCATAAAACTTTCTTCCTGACCCAATACTTGGGTTCCTCTGATTTGACCAAATAAATTGAAATTCAATCAATATCTAAAAGTTTCAGTTTAAGTTTTTTGTCAAAAGATCAACTGATAAATCAAATTGAAGCTTACAGAGTCAATGAGACAACCAAAGAGAATATCCTCCTTAAAAAGAATAAATCTCAAACAGTTAATGGCAACTCCAGTCCATAAGACATGGAGGTTCTGTGCACTGGGAGAAATAAAATATTTTGCTTTGCACACAAGTAAACTATTCTCAAGTTTTACATAAACTATTATCTGCATGTCTTTACCTTTCAGCTTCCTTTAATTCTCCTTTCAGATCCAATACTTTACTGATATCTCCAGGAGTAGAGCTTTTGGGTTTAGACTTATCCTTTCCCTTATTACTGGGTTTGGATTGGGTTAATTGGGATTTTTGGGAGTGATTGATTGAAGGAGGCCCAGACTTGAAATTAGAACCATGAGATTTTCGTGCATGAAACCTATGTGGAAGTTGTTCTTGATGCGTGCCATCAAGTTTGAGGTTTCTATCCATTAAGTCCATCATACTTAACATTCTATTCCCAAGAAGATTCAATTGATATAGAATCCTTGAAGGAAGTCCCTTTTTGAAATGATATTTAAGAGCGGCATCATTCCAACTAACTGGAATTTGTAAAGCACTAAAATTTGAGATATACTCAGAAGCTTTGCAATTATCATTCATGCAAAGGAAATCAACTTTGATATCCATGTTATCAGTTTAATTACGATCACCAAAAAAAGTTAAAAGTTGGTCTTGGAACTTCTCCCAATTATTAATGAGTAAATGAGATTAATTTGAGGAAAGCATGAGAAAATAAGGTTTGAACCACCATTATGCCTTTCCTGATAAATAAAAAGAGGCATAAATGAACTTTTAACAATCCATACCAAAAGTCCAAGGGTCATTGTGGAAAAGTAGATTTCATGTTTGTAAGAAGGGACACAATCTGTCAGGGTGTTCTCCATCAAATTTATCTGGAGATTTCATCAAAGGAGTTTTAAATTTAGATCCTTTGGAGTATTCAGGATTAGTAATGGGTTTACAAAGAGTTTCTTACATTTCTCTAATGAAGAAGTTGGGCCAGGGTTTTAAGGTTGGCCTGAAGGTCTGGCAGCCGGGCTGATGGTGACTCGTGCATGGTATCCTCTCCTTCATCTTTTTCACTGGAGTCCTCAAAATCTTGGGGAATATCTTATTCAGATTGAATTGAATGTTTGCACTCCCTTAACTCAAGCAGTTTGAGAGAGTGAGTTCAAGAAACAGGACTTAATGAGGTCGGCATATCCCTAACCCAAGCTCTGGTAGTATCGCTCATGGGAGGAGGAATGCATTGAGTGGGTGCCATATTTGTATTTAGCACCTGAAGGTTGTAGTAGTACAAAGAATGAGAACTATGGAGAATT
The DNA here is from genome assembly GCA_030280995.1 of Hemileia vastatrix. Taxonomy (NCBI): domain Eukaryota; kingdom Fungi; phylum Basidiomycota; class Pucciniomycetes; order Pucciniales; family Zaghouaniaceae; genus Hemileia; species Hemileia vastatrix. Next base: position 35,990,808 of record JASXTE010000003.1, on the reverse strand, counting down.
AAATTATACTGTCACCAGTCAACCTACGCACAGGGTCAAGGGTGATCCCAAAGTAAGTGAAATAAGAAGGAAGATAGAATTTCTGACTTTGAAGCACAGAGGACTACTTTGAGGAAGTGATTTGAAGATATATAAAAGTAACTAATACTGGTTTGAGATAATATTTGAGGAATAGTTAATGTATATGTTAAGGACACTAACTATTATGGAAAATCTAACAAAAGGTTGCAACTTAATAATAAAAGGGAAAGATTTATGTATTTTAAGATTTAATGAAATTGATTTATTAAGTAAGAAAAGGACAATTATAACAATAGCCTAATATGAGTTTGATTACTATCACAAATATATTATAATTTAATTCTAAAGAATGTTGAGCAAAATTGACCCCCTTTAAATATCCTATTCCTCCTTGCACTGATCCATTAATCAACCAGCCACCCTATACCCACAGACCCATCTAATCTACCTAGAATCCCATTTACCAGCCATTCAACCTTATAAACCTTCTGCCCTGTTCCTACTTCACAGACCTCCTAATTTACCCTCAGATCCACAATTACCCCCTGTTCAAATATTGCCTCAATCTTAGAGCTAGATTATGAGCACTGGCCTATGATTGAAAAGTACAACATCTTTACCATTAGTGTAATTTTTTAAGGTTTGGACAACACCAATGATTTGAGAACACAATAGAATGCAATTGCCCCAGGCATGCTTTTGTGCATTTCTAGTGGAGTTAGATCTTGAGTGGTGGTGTAATTGAGGTGCTTTTACTTCAAGTGTCACCTCGCGCATGACATACCTGCTCTGTTAAAATATGAACTAAATAGAATAGATTTCACCAATCAAATTAACTTGGAAAAAGTCTTTAGTGCAGCCAGAGACAGTGAGGCTACTCAAAAATAAATGGTATGTACCACTAGCCCTTATGATAGTAGTTATTTTCCCTCCTCTACTTCTCCAAGAACCTTTGGGATATCTACCCCTAGCCCTCAATGGAAGTTGGCTCCACCTCCCATTGAGACACACTTTGACAATGACAAATCTTCTTTAATAAATATGGATTTGATTGACATTGCAAAAATCAAATGTTACTCTTTCCATAAATAAGGACACTAAGCAAAGGATTGTAACAAAAAAAAAGAAGAAATAAAGTCAGAAAACTTACTCTACTCTCACACCAGAAAAAAAAACATTGCACCTGATAGCAGGTGCCAATCCCTATATATGATCTAACTCAATTTCAGCTCAGCTCTAATTCTTCTGAAAAGACTGCACACTGAACAATGAGCACACTAGCTTGTGCAACATCAAATCAAATTTACTCTTAAATCAAAACTGAATATAGGGATAGACACCTGCAAGCAGCCGCCACTTATTTTTTTGGTGTCAATAATATTAAAAATTGTGTGGATCTTACCCATAATGACAACAATGATATCCCAGTTCCAACAAAGGATCAGGGCCCTATGTGGGGGTGGCTAGATGAAAAGAACTGGGAAGAAGAAATAATTGGAAGTATCTCAAACGGCAAGGGAGTTCAAAGAGAAAATAATTTTTCCCATCAAACTTCTAGTTTTAGTCCTAGGTTCTCCCCAACTAACAAATTCAAAAAGGATTTCTTCAACAAGCTAGAAAACTTCAACAACTCATCAGTATCCTGCAAAATGGCACCTTCCGCCACAATCAGTCCAGATTCTAACTTATCACTATTAAATAACATAAAATATCCTTTCTATGATACTTTAAAAACATATAAACTACTGATTAATAATCTTCCAGCATCTGCTATTATTGATAACAGAGAAAGTACTAAGTACATTTCATTTTCACTTGCCTCAAAACTTCCCTTTAAAATTAAGGAATCACAACATCAAAAAACTTGAATGGCTAATGGTGTGCTTCAAAATATAGAAGTAAAGATTGATATTGACATTTTCTAGAAGAACTTTGTAATGAAGGACAAATTTCAAAGCCTCTAAATCAGAAATTTTGACCTCATTCATGGAAGGCCTTGGCTAAAAATATTTACCAAAAATTGACTTCAAAACTGATGTAGTTTACATAGTAAATGAGGACAAGATCAACAAAATTATCCCTGTAAGTCTAAATCCTCTTTATAATAGTCTCTCCATAGATTATGATGTTATTAGTCTTAAAATTGAAAATATGGAAAAAAAACATGCTCCAAACTGTTACAAAGATAATATTTCCCTTAATAAAAACAGTTAGTTTTATCATAAAATAGATACTGGACAAAGTTCCCCTATTAAAACTCATGGACTTTCACATACACCAGCCAAGAGTTTAATCATAAAACAATTTTTTGACAAAACTATGCAAAAAGGCATCATAAAAAAGCCAGTATCACCTTGGCCTTCACTTCTTATCTTAATAAAGAAACCTGACAATTCCACCAGAGTTTGTGTCAATTATTGTCCTTTAAGTGCAGTTATCAAGAGAAATGCATGCCCTCTCCCAAGAATTGATGAATTGTATTTATTTCTAAAAATGGTAAAATTACTCTACTTCTTTTGATTTAAACTCCTGATTTTGGAAAAAACCTTTAGACTTGGATTTTCAAAAAAAATTGGCATTTACTTGTAAGGCTGGTCACTATCAATGGAAGGTTATGCCATTTGGACTGTGAAATGCGCCAAGTACTTTCCAATCAGTTATGAATAGAATATTGGAACCTGTAATTGATTGATGTGCTCTAGTCTATTTAGATGACATTATTATCTGCTCAAAAGATCTTATATCTCATATAGAAGACATAAAAGAAGTTTTCACATTATTAGGTAAACACAATTCTGTTCTCTCTAAATCTAAATTAAAATGGGAAAAACATACTCTCTTATACTTAGGTCACTTGGTAGATGGAAACAGAATTATAAAAATCCAGAAAAAATAGCAAAGATTAAGGAATTGCCAATCCTAAAAAATATTACTGAAGTAAGAGGTCTCTTGAACTTGTGCACTTATTAAAAAAGATTTATTAAAATGTTTATACTATTGCTACACCTCTCTACTCCCTTACTCAGGGCTCTCCAAAAAAGGGAATTAAGATTGTTTGTGGGAAAGAACATAAATCACCTGTTCTTTCTCTAAAAGATGCTCTCACCTCAACTATTTTACTTAAACATCCAGAACCCTTCCATCCATTTATACTTGACACCAATACTTCAGGTTTTAATACAAGGGAAATACTGAAAGAAGATATATCTACTACCACTGTAGACATAACTTTTGATCTGATGACTTATGTTAAAAAAATCAAAGACAGAAATATTCTACCTATAGCCTTTGAGTCAAGGAAACTCTCACAAATGGAACAAAGTTATATGGCTTAAGAACAAGAATTTCTTGCTATCATTCATACTTTAAAAATTTTTTGAGGATACATTGAAGGCTCTCCAATCATAGTCAGGACAAATCACAAATCATTAAAACACTTTAGGACTCAGAGACATGTCAAAAGAAGGTTGGCCAGATTCTTTGAAAAAATTGAACATTTTGATGTTTACATTATTTATTGAACTGGTTCAACTCAATTGGCCGCTGATTCTTTCTCTGGAAACCATTCACTACAATGGATCTGGAACCACCTGAGACCACAACTCTCTTATTCATGGCCACTGAAAAATGTCCTAGAGAACAACTTGAACACATAAAAAGAAATATCCAGACAGGAAATAATGAAACCAAAGCTCTTGAAAATTAATATTTGGATAGAGAAATCCTTTCTTACAGTCCAAATCTGGAGAAACCTGGCAAAAAACTTCTTGTTCTCAAAGATGAACGAGAGGCTGAATCAGACATTGCTAATATATATGAAGAAGTTGGCCACAGAGATATAAAGGATTTAATTAAGGTATTAAAAGAAAGGTATTTATTTCCACAAATGTATAATCAAATTAAAAAGGTAATTGAAAATTGTAATTCTTGTCAGTTTAATAAAGATACTTCAGGAAAAGAGGGACTTCCTACTCTCCCTATTGATTGAGGTATTCCTTTTGTTTTCTGGGCCATGGATTTTTTTGGTCCCTTAACCATTAGCCACACTGGTTAGAAATTCATTCTCACTGCTTGTGATTATGGCACTGGATGGGCTTACACAGTATCCTTAGAGAAAAAAAATACTCTGGAAGTACCAGACTTAGTTGGTAATATTACCCTTAATCACAGATTACCTGTTAAAATACTTAAAGACAATGGTTTGGAATTTGATTCAATACAACTTGAATCATACTTAAATCAATAAGGAATATTACATAGAAATACCACCCCCTATCATCCTCAATTAAACAGTTTAGTCAAAAGATTTCATGGAACCTTTAAAGGGGGCCCTGCATTGGTTCATTTCTCTAAATAAACAAAATTTATGGGATAAGTTTTTAGACAAGGCTCTTTTTACTTATAAAAGCTCTCCTTTTAACTCACTGAAGACTAATCCGATTTTCATGACATATGGAATCAAAGTAAGACTTCCTCCTGACTATTTCTTTCCTAGTCATGTACCTGATATTTCTACACTTGACCCTGAAGAAATTTATTACTGTCATAACCAAGCTAATTGGTTACTTCAATCAGAAAGAAGATACTTTATACATGAACTCAAAAAACAAACCCAAACAAGATACACAACTACTGATGAAAGATTTACTGAAAAAGTTCTTGAAATTGGGATTCTGTCATGAAATGGTTTGAAGATAGACCCTCTAAACTATATCCCAAATGGGATGGTCCTTTCCAAATCCAAGAATGTTTCCCAAATTTTATGTATAAACTAATGACTCAAAATGGCCATATTCTCCAAACACTCACCAATGGCTCACACTTAAAATTGTTCAAAGGATATTCCAACTCTCTTTACAATGCTTCCTCTTGACTCCACTTACAAGATGAACAAGAAAGAGATAAAACAGGATATTGATTATATGACAAATCCAAACCAAACTGATATCATGGTATTTACAATAATTTACAAAGATCACAATGCTGCTGAACTACCCCAAAACATCTTTCATCTTTGAAACCCTTTTTGAAGTTATCTTAATGTTTGCAGTGATGTTAAATTCTATTTTATTTTTCTTTATTATTTCACGTCCTGGATTAACTATATGAAGAATTCAGATGGTTGGGAGATAAGACATATAAAGACTTTTTATAAAAGTATGGAACATTTAATGTCCACAGAATATGACCTAATCATGGCAATAGATGATACTATACTGGATGAAAACATATTTTCCACCTGTGAGGAACTTGAATATACTTCCAAACCTTCTGGAGAAGACATCAGAAATTAAGGAAAGGATGGTGTGAAACATTACCTTTTTTGGATTCTTTTTCTTTCTTATCTTTTACATTAATTCCTTTATTATTATGTAACAGTATAATAATCTCCTTAAGTGGCAATTTTTTAATAGTATAATTAATTAGTTACTTATAGTACTTAACTATCTATATATTTCTTTATTAACATGTTTTTCTCTACTAAAAGTTCCCTAATCCATAATAATAGTTTGATATTTCCTTATTTACTAATATCATATTTATAATAAATTACTAAATCCATAATATCTTCAATAAATCAATTAATTATTTTCAGACTTACCTTTGTATTAGTATAATGATTCTCACACCTATAAATACTGGGCCTCTTTGAAATGTAATAGACAAGCTCCACTTTTGGTGCTCATAGTTTTCTTCTGAAACAATCTGCAGAACTTGTGAGAATAACACTTATCTTAATAATCAATTTCTGTTAAGACTTCTAAAACTCCAGCATCCCTTTTTATTATTAAGTAATTCTGAGTTTTAGTGTTACTCTACCATACATTATTATTCACCACAAACATGCCTTGAAGAAAATAATTTATATTCAACATATATTTAAATCACTTCCTTGAAGTATTCCTCTGTACTTCAAAGAAACTCTCAATCACTTTTACCAATCTCACTTACTCAGGAACACCCATGCCTTGTGCATGGGGGTCCATATGACAGTATAATTTAATTCTCCATAGTTATCATCTTTGAATCATACTACTACATATTTAGGGGCTAAGTTTAAATGGCACACTTTCAACATACTCCTTCTATGCGTGCTACTACTAGAGCTTTTACCAGGGATAGGCCAAAATTTTCTTGACCTATTTCACACACTCACTCTCCTGAACCTCTCAAATTAAGGGAGCAAGAAAATTAAATTCAATCTGTAGAGGAAATCCCTTAGGATTTTTCAAATTCTAGTGAGGAGGAAGAAAACAAGTATACAATGCATGAGGCACCATCATCCCTGGCTACCAACCCTTCAGACCAAACCTCTGAGACTTGTCCAACTTTTTCATTTGAGGATTTCATGAAATTATTAGTGAAATCCATTTCTAATCATTCTCCTTCAGAGAACTCTAAATTTAAAATTCCCTCAATAAAATCCTTTGAAAAATTTGATGGAGAACATCCTGACAGATTTTAGCCTTTTTTGAACACCTTCTAATTATTGTTCAACAATTACCCTCCAACCTTCAATACAGATTCTTCTAAAGTGATTTATGCCTAATAATTCTTATCTAGGAAGGCATAAAAATGGTTTGAGCCATATCTACTCATGCTTTCTTTTACAGAAACGCATTTGCTAATCAAAAATTGGGTAAAATTAAAAGATAAACTCTTTACTTTATTTGGGGACCCTAACGAAACCAATAACACACAAAGTGAACTAGATTTCCTTTGCATGAGCAATAAAAGTAAAGCTTCTGAATAAATTTCAAACTTCAGGGCTCTACAAAATTGAGTAAATTGGAATGATTCAGCCCTAAAGTTTCATTTAAAAAAGGGACTTCCTTCCAGGATTCTTTACCAAATAAACCTTGATGGTAAAAAAATGACAACCTTAATAGATCTCAAGGATTGGACCCTTGAGCTAGATGGCATTCACCAAGGCCATATTCAACAAAGACATCATGCTAATAAAACTCATGGATAAAAGTTCAAATCCAGAACTTCTTCAAATCATCCTCAACCAACTCAATCCTCATCTAAAACCAAACCCAATCAAAAGGGTAAGGAAAAGGCTTGATCCAAAAGCTGAACCCCAGGTGATATCAGTAAAGTATTGGATCCAAAAGGGGAATTAAAGGAAGCTGAGAAAAAGAAAAGAGCAGATAAAGGGTTGTAAATGTATTTTTGGGGTAAACACAAGTTGGATGATTGTTCTAAATTAAAGGAAAGAGAAGTTAAAAGTTCTAAGTCAAAAAAATAGTGAATAGTTTACTTGTGTGCAAAGCAAACTATGTTATATCTCCCAGTGCACAGAACCTCCATGTCCTAAGGACTGAAGTTTCCCTTAACCGTTTAAGGCTAATTCTTTATAAGGAGGATACTCCTTTCAGTTGTCTTATAGACTCTGGAGCTTCAATTTCATTTATCAGTTTATCTTTTTCCAAAAAACTTAAGCTGACATTTGTAGACATCAACCAAATTTTAATTTATCTGGTTGAATCAGAGGAACCCAGATACTGGGTTAGTAAGAAAGTTTTATTAGTTTTCAAATTTTCAACTTTTTTCTCCTTTGAGTGGGAATTGACAGTCTTGGATGCCCCAAGGATGGAAAATTTCATTAAAAACTTGCAGTAACACAGCAAGCGCAAAAAAGGGGTTGCCAGGAAGGATGGTTATAGAAGTGAAACCTAGGGGTCTTCAAAAGTGCAGGAAAAGATAGACTCTGTATTTACATTTTTTAAGGGGAAGTAACAATTGGAGAAAAGGCTGAAGTGTATAATGGACTATAAGGCAGGACTATAATATGTATTTAAGAAGCTATTACCAGTGCTAAAAGCATAGTATAAATTTAGGAGTATGCAGCAATAAGTGAAGGTATGAGTTTCACACTTAGAGATATACAAAAATCTTTTAATGTAAACTATGAACACACAATGGAAGTAGAAACATTGATAGGGAAAGGTATCCCTAGAAGAATAAGTGGGTTGTCAATAAGCCCTCAATAAATAGAAGATAGAAAGTAAGACTTGAAGAAGGGGTACTTAATTAGTACAAAGGGTTTCACAATTAGTGGATACTCACACATCAAGCATGGGTTATAATAATAGGTATGAGAGGCAGTTCAGTACTTATTATATAGTTAGTAATCTCAAGAAGTATAAGGTATGTATTTAAAGGTGAAGTATTGAACACTAATAGTAGAGTAACAATAACATTTCAAGTGCTATTAGGACCAGGGCTTATGATAACCACTGTATGTAGATTATTGAGATATTTAGATACCATTTGATAATCTTAGATTAGCGTTGAACTTGTGTAGGAAAACCCATAGGGAAAGGAAACATAGGGAAAAGGCGCTGAAAACACAATATATATATAAGAACAGTCACTTATATAAAAGTGTGGGTGTGAAGAAATAGCAGTAGATATTTTCAATATCGTAAAAAGAGAAATAAATATTTTTATTTTTTGTACATAATAGGTGTGCATACCAGAAGTAGCACTGTAGAGTTATTTTATTGCTACAGTAAGGATAGTATTAAATAGAGCGCTTCAAGAGGGAGTGACTAAGAATACTAGTGCTTACTGAGAATAGATCTAGCAAAAAGATTAATTACTTATATTAGAATATTTCTTAAATCTCTACAGAGTTACTCTATCTTCTTCTCCACAAAATATAAATAACCAAACTTACAATACATGCTTTCACTGTCTTTAAATTTTAGAGTGGAAGGCACTTCTTTTAAACTTAATTTTAAAAAGGAGAGCCAATGCATCTTGGATTGTGTCTATAGCCTATTATTATAGAACTTTTCTTTCTACAACAATACAACTCTTGGACATGGCTTCTTGAAGCATTGGAACCCTGAAATTGATTAATCACATGGATTGATCATCGCTTGTTCTAAGTAAATTTCAGATTCATTAATGCAGGCCAATAGGGACTTAAACAACCTGTATGATAAATTCATGCTAGAGTAAGCTTCTCTGTCTAATTTTTTGCAAGCATCTTATTTTTATTTAAATGAGCATATGGCTAACCATTCTTATTTGACTACGTTACTCAAAGAGGATTTAAATGGCCTCAAGGTAATAAATTTTTTCTCTTTAAATACAGGTCTAGCTTCAACAGGCTTCCTCAAAGATGATGAGGATGACCAAATCAATATTTAAGCCATTAAATAAACTATACCTGAATCTTACCATGACTTCATTGAAGTTTTATCAATCTTTAAGACCAAAAAGATACTGCCTCACTGACCCTACAATCATCAAATAGAGTTAGTAGGTACAGTATCATCAGCATGTAATGTCTATTCTTTGTCAAAGGAAAAATCTCAAGTACTTCAAGACTACATTGAAGAGAAAGTAGAAAAAGGTTTCATTTGAGCCATACTAACTAGATGTCTGGCTAGTTTATCACATTGTAGGCAATCCTATAGTACTAGCTATAGACCTTGACCAAGGAAGTTGGAGTAAAACTGGAGAGAAAAACCCCTTTCCCTTTGAGAAAATACCAGGTGAGATTTATTTGCTACATAAAATGAGAGACTGTTACTATACCCCTTCCAAACCACTTCTTGACTGCTTAACAAATCAATACAGTAGCCAATAGCAGACCACTGAGAACCACAAAACCAGAAACCTGAAATGCAGAAAGATCCACTCCAGAAAAACAAAACACTGTGCACTTGTTGCACAGAAAACAGCAATAATACTTGATGCAGGTTGCAAAGCTACTCCAGAGAAACCAGTTGCCAAAGTTGAGTTAAATGAAGAACTAATCTTGCAACAAACACAGCCAATTGTGGCAAAAAAAAAACAGTGAAAACTAAGTGAGAACAATGATATCACCTCCGGATGGTTGTATGATAATTAAAGTTTCCCCAAACTGTATTATTCACTATGTACACATAGACCACTATCTAAGAGCCCATGCACACAAACAAATTTGGCATTCTTGAGCGCGAAATTGCATAAAACCCCTCCAGAAATGCTTCCAAGCCTTCTAGCACCGAGGCGGGCGGGCCACCTAGAAGCAGCCAGACCTCCCTGAAGCCAGAAAACCACCAAAAACCTCCAATATAGCCCAAAATAGTTAGGAAAATCCACCACAATGACTAAAATTCTTAAAACACATAATAGGGGGTGTCAGTTCTGGCAAATCCGCACTTAAATTAAGTGCGGATTTCAAACCAAATCAGCACTTAAATTTTGCAAAAAAGTCACTTATTTCAAAAAAGGGTGTCAGTTATGACCTCAAATCAGCACTTTTTTCCCGTTTTTTTTCACAACCACATTTTGGCCACAAAACATCCCTTCCTTTCTTACCCCATCCCTGTCACATGTGACACACTGACCTTCCTCGCTACCTACCCATCAATCCTCGGCACACACCCCTTCCTGACATTTTCAATATTTTGACCAGGCATGTTTACATTCTTTTTTACTTATTTCTTCTACTTTTTAATCTTTTTTCTTGTTATGTGCCAGTTTCATAATGCCTCCCAGACATTCCAAATCTCAAAAGGTAACTCAAAAATCTGCTTCGTCACAAAATTCTCCTCGTAAAGCAAGCCCTACACCTGAAAAATCAAAGGCAAGTTCAGGTCAGCTTAAAAAGGATGATTATCTCATCATAATCAACTTCCTTAAAATAAAATCAAATTTTGAAGCATGTTTTGGATGTGAAAAGTCCACTCGTATTGGACGTCCACCTTCTTCAAAGGTTAATGGCTACTTGTTGATGGCCAATGAAGTAAGGAAGAAAACAAGGGGGAGAATCGATATCAATCCTAAACAAATGAAGGAGAGATTTAAGAGTTACCATTCAAAATATAAAAAGACTCATCATGCTGTAAATGAAACTGGCTTTGGTATTGACGATGATGATTTGGAGATTGGAATTACTACTGTTTCCGAAAAGCTCAATGTCATGTGTCCTTTCTATGAGGAAATGGATAATCTTTTTGGCACCCGAGTTGATGTAAACCCTTGGTTTCTACACGATACTACTAAGCATATACCCTCTGGATCCAAACCTTCCTATAATCCTCCCAACACACCTTTACTTGAAGAAGATCAATCCCCTCCACCTTCTAACCATAGTTCAGCTGAAGATGATCCCAACTATCAAGCAGAACAATTATATCGCAGAAGATCTGAATCCTCAGAGGCCCAAAATTTAAATGTATGTTTACTTTTTGTTTTTTCTTCAATTCTTCTCTGAATTTCTCTTTCTTTCTAGTCTCCTCCTACTCAAACTCAATCTCCATTAAATAATCTCAATTCTGGAAATGTGAATACCTCTTTAGAAGCTGCTTTAGAAGAACTTCCTGAAGCCTCTTGTTCAAACTCCAAACTAAAGCGTCGAGCCTCAACTTCAATGAACTTGAACCATCTATTAAAACGTGGTAATACTTCAACAAGCTCATTTGGCTCCCTTGAGGATTATTTTGAAAAAAAAGATATAAGTAAGTTTTGTTTACTATATATCTTAATCATTAACTCATTTATTTATTTATTTCAATTTAATTTTCTCAGCGAAATCAACTATTGCAAATAATGCCCTTGACTTTGAGAAGATGAAGTTTGATCATATGCTAAGGAAAGATCAGCAAGCCTTAGATTTGGAAGAAAAAAAATTTGAGGTAGAGCAGATGGAAAGAGTAAATGACCGTCAATTTCAAAGAGAAATGGCTACTTGTGAATTGGAAAAACAAGAGAGTTTTAAAAAAAAAGATTTCATTATGGAATGTGTTAAAAATGGCCAATCTTATGAGGACATTAAAAAATTACTTGACCTTTTCAATTGATAAATTGTTTTTCTAGTTAATTTAATTTTGGTAATATTTTCTTATATGCTGACTTATAAAAGGAAAAGAATATAGTACGTTATTTTTGACAAAAATTTGAATGTATAATAAAAATTTTCTATCTTTACTTTCTAGTCAATAAGTTTGCTTATCTAAATTTTTCTAAGTCATCAATTTCACATGTCAGATTTAAAAAATTGGCAATGCCCTCCCCTGCATTTTATTGAAACAAGGGGTGGGTACCACCAAATTTTTCTAAGTCATCAATTTCACATGTCAGATTTAAAAAATTGGCAATACCCTCCCCTGCATTTTATTGAAGTAAAGGGTGAAAGTCATCAAAATTTAATATAATTACATAAATTAATTAATATATAAATAAGATATGTCAAGTATACTACTTTTAAAGTAATGACAATTCCTTAAGCCAAAATGCAGATCAAGTCTAGAAACTAGGTTTGGGACTTTCCACAGGTATAGGCTAGAGGAACCCCATGAAACAAATTAATGTTATCATGATTACCATTTATACAACACAAGGTCGTGGGCCCATTACTTTAATTTCATAAATTGAAATATCATATTTATTTATTAAAAATTTATGGAAGAATATTAAATATTTGGTTATTTTTTTGTATATATTACTTGATTGAGTTACTAAGAGGGGAAATAATGCTCTAACAACATGCTCGCTGCATTAGAACTCAATCATGTAATAATACAAAAAATTTTAAAGAATTTTCTTTGATGGAAAAACAATAATTTTACATTTTCAGCTAATATTTTATGGAAGTGAACTCTGTTCTTCGCCCAAAGAACAGAGTTCATCCTCCTATTTTCACACTCTGTTTAAAAAGAATAAAATGACTTACCTGGAGAGATGAGTTGAGAAAAAAGAAATATAAGTGAATGGAAGTGAACTCTGTTCTTCGCCCGAAGAACAGAGTTCATCCTCCTATTTTCACACTCTGTTTAAAAAGAATAAAATGACTTACCTGGAGAGATGAGTTGAGAAAAAAGAAATATAAGTGAATGGAAGTGAACTCTGTTCTTCGCCCGAAGAACAGAGTTCATCCTCCTATTTTCACACTCTGTTTAAAAAGAATAAAATGACTTACCTGGAGAGATGAGTTGAGAAAAAAGAAATATAAGTGAAATTGATTGAGTGATGTAGGAAGAGAGGAGAAAACGGATATGAGTGAAGAAAAAAAAGAGAGTGACTGAAAAAATATGCGTTTGCTGAAAATATGCGATTTCATTTTTGTTGGCCAGGTGAGAAGTTGAGATTCCAAGGAGTTGATGGCAGTGATACATCGTTTGGTATAAGTGTTAACTGAACCATACCCTAAATCAAAGACATTTTCTAAACGTTTCAAAGCGGCTCCATTACCATTTGAACCCAAACGACATAGTGTGATGGCCAATTGAATTGAAGGATGTCGTTGTTCTTTTTGAGAATTATTGTGAAATATGGGATGATCCTGAATAAGCTCAAGCAATTTAAGGAAACATTCCTGAGAAGTCCTGAACAGCTGTCTAAAACTGGGTGTAGATAGGTTAAGAAGTGTTTGGATGGTGTACTTGGGGGTATGAAGTACTTGAGGCTTTCTGGGAAGAAGGTAACGTTTCATGGCCATTTTTGATAAAAAGACAAAATCTTCTTCTAGATCAGAATCAGAATCGCAATCAGAGTCCAAGAGCAGTTCAAGAGCCATGAAAGTCATTGCTTTATGTAATTTATCACGATTTGAAAGTGAGGAAGGCATAACTCTTATATGATATGATATGAAGATGTAAGTGATGTACGATGTTTTGAGTTATGAAGTGTTATTCTGCGGAGTGCTGCGTATGAATGGGATGATGCTGACAAATCAGTGAAATGGGACTTGATGGTGAAATCAGCACTTTTGGTTGAGAAAGTGCGGATTTGAGTGAAATAAGTGACTTATTTCATTTTGAAATCCACCAGTATTGGGGCTAGTGTGTTTTGGAAATCCGCACTTATTTAAGTGCGGATTTGTAAGTGCGGATTTTCCAGAACTGACACCCCCTAATTAGACTAGAACAACATTATGACATAAGATGTAGAGAAAAATTAGCTCATTCTAACAGTACTAAGCACTTAACCCTAAGACTTAAGGTTAGCCTGTAAAACACAAAAAACAAAATTAAACAACTATCTTTCTAAATAAAAATTGAGGAAATTCCCCCTTAATACTCAAAATATGAAAAATTTCAATGAGACATAAAAATAGAGAAGACCCTGGGCTATCAAATGGTAGTACCCACATCCCTGCAGTCACAATATTTGCAGAATACATCCAGAAAAACACCCAATTATTAGACAATGACATTTAAGACATATCAAATCAATGCCAAATAGACCAACAAAGACCTCTTCCAATGTTGGAAGACCACATCCTCCCTCTAATCAAGAATGTCCACATTCATCTTCACCAAAACCACCATGTTCACACATTTTTCAAAACCCATATCTGAAATGGGTCCCTGCCAATACTGTATTGACCATAACCTCATCTGTACCATACAACCTGTAATCCATCCATTCAAAACTGATTTTGACTCCTGCTATTACAGAAAGATATCTTGCTCCAGACCTGGTCCATTATCATCTGAAACAGATTCACCTCCACCTCAACCTGGTCCATCTTCCAGCAAAACCCAAAGATCTAGGCCTTCCATCTTGATACCCAGATTAATCAACAAGTTACACCCTTCCAAAAATAGTTCCAACACCACCACAACCACTAGCTCTATCATACCTGGTCCTTCTGATGGTAAAACCCATGCTTCTCCATACTGAAATTTAAGGTGATGAATTTCCAGTTCATTCCCATCCAGGAAGTGATGATTACAATGTGGGAGCCATTGAAACACCACCACCCAATCAATTTCCCACCATCAAGGACAAATTTCAACAATACTCTTCTCAACAAAAACATCTCATTCTAAACTACTTCTAATCCACTCCTGCCAAAGATCCACAGGAAATTAAGAAAAGAAGACACCTCATCCACCAGTTCAAGACTAATGCTGAAAACTTTATTTCATCTCTTGATTCTTGCCTGAAATTATTGACTTAGAAATAAAATAATGAAAAAATTTCCTCAGTTTAAAGTCTTGGGGGACTAACAGCCCTCATTTTATAGTCTTGGGGGACTCAAAAATCCCCAGTTAATAGTCTTGGGCGACTCAAAACCAAATCATAAAGACAAAACCAGAGATCAAACCATTAAAGACCAAAGAAAAAAAACTAAAATTATAGGTTAACTGTTATACAGAGCAGCCAGCTCATCAGTAACTTCCACACTTGCCTTAACTATATTCAAAGACTACCCCTTTGGATTCCCTCTTCCAGAATTATACCAACATTACATTATCATTTTATAGTCCTGAAGGACACAACCATCAAACCATCCTCAGTTTATAATCTTGAGGGACTATACAATTTTTCAGTTTAAAGTCTTGATGGAATGACAAAAGTGATCAGTTTAAACTCTTGACGGACTTCCCACACTTTCCATAAAAAGGACAGAGCCAACTCTATGCAAAATACTCTGTAACCACCCTAATAAAATTCCACTTTCTCTTCATCATCCAAACATCACTGAAAAAATATTTTCTTTTATCTCTTTTCTCTTCATTATTGTCTCATCACAGATAATGGCTGGATCCCCAGATTTTGACCCATAAGATCTTCCTTGTTTCACTTCTCCTAAGGACTATGCTTTCAAAAATGTTATCCACATGTGCAGACATTGAACTTTCACTCTTCCAACTCCTGAAGCCAAACTCTATAACAGGGCCTGTGATTCCGGAAACTCCAAAAAGAAAAAGTGTGACAGAGACCCAAATTATCCTATACCACCAGCTTCAACTTCACACAAATACACCTCTAGATCTCTTACCAGATCCCCAGAACTAGTTGCTGCTTCCTCTTCTCCATCTTCTGCTCCATCCAGAAGATCACACCACTCCGTCCCCAGAACTCTCTCCAAAAGACATGCTCTAACATTCCAAGAAACAGCCTTGATCTCAGCAAATCCAGCTAAAACAACTTCAAAATCAGCTCCCAGCCTGCTAGAATGTGTTCAGACATCCCACCTGCCTTTCTAGGAAGAGGAAATCAGGCCCAAAACCACCAAATTCAATCAGAAAACAGCAAAAATCCACCAGTAAACAACAACAACTCCACGCAACAATCTCCTAGCTCTCCCAGAGCAATACACACAACAATTTCTTCATAAAAAATTACCAAAAACTCTAAAACTTCAGAATGACCTGCAAAAGGGCCCCCAGATGGCACCAGAGCACCCAACAATGCTCCCAAACAAAATTCACCCTCTCAATAACAAAGAGTTAACTACACCTCTCCTCTACCAGCCAATTACTCCTCTGAAAGTTCCATTTCTTCCAGATCTTCATCCAGAAGATCCCAATCAGGTTCATGGTCACCTTCTCCTGGTCCATCCTACAACAACCCTGGTACTCCACCACCAGTGTCCAACCCAACTGGGCTAAGCAATAATATCAACTGCAAAAACAGCATCCCTGCTGCTCCAACCAGGCAACAGGAACTTCCTACTTCTAGTACATCTTCCCAACACCATTTAGAAAATGATCATGAGAATCCATACCTCCATATGGTTGATCCTCATAAAACATACATTCAGAATACTTCAACAGCTCAAATTCCAGCAGCTTACAAATTTGATGAGCTCCCAATCTGTAAGTAAAAAATTAATAAATCCAATTTCTTAAACAGAGAAAAATTACTGATTCAATTCTTCTTTTTATTTGGAACCCTGTCTCCTGAAACTGCAATTGGGATTGGCCAACCTCTAGAAACTACCTTAACGCTGGATTGTGCCGACATAAAACAACACCTAAGCATTATGTGTTCAAACATGCTTAAGGCCTTTGCTCTTCACAGTCTGTTGAATGAGTTTGAAAAGAATCTGAGGAAACAGCTCCTTGATGACCACTGGAAGATGTCTAGAAAAATCAAGCACACCTTCCAACACTCTATCACCGCTTCATCCACTTCTTCCCAAAAATTAATTTCTAATTCAGTACCTGACCATTAAAACCTATATAATTTTTCCAGCCATCTAAACCACAAAGAACACAGTTCTTCCTCAAATCCTAAAAAAAAGCAAAAATGCCCCCATAATCTGGACCAACCTCCAGAGGCTTCTTCTTCCAGACATTAAAAAAAAGAAAGATATTAATAATTCATTAAATAGAGAGAAAGATAATAATTAGCTGATATATATATATATATAAATTTGTATTAGTTTTATTTAATTTAATTTAATTTAATTTATTAATTTATTTTTATTTTATATTTTTATTTTTATTTATTCTTATTTAAACTACTAACATAATAAAAAAAACTGGAAATAAATAAACAAAATTACCCAAAAATATGAGAGCTGAAAAATTAAAATCAGTGAACAATAATAATAAGATAAGATAAGTAGTAGTTACAAATGGTATCCCCCAGCCAGTTGATGGGCTGTATTGGGGCAGTTGTCTAGAAGGTGGAAGAAGAAAGAAGAAAAAGGAGAAAAGGACAGAAGAAGACAAAGAATGGAAAGAGGAAAAGAGGGAAGGACGCAGATAAGGGAAAAGGATCTAATATATAAGGTGAGTAGTCTTAATGTTATTGTAATGTAAGTGTTTTAAATTGAATGCACAACAGTCAATTTTTATAGTTTAATGTTCTTACCGCAACCTTAAGATTTTGTATATAGTATTTATTTATTTTATTTCAACTAAAATGTATTATTAGTTAAAAGAAAAAGAATTAATACGTGTATAACAAATATATAAGTGTAAGTATATTGTAAATATGTAAGTGATGCAGCTGAAGGGGGTTCCAAAGGCCCTTATATAGCCAAGGGGCCCTCTGAAGCGCCACAAGAGTAAATACAATAGTTTATGAGTAAATGTAAGGGGTGAGAAATAAAAAATGTACTAATTTGTTGAAATGCAGTAGTCAATATTTCACCAGTATTAATTTCCCCTGGATATTACGCATAAATAAGTACAAGACATATAAAAAATAACTAATGTAATGTAAAATAAGTATTATGCAGTACTATTTTAAAGTGGAATGTAATTTATTACTATTTTAATTCATACAATTAATATAAGTAATTATTTTAGATTAAAATATGAGAATGTAATTAGTCTAAATGTTTTAATAAATTTAATTAAATACTTTTGAGCCACAGAAGCGCCAAAAAATCAGGAATAATAATTTATAAATTATTATAAGGGTCTAATAATTAATTAAAATTATTATAAGTCAACATTTTGCCTTATAAGTATAATATAATATTATAATTAATTAATTATTATTTTATAATTATTTAAATACATAAAAATGCGCCCAATTTTTATAGAATATAATATAATTTATGTTTATTTTAATAGTATATAATTAATAACATAATAAAATAAATATAACCCTTATTTTAATTTTATTTAATAAGGTAATTTGTACTTAATTTTATTATGCAATAAAATATAAATTTATTTACATAAAAAGCATAAATTTTCGCCCTCTTTCAGGTCCAATGACTTAACATAAGTTTTACTGGGCTCCTGGTACAGCCTGGCTGACAAGCTGATCCCCTGATACCTTACCCACATCCAAGTGCACCTTGATGTGGATACACCTTTAAATAATTTTTAAATGATTTGAGAAAAAAAATAAATTAAGAAATATAATATCAATAAAGAAAAGATGAAATAAATAGAAATCAAAGAAAATAATAAAAAATGAGATAGAGATAAAAAAAAGAAAATAGCATTGCCTGGCCAATTGATGTGCCTTTCCCCACCAAAGCTTGCTCACATCCAGGTGGCCCTGATGTGGTGACACCATATCATTATGCAATATAGGAGGGTGGACTTGCTAGAAAGTCCTCAACCTGAGCTGAGATGGAACTCAGATGGAACTCAGACTGAAATCATACTGAACCCAAACTGAACTCTACTTGAACACCCACCTAAAACTGTTCTGCTGAGTGGTGTTCATTCCTGATTGCATGGTTCCTTTATTAATAGCTCAATGTGTGTTCAATCTGTGGTGAGTTTGGGTCCAAGTTTTCAGACTCGCTAGCAAGTCTTCCCCCCATATTTTGTGGTGTATAATATAATTTGTGATTTTTCTGCTTTTATATCCTAATAACCCCCATAAAAATTAAAATAAAAAAAGAGAAAAAAAAGTAAATAATCTAAAACTATCATCTAAAACAACCATACACAAAAAATTAACAAAAAGAAAAACAAAAGGGCGGCCCAAGAAAACAAACACTGGGTGGGCTCCCTCCAATAAGTAAAAATGATGGGAGACCACCGGGAATCCACCAACACACCAAATAGACCAAAAAAGCCAGTTTAAAGTCATATTTGACTTGGAAACTGAATAAAAAAAACCAGAAATAGGATTCAACTAGGACAAAAAAAATACTTGAAACAGACGTTTCAGGATAGCTTTCCTACAGAGCAGCCAGCTCATCAGTTACCCCCTCACTTGCCAAAATAAAATCTAGATGTCAGTATAGTCTAGTATATAAGTATGATATAATAGTATTTATTTATGGTCCTACTACTTATTGATAAATGATTTAGTGATTAAACCTCAGGGGAAGACTAATAAAATAGTTATACTCAAATAAAACTCACAATACTTGGATTTAAATGCGTGCTAGTGGTGGAAAATAGATAAATAGGAAATAGTTATAGCTTATATAATGATAATATAAACTTATAAAAGGCTTTATAATATATTTATAAATGTTAATAATTGTATTGAAGTGTTGGATTTAAATGTATTAAGTAATCAATGATAAATAACTGTCAAAATCCCTCCTTACTTATACCCAAATCCCCTGGAGTGCACAGACCTTCAATCCAGATGATGTCACTGCTATCCCCGGAAACTAAAGCACTGTGAGGGCCCATCACCTCCCTATTGCTTCCACTTCAAGCAGATTCAACACCAAGACCTCCAGTAAGGACCCTCCATCACAATTAATGATAACACAGATCTATACCACAAATAGAAAATCCAGATAAAAGCAGGTACCATAAGCAATAAAAAAGAGATTTGATGAAACCCATCTCATATAAAGGAAACAATTGAAATTTCCAAGCCCCAATATAATCCCCAAGCATCCATATTAACCCAGAAATGACCTCCCTGTCACGCGCCACGTGACACTCGAGGCAAAAGTAGCTCATTTAATCAATAATAAGAGACTCAAATCCATACTTGAAGCGCAGAAAGCAATTCTCCATAGCAACTGCAACTTTCCTTTGTGTACTCGCTATTCAACCGCGCTAGTCTATACTCTAAATCTAAATTAGTCAATGTCTCAATAGTGTGTCTTAGTCTTTTTCTCAATAAGCGACGCACAGTGCAATAATTAATATAATAGTACATTAGAAGGTTTATGAAATGTCTGTGAGTTATTAAGGGGTTAATGGATGTTAGTGAGGAGGTTCCAGGTGTAACGGATGTATTTTAAATGGTCTGTGGTGTGCGAAATAGTGGATGGGTATGAGGTCAATGCGAGGAGGAGTAAAGGATATAAAAGGGTTGGGTTTTTGGTTCAATATTCTTTAGAATTAAATTATAAAACGTATTTATAGTTAATAGTGGTAAAAGCTTTTAAGTTAAATCATTATTATTTTATCTTTCTTTATTTTCTCAATAATCATTTCTAAATCCTAAATCTTTGATTTTTGAGTTTCCAACCCTTTGTGAGATCTTAAGAATTTTAATATTACCTTTCAATTATATTAGAATCCTTCTCGAACATAACTTGAAGCAGTAGTTCTTCCCTTGAGTCATCTTCGAATCATTCCTCTGTACTTCGAAGAAGTCTCTAAACTCCTCATCTCACTTACAGGAACATCCTCGACCTTGTGCTTAAGTCGTGCGGTTACACTCCCAACCCATAAATCCATGAATATCCATCCAAGAAAGCAGATTAAGTTGTCCAGACTGAATGTATGCGCCTGAAATAGATGTTTATGCTTCTGTAGGCATTGTGAGTCCACTGGATACGTCCATATGACCAAAAATAAGCAGAAAAACAAAGGTTATAGGCTATTAAGGGCCTAAAACCCACTTATATACCCAAATATACATAATATACTACATATTTCACTGAATATGAGATTTATGTATACATATAAGCTTATGTATGTCAATAATTACTCAATATCACTTAAGATAAGTGTATTATGATTCCAATAACACCTTAATAAGTAATATTAGGCTATGGATAAGCTATTTAAACTACTATAATTTATATAATAGAGTAATAATTATATATATATGTAATATAATCATATATATTATTATTTTAACCTTATTTTTAAGATATAAGATTAATTTACTTAAGGTTATCTTATTTTAAGTATAAGAAATACTCAGTCCTAGGGATATCTAGGCTGACACAAGAAGCCCCCCCTGGGTACCTTCTAACAAAAATACAGTAACAAACACAATAAACCAAAACCAATAAGTGTGAAGAGTCCTGCACTTGAAGACCAAAAAAATTTCCAGTTTAAATTCATAGAGGAATAAAACCTGTGAAGAGAAATCAATACTAGGGTTCAACCAAATAAAGAGAAGGGGTTGGAAAGAGACAATCTGGGGTAACTGTTCTACCAAGTAGCCAACTCATCAGTTACCCTACACTTTCCAAGATGAAATCTAGAAGCCCCACCCATTAGTACCTTCTAACAAAAAAGTTTCCAACAAAACAGCTGCACAGCATCACCAAAATCCAATTTTAAAGCATGATCCATAGTTTATCATCATTCCAGAGTCAATCTTCTTCACTTCTAGTGCCTCTTGGGTAAAACCTCTTCACCTGATCAGCAGCCACTCTCTTCTTTAAGACTGCACCATCTAACTCCTCCAAAACATAAGAGCCTCCAGATACCGGAGATCTGACTCTGTAAGGTCTATTACATCTGTCAGAAAACATCTTTCCCCAATGACTCTCCAAACTTCTATTATACACCAATACTAAAAAACCAGGTTTCAAAGGATTCCTGAGTCTATGAGCCAACTTCTTGTCCCAGTATCTGACTGATCAATTTTTTATCTTCATTATTCTAGAGTATGCCTTCTCTTGAAATTCCTCTCTACATTCCAACTGTTGCATCCTGGCACAGAGAAAATCTTCAGTCAAGCACACATCATCCCAATCAATTCCAAGATAAGAGACAGCTTCCAAATCCACTGGTAGAACAACTTTCTGCCCAAAAATTAATTTATAAGGGGAATAACCAGTTGTACTTTTCACAGTGACCCTATCAGCAAATAAAACCAAGGGTAAATAATGCCTCCATTTTTCAGAACTATCTCCACACATTTTCACAAAAGTATTCTTGATAACTTGATAACCTCTTTCAACCATACCTTCAGCTTCAGGATAATAAGGTGTAGACACTCTGACTTTAGAGCCAATACTTGACACAGCTACTTTAAATTCAGCTCCAAACTCTGGGCCATCATCAACAGTCACCAAACTCATCAACCCATACCTAAACACTCATTCCTTCTTCAAAAATTCTGCCACATTATTGGAAGTCAAATTAACCAGAGGCATTGCATCAACCCAACCAGATAAATCATCCCTGGGAACAATCAAGTATTTATACCTGCCATCTTTGATATGGACAGCATCCAGACTGACTGTTCCAAAAAGAGTAGTTTCACCAGTAGCACTGCCAACCTCTTTAGGTTTCAAGTGACTTCTTCTTTGACATTCTTGGAAAAATTGAACTAAAACCTGTACAGCCAACTTCATACCTGGCCACTGAAATCTATCAGCTACTCTCCTATAAGTCTCCCAAAAGCCTCTATGACCAAGGTCTTCATGCAAAGACTTCAATACCAACTTTTGACCCTTCTTCTGAGTCACTACTACTTGAGGATTGGGATGTCTCCTCCTCATCAAACTACTTCCTGACACATTGAAGCCAAGAAAATTCTTCTTGATTGCCACCCAATTATCATCATCACTAACATCTGTCCTCTCCAAGGTTAACAGATATTCAAACATAATTAAATGAGACCCAGTCTGATCCCAGGTCTCATCTTCAAATTCCAACAAAACCAAATCCAATGGTAAAACCCTATCATCAAAATTACCAGTGTACACATGAGCAACACAACCAGCCCATCCAGGACACAAATCCGTAAATTTTGGTACATCCTTTTCCTTCCACCCTCATCAAAATAACGTGCAACAACAACTTCTTTTCCTCATCAGACACCACCTATCAGGATCAAAATCAACAACTTTTAACCTTATCAAAGTCATCCTAGAAGTTTCACCAAAATACGGAAGATTCTTCACCAGAGGAGTACAGTACAGATCTCTTGACAAAGGAGGTCTCTTCAAAGAAGGATTCAAACCTACAGGCATATGCTCATTGAAAGGCCTAATCTTCTGCACTACCTTTTTATACTTTGCAGCTCGGACATCTTCACCACCAGACCTGGAACAAAAACCAAGGGTTTCCCCATTGCTCATATGTGTGGCCAAGGTAATGTTTTTGAAAGGTGTAGAAGAAACCCTAGTGGTGCACAATTGGGAGGACATACTTTTAAAACCAATCTCAGCACTTCAAAACTTTTCCACAGTTCCACATCTTCATCCTCGCTTCCATCTTCTAAATATTCAAATCTTGATTCATCTTCTGAATCATATCTTCTAAAATTGTGCAGTTTATCCTCATTCCAGAGGCTCCAAAATTGATCTTGCTGATCTTTATCCTTTAAAAACTTGTGCAGTTTAACCTCATGCTGGAGGCCCAAAAATTGATCTTGCTGATCTTCTTCCTTTAAAAACTTGTGCAGTTTAACCTCATGCCAGAGGCACAAAAATTAATCTTGCTGATCTTCTTCCTTTAAAAATTTGTGCAGCTTAACCTCATGTCAGACTCCCAAAAATTGATCTGCTGATCTTCCTTCTTTAAAAATTTGTGCAGTTTAACCTCAGTGGTTCTTTATTGGTCTAATTTTATTTGCTACCTTTTTAAATTTTGCCACATCAACATCCACTTTTACTTGAGATGCTTTATCCATTATAGTTTTGCCATTATATAATTTGTCATAAGAATTTTCTTCCTCTTCAGAACCAGAATCAGAAATAGTGTAAGTTGAAATATAATTTTATTTTCAATATTTTTAATATTTCCACTTTTTCCATTGTCTAATTTAATATCTAGTTTCCCAACACATTTTTTCCCTTTTTCCACCAAAAAGTTCCCAGTAAGTAAATTTGGAAGTTTAACCACTTTCTGGAGGAAAGAAATAGAATCATCACAAATATTATTTTTTTGTGATTTAAATATAATAAGATTTTTCTTTAATTTTGATGAGATAATTGCAGTTTATCCTATTTCTGGAGTCAATAAAATAATCCATCACTAATATCACCACAACCAGGATAATTCCCTTTCTAACTTTTATCCAACATAATGCATACCATCTTTCCCTTTATACCATTTTTAAATTTTATAGAATAATTTGATGAAGATAATAAACATATAAAAAATCCATCAAATAATGAAATTCCAATAAAATATCAACAGAAAATAATTGAGAATCCACTTGAATTATCTCCAATTGAGCTGAACCTTTGCAATAAGAGATCTCTTCTTGAGGAGAGATTGCAACATTAGAGCAATCATCCCTTACCACCCCAAAAATGAGGTTCTTCATAAATTTATTGAAGGAATTGAAAGAATCCAAAATAATCCAGATAAAAGATAATGAAAATTCAGAAAATTTAAATGTAGTATACCCTCATTTCAGAGGAATTAATTTTTTGATATCCCTTGGTAGAAACTCATAAATTTTCCCCAAGGGAATTTCCACCTATTTCAAATTTACAAAAAAATTTTACCAGAATTTGTCCTACCAAAGGACAAAAAGAATAACCCACCATTTTTGAACTTTTAGGTGAATCCAAGTTATTCACCCCTTCTTTAAAAGCCTCTTCAGCTTTTCTTTGTGCAGGAAAACCATTAGCCATTGCATCCTCTTGAAAAGCCACTACTGGCCTTTCATACTGAACTTCATTTTTAACATCCTTGACCCTGGGCACCTCTTGAGGACCCAAATTTCCATCTTCACCCCCCATAATAACATCATCATCTTCAATAACCCTAGCTCCAATGCTTATTGCTTTCAATAGTCCAGATCCATTAGCCATCTTCAAATTATTATTGCAGACAATTGTTGATTCTAAAGTAAAAACATGAGGGAAATAATCCCCAGATCCAATTCTAAATCAACTGTCTCAAAATAATCCATAAAACTCAAAAATTCTACATCATTGATAATAAATTTTTCATCTACAGAAACCACTAATTCCCCAACAAATTCATCTTCCAAAACTTTATCTTCAGGTTGGCCAAAGTATTCAGGAAGATCTGAGCCCAAAATTTCCACACAAGCTACATCTCTTACCTCTTGAGTCATCAAAGCGTCTTCTCCAGAGTCCAATTCAACAGTATTATGAATATCCAGATTTTCCAAAAAAAATTTCTTCAGCACCTCCATTCCAGAATCCTAGTTTCTCCATCAGGAAGATTCTTCATTAAATAAGCACTAATAAGCACTATCAAAATGTCTTTTTAATATTTGCCCCCATAGAATCCAAATAAACATCCTTTAAATTGTTTTCATGATATAAAATTATATACCTCAACAAATAGTCTAAAACCACCTGAAATTCAACCATAAACTGATGAAATTGACCCAGAGATGTTACACCATCTTTTGATTCCAATTTTACAGAAATTTCCTTAAGTTCCACCTTAGAATAAACCTTTGGCCACCTTTTTTCCATTTACGTCTTCAGCTTTTCTCAACTCTAAGTTTTGTAGAAATCCATGGCAATAACCTCTTCTTCAACCTCTCTGTCTCCCATAAAAAACCAAATCTGCTTCACTACACAATGTAAGGGGTGGAATTTCCAGCAAGCCCTCAACCTAAACTCAAATGGAACACAGACTGAACTCATACTGAACCCATACTGAACTCCACTTGAACACCCACCTAAAACTTTTCTTCTGAGTGGTGTTCATCCCTGATTGTATGGTTCCTTTGTTAATAGCTCAATGTGTGTTCAATCTTGGGAGAGTTTGGGTCCAAGGTTGTGGACTTGCTAGCGATTCTACCCCCCATACTGTGTGGTGCTTCACCATATTAAAAGTTAAAGCTCCATTCAATCCAGCAGCAGTTTAATACCTATAAAAAATCCCTCTAAATATTCACCAAAAAGCTTGGGCCCATCCCAAGATACAATCCTTAATGATGCCCTAACAGGTACACCAGCTTTCAAAACACCACTTCTAATAGCAAATGATATAATAAAAGCAAAAGTTCAAACCATTAAAAGAGTATAAGCATTTAGTCAATAAGCCTCTTGAAGGCTAAGAAAGATCTGATATAAAGTAAGATTGATTAAAAGCTAGAGAATTTAAAACCCCACATTGGGTGCCACCAATGTAGAAAGACTTTTACAGTCACCTTTCTGTAAGCAGAATCTAAGAGAGTTAGATAAACTGTAGAAAAACCTGTCCCTTTAAGTAAAATAAGAGTTCTCAATCAACTAATCTATAACCTCTACATGTTATGAAATTACCAATAAACCATTTTTTATTAACTGTGTTGAGATGTAGAATCAGTATTCTTTATAATGAGGGTAAGAAACACAAAAGTGAAGCTGTATTTAGAAAAGTTATTTAAAGGATTGAATAATATATTTTTATAATATTTAGTTGTGAAACTGAGATCCCTGGTGATGAGACCTTTAAAATGGTACCTTATAATTGATTATATGTGATGATGAATGAATTTTTTAAATTTTATGTAATATTTTTATATTTATAAGGGTATTTCAATTTTATAATTAGTTATGTAAAATAATAATGAATGTAATTGTTTTAAGTTATGATGATTGTATTTGATGTTAATAGTTAAGATACAAGTTATTAGATAGAATGTTAGATGTAAGATGATTTATCTCTGATTTGGAGTCTACCGGGTTTATATGCATAGTATGTCACCTGCCCTAGTTTCCCTAGCGGGAGAATCCCCAAGCTTGTCCAGAGATTGCTGGATTTTGTATGGAACTTGTATTGACTTCAAGACTCAATTAGAACCTTAAAATACCACTAGAAGATATATAAAAATTACACATGATAGAGCTACTTCTCCTTTATAATCCCTTTAATTTTTCGTAGTCTGAACAGCCCTATTGACCTAGTAAAAAATTATCAAGGTTATGTAAATTATGAAATATCAAAAAATATCAAAAATAATTTATAAAATTATTGAAAACAGTAGAAAAATATTAAAAATCCCATAAAAATTTTCAACAGTTTTTGAGACTCCTGAATTTTATTTCCATGCATTTTTAGGCATATACTTGAATTTTCTGACTTTTAGTTATTCATTTAATCTTAAATTGTAAAATTACCCTTTTATATATCCATTTTTTTATATATTCACAATTATAAAAATAGATTGACTTTTCCAAAGCAAGAAATTAATTGCCTAAATAAGTTTTTAAAGATAAAATTTAGAATTCCACAACATATCTCTTCTGTAACTGGCTTGAAAAATATACCTAGACAAGAACTAACCCTTTCTGGAATTGTTCAAAGTAGAAGATCATCTAAAGTAGGAAGTAAGACAGATATATGATTCAAGAAGGCACAGAGGGAAACTTAAATACCTCCTGGAATGTGAAAGCTAACTCAAAGACTTAAATAAAACACCTTGGGAACCTGCCATCAATATATCAATTTTTCTTGAACTTTTAAAGTCTTTTCAAAAAAAAATTTCCTAAAAAACCTAAACTTAGATTTATTTTTTCTTTCCTTAAAACTTTTGAAAAATTTTCTTTCTTTTTCTTTTTCTTTTTCCTTTTCTTTTTCTTTTTCTTTGTCTTCTTTTTCTTTTTCTTTTTCTTTTTCTTTTTCTTTTTCTTTTTCTTTTTCTTTTTCTTTTTCTTTTTCTTTTTCTTTTTCTTTTTCTTTTTCTTTTTCTTTTTCTTTTTCTTTTTCTTTTTCTTTTTCTTTTTCTTTTTCTTTTTCTTTTTCTTTTTCTTTTTCTTTTTCTTTTTCTTTTTCTTTTTCTTTTTCTTTTTCTTTTTCTTTTTCTTTTTCTTTTTCTTTTTCTTTTTCTTTTTCTTTTTCTTTTTCTTTTTCTTTTTCTTTTTCTTTTTCTTTTTCTTTTTCTTTTTCTTTTTCTTTTTCTTTTTCTTTTTCTTTTTCTTTTTCTTTTTCTTTTTCTTTTTCTTTTTCTTTTTCTTTTTCTTTTTCTTTTTCTTTTTCTTTTTCTTTTTCTTTTTCTTTTTCTTTTTCTTTTTCTTTTTCTTTTTCTTTTTCTTTTTCTTTTTCTTTTTCTTTTTCTTTTTCTTTTTCTTTTTCTTTTTCTTTTTCTTTTTCTTTTTCTTTTTCTTTTTCTTTTTCTTTTTCTTTTTCTTTTTCTTTTTCTTTTTCTTTTTCTTTTTCTTTTTCTTTTTCTTTTTCTTTTTCTTTTTCTTTTTCTTTTTCTTTTTCTTTTTCTTTTTCTTTTTCTTTTTCTTTTTCTTTTATTTTTTCATCTAAATCAAATTTTAAAATTTCATATATTTTTCTTTTCTAAAATTTTCTAAATGCTTAAACAAATAAAAATCAAACTAAAATAAAAATAAAAAAAAAAATAAAGATAAATTGAATTTAAATAAAATAAAATAAAACTAAATCAAAATTTCTGTTTCTTTAAATCTTACTACACAAAATTACCAAAAAACATTTTCTTTCCTTTTCTCCTAAATCAAACAATTTTCAAACATCAATGTCTTCACAATACAACTCAAAAATAGCTTTTTTTTACAGCAAATCAAAAATATTTCTTTTCCATCTTTAGATAATTTTTCTTACCTATAAAATTTTATTTTTCAAAATGCATTTTTTTCTTTTAAAAATTTTTCTTTAAAAAAAACTTCTTTTTCCTTCTTTCTTTTTCTCTTTTATTTTCATTTGAATTCCTAAAAATAAAATTTAATTTTAAAGAAAAATAAGATAAAATTAAAAAAAAATATTTTTAAAAAACTTTACTTTTTCTTCTCTCAATTTCAATTTCTTCTCTTTATTAAAACAAATAAAATTTCAAGAAAATTTCAAAATATTCAAGATTAAATATATACAATTTTTTCTCTCTTCTTTTCTTTTTCTTCTATTTCAAAACTTTTTCCTGTATTTTTCTGCAAATTAATTCCTTTGTTTCTTCAAATACTCTTTAAATCTCCATTCTAATATTATCAAAAAAAGCTTCATCCCCAAGTGGAACCACCTCTCTGATATCGAGAAATTCCTTGGCTACATCATAGGAGGCCTCATTGACTATGCCATTGATCTCATCACACATTTTTTTGAAGAAGGTATTTTGAGGAGCCTTCACCAACTTTTTCAACCACACCTGATCCAATTATACCTCCCCATTAAAAGCATTAGTTGTGGTTCCAGTAAGGGTAAACCTTGAGGAACCCACTACAACTGGTTGTTCAATTTCAACTAAAGGTTCAATTAGTGTATCCACATCTGATTTTATAGGAAATTTTTTATTAATATCTGCCTCATAAAAATAAGGATTAGTTAGCTATTAAATAGAAAACAAATTTTTAAAATTCTAAAATCACTTACTTTTCACTCAGGATCTGCTTTAATAAATAATTTAGATCAGGTGGGTTCATCTACTTCCACCACCTCATCATCTTCATACTTGAGCACTAGTTGATGTTGTTTCATTGTGGGAGCTACCTCCACTACCAGGTCTTATCTATCCTTGACTAATTTGTCAACCTCTTTATCTGGAGCCACTGGTATCTTCCCTTTCCTAAGAAGCGCTACCCAACCACAGATCTCCTCCCTCTCCTCCTGATCTAATATATCCCCAGTAAAATCTTCCACCAAATATTTTTAAATGGATACCTCCCAAATGTACTTAATGATTTCTTGATATTTAGAAAACAACCAAAATTTGGTTGTAAAGTATTGACCTTTGATGACTGGGTTCTTCTACAGAACGTTACATGCTATTTGACACCATTGACAAAACTCGCCCTCTTACAAGGGCCTCAGGATGCAGTGCTCTCTACACAAAAGAGGTCCAAAGAAATTCAGGATGTGCAAAATATCTTGAATTGGTGAGTGGGAATCCCGCCATCAGCTTGGGGATGAGGAGGAGTAGGGGTGGGGTTTTTATTGGTCATAGTAAAATATTAAATTAAAAATCTATTTAAAAAATTCAAGTAAAATTTTCAAAAAGGGAAAAAAAAAGGGATAAGGTTAAAAATAGTTCTTGTTTCCAACAGAGCTGGTGTTTTATACCTGGGTATCTTTCATATGCCACATGACACTTGAAGCAAAAGTCAATCTTTTAATCCATATATCAATACACAAATCCATACTCAAAGTGTAGAAAGCAAAATCTACCTATCAACTGCTTTTCACCTTTGTTGTCTTGATTAAAAACAAACTAGTATCTGCACTATCTAAATCTTAAATTTAAATTATTCAGTCATCTGCTTATTATTTTCAATTTTAAGCAAATGCGCGGTGTATTAGGGCTTGGATCAATAGTATAGTTTTCAATGTTGGGTTATTGTGTGATTAAGGATAATTGAAGGTCTTTGGGTGGGAATAGGAGTAAGGTAAAAGGATCTGTGGGTTATATTGGAGGGTCAGTGATAAATTAATGGTGGATGGTTAAAGAAATCAATGTGAGGTGTAATTGTGTATATAATTTGGGGGATTTAATTTGAGATTCCTTAGAATTAAATTATAATATTAATGTGATAGAACTTAAAATTATATCATGTTATTATTTTTTATTACATTTCTTAATAATAAATTTCTGTTCAAAATTCTAAAACTACTTAATACATTTTTATTATTAAGTTGAAACTCTTTGTGAGATTTTGAATTTTTTGTTACTATACCATACATTATTATTCATCTTAAACTTTCCTCAAAGTAAATAATTTGTCTTTGACTTATCTTTGAATCACTTCCTCTAAGTATTCCTCTGTACTTAGAATTAGTTATCAATCACTTTGACCAATCTCACTTACTCAGGAGCACCTTTGACCATATGTGTAGGCCTTCCAGTGACACTTAATATCACTAGAAAAAAAAACCTGGCACCTGATAGAAGGTGTCAAATTTTTTTTCATGGTGTATTCACGATGCTCAAAGTAAAATATACCCAATAGGGGGTGTCAAAGTCAGAAACTTGTAATTATTTAAAACTTATTTCACAAAACAAAAAGAAATCCAAAAAATTGACCTTAATTCTCAGTAAAAAGGTGTTTTCGGGGTACAATATGCCATAGATAAAAAAGAAATAAAGGTTGACTTGGTGAAAAAAGGGGTATTTTTAAACAGAAGATTTCTGACTTTGAAACTTTCAACATAGGTAATCCCAGGACTGAGTATTTCTCATGTTTAAAACAAGATAACCTTAATTTAATTAAACTTATAAGTAAAAATTATGGTTATAATACTTATATGTATGGTTATTATGATTATATATATTTATTAAACTATTAAATGCCTAATATAAGTTTAAATAGCTTATCCATAGCCCAATAATACTTATTAAGGTTCTAATGAAGTCATAATATATTTATCTTAAGTGATATTAAGTATTTATAGACATATATAAGCTTATATGTATGCATAACCCTTATATTCTGTGAAGTATGTAGTTATATTATGTATATATAGGTCTATAAGCGAGTTTGAACCTCTTAATAACTTATAAGCTTTATTTTTATGATAATTTTAGGTCACATGGACATATTCCTTGGACTGTATACACCTGAACAAGCATATATACCTAATTCAGGTGCATATATCAAGTTTGGTCTACTTAATCTGCTTCCTTTGATGGAGTTTCCTGGATTTATGGGTTGGGATATGATTACTAAGTTAAAATGGATGATTGGAGATGTTATTGGGGGATTTGAAGGCTTATATGGCTTCTATATATGCTTTGGTTTTTATTCTATACTTTTGGATGAGTTATATTACCTGTTTATTTATGGTATCTGCTTTTATCTGTTTTCTCTATTTATGGTATGGGTTTAGAATATCATTAATTGTGATGCAGAGTCCATACTGCAGGTCTGAGAGTTTAAAATTCTTGAAGCCAATGCCATGGAGAGGTGATGAGCACTCATAGTGCTTTAATTTCCAGGGAACACAGTGACATCACCTGATTGAAGGTCTTTTACTCCAGTGGATTTTGGTATAAGTAAGGGAGGATATGACAGGTTAATGGAAATCAATCACTTACTTACTACAATTCAAATAGAATTTATAAAATAATTATCATCATATAAAAATAAATTTTTAACACATTTATAAATTGATATTATCTTAATATTAGCAATAAATATATTTTATAAACCTATTTTCCACCACTAGCCCACATCAATCCAAATATTGTGAGTTAATATTGAGCATAAATATTTCATTTTTCTTCCCCTGAGGTTTAATAAATAAATAATTTATAAAAAGGTAGCTGGACCATTAATACTTAATATTAAATTATACTTAAATAATAACATACACTGACGATTGGGGGTCTTTCCTTAATTATTTCTTATTATTTAGTATAAGCCTTGGGATGTGAATTTTACTCTAATATAGCTCATATACACCAACTATTTGGGTCTGAAGCACATTTGTGGGTAATCTTAAATTATTAATTGCAGAAAATAGCCCTTAAAATGATTGAACTAATTTTTTAAAATAAAAATTCAAAATTTACAGTAGTAACTGTACCCAATATAAACCTTAATTAAATTGGTATTCGGTCACCAAAATATTACCCAATTAAATTTTTAATTGGTTAAAGCTTGGTAAGCTAATTATCTACCCTTATAAGGCTCTAGTTAAACTTATTATAAAAATTTTAACATATTTTTTTGAATTTTTAATATATTTTATTTAAATAAATAAATATATAAATTCAGGGTTAGCTCCAGCACTTTTATTAGTATTTATATTACTAATATTTTTTGTCTACCTATTAAAATACAAGTTTTCCCTTTTGTTGGCTTAAAAAATAGTTATTTTAGACATTATTAGTGTTCCTTATTACAATTTAAGTGATAAACCTACTATTAATACCAGGTCTATAGCTAAAAACAATGTACCAGGACATCACTATTGAAGGAAAGTCTTACCCACAGAAAGAAAATATGAGTATAGAGGAAAAGGAAGCCCTCATAAAAAAGATAACTATAAACAAGACATTACCTCCTCTTTAGGATAAACTTTACCACTTAACAAAAAAAGTTCTGAAGCTGGAGGAGTCAAAATCTTCTATCATAAAAGAAGTGAAAAAAGTGGAAAACAACTGCAGGATAGGATTCCATAAAATAAACCAAACTCTGGAAGAGTTGAAGAGAGTACAGAAACATCAGCCACTTCCTACTCAAGGAGGATCAATTAGTCTCAGGACAAGTTCTTGGTAGAGAATTGGAAATGAGATTGGTTTCACCAACAGTGGGACAGCCAAAACTGAAACAGGGATCCAGACCATCATCAGACCACATCAAATCACCCTTACAAGCCAAAGAAAAAGCACCAAAAACCAGGGCCTCCTCCTATCCCTTAGAAAGTAGATTACCTTCTCAGATGACACATAATACTTATTATTACAATGCAGGCAATTTAATTGATATAGAATCTGTCCAGAAAATTGAGGAGGACTTGAGACAATTGGGTTTTAATTAGATACACCTGATTTACCTTTTGTCAATTAAAATAGTACTATTTATAATAATAATACAGTTAACCCTCAGATTCCACCACTTATAATTGAGTTGAGAGCTTCACAAAATAGTGAAAAATGTGAGAAGGAAGATGTTGAGTATTTTAATGAAAATACAACTTTCCATAGAATTGTTTTATCATTATGGAATAGAATTACTGAGTGTGAGGAGCAGGAAATTAAGCTCACAAGTGAAACAATTCTTTCTTTAAAATTGAATATATCTTAACTAGAAATAAGAAATAAAGAATTAGAGAAAGAACACTTGGATCTAACTCTCAAATATGATTCTTTAGGGAATAAATATAGTGACCTTTCAAACAAATTCTGTGAGTTAGGGAAATTTTATGAAGCAGATTTATTAAAGTATGAATCATTGAAAAAGTTTCTTTTGCCCAAACAAAATAAAAAATTCTGTGATTTGTTACAAAGAATAACTAAGGTTGGGATTGAAACTACCAAACTGCTTATGAATCAGGATAATCATAAGTATACTCAGTAAAATAATAATCCTTTAATTTACAAAAATGAATCTCAATAATTCCCATTACCACCAAAAAATGAAAAGATCTGGTGGAAGTGTCAAATCTGAAAAACAAATGTCATTCAAAAATCAGTACAAGAGAAAATACAAGATCATGTATCTTAAAAAAATGAGTAAATTAATTTTCCCGGTGTGGTCTTTCAACATTGGCAGGGGCCTTTGTTGTGTGATTTGGCGCGGTTTGTGCATGTCTTAATTGACATCTGTTAAAGAATTGGGTATTTTTCTGGTTTTATTCCGTGGATATTGGGACTGCAGGTATGTGGGTACTATCATTTGATAGCCCTGGTTTTTCTCTATATTTTATGTCATGTAGACATTTTTCATATTCTGAGTTTTAAGGGGTCATTTCCTCATTTTTCATTTATAAAAGATTGCTGTTTAATTTTGTTTTTCGTGTTTTACAGGCTAACCTTAAGTCTTAGGGTTAAGTGCTTAGTACCATTAGATAGAGCTAATTTTTCTCTATATTTCATGTCACAATGTTGTTATAGTGAAATTCCGTGTTTTAAAGGTTTTAGTAGTTGTAGCTAATTTTTCTAAGTAGATTAGTGGTTTTTATTGGTTTTCTGGCTTCAGGGAGGCCGGGCCGCTTCAGGCGGCATCTCCGACGTCGGGTGGCCCGCCCGCCTCTGTTTTAGAAGGTTGGGGAGCGCTCCAGGAGGGTTTTTTATGCAAATTGGCGGGTACAGGCGCCAGATTGGTGGGTGCGCATGGGCTCTTAGTTAGTGGTCTGTGTGTACATAGTGAATAAGACAGTTTGGGGCAACCTTAATCATCATACAACCATCCAGAGGTGATATCATTGTTCCTCACTCCGTTTTCACTGTTTTCTGGCCACAATTGGCTTTGTTTGTTGCAAGTGAGTTCTTCATTTAACTTAACTTTGGCAACTGTTTTCTCTGTTATAGTCTTGCAAGCTATAGCAAGTATTATTGCTGTCTCTGGTGTGGATTTGCAGCCTACATCAAGTATCTTTGCTGTCTCTGGTGTGGACTTTGTTCTACATTTCAGTTCTTTGGTCTGGTAGTCTATCTGGTGACTACTTTCTTGGCTCATCAAGCAGTCAAGTGTGTTGAAAAGAAGCTTTAGCAAAACAGGAACCAACTTACTTTAGCAAGTAAATCTCACTCTATTTTTCTAAAGGGACAGGGGATTTTCTCTCTGGTTTTTCTCTAACTCCCTTGGTCAAGGCCTATAGCTAGTACTATATGATTGTCTACATTTCTGGCGCCCAACGTGGGGTAGGACATGCTAGTTATTTGGAATCTCTTTTTTCTTTGGTTCGCTCTTTTTGGTGTTTTGATCAGGAGGAATGGCTTCTGGTTCTGCTATTCCTGTGGTGACTGTCAGTGGGGGGGATAGTCCTCCTTCTGTGATGGTTAGGGAGTGTGTGAGGATTAAAACTTGGGATGGTACCAAGTTTAATGGGGAGGATGTCAAGTGGTTTCTAGAGAAGTATGAAACTGCTTCTGGAGTGGATGGTGCTTCCTACCTGTACATGGTGAAGCAGATTATCTTCTTCATTGGTGATAGGTCAGTGGAGAAGGAGATTGTGGCCATGTCTGGCTACAAGAAGAGGGATTGGAAATTGTTGTGTAGGGAAATGGTGGATAGATGGGGGGTCAGGTTCACTATGGTGGATCTGAACAAGGTTGTCAGTGAATGGCAATCTTATGGTGGTGTTGATAACTTACATAGTTACAGGAAGTTTCTGCTACAGTTTGATCCTGTGGTGGAATATTTGGTGGAAGTGGAGGAGCTGGCACATGAAAATGCTTCCAAAGATGTTTTTTGGTCTGCCCTGGCTAGAGATGTCAGGATGGATGTGTTGAAGGAGTTGTCAAGAAATGAATTAATGAAAACTCTTTCTAATGGGGACCAGAAGTTTCCTGCCTTGGATAAGGTGAAGGAGGCTGTTGAGGCCCATTTGAAGTTTTTGGCTGTGGACACCTATCAGGAGGGGTGTGCCAAATATGTCAGCAAAGTCAGTGAGGCTTTGGCTGAAGAGGAAGTTAGGGAGAAGAAGGAGGAGAAAAATTTGGTGCAGGTTCCCAAACAGGAGAGGGACCCAATGGTGGAGCAGTTGGCTGATCTTACAAAGCAGCTGCACATTTTTGTCCAGGAGGCCAAGAAGGTTAATAAGGCACCTTCTCAGCCTAGAGAGTTTGAAAGGAGGGCTGGTAGGAGTGATCCTTGGGTTTGCTCTTATTGAAGTAGGAGGGGGAAAAGGTACAATGATTGTTGGGCACTGAACAGAGATGTGTCTGAAGGAAAAGTGGAGTTTGATGGCAGGTTTTTTAAGTTCCCTGACGGTTCTTTTGTGAAGCCCAGTTAGGGGAAGGCTCCTGTGGCTTTGGTCAGGAGAAGGGGTGGTCTCAATCAAAGGAGGCCAAGGTTTGAGGAGATTCCCGATCAGGGGAAGTCTTATGTTAAGGTAGATGAGGACGTCAAGGGAAAGGGAAGGAGGTCAATAAGGTCTCTTTTTCTACTTCCTTTGGTGGTTTGGAGTTGTATTCTTGTGGTGGACAGTCAATTGGTGAATGCTTGGCTGGTGTTTATGATGTAGAAGCAGAAAAGGTGGGAAGGCGTAAGAGAAGTTCTCAGGCACAAATAAAGCCAAATGCTTCAAAGGGTGATCCTAAGCTGAGTGCAGCTAGGAAGAGGTACAGCAAAGAGGAGCTGTACAAGATGCAGAAGGGTATGGCTGACATGGGCCCCCCTAGTTTTGGTGCATTGGACCTGAATGGTGAGCCAATGCCAATGGAGGTGGATTCTGACTCCAAGGAGGATGTCCCTTTGGCTTCATTGCCAAAGCCTGTTGGAGTCTGAGGTTCTGGTGAGGGATCTGGTTTGGTTCCTGTTAATGGTAAATCTGTTGGTGGTACTGGTCCTCAAGAATCTTCTAGGACCAAGGTGGTGAAGCAAAGAGCTCACTTTTAGAGGCCAGTAGTGTCTGGTCAAGTTAATGTTATGGACTCTGTCCTGGAAAGGATGAATCAGGGTCAGGTTTCCCTATCTTATGGGGAATTGTATGCTATCAGTCCAGGGTTGGCTGATAGGCAAACAAAGTTGTTGACCAGAAGAAGGGTGTCTTCTGGGGAGGTGGAATACATTTGTGATTCTGCTGAAAAGTTTGGTTAGGGGTTGGAAACTCATTTTTCTGCTCCTCTGGGATATGTCAATGTCACTCTGAATGGCAGGGAGGCAAGGGCATTGGTGGATTCAGGTTCTCAGATAAACCTGATTTCTTTGTTTGAGGCAACTCATATGGGCCTCCCCATCAAAACTGGTATTGGTGGAAATTTGAGAGGGATCAGTGGCCATGTCACTGAATTGTTTGGAACTTCAGAGTTTGTGTAGTTAGATGTTGGCGGAGCCTCAGGGAAGGTTCATTTTTACATTGCTAAAGGTAATGTAAAAGCAGTTTTGGGTGGGCCATTCTTGATAGATTTTCAGGCAAGAATTGGTTCTCAATTTGATTTGGGAATCCGTTTGGAGTTGACTAGTGAAGACGAAAGGAGGCTTCACATGAGGTTATCATCCCCTGGAGAGGATGGTTAGGAGACTAGGCCTGGTTTATCTTCAATGTGCCAGTGCATGGACTGCTGCAGGAGAAGGAAGGAAGTGGGTGCTGCCTCTTGTTTTTTGGATTGTGGCTCAGGCTCTATTGAGAGTCTGTCTTTTTTAGAGTAATGAGGGCTGATCACCTTAGTGCTACAACCTCTCCCCAAGATGCGGAAATCCCAGGTTGTAGTAGGTCAGCTCCCTTGGAGATATACCAAGTGGATTTTCAACTTTCTCTTTTTAATGTTTCTCTTCCCTGCAAGTATTCATCAAGTTTTTTATCAAGTCTCTGTTCTCTCTCAAGATTTTTAATTATTTTTAATTCAAGCTCAAGAAAGAAGATTGGTTATATATCTTTATTGAAAGATATGCGGAAAAGCTTTGGGGCGGTGAGATTGGGGTCTAAAAGTAAGTCCTCCCAATTGTGCACTGCTAGGTTTTCTTCTACACCTTTCAAAAACATTACCTGGGCCACATCTGTGTGCATTGGGGAAACCCCTGGTTATTTTTGTAGGTCAAAAGAAAACTCAAGAAAAGAAGATAAAAATTTCAAGATAATTCATGAAAATCAAGAAAAAAATCTGAAGATAATGAAGAAAGAAGATGCAAATTATTTTTGTGAAGATCGTCAAGATCTATTTTTGGGCCTCCAGCATGAGGTTAAACTGCAGAAAATTATGAAGAGAGAAGATCATCAAGATCTATTCTTGGGCCTCCAGCATGAGGATAAACTGCACAATTTTAGAAGATGTGATTCAGAAGATGAATCAAGATTTGAAGATTTGGAAGTTGGAAGTGAGGATGAAGATGTGGAATTGCGGAAAAGTTTTGGAGTGGTGAGATTGGGGTCTAAAAGTAAGTCCTCCCAATTGCGCACTGCTAGGGTTTCTTCTACACCTTTCAAAAACATTACCTTGGCCACGCATGTGAGCAATGGGGAAACCATTGGTTTTTTTTCCAGGTCTGGTGGTGAAGATTTCCTGAAGATCCCTCAAGTTGAAGGTGGAGCGGCAAAGTAGAAGAAGGTAGCGCAGAAGATTAGGCCTGTCAATGAGCCTATGCCTGTGGGCTTGAATCTGCCCTTGAAGAGACTTCCTTTGTCGAGAGATCCGTACTGTACTCCTTTGGTGAAGAATCCTCCAGAATTTGTAGAGACGGCTAGGGTGACTGTGGAAAGGTTGAAAGTTGTTAATTTTGGTCCTGATGAGTGGTTGTCCGAGGAAGAAAAGAAGTTTTGTTGCACGTTATTGTGCAAAGGGAAAAAGCTGTGGCGTTTGTTGAGGAGGAAAAGGGTGTGTTGAAGCACTCTTATGGGGAACCTTACTTGATTCCTGTGGTTTGTCATGAACCTTGGAAAATCAAACCTATTCCGATTCCAGCCGCTATTCGAGAGGATTTTGTAGAGATTGTTAAGGAAAGAGTCAGGACTGGGTTATACGAACAATCAAAATCCTGTTACTCAAGTCCAGTTTTCTGTGTAAAGAAGCAGAATGGAAAGTTGAGGGTGGTTCATGATCTTAGAGCCTTGAACAGAGTCACTATCAAGGACGCTGGTATGCCACCAAGTGCAGAGGATTTTTTTGAAGCTTTCGCTGGAAGGGTGTGTTATGGTTTGGGTGATATTATGGGTTGTTATGATGAGAGGGAACTACATACGGATTCAAGGCCTCTCACAACTTTTGAGACTCCTTTGGGAAGATTTCAGCTCACTAGGTTGCCTCAAGGAGCAACTAATTCAGTGGCAGTTTATCAAGCACAGATGGCTTGGATTTTGCAGGATGAGGTTCCTACTCATGCTGGTATTTTTATTGATGATGGTGGAATTAAAGGACCATCCACTGATTATGGTAATGAGGTGTTAGCGGAGAACCCTGGCATAAGGAGGTTTGTTTGGGAATATGCAAAAACTCTAGAGAGAGTGTTGTTTAGGATTGAAGAGGCTGGTTTGACCATTTCAGGGTCAAAACTCTGTTGTTTTGTTCCTGCTTTGGAAATTCTGGGTCATGTGGTATGTAAAGAGGGAAGGATTATGGCAAAGAAAAAGATTAATAAAATTCAGTCATGGCCAAGGCCTAAAAATAATACTGAATTCAGGGGATTTTTGGGTGTATGTGTATATGCCAGGATTTGTTTTAAGGATTTTTCTTTGTTGGCTTCATCTTTAAGGAGGTTGACCAGAAAAGATGCAGATTGGGAATGGACTGAAGAGTGTGAAGAGGCTTTTCAGAAGTTGAAAAAGGTTGTTGGTGAAGATATTGCTCTTCACAAGTTGGATTATGGTGTTGGTGCTGGAAAAATTTATCTGGCAGTGGACTCAAGTTATATTGCTGCTGCTGCTGTTTTGTCTCAGGAGGATAAGACTGGGAGGGTCAAGCCAGTAAGATATGAGTATGTGGTGTTTAATAAGGTGGAATCTAGGTATTCTCAACCTAAGTTGGAATTGTGTGGCATAGCTAAAATTTTAAAGAAGCTACAGACAGTTTTGTGGGGGCAGCATTTTGAGCTGCAGGTGGATGTAAAATCTTTGGTTCAGATGATCAATACACCTAGTCTTCCAAATGCTCCAATGACTAGGTGGGTGGCATTTATTCAATATTTTTCTTTTGACCTGGTACACAAAACAGGTAAAACTTTTACTATGCCTGATGGATTATCAAGGAGACCACCTACTGATGAGGATTCTGATTCTGAAAAGTTTGACAAAGATGTTCCAGTGGTTAGGGCCAGCACAAAGGGTGCTGAGGATTTTTCTCTCCTCCCCCACGAGGCTAAACTGGATGATTTTTTTGACCTCCCCCAAGAGGCTAAACTGGCTGGATCTGATCTTGATTCTGGTGATCAGGATGTTCTTGTTGATGAAGATGGAGTTGTTGTTTGGGACAGCTCAAAATTGGAAAAGGGTGTTTTTGTTAGTGAACTGGATTCTCACAAGGTTCAGTGGAAAGAGAAGGATGTGCCAAAATTTAAGGATTGGTGTCCTGGTTTGGCTACTCAATTAGATCATGTTCACA
The DNA here is from genome assembly GCA_030280995.1 of Hemileia vastatrix. Lineage (NCBI taxonomy): Eukaryota > Fungi > Basidiomycota > Pucciniomycetes > Pucciniales > Zaghouaniaceae > Hemileia > Hemileia vastatrix. Next base: position 35,949,951 of record JASXTE010000003.1, on the reverse strand, counting down.
CTGGTGATTTTGATGAAGGAGTTGTACCCTTAGATGTTGTTTTGTTGGATTTTGAAGATGAGACCTGGGGTCAGTCTGGGTTTTATTTTATTTTGGTGGAGTATCTGTTGACCTTGGGGAGGCCAGATAGTTGTAATGATGATACTTGGTTGGCAATCAAGAAGAAGAGTCCTGGATTTTATGTGTCAGGAAGGCGGTTGATGAGGAGGAGACATCCAAATCCTCAAGTGGTGGTGACTCAGAAGAAGGGTCAAGAATTGGTGTTGAGTCTTTGCATGAAGACCTTGGTAATAGAGGCTTTGGGGAGACTTATAGAAGAGTAGCAGACAGATTTTGGTGGCCAGGTATGAAGTTGGCTTTGCAGGGTTGGGTTCAATCTTGTTAAGAATGTCAAAGAAGAAGTCACTTGAAATCTAAAGAGGTGGACCATGCTACTGGTGAATCAACTGTTTTTGGAAGGGTCAGTCTGGTTGCTGTCCATATTAAAGAGGGCAGGTATAAATACTTTATTGTTGCTAGGGATGATTTGTCTGGTTGTGTTGAGGCAGTGCCTCTGGTTAATTTGACTGCCAAGAATGTGGCAGAGTTTTTGAAGAAGGAGTGGATTTATAGGTATGGGTTAATGAAGTTGGTGACTGTTGATGGTGGGCCAGAGTTTGGTGCCAAATTTAAAGAAGCTGTGGCTAGTGTTGGTTCTAAAGTTGTAGTGGCTACACCTTATTATCCTGAAGCTGAAGGCATGGTTGAAAGAGGCCATCAAGTTATCAAGAATGCTTTGGTGAAGATGTGCGGAGATAGTGCTGAAAAGTGGAGGCATTATTTACCCTTGTTGTTATTTGCTGATAGGGTCACTGTGAAGAGGACAACTGGCTATTCTCCTTATGAGTTAATCTTTGGTCAGAAAGCCGTTCTACCAGTGGACTTGGAAGCTGTCTCTTATCTTGAAATTTATTGCATTGACGTGCACTCAACAGATGATTTTCTCTGTGCCAGGATGCAACAGTTGGAATGTAGAGAGGAATTTCAGGAGAAGGCATACTCTAGAATGATGAAGATTAGGGATCAATCAGTCAGGCACTGGGACAAGAAGTTGGCTCATAGACTTAGGAATCCTTTGAAACCTGGTTGTTTGGTTTTGGTGTATAATAGAAGTTTGGAGAGTCAGTGGGACAAAATGTTTGCTGACAGATGGAATGGACCTTACAGAGTCAGATCTCAGGCGTCTGGAGGTTCTTATGTTTTGGAAGAGTTGGATGGTGCCGTCTTGAAAAAGAGGGTGGCTGCAGACCAAGTGAAGAGGTTTTAACCCAGAGGCACTAGGCATGATGAAGATTGACTCCGCAATGAGGATAAACTGCGGACCATTCTTTAATCTTTTTTTTTGTGGTGTTGCAGAGCAACTTTTGTGTTGGAAACTTTTTGTTAGAAGGTACCCATGATTGGGGCTTCTAGATTTGATCTTGGCAAGTGTAGGGGTGACTGATGGGCTGGCTGCTCTATCAACAGTTACCCCAGATTGTCTGTTTCAAACCCTTTTTCTTAATTTGGTTGAACCCTAGTATTGGTTTCTTTTCACAGGTTTTAGTCCTCTATGACTTTAAACTGGAATTTCCTCTGGTTTTCATATGCTGGTCTCTTCACTCTTATTGGTTTTGGTTTTTTTGTGTTGGACGTTGTGTTTTTGTTAGAAGGTACCCAGGGGGAGCTTCTAGATTTTATTTTGGAAAGTGTGGGGTTAACTGATGAGCTGGCTGCTCTGTAGAACAGTTACCCCAGAATGTCTGTCTCAAGTCTTTTGTTTTTCCTAGTTGAATTCTAGTTCTGGTGTTTATTATTCAGGTTTCAAGTCCGCTATGACTTTAAACTGGTTTGGGACTGGCTTCTTTATCTTTGGTTCTTTCAGATTGGTGGTGGATCACTGGTGGTCTCCCATCATTTTTACTTATTGGAGGGAGCCCACCCAGTGATCATTTCTATGGATCGGACTTATCTTATTGGACCATCTATGGAGCTGGACTGTCTTTGATTTTGCAGTTATGTTTTTTCTAGATAGCAGTTTTAGATTATTTTCTTTTTTCTTTTTTTTCTTTTAATTTTTTATGGGGGTTGTTTAAAATTATAAAATCAAAAATATAGGGTGTTACCACATCAGGGTCACCTGGATGTGGGCAAGCATTGGTGAGGAAAGGCTCATCAATTGGCCGGGCAATGCTATTTTGTTTTTTTATTTATATTTTATTTCATGTGTTTCTGTGTTTCATTATTTTTATTATCTTCTGAATTTCTATATATTTTGAATTTTTTTTTCTGTTAATCATTTAAAAGAATTAATTGTGTATCCACATCAAGGTGCACTTGGATGTGGGTAAGGTATCAGGGGATCAGCTCATCAATCGGCTGGGGGGATACCATTTGTATTATTTTTTATATTTTATTTTATTTCATTTATGTTATTTCATTTCATTTTAATTATTAATTTTTTATTTTAGTATATTAATAGTAAAAAAAAAATTCTGAAATTATTTTTGTTATTTGTTTTATATTATTATTATGTTTCTAATCCTTTGCAGGAGCTCATTGTCTGGATGATGAAGCTTCTGGAGGCTGGTCCAGATTGTGATGACATTTTTGTTTTTTGTTGGGATTTTGGGAAGCACTGTGTTCTTTAAAGTGCATCCTGCTGGAGAGATGATAGTGATTGTAATGGTCAGGAATTGGATTAGAGGGAAGTTCAGAGGAGGAAGAAGAAGAGGTAGGAATATAGTTCTGGAGGGTGTGTTTAATGATCCTAGACATTTTCCAGGGTCGTCCAGTAGGCGCTTTCTCAGGGATTTTTCAAAGTCATTCAAAGGTCCATGGAGGGCAAAGGCTTTTAGAATGTTGGAACACATGGTGCTTAGGTGTTTCTTCATGTCTCCATAATCCAGGGTCAAAGAAGTTTCAAGAGGTTGGCCAACTCTAATGATAGATTCAGGAGAAGGGGTGCCAACTAGACAAGAAGAATTGGATCAGTAATTATTTTTGTTGAGGAAATGGAATAATTAATTTGGTACTTACAGATTGGAAGCTCATCAAATCTGTAAGCAGCTGGGATTTGGATCTCTGACGATTTTGTAATGGTTATAGTGGGTGGATCAACTAGAGAAAGATATAGATTCTTATGGTCTTCCTCTGAAGTATCCTGAGAAGGTGAACTGAGATGCTGAGGTTCCTGGGGCCTAGTTGGAGCAGTGAGATTGTTGTTGTTGTTGTGGTTGTTATTTCTGTTGGATTCAGCTGGAGGAGGTGCTGGTGATGGATTACCAGGGTTGTTAAAGGATGGAGCAGGAGAGGGGGATTTGGAAGCAGACTGCTCTCTTCTGGATGGAGAATTTGAAGAGATGGAACTGTCAGAAGAGTAGTTGGCTGACAGAGGAGAGGTGTAGTTTCTTTGTCTTAGTTGGGGACAAAGTTGTTGTTGTGGAGCAGTGTGTGGTGTTCTGGTTTCTTCTTGGGGTTCTCTGGCAGGTCTCTTAGAAATCTGGTAAATTTTGGTGCTTTTGGATTTTGGAAGGGTGGATTGCATCGCTCTGGGAGCAGTAGGAGGTAGTTGGGTTGAGTTGTTGTTGTTGTTGTCTGGATGAATTTGGCTGTTTTCTGGCCGTTTTTGGAGGTTTTGGCCCTGATTTTCACTGTTTGGTGAGGCGGGTGGGCCACCTGGACGCGGTCTAGAAGCCTGGGAGTCGATCTTGAAGCTTTTGGAGCTAATTTGGAGATAAAAGCAGTTTCTTGTGAGGCTAAGGCCGGTCTTTTGGGAAGAGTGCGGGAAGCTGAGCTTCTGGATCTTCTGGAAGGAGCAGAAGATAGAGAGGAAGAGGAAGGACCAAGCTCTGGGGATCTGGTAGGGGATCTGGAGATGTATTTGTGAGAAGGAGAAGGCGGAGGAATAGGCTAGTTGGCGTCTCTGTCACATCTTTTCTTTTTTGAATAGCAAGAGTCACAAGCCCTGTTGTAGAATTTGGATTCAGGATTTGGAAGAGTGAATGTGCAAGGTCTGCACATGTGGATGAACTGTTTGCAGGCATAGTCTTTGGGAGCAGTGAAGCAAGGGAGAGTAGAAGGGTTAACATCACGAGATCCAGCCATGATCTGTGGTGAGAAAAGATGATGAAAAGGGATAGGAGGAGATTTTTGTCAGTGATGGGTAGATGATGAAGTGAAGGTGGAAGTTCAGCAGGTTGGCTGTAGAGGTGTGCTGCATGAAATTGGCTGCGTCCATTTTATGCAAAATTCCGTCAGTCCATCAAGACTCTAAACTGAAAAAGCTATGGTATCAAGATCAATCCATCAAGACTCTAAACTGAAAAAGCTATGGTATCAAGATCAGTCCATCAAGACTCTAAACTGAAAAAGCTATGGTATCAAGATCAGTCCATCAAGACTCTAAACTGAAAAATCTATGGTATCAAGACCAGTCCATCAAGACTTTAAACTGAAATCTGGTTTCTGTTAGTCCTCCAAGACTTTAAACTGGCTGGTTTCAAGATTTTATCAAGACTAGTCCGTCAAGACTTTAAACTGAACACTGTGTTAGTCCCCCAAGACTTTAAACTGAGGGTTGTAAGTCCCACAAGACTATAAACTGAGGGAAAAGTTTTTGTTGTTGGAGTTGGTTTTGAAAGATTGGTGGAGGGTATCCACAGGGGGAGCCTCCTAATTTAGGAAAGGCAAGTTTGGGGGTAATTGATGGGCTGGCTGCTCTATTCACAATTACCCCAGAATGTTAGTTTTTTCTCTGTGTCTTAATGTGGTTGATCTCTGGTTCTGGGTTTATGATTTAGGTTTTTGAGTCCCCCAAGACTTTAAACTGAGGGTTTTTGAGTCCCCCAAGACTATAAAATGAGGATGGTCCCCCCAAGAATTAAAACTGAGGGTTGTTTGTAGTTACATCCTATAGAGGGTGTGGTCAATTTTTCTTTTCTGAATCAAACTCAAGTACTAGGTAATTACAGAGGGAATCAAGAGATTAAATGAAGTGTTCAGAATTAGCCTTGAACTGGTGAATGAGGTGTCTTCTTTTCTCAATGTCCTGTGGATCTCTAGCAGGAGTGGATTGGAAGTAGTGAACCAGAAGTTGTTTCTGTTGAGATGTGTGTTGTTGGAACTTGGCCTTGATAGTGGGAAAGTGCATTGGTGTTGGTGGTGCAACGGATCCTACATTGTTATCATCACTATCAGAAGAGGGAGGAACTGAAAAGTTACCAGTTTTAAAGTTGAAGGAAGAAATGAATTTTCTTTACCATCAGATGGACCAGGGATGGGGGAACTAGTTGTTTTATGGGTTGTGGCACTCTTCTTGAAAGGGTGGAGCTTTTTGATTAATCTGGGTATCAGGATGGATGGCCTAGATCTTTTGGTGCTGGCAGAAGAAGGACCAGGTTGAGGTGGAGGTGAATCTGTTGTAGAAGAAAGTGGACCAGGTCTGTGGCAGGTCTTCTTTCTGGATTGGCAGACATTGCAGGACGTTCTGTATGGATGGACAGGTGGTGTCATGGCGCAGATTAAATTATTGTTGATGCATTATTGGCAGGGGCCCATTTCAGAGGCAGATTTGGGAAGAAGGTTAAACATGGTGGTTGGATGAAGTAAGTATGCGGACATTCTCAATTGGAGGGAGGATGTGGTCTTCCAACATTGGCAGGGGCCTTTGTTGTGTGATTTGGCGCTGTTTGTGCATGTCTTAATTGACATCTGTTAAAGAATTGGGTATTTTTCTGGTTTTATTCCGTGGATATTAGGTCTGCGGGTATGTGGGTACTATCATTGGATAGCCCTGGTTTTTCTCTATATTTTATGTCTTGTAGACATTTTTCATATTCTGAGTTTTAAGGGGTCATTTCCTCATTTTTCATTTATAAAAGATTGCTGTTTAATTTTGTTTTTCGTGTTTTACAGGCTAACCTTAAGTCTTAGGGTTAAGTGCTTAGTACCATTGGATAGAGCTAATTTTTCTCTATATTTCATGTCACAATGTTGTTATAGTGAAATTCCGTGTTTTAAAGGTTTTAGTAGTTGTAGCTAATTTTTCTAAGTAGATTAGTGGTTTTTATTGGTTTTCTGGCTTCAGGGAGGCCGGGCCACTTTAGGCGGCATCTCCGACGTTGGGTGGCCCGCCCGCCTCTGTTTTAGAAGGTTGGGGAGTGCTCCAGGAGGGTTTTTTATGCAATTTGGCGGGTACAGGCGCCAGATTGGTGGGTGCGCATGGGCTCTTAGTTAGTGGTCTGTGTGTACATAGTGATTAAGACAGTTTGGGGCAACCTTAATCATCATACAACCATCCGGAGGTGATATCATTGTTCCTCACTCAGTTTTCACTGTTTTCTGGCCACAATTGGCTGTGTTTGTTGCAAGTGAGTTCTTCATTTAACTTAACTTTGGAAACTGTTTTCTCTGTTATAGTCTTGAAAGCTATAGCAAGTATTATTGCTGTCTCTGGTGTGGATTTGCAGCCTACATCAAGTATCTTTGCTGTCTCTGGTGTGGACTTTGTTCTACATTTCAGTTCTTTGGTCTGGTAGTCTATCTGGTGACTACTTTCTTGGCTCATCAAGCAGTCAAGTGTGTTGAAAAGGAGCTTTAGCAAAACAGGAACCAACTTACTTTAGCAAGTAAATCTCACTCTATTTTTTTAAAGGGACAGGGGATTTTCTCTCTGGTTTTTCTCCAAATCCCTTGGTCAAGGCCTATAGCTAGTACTATAGGATTGTCTACACCAGGATTAGTGAGATTAAATCCAATGTTAAAATTTGTGCAAAAATTACCTGTACCCAACTTATGATGAGGAGGCCAGATCTGATTGGCAAAATTTTATTCAAAGAATTGAAAATTTAAAATTCTCATATAAGTTACCAGATTAAGAAATAACATCAAAGCTGATTTCATTATTCAAGGATGTTTCTTTATTATGGTCTGAAGATGTACTAAGAGAGAGTAAAGATTACTCTTGGGCTGAATAGAAACATCTAATTGAAGAAAAATTTGGAGGTTCTAAATTCAGACCAACTCAGCAAAGATTATATGAGAAAACAAGGTATAATCCATTGAATGGTGACAAACCTATGGTATCTTTAATGAATTTAAATAAAATATTAAAAGCCATTGAGCCAAATATGGATTTTAACTTATGGAAAGATAAAATAATATATAAATTACCTATATCTATCAGAGACATTGTTGTATCTACAACAATAATGGTTAATAAATACTCTGACTTTAATTAGTATTTGTAATGAAATACTATTAAACCATAAGTATATAGTAAGTTACACCACTTATAAACATAATAATGAACCTTTGAAAATTCAGAATTCAAAACCACTGCTGGAAAAGCAGAAAAAACATACTGCACCTGTAGTACCTAAAAAGTATGAGACAAATACTTGTTATAAGTGTAATAAGCCTTGGGTTAAAGGTCACAAATGTGAGAAAAATATAAAAATTGTTGAAAATCCACAAGAATCTGAAAATGAAACAGAAAAAAGTAAATATTCTGTTGATTATGACAGTAATATCTCATAGTGATTAAAATGAGGTCTGTATGTTCGAAGATGAATTTTCCATATTTAAAAATCCAATATTAGGTATTGACTCAAATGTATCATTTATGAATTTTGAAGATGCTGAAATCATTAAGGATAAACCAGCTATTAACTTAAGAATGACACCTATTATAGTTCCAGAAATAATTTCTGGAGAAACTGTAAATATAGTATTGGATACTGGAGCTGATGGTTCTGTTGTTTCTTCATATACATTACAAAAAATTGATAGTGATTATAAGTCAAAGCTTGAACCCCTTCAAATTAAAAATTAAAGAGGTTTTGGATCAGTGCTACATCCTATGGGTAAATAAAAAGTTTCTGTTTTCATTAAAGATCAACATCGCTATGTTAGAGTAACTTGTGACTTTGTATTAATGGAAAATACTGATTGTAGTAGCTGTTTTATAATTGAAAATAACATTCTGACAAATTTTATGGTGAAATTAGACCCTTCTAATAACAATTTTACAATTGGAATGAATGGTAAAAGAAAATTTATAATAAAATCTTTTAACACAGTCTTACACATTGAGTCAGTAATTTATATTCCTTGAAAAGGAAGAGAAACTAGTGAGATGGAACTTCTTGAAACAGAAATTTCAAAATCATCATTTGGAACTCAGATAAATGACTCTGAAAAGACAAATGTTTTGGACTTAATAAAAGAATTAAAAATGGATTTTGCACATGGGACCAATGAGCTTAGCCTTGTAAAGGATCATGAGATGAACGTTAGTTTAATCTGTGAAAGGATAATATTCCTGCTAGTCTTAAAAAAACCATACCTCACTTCACCAATGAAGAGGACAGACATAGAGGATAATATTAAGATGTTGTTAAACATGAAAATTATTGAAAATGTTGAAACTATACAAAATTATTGTGTGATATCACCATTTCTAGTTTCTAATGAACAAGATAAAGCAAGACTGTGCAGTGATTATAGAGCATTGAATACATTTACAGAGGGAGATATTTACCACTTTCCAAGGATTGCCTCTATACATGCTATCATTAAAGGTGCTAAGTACATAAGTTTTCTAGATGCAAATAAAGGGTTTCATAAAATTCCTGTTGAAAAGAACTCACAGAACTTTTTATTAGTAAAAACACATATGGGAATTAATAAATATTTCAGGATGCCATTTGGACCAAACAATGCTCCTTCAGTATTTCAGAAGTTAATGGATATAAAATTCTATAATGAAATGATAGAGGGATGGTTAATGGTATACGTTGATCACTTTATAGTGTTCCCTAAAACATATGATGAGCACTGAATCCATTTAAAGAAGATATTTCATAAAATGGATAGAATAAAATTGACCCTTGAATTGAAAAAATGTCAATTTGGGTTTGAATCTTTAAAAGTTCTTGGTAATATTGTTTCTGGCTTACAAATATTTATTGAGACAAATAAGGTGGCTGCAATTAAAAATATTTAAACTCCACAAAATCTAAAGGATGTACAATCTTTTCTTGGAATGTGTGGTTATTATAGACAAATATAAAAAACTACCAATTAATTGCTGCACCTTTGACCACACTGATAAAAAATTAGAATCTTTCATTTGAAACAATGAAAGACAAAACACTTCTTATAAGTTGAAGGAATGTTTGATGACAGCTTCCATATTGTGACTATCAGATTTCCAATTATCTTTTATCTTTTATACTGAAGCAATTTTTATTGGATTGGGTGCTTCTTTGAATCCAAAAAAATATTGAAGGGAAAATTTTGGAAGTATTAATTTGCTATATTTCAGGTACTCTAACAAGTAGTGAATTGAAATATGGTGCTACTCAAATCAAATTCTTGGAAGTAGTATGGGCTCTTGAGAAGCTACATTCTTACCTTAAAGATCAAAAATTTGAGTTAATAACTGACTGTAGTGCAGTTAAGTCACTCTTTGTCAAGGTCTCTTTCAAGTCTAGAAGGTTTTATAGGGAGGTCCAATAGCAGTAACAACTATTTTTAAGGGATTCAAACTCAAGTAAATATTTTCCTATTGTAAAGATTTTTTCACTCAATAATAAGAGGTAAAGTTTTAATTATTATTATAATTAAAGAGTCAGAACTATGTAATTGTAAGTACTAAAAACAATAATAAATAGTAATAAATAGTTAAGTGTAGTAATTGTTTTTATAATGTAAGTAAGTAAGTAAGGAATGAAAAGTACCAAAAGAGAGGGCCTTTTATAGGAAAAGATGTGAGAAATAAAGACACGGAGTTAACACCACCTGATACAAGGGTGTGAGAAAAAAAACTAAATAAAGAGTGTATGTGAAATAATAAAAGATATACTAAATAGTGCGTAAATAAAAGGTATAATTTTATTTGAAATAAAGATTAGAATCCCTTGGTCTGTCACATTTAGTACAAAGAACATTTGATTTTAATTGAGATTCAACAAAATCTAAATAAAGGAATTTGAAAAGTTTCTTCTTTTTATATTTTTTATATTTTTTGAAACTATTTTTATTCCCTCTCATCTGTATTATTGAGCACGGTGTTAGGGAGTAAAAATGTGTGTGATAATTACTTATTTTCATTAAATATTTACATTACTTATTGTACTTAGCTAGTTAGATGTAAGTAATACATAAGTAGTTAGTAAATAATTAATTATTAATAAGGATTAAAAGGTGTGGCTTCATCTCAGCAAGATAATTAATTATTTTACTGGGTAAGTCTAGCAGCCTGGCTGACACTCTCTCACTCTAAAAAACAATAAAAAAAATGCTATGATTTTTTCTTTTCATATTTCTTTAGCAGAGTAGAAAGATTAGATAATTCCTTCCCAGGTATCCAAGAATCATATTCAGAAGATTTATTCTTGAATCTCAATAAGTATTCTGTACCTTTTTCAGCAGTAATTATTCATTAATTTAGAATTTTATCAATTTCTACTGTCTCAGTGATTTCATTAGCGGTATTTTTTTGTCTTACCCTCCTTTTGGGAAACAAATCACTATTGGATGTATAAGGTTTTAAAATAGATATTGGAAAAACAGGATGTTTTCTGTCATATGTAGACTACAAAATAACTTCAACTGCATAATCACCAACTATTCTTCTTACAACAAATGGACCAACAAATGGGTCTTTCAATTTATTATTACCTTTTAAATTGAAGTGGACTGTAGAAATCAACACCTAATCACCCTTTTTAAAACTTTATTCTTTATGTAATTTGTCCCATCTCTTCTTCTCATATTCAAATGATCTTTCAATACATTTTTGAGCATGACTTCTGCAAATTTGTTGCATTTGAAGAAAAGATTTTACACCAGGATGTAAATAAAATTTAGGTATTTTATTATTGAGAATTTGGGCAAGAGTATTTGGAACATATCCAAGACAGAGCTCAAAATGTTTTCTTTGAGTAACAGAATGAATAGTGCTATTATAAGCAAATTCCAACCCAGGAAGTAAGGTAACCCAATCATGAATGAATCTGTCATTGTCTTTATACTCAAGGCCAAAGGCACAGTACCTTCTTATCATGTCCTCTACAGTCTGAATCATTCTTTCAGCTAATCCATCAGTCTGAGGGTGATGGGCAGTAGATAGTTTCAGATCACAACCACAAACATCCATCAGATACATCCAAAATTCAAAAGTAAATTTAGGGTCTCTTTCAGAGATTATGGCTTTAGGAAAACCAGCAGTATTAAACATATGAGACCACCATAAGAGAGCTAATTCTTTAGTGGAAAAATCCTTTTGAGTAGGGATAAATTTACACATTTTGGTGAATCTGTCCACAATAACCCAACAAGAGTTATAACTGTCTATTCCAGAAAATAGGAAACCTGTTACAAAATCCATGTTTATTATCTCCCATGGTGCATCAGGAGGTTCAATATGTTGCATTAATCCAGCTCTCTTACCAGTTAATCTTTTTGATTTTTGGCAAGAATCACAAGATTCAACATATAATTTGGTGTCTTCAGACATATTAACCCACCAAGCAGTGTTTTTAATTCTGATCATTGTTTTTTCAAGATCAAAATTTCCAGCTAATATGTCATCATGACAAATTCTCAAGATGATTTCTTTCATAGAAGAAGGAATAACAATGAAATTACTTAACTTTCTTCTATAATATAGATATCCTTCATCAATTGAAAATTTACCTTTTTCCAAAGCCTTTTGGTACTTTGTTGGAAGGGTTTTAATTAATGCTGGTATTGAAGCATTCTTTGGATCATTTAATATAGTGCATAGCTTTTTCAAGTCAGTGTCCTTATCATATGAATCCTGAATAAGCTGGAATAGCTCTTACTCCATATCAACCACATATATCCCATAAATATGAATAATTTCATCCTCAGGATCATAAGAAGGATTAGAGTCATCATTTGGTAAAGGTAACCTTGATAACATATCCACATATGAGTTAACAATACCAGACCTATGAATAATTGTCATTCTCCCTCTTTATTCATGAACAGCTAACTACCATCTGAACATATGTCTGTTAGGTGTCTTCAAGTTTAAAAGGGATTTAACTGAACTGCAGTCAGTAACACCACACAATATGGGGGGCGGACTTGCTAGCAAGTCCGCAACCTTGGACCCAAACTCACCATAGATTGAACACACATTGAGCTATTGATAAAGGAACCATACAATCAGGGATGAACACCACTCAGCAGAACAGTTTTAGGTGGGTGTTCAAGTAGAGTTGAGTATGGGTTCAGTATGAGTTCAGTCTGAGTTCCATCTGAGTTCCATCTGAGTTCAGGTTGAGGACTTGCTAGCAAGTCCACCCCCTATATTGCGTAGTGTAACAAGTTCAAATTTCTGGTCATCTAGGTAATAATGTAGCTTTTCTAGATCCCACACTACGGCTAAACATTCAAGCTGAGTGGCACCATATTTCAATTCACTATTTCTCAAGGTTCTTGAAATATAACAAATTACTACTTCTGATACTTTATCATTCATCACTTGTTTTTGATTGAGGGCAGCACCAAGACTAATAAAACTGGAATCAGTGTACAAAATAAATGGTTGATTAAAGTCAGGTAAAGCAAGAATTGGTGCTGACATCAAACAGTGTTTCATAGTGTCAAAAGCTCTTTGTCTTTCACTATTCCAGGCAAAAACAACATCCTATCTAGTCAGTTGGTTAAGGGGTAAAGCTATGACTTTGTAATTCTTAATATACTGTCTATAGTATCCACACATTCCCAAAAAACTCTGGAGCTCTCTAACTGTGGTAGGAGCCTTCACCTGCTGTATAGCTGCCACTTTTTTTTGGTCAACACATATCTGTAACCATGAACCAACATGACCCATCACTTTTAAGGAATAAAAACCAAATTTACATTTCTTCAAAGCAAGTGTCATATTTATTTCATCCATTTTGTGGAACACATTACACAGGTGGTTGAGAAGGTCCTCAAATTTTTTTGAGAATATAATGATATCATCAACATAAACAATCAGCCAAACTTCAATCATTTCCTGATGGAATGTGTTATCCATAACTTTTTGAAAAACTGAAGGGGCATTTTTAGGACCAAATGGCATCCTAATATACTTATAAATACCCATATGAGTAGAAATCATCAGAAAACTCTTAGAATTCCTCTCAACAGGTACCTGGTGATATCCCTTGTTACCATCCAAGCAGCTTATATATTTAGCACCTTGTAAAGTAGCATGTATAGAGCTAATTCTAGGTAAAGGGTAGATATCATCAACAGTATAAGTATTCAATGCTCTATAATCACCACATAACCTGGCTTTATCCTTCTCATAAGAAATTAGGACAGGTGAGTTAACACAATATTTAGGTGTTTGAACTACCTTTTCAACAATATTCATTTTCAAAAGGGTAGAGATATTATCCTCAATATCTTTTCTCTTTTTGGGAGAAGCAGGGTAAGGCTTCTTCTTCAAACTAGGTGGTATGTCAGTTAATTTATCAAGATAATTAAAGTTTCATTTCTTCCTTAACCAATCCTAGTTCATGTGACCCATGAGCAAAGGCCTCAGGAAAAGATGTAATAAATTTAATGCTGGACTCTTTATCCTCACCAGAAAGTTGTTCTCCAAAAGAAGCATTGTCAATTTCAGACATAAGAGCATGCATTTCATTTGTAGACCTTCCTTTATATTGAATCACAGAACTACATGTGTTCAATTCTGGTTTTAACAATTTTTTGGGGGAGGAAATCTTAAATTTTCTCTTCCCATTTATCACCATTGTGAAGAATTGATTTTAAGTATCTAATTTAATGCCATATTTGGTTAAAATTTCATTTCCTATGATAAACCACATGCTTAAATTATAATTTTTCATGACAAAAAAATCACAAATAGCTCTTACAAAACCATGGTTATATTTAAAAAACACTGTGGCTTTGTATTTACCAATGGGGGACAAAACAGATCCATATCCTCTCCAATTTTCAGAAGTGATAGGAATCAGTTTTGATTTATAGTCTTGATCAACTGAAGCAAGTTCTTTTTCAGATACTACACTTCCTCCAACTCCAGAAACCAGAACAACTTCAATGCTGGTTCAATTGATCAAGACTGGTGCTTTGAGAGGGGCAATAAAAATTGAGCTATCCTCAATGTTCCTTATGATCTCAGCATCCTCAACTGTAGATAAATCATTATTATAAATATCAAAAGTATTTAAATTATGAATATCTTCTTCCAGAATCAATATTTCTTGTTAAGACTCATATGAAATATTGCTGGCACAATCACTTGAAGTATGATCCAGTTCTATTTTGCAATCAGCCTGCTCCTCAGGTGGTTCAACAAGATTTAATCTCTTGTCACAAACATGGACTTTCTGCCAGGGCTTTTTGCACTTGAAGCAAGTGTTTGTTGCATACTTTTTTGGTCCAACAGGGGCAGAAGGTTTACCAACCTTTTCCAGAGGTTTCTGTTGGTAAGTGGAGGATTTCATCAAAGGGGTCCTAGGAATGAATCTTCTGGCATCATACTTGTTGTTTAGAAGGATCTCATTGCAAGTATTAATGAAAGAAGAAGGTTCTCTGGAGAACTCAGTCCTAGCCACTATCAAGTCTCTCAAAGAAATTAAAATTTATAAAGGATCCTGTCCTTCCATAACTCAAACTCCATATTTGGGTTCATTTCCATCAAGATTTTTACAAGTTTCATTAAGAACTCAATAGGTTTATCAGTGAAAGAGCTATATCTAGTTTCCTCATACTGCCTTTGTTGAGCCATCCTGAACTTCGAGCCACCAAATTGTGCTTTAATCAATTTTTTCCAATCTTCCAATGAGTAGTCATTCCTGTCCAGGAGAACAATTTCATACCACATTAGTGAAAAATTGGTAAACAAAGAAATTAACTTAGACACAATTTCCTCATCTGGGAGTTTATAAGAATTTTTTAAGTTATCAATTCTGCAAATGAATCACTGCCAATCAGAAGAAGAATCACTATCAAATGTTGGGTACTAGTCAAGTTTTGGCCAATTCTCTTGATTTGAAGGAGCTTCCTTAGTATTAGTTTATTTCTGAGTAATAAGCAGCTGTAACTTCTCCAATTTTGCAGTAATCTCATTGTTTAATACTTCTGTAGAAGATCCTGGTGCATCATCAATTTTTGATGGAAACTCTGTGGTATCAACAGGCATTTCTGAATCTAATTTTACTTTAGACAAACTAGAAACAGGTAAACTTGAAGCATCCTGTACCATATGTTCCTTCAAAGAAGTTTCAGAATATTTTTGATCATTAAACAATGAATTCAAATTTTCTTCAATGGTTGTTAGTCTGGTTTTTACTTTGGAAGACTAGATAAACTCTCATTGACTGTTGCAAAAGATAACTGGGTTTTATTTTGAAAAGATAAATAATGATAACTCAATCTTTTCAGGTTCATCTTATCTACCTCTAGCTCCAGGCAACAGGTAGATACAGTATCTTTCAGTTTAAACAAATCATTTTTGATATTTTGCCATAAAGCAACTTTATTTTCATGGGTTGTTTTTAATGAAACGAATCATCAGAAAATTTCTGTAACTCACTCCTCAATGCTTGATAACCCTGTTCAGTTAACAAACTATTATATTTCTGAGTCAATTGCATGTTGTTCATTGTATGATTTTGTTTAGCAATAATATCCCTCAAATATTCATCATTAATGTTAGATACATCTGGAGTGTTTCTCAATAAGGAAACAGAGTAACTTTCCAGATTCTCATAAAACTCAGGCTCAAGTGTTTCATCAATAATAGCCATACCAGGATTTATCATTGAAGTAGAAATTAGAACTAAAGGATTAGATACATTTTAAATTTGAGCTATTTGTCTACTGTTCTTAGCCTCTACAGTTCTCACAGTCTCATCTCCTCTTCCAGAATTACCTGAAGGAACTGAATAAGTTACTAGAAATGGTACTTGAGATTCAATAGAGGGGCTTACCATGGCTTGGGCAAGAATTGGATGTGGTTGTTCTTTCTCCTTCTTCCACCTTGATAGGGATGAGGAGTTTTTGGATTGAACTGATTTGTTCTTGAATGACCTGCCTGAGGTGCTTGTTGCTGTTTCTGTTGGGACATGTAATCCCACTGGCTGTTCAGCCAATCCCACTGCCACTTTGAGACTTTCACCTTTTCTTGTTGCTGGGGGGCCAGTTGTGGAAGGGGTTTTGGAGGAGGAGGTTTCTTCTTCTCTTGAAGAAAAAACTCTATTTTTCTTACCTTGTCTTCTAGACAGTCTATTCTTGACCTCAGCTTGAGCTTTACTTTCCTCAACTCCTTGATGTGAGCAGAGAGATTTTTTACCTGCTGTTTTAAAGGCATCTTTTTTATCTTGAAGCCTTTGGGAAGCTCTTCTGGGGGGTTTATTGAAGGTTTTTGTTCCTGGGTATTTGTTTCTACCAAAATCTCCACTTCCTCCATTTCCATGACCTGATTGGTTCAATGATTTATTAATTTGAGTTAATTGTGTGGTTAAAGGAGAACTCACAGACATAGCCTCATCATAATCAATCATATTTAGTTTATCTTCATGTGCTGCAGAAAACCCTTGGTCAGTCATTGTTTTAAATCTAACCTGAAGTGAGGGAAAGAAACAATAAGATGAATAAGTTTTATTTTTGCTTTATAAAAGAAAAATAAATAAATAAAAAGATAAAACTCCTCAGGATAAAAATTAACTGAAAATAATAATCAATTATTTATTACTTCAAACTGATCTTATAGCAAGTATTTACAAGAAATCAACTGAAGAAAGAAAAAGAATTTTTAATTTAACAAATAAATTTATGATGATTATCAGGATTTAACTCAACTGAAGGATATTAAATTACCATGACTCAATTTCAACTGAAATAATTTAATATAGTTTTATTTTTTATTAATTAAAAAAATTTTATTGTCAGGACAATTTGTCAACTGGAACAAAAAAAATATCTTAATTTATCAGGACGAAGTCAACTGAAAAATTACAATTAATTTTTTAAAAAAAATAAAAAATTTATTACTTCTAGGACTAAGAACACAATTGCTCTATCTTTGTCAACTAGGAAAATAAATAATAATAAAAATAATTTCAATTTACCAGACATCTCCCTCTGTAAAAGTAGAAAATTAATGCCACTTACAGAGTGCTGAGTAAAAGGAAATATGTAGAGTATGAAGAGTGCAAAGTGAGCCACGAATAGTAATCAATAATTACCACAAAATATATAACTATTAGTTAGTATATAAGCATAAGTTTTGGAGCGCGGTTAGATTCCCGTTCAGAGAAAAAAATAAGTCAGGTGATGTATGACATTTGTCATTTTTGTTGTCCACTCGTCCTTATAGGTACCACAATGGCAATGGTCCCACGGTCTCCGGTCCTCACAATAATGATGCACCGTCAATGATTCAGAAAGGCTCTCAACTGTCTAAGTCTCTTTCAAGTCTAGAAGCTTTTATAGGGAGGTCCGATGGCAGTAACAACAATTTTTAAGGGATTCAAACTCAGGTACATATTCTCCTATCTTAAAGATTTTTTTACTCAATAATTACAGGTAAAGTTTTTATTATTATTTTAATTAATGAGTTAGAACTACGTAACTGTAAGTACTAAAAACAATAATAAATAGTAATAAATAGTTAGGTGTAGTAATTTCTTTAATAATGTAAGTAATTAAGTAAGGAATGAAAAGTACAAAAAGAGAGGGCCTTTTATAAGCAAAGATGTGAGAAATAAAGACACGGAGTTAACACCACCTGATACAAGGGTGTGAGAAAAAAAACTAAATAAAGAGTGTATGTGAAATATTAAAAGATATACTAAATAGTGCGTAAATAAAAGGTACATTTTTATTTGAAATAAAGATTAGAATCCCTTGGTCTGTCACATTTAGTACAAAGAACATTTGATTTAAAATGGAGATTCAACAAAACCTAAATAAAGGAATTTGAAAAGTTTCTTCTTTTTATATTATATATATTTTTTAATACTATTTATATTCCCTCTCATCTGTATTATTGAGCATGGTGTCAGGAAGTAAAAATGTGTGTTACAATTACTTATTTTTATTAATTATTTACATTACTTATTGTACTTAGCTAGTTAGTTGTAAGTAATACATAAGTAGTTAGTAAATAATTAATTATTAATAAGGATTAAAAGTCTTGGCTTCATCTCAGTAAGATAATTAATTATTTTACTGGGTAAATCTAGCAGCCTGGCTAACACTCTTAAACATGAAAACTAATGATAGGCATATGTTTAAGTGGAAATTTGCTATACAAGAATACAGAGGACAGATTACTATTACACATAGAGTAGGAACTTTAAGTTCTAATTTATATCTGTTATCTAGAGTACCACTACCTGATAATGAAGATAATCCTGCTTATTTTCCTGAAACAGAGATTATTAACATTTATGGAATTTATATTGTAGATCTTGAGGATGAATTTTTGCAGTCAATTCTTGATAATTAAGCTTCTGGTCTTGGCTTGAGTAAATTACTACAATATTAAATGATACATCTAATGCTTCATTGAGTGTTTTAATAAAAGCATTGCCACAAAAATATAAGGAAGCGTAAGAAAAAGGTAAAATTTCTATTGAGTATGGTTTTATATATTATAGAAATAAATTAAGTAATGTAATAGTAATTTCCCCTTCAATGAAGGAGTAAATTTTAAGTGTTTGTCATAATGATATATTAGAAGGTCATTTTGACTTCCATAAAACATTAAACTGAGTACAAATACGGCTTGGTATATTAAAATTTCTTAAAATGTTTGAAAATATGTTGAGAAATGTGATACTTGTTAAAAATCTAAAGGATTGACGGGCAAAGTAGCTGGTTTGTTACAACAAATTTTGAAACCAAAATCTCCATGGGAAATAGTTGACATGGACTTTGTAAAAGGGTTTCCAATAGCAGGGAATGAGAGTTATAACTTCTTCTGGGTAATTTTAGATAGATTTACAAAAATGTGTAAATTTATTCCTACCCACAAAGAGGTTCCTGAAAAGGAATTTTCTTTTTTATAGTGAACATAAACGTTATATATAGAAGGATTACCCAAAGCAATAATTTCAGAAAGAGATCCCAATCTCACTTCTGAGTCCTGGAAATCATTTAGGGATGTTTCAGGTTTTTCATTTAAACTTTTTACAGCACACCATCCACAAACTGATGGGCTAGCAGAAAGAATGATACAAATATTAGAAGATATGATAAGAAGATATTGTGTTTTAGGTCTTGACTTTAAAGACAATAAAAAATTCACTCATGATTGGGTAACCATTATCCCAGGTTTAGAGTTTGCCTAAAATAACACAGTACCTTCTGTCACTGGAAAGAAGCCATTTGACTTATGGTTGAGTTATGTACCTAATACCCCTTCTGAAACTTTTAATAAATTAACGATATTGGATATCCATCCAGGTACAAAATATTTTCTTCAAATGCAACAATTATGCATAAGCATTCTCAAGAATGTCTTAATAAGTCATTTGAGTACAAGAAGAAAAGATGGGATAAATCCCATAAAGAGAAAACTCTCAAAGAGGGTGATGAAGTCCTTATTTATACACTAAATTTAAATTTAAAATGTTAAATTGAAAGATCCATTCATTGTACTATTTTTAGTAGAAAAGATGGTTGGTAAAAATTTTGTTGAGGTTATATTATATGCACCATATGATAGAAAATATCCAGTATTTACTATTTCTCTTATAAAACCATACTGTAATAATGATACTGCTCTATTTCCAAGAAGATCAGGAAGGCATAAAAAGCAACCTGAAGAAATAGTTGAAAAATAAGAAATTGAAGAGATAATTATAAAGAGACAACTTAAAAAAGAAAAAATAGTTGAGTATCTATTAAGGTTTAAAAATAAATCAAGTGAATATGACCAGTTGATTCCTGAAAATGAAATATCTGTTCTTTAAAAACTCTTGAAATGATTTAAACCAATATAATAGGGGGTATCAATGTTCAAGGATCCACAATTAGTGATCAGGAATTTTTTTTCCCAGGATCAGAAATTATTGATTGCGGAAGATTATTATCCAGAAGCCCCAGGGATAGTGGATAAGGTTTCCAAAATAATGCATTATCCTGCCTCTTATACCCCAATTTCTGTTCCTAATTCCTAATACCAAAATCATTACAAACATGATTGATTTGTAAGCAAGTCACATGAAATATAATTGAGGAAGCCATCCTTATATGTCTCATCACTCTATGATACTTAATTTTGGTGGCGAAAAAATAACATTTTTTCTCATCTTTATGTGTCTCTTCACTCTATGATACTTAATTTTTGTGGAGAACACATAACATTTTTTTCTATCTACACACCCCATCTGCTCATTTGGTGACAAATTCCTACTTCCCACTCAACACCTAAAGATTCTACCAACAATAATGAAGCACCTCTCTACTAGGAAGCAACTTCATACAGCTATGAATGCTATCACTTTAGTTTTAGACACTGAATCTCACTCCAGCTCTGGGTTAGAAGACACTATATCTTATATTTCTTTTAAAAGATCTTTATGAAGAAGAGGATCCCAGACCTGCACCAGCTCTCCCCGCCCTTGAATAAAAAAACTTTCTCTCCACCAGCATATGCTCTTTCATTATGCCAACCACCCTCCAAAATTTTGAAACATAACCCTTTTAATTTTTTTTTTCATACTCTCCAAATGTTCAACTTCTATGCTTTATTCACTTGTTTTGGTATTTTTGTTTTTTTCATATTCATTTTTATTTTGAATTTACACTGAATGTCTCTTTTTTGAATGTCTCATTTGTTTTAATTCACCAGCTTAACATGAAATTGCATATTTTCTGCAATTGCATAATTTTTCACTGTTTCTTTTTTCATTCATCCCTCATATTATTTTCCTCTTCTTATCCAACATCCCTCAAAAAATTTGGTTTCATTTATTTTCTCATTTCATCTCTCCAGGTAAGTCATTTTATTCTGTTTTCATGATTTTTTGAATTCTAATTATAACTTTATTTTATTTTATTTCTGTTTTTTTTATTTTTTGTATCTAATTTCTTTTGTAAGTGGTAATTTTTTATTTGAATGGTAAAATTAACCTTTTTTTCTCTCCCTCTTTACTTTCTTTTTTAGCTACATCACCCTATTCTTCATCCCTCCTTGGCATGGTTGTTATCCCCCTTTCCCCTATTTGACTTTTTTTTGACTCCATGTCATTAAGACACATACATTGCACATTCTTTAGGCATTTCACTTACTCAATATTCAATTTCTCCCAAATTCCAACATAAATATTTCTCACTCTATTTTTCCTGCTTTTCAATAAAGGTAAGTTTCATCTCCTTTTTTAGTGTGTAAATGATATCTAACTCCTTAAATAAAAATTTCATAATTAAAAATATGTATAACTCTTATCTGTATAACAGTGAAATTATTAAACTCCTCTTGTTCTCATCCCCATTACCACTTTTCAAGTTTTGTAAAATTTTGAAAATCAGAATTAGACTTAGGGTTGTATTTCTTTTAATCTAATAAAATTTTAACTGAAAAATCTGCTGAAGGCTACCTCTCATTTCCCACAAACAGATCTGAATTTGGTACAGTGGTTGCTGAGATATTGAGTGTAAAAGTTGAACCTTTTTTTCCCCATTTAAATTTTTTATTTCATGTTTTTATGTAACAAATAAGGGTTTTGTTTATTTAAATCACATTTCTTTTAACTGAAGATTCTTCTGAAGCCTATATAATATTTCAAATAAACAGATTTTAATTTGGATTATTGGTTGCTGAGATATTGACCCTTAAAGTTTAGCCTTTTTTTCCAAATATCACATAATTTATTTTGTGTTTTTATATTGAATAATTAGAGAATGAGGCTTCTGAAACTCTTATCTGATGATTATCTATGATTATTTTTCCCAAAGCTTAGGATCACTCAATTATTTCTTCGAAAATTGCATGAAAAAATTACATTCTGGTTTTAATAACATGATTTATACCAATAAGAATGACATTAATTATCTTACTTTGAGGATTTTCTCTTATATTAATCCTATTACTGGAAAACCTATTCCTTCCCCAGCTAAAATAAAAGGTCATGGGCTATGCATTCTGGATCAAAAATGTATAATCAATTTTGGATTGGGAACTGGAATCATCAAAACTATTTGGAACTCTTCTCACAATCATCACCATACAACCAAAGCTCCACCTGGCTTGAAATCTTGTCAAGAGTTCACACATTTTGGATTTTCTTTTCAAATCAGTCAAAAATTAATCCACCAAATCAACAAGGTAAAAAAGAAGTTAAATTTAGCAGATATAAAGAAACTTTATGTAGATATACAAAGTATGGGGATTAGTAATGTCATCAAATATTTTTTATTTTTTTGTAAATTTTTAATAATTAAATCTAATATTTGAATTTACTAAACTAAAGTAATGGGCAAACAACCTTATGTTGTATTAATGGGAATCATGATAAAATTAATTTTTTTCATGGGGTTCATATTGCCTATACCTGTGGAAAGTCCCAAACTTAGTTTCTAGATTTATCTACACTTTGGCTTGAGGAATTTTCATTACTTAAGAACTAGTAAATTTGAGATATCTTAATTATTTATTTATTAATTTATTGAATTATATCAAGTTTTGGTGATTTTCATCCCTTACTTCAATAAAATTTAGGGGAGGGTATTGCCAAATTTTCAAATATGACATGTGAAGTTGATGACTTAGAAAATTTTTTATTATACCCACCCCTTGCTTCAATAAAATTCAGGGGAGGGTATTGAAAAATTTTTAAAACAGATATAGAGTATTGTTGAAATAGCTGTATT
Source organism: Hemileia vastatrix (assembly GCA_030280995.1). NCBI lineage: Eukaryota > Fungi > Basidiomycota > Pucciniomycetes > Pucciniales > Zaghouaniaceae > Hemileia > Hemileia vastatrix. The sequence goes on along the minus strand of JASXTE010000003.1, from coordinate 35,927,052 downwards.
TAGAAAACTAAATTTAATTTTTTTAATGTAAAGAAAAAAAAAGTATGAGTTTTTCAAATTTTTGCAAAAAAAATCATCTAGAATCAAGACCTTTAAAAGGTCAGCACATATGAAATTATAACCAATAAGAAATAAAACAAAATTTATCTAACCAAACAAACAAATAATATAAAATGTTCCAATAAATTTATTCAAATCTCAGTGAGGAGTGTGTGCTGAGGATTTATAATTAGCTTTAGTTCATTCTATCAAGAAAACTTTGTAAAAAAATAAAAAAAACTGGTTATCAAAAATTTTCATTAAGCATTCAATTTTCTCAATAGATTTATTAGATTTAACACATTCTCTCAAGAAATCTTTCTTTTTTGAACCATATTAAAGTTAATAGTTGAGTTTCATTTGATACAATAGGAAATTGTACTCTAGAGCATTATCCCCTTTCTTTATCTCAAATTTCTTCACCTCCAAGTCATGTGTCCTCTCATCCCTCTTTGAAGAAAGCTCAAATTTCTTTTCCTCCAAGTCTATTACTCTCCCATCCTTCTGTAAAGAAAGCTCAACTTCCTTCTCCTCCAACTCTTATGCCCTATCATCCCTTTGTACAGAGAGCTTGTATTGTTTCTTTTGAAAGTTGAGAGTATATCTTGCAGTTTGGGAAAAACTATCTCTGTTTTTCTTTTTATGACTGTTGAAATTCAAAGTAGTTGATGGTCTTCACTTTTTTTGGAGGTAAAATTTTCCTCTTCATCATTGATGCTAGCTTCAGACTCACTTGCTTGAGGATCCTGGGTTTGTTCATTAGCATTTTTAGTAATAAAAAATAAAACAACTAGAAAAGAAATTAAACTTACTGGAGTGGGATCACATTGGTTTATATCACCATAAGGATTGATTGAAAAGCTATCTAGATTTGTTGAATTTAGAACACGGGAGGCTTGAGTGGAGGAAGAGAATGGTAAAATATTTCTTTTGACATCATTTTTGTGTATAGATTCTTCACCATCAAACATATTTGAAGGATTAAGATCAGCTTGCTTTCCAAAAATAGAATCCATCTCATTAAAGTATGTACATTGAGATTCAAGTTTATCATCTATGGATTTTATGCCTTTACTGATATAAATGTTGGTAATACCAAAACCAGTAGAAAATGAAAGAGTCTTTGCCTTCTTGTATTTGGCACAGTAATTCTTGAAGCATTCAGACATCTATTTAGGAAAAAGATCAATCTTTCCCTTTGTCTTATTTTGTAATTCATTGGCCATTAGATGATAGCCATTGACTTTTGATGCAGAGGGCTGTCCTACTTTAGTTGCATTCTCATTACCAAAGCAAGAATCATAATTAGTGTGTATTTTTAGCCAGTTGATAAGTATGAGATGATCATCTTTTTTAATTGAAAAGTATTTGATTTCTCAGCTGAGCAGGAGAAAGAGTGAGTAATGTGATTTGATGAACAATTAAGGGAAGCCTTCCCTTGAGAAGATCTATGATAATCAAGAATGTTAATATATTTGAAGATAAAAAGGAGAAGAGAAAAACAGATGAGACGGAGTGGGGTTTGGAACAAAAATGAATAGACAGGATGGGAGTGCACAGCAAGGTAGTGAGTCTGGCACATCCAGAAAGTTGTTTAAGATGTGGCTATGAAAACTTGAGGATAAAAATGCTGTATAGAGGTGAACATTGGCATGTAAAAGGTCTAATAACCCAATTATTAGCTAAAATATTTGTGGAAGATAATTGGGGTATAATGACTTTGATCCGCAATTAATTTAATTGCAGATTGGTCAACATTGATACCCCCCAATACTGTAATTTACAGTATTTGTAATATAGAAATTTTTATATTATCTTTCTATCCACTCCTTATTTATTAACTAATATGTCTTAACATTTTTTATTGCTTTTTTGGATGAGGGAGTTTCAGGCTAGATATTTACAGAACTGAGTATTTCTTATGTCTAAAATAAGATATCCTTCATTTAATTAAGCTTAAAAGTAAAAATTATGGTTATTATTCTTATATATATATTTATTATTCTTATATATATATTTATTATTCTTATATATATATTTATTATTCTTATATATACATTTATTATTCTTATATATATATTTATTAAACTATTAAATGACTTATATAGTTTTAAATAGCTTATCCATAGCCCCATAATACTTATTAAGGTGCTAATGAAGTCATAATATACTAATCTTTAGTGATATTAAGTAATTATAGACATATATGAGCTTATATGTATACATATACCTCTCACCATGAGAAATCTGGGGGTGAACTGCTAGCAGTTCCCTCTTTTTAAAACTATCAGGAATTTGTCAGGAAACTGTTGGGAAACCATCCTGAAACTGTCAGAAAGATGTTTTTAAATCTGATGAAAAAACATTGAAAAAATAAACTATCACAGATTGAATCCAGAACAATCCCTCTTGAGCAGAGCTTAAGAACCTCATTGAACATCAGTTAATCTCAGGTTTGGCAAAAGGTTGAACAACATCACTAAGCATACCTTAATATTCAAATATTAAACTTGAATATATGTTGTGTGTATGATATAGATGCATATGCATTTGAATTTGCATGGTGGATACTTATTGCATGCTAAAAATTGATGTGAAATGCCTATCCAAAGTGTATGCATAATGACTATGAAGAATAAATATGCATAAAAAATATGCATAAAAATATGCATATTGAATATGCATAAAAATATGCATATTGAATATGCATAAAAATATTCATATTGAATATGCATAAAAATATGCATATTGAATATGCAAAAAAAATATGCATATTGAATATGCAAAAAAAAGTTGCATATATGTATATGAATAAAATATATTAATATGCATATAAATCTGTATAATGAATATGCATATGCATATGCATAAATATGCATAATGATTGAAAAATGCAAAAAAATGATGCTTAACAAGTATATTTTATGCATAAATAGAAATATGCAATATGAATTCATATTGCATACAGATAACACTGGCAAACCATTTTGACCAAAACTCATACTAAATTTTCATTCTGGACTAAAGGTGTGAGGGAAGGAAGAAAAACAGTCTGACATTAGAAAAATGCTACATGCACTCATTTTGTAGCAGAGCAAATGAGAAGTGCTGAATTATGGTTGGTGCCCATAATTTAGTATGATATCATAATTTTATTTAATTGTTTTCAATATTGAAAAGACTTTAGGTCGGTTGGTATGGATCTAGCTGTGCCAGGGTCTAATCTAATTATTTTAACAATTTCTTAATAATTAACGGGCTTTAATACAAAAACAGGTTGTATTTTTTGTGGGATATTGAATATGATAAGGTCTTTTTTAAAAAAAACTAATATTGTTTAAAAATATTCCTGAATCAGATCTGGGATAATCACTACAAAAAATTGTAGTACTGTGGGCAATAAAATATATGCACAAGCAGTAAAGAAAGGACCAAGTGAACCCTTTTTGTGCAGTGGGAATCATTAGAGTGGAATTGTGGATGAAAAATATAATTCATTATTACCATTTTATTTAATCAAAAAATTTATAATATTAAAAAGAACTATTGATTAATTGGTATTTGACCTTTGTGCCTCACTCATATTTATCATTTGATTGATTTTTGTCACCATTATGTTATTAATATTATAAGTATAGCAAAAACTCGTGTGCCAAATGCATACCAGGTGATGTTACACCTTTTATAATATTATTAAATAAAGGTAAAAAAATATGAAAATGATTTGTTTTACAAAAAATAAATTGATATCCAAAAGCAATATGAGGGATCAAATATGAAATAAAAATTTAAAGTGAAATTCCTCCCATCAAGAGCAAGTAGACATGATGGGGTGAACGCCCACCAGTGGCACTAAACTTGGACTATAATTTCTTTTTTGTAAAAATAAAATAAAATCCACTTGAGCTTTACCAAAACTTCAGGATGACAATTTTGCCATATCAAACAACTTCTAGTGCAATTATTGAAGAAAAATTCATTTTCATTGCAATAGAGAGAATTGATCACATCAGACTGCATGTGACCAAAAGTGTCCAGCACAAGTTTGGCCGAACTTGTGCTGGACACTTTTATGATGGAGGTTAGCTAGGGTGGAATTTTTCTTCAGTTCATCTGGTATTTCTTATAAACATGTCCACTATTATTTGATCTTTGTGCCTCACTCATATTTATCATTTGATTGATTTTTGTCACCATTATGTTTTAATATTATAAGTATAGCAAAAACTTGTGTGCCCAATGCATACCGGGTGATGTTACACCTTTTATAATATTATTAAATAAAGGTAAAAAAAATATGAAAATGTTTTGTTTTACAAAAAATAAATTGATATCCAAAAGCAATATGAGGGATAGAAAGGTAAAATTAAAGGGATCAAATATGAAATAAAAAATTAAAGTGAAATTCCTCCCATCAAGAGAAAGTAGATATGATGGGGTGAATGCCCACGAGTGGCACTAAACTTGGACTATAATTTCTTTTTTGTAAAATTAAAAAAAATCCACTGGAGCTTTACCAAAACTTCAGGATGACAATTTTACCATATCAAACAACTTCTAGTGCAATTATTGAAGAAAAATTCATTTTCATTGCAATAGAGAGAATTGATCACATCAGACTGCATGTGACCAAAAGTGTCCAGCACAAGTTCGGCCGAACTTGTGCTGGACACTTTTACGATGGAGGTTAGCTAGGGTGGAATTTTTCTTCAGTTCATCTGGTATTTCTTATAAACATGTCCACTGGTATTTGATCTTTGTGCCTCACTCATATTTATCATTTGATTGATTTTTTTCACCATTATGCTTTAATATTATAAGTATAGCAAAAACTCGTGTGCCCAACGCATACCAGGTGATGTTACACCTTTTATAATATTATTAAATAAATGTAAAAAAATATGAAAATGATTTGTTTTACAAAAAATAAATTGATATACAAAAGCAATATGAGGGATAAAAAGGTAAAATTAAAGGAATCAAATATGAAATAAAAAATTAAAATAAAATTACTGCCATCAAGAGCAAGTAGACATTTTGGGGCAAAGTCCACCAATGAGGCTAAACTTGGACTATAATTGCTTTTTTGAAAAACAAAAAAGTGCCAATCTGAGGTTTAAAAAAACTTCAGCAGAACCATTTAGCCATATCAAACAACTTCTAGTTCAATAATTGAGAGAGAATTGATCACACCAGACTGCATGTGACAAAAAGTGTCCAGCACAAGTTCGGCCAAACTTGTGCTGGACACATTTATGACGGAGAGTAGCTAGGGTAGAATTTTTCTTCAGTTAATCTGGTATTTCTTATAAACATGTACATTGGTACTTGATCTTTGTGCCTCACTCATATATATCATTTGATTAATTTATTGTCACCATTATATTATTAATATTATAAGTATAGCAAAAACGCGTGTGCCCAACGCATACCGGGTGATGTTACACCTTTTATAATATTATTGAATAAAGGTAAAAAAATATGAAAATGATTTGTTTTACAAAAAATAAACTGATATACAAAAGCAATATGAGGGATAAAAAGGTAAAATTAATCTCAAAGAGATCAATTATTAAAAACAAAATACTAGTAAAATTCTTTCTCTCAAGAGCCAGTAGAAGTGTTGAAAAAAATGGGAGCCATCAGGGCTAAATTGTAATAAGTGACCTTTTTTTTAAAGATAAAAAATTATACACCTGAGGTTGGGAAGAACAACAGGTGGATGATTCAGCTAAATAAAACTACTTGTAGTGAAGTTTAATAAAAAAATGTTTTTTTGTTGCCATATAGAGAATTGATCCCATCTGACTGCACGTGACTAAAAGTGTCCAGCACAAGTTTGGCCGAACTTGTGCTGGACACTTTTATGATGGAGAGTAGCTTGGGTGAAAATTTTCTTCAGTTCCTTCATCTTGTATTTCTCATAAAAATGTCTACTGGTATTTGATCAGACTGTATCTTTCATATTTATCATCTGATTAATATTTTATCACTATTATATTATTAATTTTATTAGTATAGCAAAAACTTGTGTGCCAAATGCATACCATGTGAAGTTATACCTTCAATAATTTTTTAAAATAGACGTAAATAAATATGGAAAGGATTAGTTTTACAAAAATTAAATAGAAATTTAAAAGTAAAAAGAGGAATAAAAGAGTAAAATAAAAGTCAAAGAGTTCAAATATGAAAAAAATGCTGGTAAAATTCCTGCTATCAAGAGCCAGTAGAGGTGTTAATGCAAATGGGAGCCATCAGGGCTTAATTGTAATAAGTGACCTTTTCTTTAAAGATAAAAACTTATACACCTGATATTGGGCAGAACAGCAGGTGGATGATTCAGCTAAACCAAACTACTTCTAGTGAAATTTGATAAAAAAAAATTTTTGTTGCCATACAGAGAATTGATCTCATCTGACTGCACATGACCAAAAGTGTCCAGGACAAGTTTGGCCAAACTTGTGCTGGACACTTCTATGATGGAGAGCAGCTGGGGTAGAATTTTTCTTCAGTTCATCTGGTATTTCTTACAAACATGTCTACTGGTATTTTATCTTTGTGCCTCACTCATACATATCATTTGATTAATTTTTGGTCACCATTATATTATTAATTTTATAAGTATAGAAAAAACTCATGTGCCAAATGCATACCAGGTGTTGTTACGCCATTTATAATATTATTAAATAAATGTATAAAAATATGAAAATAATTTATTTTAAAAATTAATAATTGATATCCAAAAGCAATATTAGGAATAAAAAATTAAGTTAAAGCGATCAAATATGAAAAAAAACTCCAAGTATTATTGCTTATATCAAAGGCCAGTAGAGATGTTGAAGCAAATGAGAGCCATCAGTGATAAATTGTACTAAATTGATTGTTTTTTAAGGATAAAAAATTGTGTACCTGTGGTTTGGATGAACTCTAGGTGGATAATTCAGCTATATCAAACTACATCTAGTGAAGTTTCTTATCAAATAATTTTTTTCATTGCCATAGAGAGAATTGATCCCATCTGACTGCACCTGACCAAAAGTGTCCAGCACAATTTCGGCCGAACTTGTGCTGGACACTTTTATGATGGAGAGTAGCTAGGGTGCAGGTCTTCTTCAGTGCAACTGTTATTTTTTTAAAACATGTCAAATGGTATTTGATCTTTCTGTGTTATTCATATTTTATTATCTGATTAATTTTTTGTCATTAGAATATTATTATTTTTTTTAGTATAGAAAAAACTTGTGCGCCAAATGCATGACATTTTATATTATACCTTTTATAATATTATTAAAAAATGTTAAAAAAATATGAAAATTATTTCTTTTCCAAAATTATAAATTAATATCTAAATGTAACATGAGTGAAAATAAAGTAAAGTAAAAGAGATCAAATATGAAAGGGAAAAATTGAAGAAAAATTCCTGCCTTCAAGAGCCAGTAGAGGTTTTGAAACAAATAGGTGCCATCAGGGCTAAATTTGATAAAATTTAATTTTTTTTAAAGATAAAAAATTTTTCACCTGAGGTTTGGAAAAACTCAAGGTGGATAATTCAGCCATACCAAACTACTTCTAATGTAATTATTTAGCATTTTTTTTAATTTAATTTCCACAGAGAGAATTGATCCCATCTGACTGCACCTGGACAAAAGTGTCCAGCACAAGTTCGGCCGAACTTGTGCTGGACACTTTTATGATGGAGAGTAGCTAGGGTGGAAGTGTTTCTCAGTACATCAGTTTTTTGTTTTTCACATTTCTATTGGGGTTTTAACTTTTTTTTATCATTCATATTTATCTTAAAATTAATTTTTTGTCACCATATATATTATTAATGTTTCTAGTATAGCATAAACCAGCATGCCAAATGCTAAATTGGTGATGTTACAACTTTGATAATATTATTATATAAAGTTAAAAAAATATGAATATGTTTAGTTTTTAAAAAAATAAATTGATATTTAAAATTAAAAAGAGTAATAGAAAAGTAAAATGAAAATAAAAGGGATAAAATACAAAATAAAAAATACAAGTAAAATTTTTACTATCAAGAGCCAGAAGTGGTGTAGGTACAGTTGGGGACCTCTAGGTCAAGACTTGGTCTAAACTTACTTTTATGTATAGCTAACAAATTTTGACCTGAGGTTTGGACGGACTTCCAGGGGACAATTTTACAATATTAAACATTCTTTACTTCAATAATTGAGTGAAATATCATTTTTATTGCCATAGAGAGAATTTATCTCATATGACTTCATGCAACAATAAGTGTCCAGCACAAGTTCGGCCGAACTTGTGCTGGACACTTTTATAATTGAGAGTAGGCATACTGTCAGGCTAAGGTCAAGTACAAGGACGTGAACTAGCTTGAATGGTCAGTTGTCTAGAAGATTTTAATGGTCCTATATGAATACTGTAATATAAATCCAATAAGTAGTAAAATATAATCAAAATTAAAGGTCTCAGTAATGTAATTCTTACTAATTTTATATATGGCTTACAATCTTTGTAGTTGGAAGAAAAATATATTTTTTAATTCAGATACTATTCAAAAGTCTTATAAAAGTACTAATTGATATGTATTGTAATTTATTTGGTTATATTGGTAAATTGTAAATGATAAAGAATGCAGAAAACAAGACCCAAAACCTCCTCCTTTTATACACACTAAGTTCCTCAATAAACACCTTGATGTACCATCCAATACAATGTTAATAATGCCTTTAAACAAGTAATAGACCTCTCTATCAACGCCCCTAGTGACCAATAACATAATTAGACAAGCAACAACCACTAAAATCCTATTAATAATAAGGGAGATCCATCAAAATTAAAGAAAAGATAAAAAGAGAGTATATGCGTGGAAAACAATGTTATAAAAAGGTTAAAGGAGACTTTTTAAGGTTAATTATAGCTTAATATCAAGGGGGATCTACAGTAGAAATGGAGGGGATAATCCTGACATTATACTATGTGAAATTCCCATCCAAAAATAACCAAAATTGACTGAGAAACCACCCAAAAACTTAAAAAAGAGTGTGAGATGTGGGGTAACTACATGCAGTCCTTGGCAGGCTTTTGCACGGATAAATCCTTGACTAAAATTAGGCAAATTTAAGCGTGGTGATGAAATAAGGTGCCAATAGTGAGGTTATTAATGAAATTAGTGCATATAAACAAGGTCAATGCATTATTAATTAAGCTAGGACACTAAATAAGCGCCTGTTGCCTATTTTAGTGTGTTTCCCCACAGTGGGCATAGAATGTGGGGTAATTATAGTGTGAAAAAGCTAACTTTGCTAAAAATGAAGCTATTCAAACGGGAAAAAAGCAGGCTGTATGTAGCCAGTACACAGAAGCCATTTCTGGCATAAAAAACACCAAATTTGAAAAGTGTTATTTTTATGCATTTAAATAGCCAAATCAATAGTCCTAAATGAGCCCAATTGATCTGTCAAAGCGCATTTTTGATATTCTCAATTTTATAGCGCATGTAGTCAGCTTTTAAGTGAAATAAAGCTCATTTCTTGTTTTTTGCGTAAAACAATGAATATAACAGCTTTAAATGTACTTAAAAATTATGTAGCCTTATACTTAAGGTTCTTAAGATTATCCTAACATATTCCAACTTAATATTAAGTACATAAGACCTATAAAAGGTGGATATAGGCGTGTATATAAGGTGTTATAATGGCATTTTTTTGTGTATTATCATAATTTTACTTATGTATACTGTTTGTGTACTCTCATTTATTGTTCCCATGTATAGTTCATGTGTTTAACATGACTTATAAGCACTTTTTACTCAGTCCTGGGGATATACAGGCTGACACATTCCCACCCAAAAAAAACAATAAAAAAAATGATAAGTTATACATTTTATTTATCTATTTGTAATTTTCAGGTATTCAGATTAATTCTGTAGCATTATAGATTATACTTTAAAGAAATAAAACATAATAAAATATTATAAGTACTGGTTTTTAAACCCCTCAGATGGTTGGACAGAAATTTATTTCTGTTTAAATTTTTTAAGAAGGGTGGATAAATTAGAAATTTCTTTTTCAGGTATCCATTTATCAAATTCATTTTATTTCCCTTTAAATCTCTGTAAATACTCAGTTCCTTTTTCTTTAGTAAGGATTCTTTTCTTGAGTATTTTTTCAATCTCTTCTTTTTCCACAATTTCTTCAGGTTGCTTTTTAGGCCTTCCCCTTCTTTTTGGAAATAAGTCAGGATCATTTGCATGGTAAGGTTTCAATAATGAGATAGGGAAAACTGGATGTTTCCTATCATATGGAGCAAAAAAAAGACTTCCACTGCATTATTACCAACTATTTTACTTACTACAAAAGGTCCTACAAAGGGATCCTTTAATTTAACATTACCTTGTAAGTTAAAATGTAGTGTTGATATGAGGACTTCATCTCCCTTTTTGAATTTAAATTCTTTATGAGATTTGTCCCACCTTTTCTTTTCATATTCAAATGCTTTTTGTATACATTCTTCTGCATGCTTTCTACACATTTGTTGCATATGAATAAAGGATTTAGTAACAGGGTGTATATCTAACCTTGGTAATTTATTTAAATGATTTACTGGGGTATTTGGTACGTATCCCAGCCAGAGTTCAAATGGTTCCTTCTCTGTTACAGAATTAGTTGTGCTGTTATAAGAAAGTTCAAGGCCAGGAATTAATGTTACCCAGTCATGTGTGAATTTCTCATTGTCTTTGTATTCTAATTCAAAGGCACAATATCTTCTGATCATGTCTTCCAGAGTTTGTATCATTCTCTCAGCCAGCCCATCAGTTTGTGGATGGTGTGCTGTACAATTTCAATTGACAACCTGAAACTTCCATCAAAGATGTCCAGAACTCTGAAGTAAATTTAGGATCTCTGTCAGAGATTATGGCTTTGGGGAACCCAGAAGTATTCATCATCTGAGTCCACCATAATAATGCCAAGTCTTTTGCAGATACCTCTTTATGGGTGGGGATAAACTTACACATTTTTGTTAATCTATCCACAATTACCCAGCAAGAATTGAAACTTTCTTTTCCTGCTAATGGCAAGCCAGTTACAAAATCCATGTTTATAATTTCCCATGGAGCTTTTGGCTGCTCTATTTGTTGTAACAACCCAGCTCTCTTACCAGTTAATCTTTTAGATTTCTGACAAGAGTCACATGTTTCAATGTATTTTTTTACATCTTCTTTCATGTTTATCCACCAGGCTGTATTTTTAACTCTGGTTAATGTTTTGTTAAAGTCAAAATGACCAGCTAAGATGTCATCATGACAAGTACTAAACATTAACTCTTTCATAGAAGGTGGTATTACTATGACATTACTTAAATTTTTTCTGTAATATATATATCCATCTTCAACTGATAATTTACATTTTTCCAATGCATTTTTATACTTTGGAGGCAAGGTTTTTATTAATGCACTCATGGAGGCATTTTTTGGATCATTAAGAATTGTAGATAGTTTAGACAAATATTTATCAGATGAATAATTTTCTAATATAGTTTGAATAAATTCTTCTTCTAAATCCACTATATAAATCCCAAATATATGTATAACCTCATTTTCAGGTACATAAGATGGGTTGTCAGCATCATTTGGCAAAGGACTTCTAGATAATAAATCCACATTGGAATGTAATGTTCCTGCTCTGTGAGTGATTTTCATTCTTCCTCTGTACTCTTTTACAGCTAGTTGCCATCTAAACATGTGCCTATTAGGTGTTTTCAAGTTTAGCAATGATTTTACTGCACTGCAATCTGTTATAAGTTCAAACTTCTGGTCTTCCAGATAGTAATGAAGCTTCTCCAAAGCCCACACCACGGCTAAACATTCTAACTGTGTGGCACCATACCTTAATTCAGTTTTTCTTAAGGTTCTGGATATATAACAGATAACTACTTCAGATAATTTTCCATTTATTATCTGTTTTTGCTGTAAAGCAGCACCTAAACCTATGAAGCTTGCATCAGTGTACAAGATAAAAGGTAAGGTGAAATCAGGCAGTCCCAAAATTGGAGCTGTCATTAAACATTCCTTTAATTTATTAAAGGCGTGTTGTCTTTCATTATTCCAAATGAAAGCCTCATTTTTCCTGATTAATGTTGTCAAAGGAGCTGCAATAGATTGGTAATTTTTTATATATTGTCTATAATATCCACACATACCTAAAAAACTTTGAATTTCTTTTACATTCTTAGGTATACCAATGTTTTTAATTGCTGCCACCTTATTCTGGTCAACACAAATTTGTAATCAACATACAACATGTCCAAGTACTTTCAAAGATTGGAATCCAAATTTACATTTCTTTAATGCAATCGTCATATTAATTTCATCCATTCTTTGAAAGACTCTTTTCAGGTGATTTAAATGTTCATCATATGTTTTTGAAAACACTATGATGTCATCAATACAGACCAATAGCCATCCTTCAACCATTTCCTGATGAAAAACACTATCCATCAATTTTTGGAAGACTGAAGGCGCATTCTTTGGGCCAAATGGCATTCTCACATACTTATATATACCCATATGTGTGGTTATTAATAAGCAATTTTTAGAATTTCTTTCCACAGGAATCTGGTGGTAAACTTTGTTTCCATCCAGACAGGAAATATATTTTGCTCCTTGTAAAGTAGCATGGATAGAAGCTATCCTTGGTAGAGGGTAAATATCATCTACTGTGTATGTATTCAGAGCTCTATAATCACCGCATAATCTTGCCTTATCTTTTTCATAAGAGATCAATACTGGTGAAATGACACAATACTTAGGTGTTGTGTCAACTTTTTCAACAATACCCATTTCCAACAACATTTTTATATTGTTTTCAATATCTTTCCTTTTTGCAGGAGATGCTGGGTAAGGTTTCTTTTTTAGGCTTCCAGGAATATTATCCAAATCACAGCTCAGAGAGATTTTCATCTCATAGTCTTTCACCAATCCTAGCTCATTTGAACCATGAGCAAATGCCATAGGATATGATTTAATCAATCTCAAAATATTTTCTTCTTCAATTTTTGAGAGTTGAGGACTGAAAGAGGCCTTTTGGATTTCATTTTCCAATTCAACCACTTCATTGGTGGTTCTTCCACCTTGCAGTTGTTCTTCTCTAAGAGAAATGGCATACACTGAATTTTCTAAACATATCTTGAATTTTCTCTAACCATTCACTCCTATGGTGAAACAACTGTTTGCAGGATCTAGTTTAATTCCAAATTTTGTCAATAAATAATTGCAAATAATAAACCAATCACTACAACTATTATTATCTATTACTACAAATTCACAAACTGCTCTTACATATCCATTATTATATTTAAAGAATACAGCAGTCTTGTATTTGCCAATTGGATTTAATATTGAAGCAAAACCCCTCCAGTTCTTTTTCTGAACAGGTTCTCATTTTTCCTTATACTTACTGTCAAGTTTCATTAATTTATTAATAGAAACTACACTACCTGCAGCCCCAGTGTCAAGAATGGCATTCATATCTCTTCCACATATAATAACAGGTGCTCTGATAGGTGTTATTTTGTAAGTATCATGATTTACATCTTTAATTATTTCAGCTTCTTCAATGGAAGTTAAAGATGTATCTGTATGAGGTATAGCATCATTCAGGAACATTATATCCTGTTCTAATACAAATATCTAATTCTCATCATCACTGTAAGATATGTTACTTTTACGATCCTCACTGGATTCCATATTTTCATCTTCATGATTACTTGGTTCAGAATTCAGGGATGTTTCAATAACATTTATTCTTTTCTTACACGTGTGACCCTTAACCCAAGGTTCATTACATTTATAACAAGTGTTATTCTCTTGTCTTTTAGGGACAAGGGGAGCTGAAGGTTTTTTCTTCTCCACTGGTAATTTACTTGTAGTAGGTTTTACCACGTCAACACTTTGTCTGTAATTAATATATTTGGTTTCATATTTGTGGTTTAATAATATTTCATTACATATATTAATGAACCCAGAGGTGTCTGATGGTTTCAGTTCTAGCTACAATAATGTCTCTAACTGATATAGGTAACTTGTATATTATCTTTTCATTCCACTCTTCATAATCCATTTTTGGATCCATGGCTTTCATGATTTTTATTAAATTCATTAAAAATACCATAGGTTTATCTCCAGTATTTGGATTATATCTGGCCTTTTCATACAATCTTTGTTGAGTGATTCTAAATTTTGGGCCACCAAATTGCCTTTCAATAAGTGCCTTCCATTCATTCCAGGAGTAATTAATTCCCTCACTCAATACAGATTCAAACCATAATAAGGCCACATATGTAAATAAACATATTAACTTTGAAGTAATTTCTTCATCAGGTAATTTGTATGAAAATTTTAAGTTATCATTTCTTTGTATGAATTGTTGCCAATCAGATTTTGAATCTCTGTCAAAAGATGGGTACTGATCTAAATTAGGACAGTTCTTTTGGCTAGTTTTTGCTTCCCTAACCTGAGGAATATTGAGTCATTCACTTAATTTAGAAAGATGATCATGTATTTCATCTTTTACTGATTTATTATTCTCAGAGCCCATGATACTGTGTTCATGTTCCATCATTGGTGTTTCATTTGCATGTTTCATGAAAACAGGTACTCTTGCTACATAAGACGTGTTAACTTTTATTCTTTCAGTATTTTTCAACATGTTTTCTACTTCTATTTCCATTCTTTGTAACCTATCCTGTATTACTGGTACATGAGTTAGGGTGTCATTTACATTTGAAAAAGATAATTTAACATGTCCCTCAATGGTAGCCATAATATTCTGAGAGTGTTCTAATTTATTTTCTAAATCTCTAATCTCAGATTTTAAGCCCTTATTCTCATTGACTAATTCATTATTTGAATTTTCAATAATTTTTAATCTATTGGCTGTTGCACTCAATGATTGTGTTAGTTGTAATGATACCTTTTCTGTATTATTGTTTGACTCTTTTGAGAACTCTTCCAATTTTTCAATTCTCAATAATAATTTACTTATTATCTTTGATTCCATTGGATTTTCTTTTAAAAAATATTCTATTTTTTCTGTGTCCAACTCAGAAGACTCATCATTTGATTCCATTTTAATATTAATAGCATTATCCTGGTGATTTATAAAACTATCTACATTGTCTTTGTGCAAAGACTAGTTTAACATATTTTTTTCAAATGAATAATCCTTTAAATCATTATCAATTATATCCAATATTTCCTTATCAATCTCATTACCTATAAGTAATTCATTGTCAAGTTGATGCAATTGATAATAAGAATTTGGATGACTCACCAAGGCCTTACCCCATTTCCCCTGCCTCTCCTTGGCTTTCCCCTGTAAGGGTGACTGCTGGATCCTTGTTGAGGAGGATTGTTGTAATTTTGGGCGTACCAATCGCATTTCCATTTGCTTACTGTAATTTTTTGGTCCTCCTCTTGGGCTCGAGGTGTTGCTATGGAATTGTTGGGTGCCACTGTTGGTGGTTGAGTCTTTATGTCCACTAGAGCTTGGTTGACTTCTATGAAACCTTGAGCTGCTCTCTTTTCCGAATTGTTGATCTGGTCCACTATTTTGTTGACTCTTATTGTCAAGGTGTTCAGTAGGGTGGATAGGGAGTGAACTTGTTCTTGTAATGTATTTTTTGACTTCTTTATTGAAGCCTTCTTTAAAAGCTTTTCCTTTTCCTCCAGAGACATTGGCGGAGTTTTGTTGATTATGGGAGAGTCCTGGCCCTCCATTTGAATGTCCTGTAACAGGTCTTTCAGCTCTAGGTCTTAAGTTATAAGGTTTTGCCTTATTACTTACAATGTCATTGTTGTCACACATTTTCACGTGGAATTTAAAGAATTGAGAATTTAGATATAAAAAACTTCAAAAAGGAGTTTTATCAGTTTTATCAATACCACTGAAGACAATTTTATTGCTTACTTATTGGTATGAAGTGAATCTTTAAGTGCCAAAAGTCAAATATGCTTTTTCTGTGGTCACTTGATTTAACTGGTCTACAAAATGTAGCTGTGTGTTTTTATATTTAAAAGAAAACAACTGTTAGTAAGATTCTTTCTAAATATTTAATGAATATTACAAACCAATAAAAAGAAATTATTAAGAGTCCTGTTAAAAGAAAACAATTAATCAGTTTAATTGGTTTATTATCTGCAAAGATCACAAATTTAATTGGTCTATTGACAGACTCCCACTAATAACAATTTTATGTTAAATTAGTGGTAAAATTGTTGATTCAATATCACAATTTTATTATATAACAGGGCTTCTTTTTCTGAAATCACTATATAAGTGACCCCAACCTGTTGAAATTATCCAAATATTTCTATAGGGATATTATTTACGTGTACCTTCTTTGAAATTTTCACTTACAGGATTATAACAGAATTCTTAAGGAAAGATCCCCAATTTTCAGGCTAAGGTCAAGTACAAGGACGTGAACTAGCTTGAATGGTCAGTTGTCTAGAAGATTTTAATGGTCCTATATGAATACTGTAATATAAATCCAATAAGTAGTAAAATATAATCAAAATTAAAGGTCTCAGTAATGTAATTCTTACTAATTTTATATATGGCTTACAATCTTTGTAGTTGGAAGAAAAATATATTTTTTAATTCAGATACTATTCAAAAGTCTTATAAAAGTACTAATTGATATGTATTGTAATTTATTTGGTTATATTGGTAAATTGTAAATGATAAAGAATGCAGAAAACAAGACCCAAAACCTCCTCCTTTTATACACACTAAGTTCCTCAATAAACACCTTGATGTACCATCCAATACAATGTTAATAATGCCTTTAAACAAGTAATAGACCTCTCTATCAACGCCCCTAGTGACCAATAACATAATTAGACAAGCAACAACCACTAAAATCCTATTAATAATAAGGGAGATCCATCAAAATTAAAGAAAAGATAAAAAGAGAGTATATGCGTGGAAAACAATGTTATAAAAAGGTTAAAGGAGACTTTTTAAGGTTAATTATAGCTTAATATCAAGGGGGATCTACAGTAGAAATGGAGGGGATAATCCTGACATTATACTATGTGAAATTCCCATCCAAAAATAACCAAAATTGACTGAGAAACCACCCAAAAACTTAAAAAAGAGTGTGAGATGTGGGGTAACTACATGCAGTCCTTGGCAGGCTTTTGCACGGATAAATCCTTGACTAAAATTAGGCAAATTTAAGCGTGGTGATGAAATAAGGTGCCAAGAGTGAGGTTATTAATGAAATTAGTGCATATAAACAAGGTCAATGCATTATTAATTAACTAGGACACTAAATAAGCGCCTGTCGCCTATTTTAGTGTGTTTCCCCACAGTGGGCGTAGAATGTGGGGTAATTATAGTGTGAAAAAGCTAACTTTGCTAAAAATGAAGCTATTCAAACGGGAAAAAAGCAGGCTGTATGTAGCCAGTACACAGAAGCCATTTCTGGCATAAAAAACACCAAATTTGAAAAGTGTTATTTTTATGCATTTAAATAGCCAAATCAATAGTCCTAAATGAGCCCAATTGATCTGTCAAAGCGAATTTTTGATATTCTCAATTTTATAGCGCATATAGTCAGCTTTTAAGTGAAATAAAGCGCATTTCTTGTTTTTTGCGTAAAACAATGAATATAACAGCTTTAAATGTACTTAAAAATTATGTAGCCTTATACTTAAGGTTCTTAAGATTATCCTAACATATTCCAACTTAATATTAAGTACATAAGACCTATAAAAGGTGGATATAGGCGTGTATATAAGGTGTTATAATGGCATTTTTTTGTGTATTATCATAGTTTTACTTATGTATACTGTTTGTGTACTCTCATTTATTGTTCCCATGTATAGTTCATGTGTTTAACATAACTTATAAGAACTTTTTACTCAGTCCTGGGAATATACAGGCTGAAAAATACAGCAAATCTTTTTAAACTCAAAAGGGATTTCTTATAAACATTTAAACTGTAATTTGATCTTTCTGTGTCATTTAAATTTACCATTTGATTAATTTTTTTTCATCATCATATTATTAATGTTATTACTATAGTAATAACTTGTGTGAAAAATTCATACCAGGTGGTGTTCCACCTTTAATCATATATTATTAAATAAAGGTATAAGAGTATGAAAATTATTTTTTTTAAAAATTAAAAATTGATATCCAAAGCAATATGAGCAATAAAAAAGTAAAATAAAAGGGATAAAATAAGAAAAAAAAATCTAAGAAAAATTCCCACTATCAATAAAAAGTAGAGGTGTTAGATCAAATGTGCACCACCAGGGCTAAACTTGCACTATATTTTCTTTTTTGTTAAACCAAAGAAAGTGTCCTGATGAGTTTTGAAAATTCATCAGGAGGACATTTTGGCAATATCAAACTACTTATTGTGCAATGATTGAGCAAAATGTCATTTTCATTTCCATAGAGTAAATTTATCCCATCTGACTGCATGCAACCAAAAGTGTCCAGCACAACTTTGGCCGAACTTATGGTGGAAACTTTTATGATGGTGAGTATCTAGGGTGCAGGTCTTCTTCAGTTCATCAGGTATTCCTTATAAAAAAATCCACTTGTATATGATCTTTCTGTGTCATTCATATTTATCATTTGATTCATTGTTTTTCACCATTAAAATATTAATGTTATTAGTATTGAAAAAATTTGTAAGCCAAATTCATACTGGGAGATGCTACATCTTTCATAATCTTATTAAATAAAGTAAAAAAAATATGAAAAGTATTAGTTTTACAATAAATAAATTGATATTTGAAAGCAAAAACAGGAATAAAAAAGTAAAATAAAAGTGATTAAATATGAAATTAAACATTCAAATAAAATTTCTGCCATCAAAGATAATTTGAGTTTTCAGACCAAATTTGCACCACCAGTTCTAGATTTGGAATATGTTTTCTTTTTTTTTAAATTAATAAAAGTGTCCACCTGAGGTTTTCCAAAAAATCAGGAGGATATTATAGCAGTATAAAGCTACTTCTTGTGCAATGATTGAGCAAAAATTCATTTTAACTTCCATTGAGTAAATTTATCCCATCTGACTGCATGCAACCAAAAGTGTCCAGCACAAGCTCAGCTGAAATTGTTCTGGACACTTTTATGATGGAGAGTAGCTAGGGTGCAAGTCTTCTTCAGTTACTTTTATATTAATTTTAAAAATGTCTATGGGTATTTGATCTTTCTGTGACATCCATATTTATTATTTGATTATTTTTTAGTCACCATTATATTATTAATGTTTTTAGTATAGCAAAAACATGTGTAATGAATGTACACTGGATGATTTTAAAACTTTAATAATATAATATAATAAATGTAAAAAAATGTGAAAGTTATCAATTTTACCAAAATAAAATTGATATTTAAAAGCTAAAGGATAAATAAAAGGGTAAGATTAAAATTAAAGAGATCAAACATGAAATAAAGATATTAAGTATAATTTCTGCTATCATGAGCTAGTAGAGGCTTCAGAAAAAATGGGCACCATCATAGATTAACATGGATCAAATTTACTTTTTACCAAAGAAAAAATTGTCTACCTTAGGTTTGGACAAACTTCCAGGGGACAATTTGTCTATATAAAACTACTTTCAGTGCAATGATGGAGTGATAATTCAGTCTCATTTCCATAAAAAGAATTTATTGCGTCTGAAGGCATGCAACCAAAAGTGTCCAGCACAAGTTTGGCCAAACTTGAGCTGGACACTTTTATCATGGAAAGAAGCCAGGGTGAAAGTCATTTTAAATCATCTGGAATTTCTTATAAACATGTCCACTGTTATTCAATCTTTGTGCCTTACTCATATTTATCAATTGATTAATTTTTTGTCACCATTATATTATTAATATTATCAGTATAGAAAAAACTTGTGTGCCAAATGAATACTGGGTGATGTTACACCTTTTATAATATTATTAAATAAAGGTAAAAAAATATGAAAATTATTTATTTTACAAAAAATAAACTTCTATCCAAAAGCAATATGAGGGGAATAAAGTAAAATAAAAGAAATAAAAGATGAAAATTAAAATCCAAGTTAAATTCCTGCCATAAAAAGAAAAAAGAGATGTTGAATAAAATTAGCACAATCAGGGCTATACTTGCAATAAATTTTTTTTTTTGTAAAAATAAAAAAAAATCCACTTGAGCTTTACCAAAACATCGGGATGTCAATTTTGCCATAACAAACTACTTCTAGTGTAATTTTTTATCAAAAATTTATCTTCATTTCCATAGAGAGAATTACTCCCATCTGACTGCACCTGACCTAAAGTGTCCAGCACAAGTTTGGCCAAACTTGTGCTGGACACTTTTATGATGGAGAGTAGCTAGGGTAGAATTTTTCCTCAGTTCATCTAGTATTTCTTACAAACATGTCTACTGGTATTTTATCTTTGTGCCTCACTCATAAATATCATTTGATTAATTTTTGGTCACCATTATATTATTAATTTTATAAGTATAGAAAAAACTCATGTGCCAAACGCATACCAGGTGTTGTTACGCCATTTATAATATTATTAAATAAATGTATAAAAATATGAAAATAATTTATTTTAAAAATTATTAATTGATATCCAAAAGCAATATGAGGAATAAAAAATTAAGTTAAAGGGATCAAATATGAAAAAAGAAATCCAAGTAATATTCCTACTATCAAAGGCCAGTAGAAGTGTTGAAGAAAATGAGAGCCATCAGGGATAAATTGTACTAAATTTACTTTTTTTAAAGATAAAAAATTGTGCACCTGTGGTTTGGATGAACTCTAGGTAGAAAATTTGGCTATATAAAACTATTTCTAGTGAAGTTTTTTATCAAATAATTTTTTTCATTGCCATAGAAAGAATTGATCTCATATGACTGCACCTGAACAAAAGTGTCCAGCACAATTTTGGCCAAACTTGTGCTGGACACTTTTTCGATGGTGGGTATCTAGGGTGCAGCTCTTCTTCAGTGCAACTGGTATTTTTTTATAAAATATCCACTGGTTTTTTATCTTTCTGTTTTATTAATATTTTATCATTTGATCAATTTTTTGTCACCAGTATATTATTATTTTTATTAGTATAGCAAAAAAACATGTGCCAAATGCTTACAGGGTGATTTTAAACCTTTAATAATTTTATTAAATACAGGTAAGAAATTATGAAAATGATTTTTTTTACATAAAATTAATTGATATCTAAAAGAAAAAAAGGGTAAAAAGAAATAGGTTGAATAGAAGGGATTTTATATGAAATTAAAAATTCAAGCTAAATGCTTACTTTCAAGGCTCAGAAGAGGTGTTGGATAAAATGGGCACCATCAGGAATAAAATTGTACTTAATTTGATTTTTTGAAAAACTAAATGAAGTTTTTGACTGATTTTTTTCCAATATTTAGTTGTACACTTTGTCTTTATCATATTACTTCTAGTACCATGATTGACCAAATTACATCCTCATTTCCATATGTAGAATTTATCCCATATGGCCGGACCAGGTCAAAGGTGTCAACCACAAGCTTGAGAATTCTTCTGGTGGACACTTTTATGATGGACAGTAGTAGGGTGCAAGTCTTCTTTATTTAATCTAGTATTCCTCATAAACATTTCCAACTTATTTTTGGCTAAAAATCAGGTGAAAAGCTTGTCTATATCAAATTACTTCTAATGCCATGATTGACTAAAAATTAATTCTCATTGCCATATAGAGAGTTGATCCCATATTACTGGATCTGGAAAAAGTGTCACCACAATTTTTGATAAACTTAAGTTTGAAAATTTTATGATGGAAAGTAGTTGCAAGTCTTCTTCATTTCATCAAGTAATCCTCATAAAAATTTCCACCTGTATTTTGGCCAAACTTCAGGTGGACACTTTAGCCATATTAAATTAATCATAGTTCCATGTTGATAAAAAATCATACTTATTGCCATATATAGATATTAATCTCATCAGACTGTGCCTTTCCAAAAGTGTCTGCCTGAATTATGGCTAAACCTCAGTTGGACACTTTTATGATGCAGAGTAGCTAGGGCAAAAGTATTCTTCAGTTAATTTGGTATTTATGATAAATTTATCCTCCTGAAGTTTAGTCTAACTTCAGGTGGACAATTTGGGAAAGCATCAGTTAGTCACTATCCATCAAAAAAGTGTTCACCAAAATTTTGGCTAAACGTGTGGTGGACCCCTTTGATTAGCCACAGTCAGATGAGATCAACTCTTTAGATGGAAATGAGGATAATATTTTGGTCAATCATGGAAATAGAAGTAGTTTAATGTAGCCAAATTATCCCCCTGAAGGTCAGACAAACCTCACAAGGAAACTTTTTAACACGGAGTATCTTAGAAAAATCCATTTATCAGAAGGAAAATCTTTTATTGGATAGATGCCAAGGTTTCTTATTTGTGTATTATTGTCAGTATTAATTTTGAAAGTGTCTGTCTAAGCAATTTTATTTCCCATCATGACACATTTATTTTTTAATTCTTCAAACTGTGTGATACAGTATTAAGGTGTCACATAGTTTAAATAAGTTCTATTAAGTGCCCTCCTATGATGCCTAAATTTATAATTTAATATCTTACATAATAATTATTTTTTATATAAATTCATCAATATTTTATTTTATTATTAAATTTAATAGTGCAAGTATCCTGAATTATTATATATGCATAAGCTTAGGTTAGATCAATTTGTGCTCAACAGAGGACCCAAATCAAGTTCTGGAGGATCAGCTTGTGCATAATTTGGAATCAGTTTATATTCTGTCTATAATCAATCTGAGAATAAATGTACTTCCAATACAATTTTGTATATTTTTATAAAGTGAGAATAACCCTGGAATAATAAGAGACACTCTGGATTTCAAAGAGAGGAGATTTCTAGCAGTTCACCCCCAGATTTTCTGTGGTGATCTAGAGTGGGAAGTAAGTCAGATTCTTGATTCAAGAAGGCACAAGGAAAAACTTCAATACCTTGTGGAATGAGAAGGCTACCTCAATGACTTGAATAAAACATCTTGGGAACCTGCCATCAATGTTACGAACTTTACTGGAATTTAAAAATCTTCTCACATAAAAAATCCTAAAAAACCTAAACCATAAATTTTATTTATCTTTTCTTAAAATCTTTTAAACATTTTTCTTTCTCTTTTTGTTTTCATCCAAATCAAATTTAAAATTCATATATTTTCTTTATTCCTTTTCTTCTCTAAAATCTTCTAAATACTCAAATAAATCAAAATCAAACTAAAATAAAAAAAAAATAAAAGTAAAAAAAATAGTTTAAAACAAAATAAGACAAAACAAAATAAAATAAAACAATATAAAATAAAAAAATAAATGATATAAAATAAACTCAAATCTTATCAAAATAAATTAAATAAAACTAAATCAAAATTTCTGTTTCTCTAAATCTTACTACATAAAATTAAATTTCTGTTTTTTATCAATATTTTTTATTATATTTTTCAAGAGCTTCAATTCAATTTTTTCTTTCTTCAAAACTCAAAATTTTATTTTTCATTTTAAATTTCTTTTTTTTCCCTCTTTTTTCTCCTAAATCAATCAGTTCTCAAAACATCAGCATCTTTACAATGTAGAAAGACTCTTAGAGTCACCTTTCTATAAGCAGAATTCAAGGGAGTTAAATAAACAAAAGAAAACCCAGTACCTTTGAGTAAATAAAAAGTTTAAAATTAACTAAGCTAAATCCTCTACTATATATAAAATGACAGATTAAATATTTATTAATAACAGTGTTGAGATGTAGAATCAGTGTTCTTGATTATGAGGGAAAGAAATAAAACAGTGAAGCTGTATTCAGAAAAGTTATTTAAATGATTGAATATTAATTTTTTTGTTAAAATTTTATTTTTATAATATTTAGTTGTTAAATTCAGATCTCTGGTGATGAGGCCTTTAAAATGGTACCATATAGTCTAATAAATTTGATTTTGAGTGAAATTTGTAACATGTTATGTAAAGTTGTTATATTTATAAGGGTAATGCATTTTTAAAATTTGCCATGTAAAATAATAATGAATGTTGTGTATGAAGTTGTGATGTCTGTATTCAATCTTTTAGTTAAGATAAAGGTTTTTGGATACTCTTCTTATTTCAAGTCTAGGGGATTTTTATGCATAATATATTACATGATTTTTTTTCCCCAGCTGGAGCATCCCAGAGCTTGTCTGGAGGTTGCCAAAATCTGTGTAGAGCCTGTCCAGATAATTCTGGAGCTTGTATGGATCTCTTGACTCAATAGGAGCCTTTAAATACTACTGAAAACTATAGAAAGACTATAGATGATAGAGCTAATTCTCCTTTATAATCCCTTCTAATTTTAATATTATACACAGCCCTATTATTATAGTAAAATATTAACAAAGTTATTTAAATCATGAAAATTTTAAAAAAAAATAATTAAAAATACTATGTAAAATTATTAAATAAAGTAGAAAAATAGTAGAAATTCCATTAAAAATTTTCAATAGTTCTTGAGACTCCTAAATTTAATTTGCATACACTTTTAGACTTATAGTTACATTTCCTTACTGTTAATTATTTGTTTAATCTTCACTTGTAAAATTAAAATTTTAAACCCTTTTATATACTTTTTTTTCTTTAATTTAACCATTATATAATTAGATTGGCTTTCCCAATATCAAGTATCATCTTCAAAAATCTATTTTTAACAATTTTTAGTTCTATACTAAACTTTAGACTTCCACTTTCTCCTTCCAATGAAGAATTTCCCCATTCTTTAAATTTGCATAATTAATCAAACACATATTATCCCCTCTTCATCCTCTTCAACCAACTGCCTTAACTAGTCCTAAAAATTTACACTTCATTTTTTAATCAATATCATCATAATTATGTCATCAAAATACCTTGCTCTCCTATGTAAACTTTAAGCCAAATACCAGGTTCCTTGTCTGATTTCTAACCCAGGTCTACCAAAAAGATCTTCATGTGATATTTGCATGCTTAAGAAAATCAAGTGTAATTTTCCAATTGAATCTTCCAGAACTGAAGTTGAAACTTGACCAGCCGCTCTTCCTTATCCAACAATTCCCAAAAAAAGAATAAAAATTCAAACCTTATTTTGTAACATAAAGGCCAAAACAACTTCTTCTTCTAAAAATCCAAATCCTAAGGTACCTCCTCCATCTCAAGATCCTAATCATATTATGCCAGTTTCTCTGTTCAGTTTTTCTGAATAATTTTTCCTGGCTCAAAAGTTAGTCTTTTATTTTAAATTAGGTATTCTCCTACTATTTTCAAATCTAGCTACTATCACCATGGTAAATCTAGGAGTGAACTGCTAGCAATTTTCCCTCCTGAACTTTAGAGCATCCCTTCATTATTCCAGGTTTATGAATACTTAATAAACATAAGTAAATTAGAGTTAGATTTACATTTATCCTCAGATTAATCCAAAAATGAACCTCAATTGATCTCAAGCTATGCATAAGTTGATAAACTATAACAATGAATTTATCCTACATTGAGCACACATTGAGCACATATTGATTCAACATAAGATTTTGAATATCTAACATGATTTTCAATTTAAAGGATGAAAATTATTACCTAACCTACCTAAGCATTAATTTGAATCCAAAAGATAAACCATAAAATTATTAAAGTAAATTTAATTTACAATAATGATATATTTTATTACATTATTGCAACAATAGATAAATTTAGCAAATTTATTGATCACAAATATTAATAACTATAGGGATTGAAATAACTAATGAAATTCCTATTTTCAAATTTTAAAAATAATATAGTCACTTCTCATTTCAAATCTATTAAGTATTTGTAAGACTAAATATTGTATAATTTCTATTATTTTACCTAAAATATAAGACCTACAGGCTATTGAAAATAAAATCTTCAGTCACTCAATTAAAAGAAATATTTTTATTTAAATAAAAATAAAAATAGTCCTTAAAGTGTATGACTTGAAAGGTTGTTATGGAAACTAATATGCAGGTTTTCCTATTTAAATATTTGATGCTTATATAAACCACTTTAAGAAGTTTTGTTATGAGTGCATGTGAAATAGTAACTGCATTTAAAATTGGGAACCAATATAATGATAAAAATATTTACAAAATTTATTTCAATATAATATTTATCTGTAAAAATTTTTGAAAGTAATATTTCATTCATCTACTTGAGGATCTCTTCCTTCTCCTATACCCATCTACTTTATACTAGGGGGTCTCAAACTTGAACAAATATGCCTGGAAGATTTCATTTGAAAACCATCATATAAACAAAACATGAAACATGGCTTATTTGGTACCTGAAATCTCAAACATGGGGTCAGATAAGTCCTAGTTTAGTACAAATTTTCCAACATCAGCTCATCCCACCAATAAAAAGATCCTCCCAATCCATCACATATCACATCTTTCCTCTCCCACTTTTTTAATAATAATTTTTACACTGTTCCCCAGTAAGTTTTTCACTTTTAATTTCTTTCTTTATCAATAATTCCTGTTCCAATTTCTATCATCAAAACTCAGTCATCATTCCAATCACACTACAAAATTCTCAACACAACCCTTTTAAATCCTTTTTTATGCTCTCAAAATTATCAAATTTCATGTACTTTCCACTTGGGTTTGTTACTTTATTTTTGCACCTTGACTTTTATTTTGAATTTTCACTGAAAGCATATTTTTTCCCTTCCTTATTCATTTTGCTTCATCATCTCAACATGAAGCTGCATATTTTCAGAAATTGCATAATTTTAGTTTCTTTCTAATTTTCAATAATCCCTCATATCCTATTATTCATCTTCTCTCACTTCCTTAACTCTTCTTTGATTTCTTTATACATCACTTCATGAACTTCTATCAGGTCCTTTTACCTTTTTGAAGATATCATATCAGGTAAGTCATTCTCCCACTATCTTTTTTTCAATTTTAAAGAATGTTTATTTTCTGAATATTTGTTTTTTATTACTTCTATTTATGTTTTTGTTTTCTAAAATCATGTTTCCTTTTTTAAGAAGGTTCTCCAGAAGCCCGGCTCTCATATCCACCAAGCAACATCTGATTTGGCTCACTGGTTGAGATATTTATCATCCACTTGTCTCAAACTTCCATCAACTTTATTTTAGTCTTCTTAACTAGGTCTTATTCTGGAAAAAACTTTAATACTTTTAAATAAAAATAGGTAGCTAAAATAGATCTTTTTAGACCATTGATAATCCCTGGCTTTAATTTTTATAACCCTTTTTTGATTTTTTTAATTCAAAAAAAGTAGATCATAGGGTTAGAGTTTTTGAAATGACATATCCTTTTTATTGAAGACTCTCCATAAAAATGGCTTTATTTTCCAGCAAACAGAATTTAATTTGGTTTAGTGGTTTCTGAGATGTCTGCTTCCAAATTTGAGTCTTGTTTCATAGATTAATTTACATTTTTTAAGTTCAATGTTGCATAATATGCATATAGGGCTTATGAAATCTATTTCAAATCATACTTCAGGCTTTTGGCTCTGATTTCATCAGCTAAATATATTTTTTAAGTGAGTCCTTTCTATTTTGTGATTTTTTTTTTCATGAGGATGAATATTATAATTTTCTGAATTTTGGCTCATTCAAATCTCCAATTATTTTGATCACAGATTCTCTAGAGGCATTAGTTTCTTTCCAGAAAGCAGAATAAACTTTGGCTCAAAAATTTCTGAGATATCTACTTTTAAAGTTGAGTCTTTTTATGTAAAATAATTTACATTTTTGAATTTTGATATTCTGTAATATGCATTTTTTTTCTGATACTTTTCATTGTACCACTCCCAAGGTATGTCAATTCCTCAACTTTTTTTTATCATTTTTTTCCTCATTTTATCTGCTTTATAAATCATTTTTTCCCCTGATTTGTTGAACTTTTGGATTTTTTTCAGGAAATGGTATCATCAAATCCATTTGGAACTCTTCTCAGAATAATCATCAATCAAAAATCCAAAAGATTATCATCAAACTAACAAGAAAATTCTTGGTTTGGAATCTTGTAAAAATTTAACTCATTTTTTTGGAATCTTGTGAAACGCTTCTCATTTTGGTTTTTCATTCCTGATCAACCAAAGTCTGATAAACCAGTTAAGTAAAGAGAGGGGTGAAGGGTCAATTTATATTAAATCTTTAGGGAGGGGATCTAAATATGGTAATTAGAAGATATTCCATTTTTTTAATTTCATAAATTTTTAAATCATCAATTATTAAAGATAATCAATCAAGTAAAACTTTTCTACAATTGAGCCTTGCTGCTGTATATGTTGTGGTCTTCCAAAATTGGCAGGGGCCTTTGTTGTGTGATTTGGCGCTGTTTGTGCATGTCTTAATTGACATCTGTTAAGGAATTTGGTATTTTTCTGGTTTTATTCCGTGGATATTGGGTCTGCGAGTATGTGGGTACTATCATTGGATAGCCCTGGTTTTTCTTTATATTTTATGTCTTTTAGACATTTTTATATTCTGAGTTTTAAGGGGTCATTTCCTCATTTTTCATTTATAAAAGATTGCTGTTTAATTTTTTTTTCGTGTTTTATGGGCTAACCTTAAGTCTTAGGGTTAAGTGCTTAGTACCATTGGATAGAGCTAATTTTTCTCTATATTTCATGTCACAATGTTGTTATAGTGAAATTCCGTGTTTTAAAGGTTTTAGTAGTTGTAGCAATTTTTTCTAAGTAGATTAGTGGTTTTTATTGGTTTTCTTGCTTCAGGGAGGCCAGGCCGCTTCAGGTGGCATCTCCGACATCGGGCAGCCCGCCCGCCTCTGTTTTAGGAGGTTGGGGAGCGCTCTAGGAGGGTTTTTTATGCAATTTGGCAGCTACAGGCGCCAGATTGGTGGGTGCGCATGGGCTCTTAGTTAGTGGTCTGTGTGTACATAGTGAATAAGACAGTTTGGGGCAACATTAATCATCATACAACCATCCGGAGGTGATCTCATTGTTCCTCACTCAGTTTTCACTGTTTTCTGGCCACAATTGGCTGTGTTTTTTGCAAGTGAGTTCTTCATTTAACTTAACTTTGGCAACTGTTTTCTCTGTTATAGTCTTGCAAGCTATAGCAAGTATTATTGCTGTCTCTGGTGTGGATTTTCAGCCTACATCAAGTATCTTTGCTGTCTCTGGTGTGGACTTTGTTCTACATTTCAGTTCTTTGGTCTGGTAGTCTATCTGGTGACTACTTTCTTGGCTCATCAAGCAGTCAAGTGTGTTTAAAAGGGGTCTTTAGCAAAACAGGAACCAACTTACTTTAGCAAGTAAATCTCACTCTATTTTTCTAAAGGGACAGGGGATTTTCTCTCTGGTTTTTCTCCAACTCCCTTGGTCAAGGCCTATAGCTAGTACTATAGGATTGTCTACATTTCTGGCGCTTAACGTGGGGTGGAACTTGCTATTTCTTTGGAATCTCTGTTTTCTTTGGTTGGCTCTTTTTGGTGTTTTGGTCAGGAGGAATGGCTTCTGGTTCTGCTATTCCTGTGGTGACTGTCAGTGAGGGGAATGGTCCTCCTTCTGTGATTTTTAGGGAGTGTGTGAGGATTAAAACTTGGGATGGTACCAATTTTAATGGGGAGGATGTCAAGTGGTTTCTAGAGAAGTATGAAACTGCTGCTGGAGTGGATGGTGCTTCGTACCTGGACATGGTGAAGCCGATTATCTTCTTAATTGGTGATAGGTCAGTGGAGAAGGAGATTGTGGCCATGTCTGGCTACAAGTAGAGGGATTGGAAATTGTTGTGTAGGGAAATGGTGGATAGATGGGGTGTCAGGTTCACTATGGTGGACTTGAACAAGGTTGTCAGTGAATGGCAATCTTATGGTGGTGCTGGTAACTTACATAGTTACTGGAAGTTTCTGCTACAGTTTGATCCTGTGGTGGAATATTTGGTGGAAGTGGAGGAGCTGCCACATGAAAATGCTGCCAAGGATGTTTTTTGGTCTGCCCTGGCTAGAGATGTCAGGATGGATGTGTTGAAAGAGTTGTCAAGAAATGAATTGATGAAGACTCTTTCAAATGGGGATCAGAAGTTGCCTGCCTTGGATAAGGTGAAGGAGGCTTTTGAGGCCCATTTGAAGTTATTGGATGTGGACACCTATCAGGAGGGGTGTGCAAAGTATGTCAGCAAAGTCAGTGAGGCTTTGGCTGAAGAGGAAGTTAGGGAGAAGAAGGAGGAGAAAAATTTGGTGCAGGTTCCCAAACAGGAGAGGGACCCAATGGTGGAGCAGCTGGCTGATCTGACAAAACAGCTGCACATTTTTGTCCAGGAGGCCAAGAAAGTTAATAAGGCACCTTCTCAGCCAAGAGAGTTTGAAAGGAGGGCTGGTAGGAGTGATCCTTGGGTTTGCTCTTATTGCAGTAGGAGGGGGAACAGGTCCAATGATTGTTGGGCATTGAACAGAGATGTGTCTGAAGGAAAAGTGGAGTTTGATGGCAGGGTTTTTAAGTTCCCTGACGGTTCTTTTGTGAAGCCCAGTGAGGGGCAGGCTCCTGTTGATTTGGTCAGGAGAAGAGGTGGTCTCAATCAAAGGAAGCCAAGGTTTGAGGAGATTCCTGATCAGGGGAAGTCTTCTATTAAGGTAGATGAGGACGTCAATGGAAAGGGGAAGGAGGTCAATAAGGTCTCTTTTTCTACTTCTTTTGGTGGTTTGGAGTTGTATTCTTGTGGTGGACAGTCAAGTGGTGAATGCTTGGCTGGTGTTTATGATGTGGAAGCAGGAAAGGTGGGTAGGCCTAACAGCAGTTCTCAGGCCCAACCAAAGCCAAATGCTTCAAATGGTGATCCTAAGCTGAGTGCAGCTAGGAAGAGGTACAGCAAAGAGGAGCTGTACAAGATGCAGAAGGGTATGGCTGACATGGGCCCCCCTAGTTTTGGTGCATTGGACCTGAATGGTGAGCCAATGCAAATGGAGGTGGATTCTGACTCCAAGGAGGATGTCCCTTTGGCTTCATTGCCAAAGCCTGTTGGAGTCAGAGGTTCTGGTGAGGGATCTGGTTTGGTTCCTGTTAATGGTAAATCTGTTGGTGGTACTGGTCCTCAAGAATCTTCTAGGACCAAGGTGGTGAAGCAAAGAGCTCACTTTGAGAGGCCAGTAGTGTCTGGTCAAGTGAATGTTATGGACTCTGTCCTGGAAAGGATGAACCAGGGTCAGGTTTCCCTATCTTATAGGGAATTGTATGCTATCAGTCCAGGGTTGGCTGATAGGCAGAAGAAGTTATTGACCACGAGAAGGGTCTCTTCTGGTGATGTAGAATACATTTGTTATTCTGCTGAAAAGTTTGGTGAGAGGTTGGAAACTCATTTTTCTGCTCCTCTGGGATATGTCAATGTCACTCTGAATGGCAGGGAGGCAAGGGCATTGGTGGATTCAGGTTCTCAGATAAACCTGATTTCTTTGTTTGAGGCAACTCATATGGGCCTCCCCATCAAAACTGGTATTGGTGGAAATTTGAGAGGGATCGGTGGCCATGTCACTGAATTGGTTGGAACTTCAGAGTTTGTGAAGTTAGATGTTGGAGGAGCCTCAGGGAAGGTTCATTTTTAAATTGCTAAAGGTAATGTAAAAGCAGTTTTTGGGTGGGCCATTCTTGATGGATTTTCAGGCAAGAATTGGTTATCAATTTGATTTGGGAATCCGTTTGGAGTTGACTGGTGAAGACGAAAGGAGGCTTCACATGAGGTTATCATCCCCTGGAGAGGATGGTTGGGAGACTAGGCCTGGTTTATCTTCAATGTGCCAGTGCATGGACTGCTGCAGGAGAAGGAAGGAAGTGGGTGCTGCCTCTGGTTTTTTAAAGTGCGGCTCAGGCTCTATTGAGAGTCTGTCTTTTTTAGAGTAATGAGGGCTGATCACCCTAGTGCTGCAACCTCTCCACAAGATGAGGAAATCCCAGGTTATAGTAGGTCAGCTCCCTTGGAGATATATCAAGTGGATTTTCAACTTTCTCTTTTTAATGTTTCTCTTTTCTGCAAGTATTCATCAAGTTTTTCATCAAGTCTCTGTTCTCTCTCAAGATTTTTAATTATTTTTAATTCAAGTTTAAAGAAGAAGATTGGTTATATATCTTTATTGAAAGATATGCGGAAAAGCTTTGGGGCAGTGAGATTGGGGTCTAAAAGTAAGTCCTCCCAATTGTGCACCGCTAGGGTTTCTTCTACACCTTTCAAAAACATTACCTGGGCCACACCTGTGAGCATTGAAGAAACCCCTGGTTTTTTTTGTAGGACGGAAGAAAGCTCAAGAAAAGAAGATAAAAATTTCAAGATAATTCAAGAAAATCAAGAAAAAAATCTGAAGATAATGAAGAAAGAAGATGCAAAATATTTTTGTGAAGATCGTCAAGATCTATTTTTGGACCTCCAGCATGAGGTTAAACTGCAGAAAATGTTAAAGAAAGAAGATCATCAAGATCTATTTTTGGACCTCCAGGATGAGGATAAACTGCACAATTTTAGAAGATGTGATTCAGAAGATGAATCAAGATTTGAATATTTTGAAGTTGGAAGTGATGATGAAGATGTGGAATTGCGGAAAAGTTTTTGAGTGGTGAGATTGGGGTCTAAAAGTAAGTCCTCCCAATTGTGCACCGCTAGGGTTTCTTCTACACCTTTCAAAAACATTACCTTGGCCACACATGTGAGCAATGGGGAAACCCTTGGTTTTCGTTCCAGGTCTGGTGGTGAAGACTTCCTGAAGATCCCTCAAGTTGAAGTTGGAGCGGCAAAGTATAAGAAGGTAGCGCAGAAGATTAGGCCTGTCAATGAGCCTATGCCTGTGGGCTTGAATCCACCCTTGAAGAGACCTCCTTTGTCAAGAGATCCGTACTGCACTCCTTTGTTGAAGAATCCTTTAGAATTTGTAGAGACGGCTAGGGTGACCGTGGAAAGATTGAAAGTTGTTAATTTTGGTCCTGATGGGTGGTTGTCTGAGGAAGAGAAGAAGTTGTTGTTGCACGTTATTGTGCTAAGGGAAAAAGCGGTGGCATTTGTTGAGGAGGAAAGGGGTGTTCTGATGCACTCTTATGGGGAACGTTACTTGATTCCTGTTGTTTGTCATGAACCTTGGCAAATCAAACCTATTCCGATTCCAGCCGCTATCAGAGAGGATTTTGTGGAGATTATTAGGGAAAGAGTCAGGACTGGGTTATATGAACAATCAACATCCAGTTACTCAAGTCCGGTGTTCTTTGTAAAGAAGAAGAATGGAAAGTTGAGCGTGGATCATGATCTTAGAGCCTTGAATAGAGTCACTATCAAGGATGCTGGTATGCCGCCAAGTGCAGAGGATTTTGTTGAAGCTTTTGCTGGAAGGGTGTGTTATGGTTTGGGTGATATTATGGGTTGTTATGATGAGAGGGAACTACATACAGATTCAAGGCCTCTCACAACTTTTGAGACTCTTTGGGAAGATTTCAGCTCACTAGGTTGCCTCAAGGAGCAACTAATTTGGTGGCAGTTTATCAAGCAGAGATGGCTTGGATTTTGAAGGATGAGGTTCCTACTCATGCTGGTATTTTTATTGATGATGGTGGAATTAAAGGACCATCCACTGATTATGGTAATGAGGTGTTATCGGAGAACCCTGGAATAAGGAGGTTTGTGTGGGAATATGCAATAACTCTAGAAAGAGTGTTGTTCAGGATTAAAGAGGCTGGTTTGACCATTTCAGGGTCAAAATTCTGTTGTTGTGTTCCTGCTTTGGAAATTCTGAGTCATGTGGTATGTAAAGAGGGAAGGATTATGGCAAAGAAGAAGATTAATAAAATTCAGGCATGGCCAAGGCCTAAAAATACTACTGAAGTCAGAGGATTTTTGGGTGTATGTGTATATGTCAGGATTTTCATTAAGGATTTTTCTTTGTTGGCTTCACCTTTAAGGAAATTGACCAGAAAAGATGCAGATTGGGAATGGACTGAAGAGTGTGAAAAGGCTTTTCAGAAGCTGAAAAAGGTTGTTGGTGAAGATATAATTCTTCACAAGTTGGATTATGGTGTTGGTGCTGGAAAGATTTATCTGGAAGTGGACTCAAGTTATATTGCTGCTGGTGCTGTTTTGTCTCAGGAGGATAAGACTGGGAGGGTCAGGCCAGTAAGGTATGAGTCTGTGGTGTTTAATGAGGTGGAATCTAGGTATTCTCAACCTAAGTTGGAATTGTGTGGCGTAGCTAAAATTTTAAAGAAGCTACAGACGGTTTTGTGGGGGCAGCATTTTGAGCTGCAGGTGGAATCAAAATCTTTGGTTCAGATGATCAATACACCTAGTCTTCCAAATGCTCCAATGACTAGGTGGGTGGCATTTATTCAACATTTTTCTTTTGACCTGGTACACAAACCAGGTAAAACTTTAACTATGCCTGATGGGTTATCAAGGAGGCCACCTACAGATGAGGATTCTGATTCTGAAGAGTTTGACGAAGATGTTCCAGTGATTAGGGCCAGCACAAAGGGTGCTGAGAATTTTTTTTTCCTCCCCCATGAGGCTAAACTGGATGATTGTTCTGACCTCCCCCAAGAGGTTAAACTGGCTGGATCTGATCTTGATTCTGATGATCAGGATGTTTTTGTTGATGAAGATGAAGTTGTTGTTTGGGACAGCTCAAAATTGGAAAAGGGTTTTTTTGTTGGTGAACTGGATTCTCACAAGGTTCAGTGGAAAGAGAAGGAAGTGCCAAAATTTAAGGATTGGTGTCCTGGCTGGGCTGCTCAATTGGCTCATGTTCACACTGGTGATTTTGATGACAGAGTTGTACCCTTGGATGTTGTTTTGTTGGATTTTGAAGATGAGACCTGGGGTCAATCTGGGTTTTATTTTATTTTGGTGGAATATCTGTTGACCTTGGAGAGGCCAGATAGTTGTGATGATGATACTTGGTTGGCAATCAAGAAGAAGAGTCCTGGACTTTATGTGTCAGGAAGGCTCTTGATGAGAAGGAGACATCCTAATCCTCAAGTGGTGGTGACTCAGAAGAAGGGTCAAGAATTGGTTTTGAATGACTCAGAAGAAGGGTCAAGTGGTGGTGACTCAGAAGAAGGGTCAAGAATTATTTTATTATGTTTGAATATCTGTTAACCTTGGAGAGGACAGATGTTAGTGATGATGATAATTGGGTGGCAATCAAGAAGAAGAGTCCTGGATTTTATGTGTCAGGAAGGCGGCTGATGAGGAGGAGACATCCAAATCCTCAAGTGGTGGTGACTCAGAAGAAGGGTCAAGAATTGGTTTTGAAGTCTTTGCATGAAGACCTTGGTCATAGAGGCTTTGGGGAGACTTATAGAAGAGTAGCAGACAGATTTTGGTGGCCAGGTATGAAGTTGGCTGTGCAGGGTTGGATTCAATCTTGTGACAAATGTCAAAGAAGAAGTCACTTGAAACCTAAAGAGGTGGGCGGTGCTACTTGAGAATCAACTGTTTTTGGAAGAGTCAGTCTGGATGCTGTCCATATAAAAGAGGGCAGGTATAAATACTTGATTGTTGCTAGGGATGATTTTTCTGGTTGGGTTGAGGCAGTGCCTCTAGTTAATTTGACTGCCAAGAATGTGGCAGAGGTTTTGAAGAAGGAGTGGATTTATAGGTATGGGTTTATGAAGTTGGTAACTGTTGATGGTGGGCCAGAGTTTGGTGCCGAATTTAAAGAAGCTGTGGCTAGTGTTGGTTCTAAAGTTAGAGTGGCTACACCTTATTATCCTAAAGCTGAAGGCATGGTTGAAAGAGGCCATCAAGTTATCAAGAATGCTTTGGTGAAGATGTGTGGAGATAGTGCTGAAAAGTGGAGGCATTATTTACCCTTGGTGTTATTTGCTGATAGGGTCACTGTGAAGAGGAAAACTGGCTATTCTCCTTATGAGTTAATGTTTGGTCAGAAAGCCGTTCTACCAGTGGACTTGTAAGCTGTCTCTTATCTTGGAATTGATTGGAATGACGTGCACTCAACAGAAGATTTGCTCTGTGCCAGGATGCAACAGCTGGAATGTAGAGAGGAATGTCAAGAGAAGGCGTACTTTAGAATGATGAAGATTAAGAATCAATCAGTCAGGTACTGGGACAAGAAGTTGGCTCATAGACTCAGGAATCCCTTAAAACCTGGTTGTTTGGTTTTGGTGTATAATAGAAGTTTAGAGAGTCAGTGGGGCAAAATGTTTGCTGACAGATGGAATGGACCTTACAGAGTCAGATCTCAGGCGTCTGGAGGTTCTTATGTTTTGGAAGAGTTGGATGGTGCAGTCTTGAAAAAGAGGGTGGCTGCAGACCAAGTGAAGAGGTTTTATCCCAGAGGCACTAGGCATGAAGAAGATTGACCCCGCAATGAGGATAAACTACAGACCATTCTTTAATTTTGGTTTTTTTTGTGGTGATGCTATGCATCTGTTTGTTGGAAACTTTTGTTAGAGGGTACCCATGGGTGGGGCTTCAAGATTTGATCTTGGCAAGTGTACGGGTGACTGATGGGCTGGCTGCTCTATCAACAGTTACCCCAGATTGTCTGTTTCCAACCCTTTCTCTTAATTTGGTTGAACCCTAGTATTGGTTTCTTTTTACAGTTTTTAGTCCTCTATGACTTTAAACTGGAAATTCCTTTGGTTTTCAAGTGCCGGATTCTTCACTCATATTGGTTTTGGTTTTTTTTGTGTTGGAAGTTGTGTTTTTGATTAGAAGGTACCCAGGGGGGGCTTCTAGATTATATTTTGGCAAGTGTGGGGGTCACTGATGAGCTGGCTGCTCTGGAGAACAGTTACCCCAGAATGTCTGTCTCAAGTCTTTTGTTTTTCCTAGTTGAATTCTAGTTCTGTTGTTTATTATTCAGGTTTTAAGTCCGCTATGACTTTAAACTGCTTTGGGACTGGCTTCTTTATCTTTGGTTCTTTCAGTTTGGTGGTGGATCACTGGTGGTCTCCCATCATTTTTACTTATTGGAGGGAGCCCACCCAGTGATCATTTCTATGGACAGGACTTTCCCTTATTGGACAATCTATGGAGCTGGACTTTCTTTGATTTTGCAGTTATGTTTTTGCTAGATAGAAGTTTTAGATTATTTTCTTTTTTTACTCTTTTTTTCTTTTAATTTTTTTATGGGGGTTGTTAAAATTATAAAATCAAAAATATAGGGTGTTACCACATCAGGGTCACCTGGATGTGGGCAAGCATTGGTGGGGAAAGGCTCATCAATTGGCCAGGCAATGCTATTTTATTTTTATATATTATTTATTTCATGTGTTTTTGTGTTTCATTATTTGTTATCTTCTGAATTTCTAAATTTTTGTTTTTTTTCTGTTAATCATTTAAAAGATTTAATTGTGTATCCACATCAAGGTGCACTTGGATGTGGGTAAGGTATCAGGGGATCAGCTCATCAATTGGCTGGGGATACCATTTGTATTATTTTTTATATATTTTATTTTATTTCATTTATGTTATTTCATTTCATTTTAATTATTAATTTTTTATTTTAGTATATCAGTAGACCGTAAAAAAAAAAAAAAAAAAAAAAAAAAATCTGAAATTATTTTTATTATTTGTTTTATATTATTTTTATGTTTTTAATCTTTTGCAGGAGCTCATTGTCTGGATGAGGAAGCTTCTGGAGGCTGGTCCGGATTGTGATGACGTTTTTGATTTTTGTTGGGATCGTGGGAAGCACTGTGTTCTTTGAAGTGCATCCTGCTGGAGAGATTATAGGGATTGGATTAGAGGGAAGTTCAGAGGAGGAAGAAGAAGAGGCAGGAATGGAGTGCTGGAGGGTGTGTTTAATGATCCTAGACATTTTCCAGTGGTCATCCAGTAGGCGCTTTCTCAGGGATTTTTCAAAGTCATTCAAGGGTCCATGGAGGGCAAAGGCTTTTAGCATATTGGAACACATGGTGCTTAGGTGTTTCTTCATGTTTCCATAATCCAGGGTCAAAGAAGTTTCAAGAGTTTGGCCAACTCCAATAATAGATTCAGGAGGAGGGGTGCCAACTAGACAAGAAGAATTGGATCAGTAATTATTTTTGTTGAAGAAATGGAATAATTAATTTGGTACTTACAGATTGGAAGCTCATCAAATCTGTAAGCAGCTGGGATTTGGATCTCTGACGATTTTGTTATGGTCATAGTGGGTGGATCAACTAGGGAAAGATATGGATTCTCATGGTCTTCCTCTGAAGGATCCTGAGAAGGTGAACTGGGATGCTGATGTTCCTGGGGCCTAGTTGGAGCAGTGAGATTGTTGTTGTTGTTGGGGTTGTTATTTCTGTTGGATTCAGCTGGAAGAGGTGCTGTTGATGGAGTACCAGGGTTGTTAAAGGATGGAGCAGGAGAGGGGGATTTGGAAGCAGACTGCTCTCTTCTGGATGGAGAATTTGAAGAGATGGAACTGTCAGAAGAGTAGTTGGCTGACAGAGGAGAGGTGTAGTTTCTTTGTCTTGGTTGGGGACAAAGTTGTTGTTGTGGAGAAGTGTGTGGTGTTCTGGTTTCTTCTTGGGGTTCTCTGGAAGTTCTCTTAGAAATCTGGGAAATTTTGCTGTTTTTGGATTTTGGAAGGGTGGATTGCATTGCTCTGGGAGCAGTAGGAGGTAGTTGGGTTGAGTTGTTATTGTTATCTGGATGAATTTGGCTATTTTCTGGCCGTTTTTGGAGGTTTTGGCCCTGATTTTCGCTGTTTGGTGAGGCAGGCGGGCCGCCTGGACGCGGTCTAGAATCCTAGGGGTTGATTTTGAAGCTTTTGGAGCTAATTTAGCAGTGATAAAAGCCGTTTCTTGAGAAGCTAATGCTGGTCTTTTTGGAAGAGTGCGGGAAGCTGAGCTTCTGGATCTTCTGGAAGGAGCTGAAGATAGAGAGGAAGAGGATGGACCAAGTTCTGGAGACCTGGTAGGGGATCTAGAGATGTACTTGTGAGAAGGAGAAGGCGGAGGAATAGGATAGTGGGCATCTCTGTCACATTTCTTTTTTTTGGAATAGCAGGAGTCACAAGCCCTGTTGTAGAATTTGGCTTCTAGATTTGGAGGAGTGAATGTGCAAGGGCCGCACATGTGTATGCACTGTTTGCAGGCATAGTCCCTTGTAGCAGTGAAGCAAGGAAGAGTAGAGGAGTCAACAGCAGGGGATCCAGACATGATTTGTGGTGTGAAAGGTGATGAAAAGGATAAGAGAAGATTTTGTCAGTGATGAGTAGAAGATGAAGTAAAGGTGGACGCTCCGTGGGTCTGGCTGTGTGTGTATTGCATGAAATTGGCTGGGTCAGATTCATGCAAGATTCTGTCAGTCCTCTATGACTCTAAACTGGAAAATTTATTAGTCCTCCAAGACTTTAAACTGGCTGGTTTCAAGATTTTATCAAGAAGTAGTCCGTCAAGACTTTAAACTGAACACTGTGTTAGTCCCCCAAAACTTTAAACTGAGGTTTGTAAGTCCCCCAAGACTATAAACTGAGGGAAAAGTTTTTGTTGTTGGAGTTGTTTTGAAAGATTGGTGGAGGGTATCCACAGGGGGAGCCTCCAAATTTAGCAAAGGCAAGTTTGGGGGTAATTGATGGGCTGGCAGCTCTATTCACAATTACCCCAAAATGTTAGTTTTTTATCTGTGTCTTAATGTGGTTGATCTCTGGTTCTGGGTTCATGATTTAGGTTTTGAGTCCCCCAAGACTTTAAACTGAGGTTTTTTGAGTCCCCCAAGACTATAAAATGAGGATGGTCCCCCAAGACTTAAAACTGAGGGTTGTTTGTGGTTACATCCTATAGAGGGTGTGGTCAATTTTTTTTTTCTGAATCAAACTCAAGTACTAGTTGAATTACAGAGGGAATCAAGAAATGAAATGAAGTTTTCAGAATTAGCCTTGAACTGGTGAATGAGGTGTCTTCTGTTCTCAATGTCCTGTGGATCTCTAGCAGGAGTGGATTGGAAATAGTGAAGCAGAAGTTGTTTCTGTTGAGATGTGTGTTGTTGGAACTTGGCCTTGATAGTGGGCAAGTGCGTTGGTGTTGGTGGTGCAATGGATCCTACATTGTTATCATCACTATCAGAAGAGGAAGGAACTGAGAAGTTATCAGTTTTAAAGTTGAAGGAAGAAATGAATGTTCTTTACCATCAGATGGACCAGGGATGGGGGAACTAGTTGCTTTATGGGTTATGGCACTCTTTTGGGAAGGGTGTAGCCTTTTGATTAATCTGGGTATCAGGATGAATGGCCTAGATCTTTTGGTACTGGCAGAAGAAGGACCAGGTTGAGGCGGAGGTGAATCTGTTGTAGAAGAAAGTGGACCAGGTCTGTGGCAGGTCTTCTTTCTGGAGTGGCAGACATTGCAGGATGTTCTGTATGGATGAACAGGTGGTGTTATGGCGCAGATTAAATTATTGTTGATGCAGTATTGGCAGGGGCCCATTTCAGAGGCAGATTTGGAAAGGAGGTTAAACATGGTGGTTGGATAAAGAAAGAATGCGGACATTCTCAATTGGAGGGAGGATGTGGTCTTCCAACATTGGCAGGGGCCTTTGTTGTGTGATTTGGCGCTGTTTGTGCATGTCTTAATTGACATCTGTTAAGGAATTTGGTATTTTTCTGGTTTTATTCCGTGGATATTGGGTCTGCGGGTATGTGGGTACTATCATTGGATAGCCCTGGTTTTTCTTTATATTTTATGTCTTTTAGACATTTTTCATATTCTGAGTTTTAAGGGGTCATTTCCTCATTTTTCATTTATAAAAGATTGCTGTTTAATTTTGTTTTTCGTGTTTTATGGGCTAACCTTAAGTCTTAGTGTTAAGTGCTTAGTACCATTGGATAGAGCTAATTTTTCTCTATATTTCATGTCACAATGTTGTTATAGTGAAATTCCGTGTTTTAAAGGTTTTAGTAGTTGTAGCTAATTTTTCTAAGTAGATTAGTGGTTTTTATTGGTTTTCTGGCTTCAGGGAGGCCGGGCAGCTTCAGGCGGCATCTCCGACATCGGGCAGCCCGCCCGCCTCTGTTTTAGGAGGTTGGGGAGCGCTCTAGGAGGGTTTTTTATGTAATTTGGCAGGTACAGGCGCCAGATAGGTGGGTGCGCATGGGCTCTTAGTTAGTGGTCTGTGTGTACATAGTGAA
This sequence comes from Hemileia vastatrix, assembly GCA_030280995.1. NCBI lineage: Eukaryota > Fungi > Basidiomycota > Pucciniomycetes > Pucciniales > Zaghouaniaceae > Hemileia > Hemileia vastatrix. The sequence continues at coordinate 35,885,898 of JASXTE010000003.1, read as the reverse complement.
TAAGACAGTTTGGGGCAACATTAATCATCATACAACCATCCGGAGGTGATCTCATTGTTCCTTACTCAGTTTTCACTGTTTTCTGGCCACAATTGGCTGTGTTTGTTGCAAGTGAGTTCTTCATTTAACTTAACTTTGGCAACTGTTTTCTCTGTTATAGTCTTGCAAGCTATAGCAAGTATTATTGCTGTCTCTGGTGTGGATTTGCAGCCTACATCAAGTATCTTTGCTGTCTCTGGTGTGGACTTTGTTCTACATTTCAGTTTTTTGGTCTGGTAGTCTATCTGGTGACTACTTTCTTGGCTCATCAAGCAGTCAAGTGTGTTTAAAAGGGGTCTTTAGCAAAACAGGAACCAACTTACTTTAGCAAGTAAATATCACTCTATTTTTCTAAAGGGACAGGGGATTTTCTCTCTGGTTTTTCTCCAACTCCCTTGGTCAACGCCTATAGCTAGTACTATAGGATTGTCTACAATGTGTGTTCATTTAATCAGTTATTTGTATTGAATGGATGAATTCTCAATACAATGCTTTTTATATGATTTCTTTTGATTTGGTTACATCTGAAATCTTTGGCAGGTGATATTGTGAATCCTGTTACTTTTACTTGGTTGATTATCTTTTTCAACTGATTTATTTAAGAATTTATGAAATTAATTTGCAAATTTAATAGTCTTTACTCCCTCCCACAGTAAATTACAGGGGGAGGTATCGCCATTTTTTTTTTCTGACATAAATATTTTTTTTCCATTCATAAAAAAATTTTTAGACCTGAAAAAAATGGCAATCCCCACCTTCTAATATAGTAAAATGCAGGGGAGGTTTTTTCCAAATTTCTAGCTTTAGAAAAATTAAATTTGTGAACTTATGTATCTTGTGCATAAGGGTTGGTTAATAAAGCAGTTGAAAAACCATATTTAACCAAATAATTAATAGAAATCCAGAATGAATTTTAGTCATGTGGATATAGAGGAAAAAATTACTTATAATTTAAATACAAAACATTTAATTAACTGAAATCCTAAAACATAGCAAGAGTAGAAGCATGCAATGTATAAAAGTGAGATTAAAAGCATTGTTTTAAAATAAAAATATTTATTTCCATCTTTGATCTGGAAGAGGTTTTAAAGATGTGTTAGTGTGCCACCATTTCAATTAAAACTAAAATGACAAAGTGAAAGACAGATTTGAATAGCAGGATCTTGTGTGGACAACAAGAATCATTTCTGAATATTGAGTGATCTTTTATCAATTCAAGTAAAATGAGAAATCAAGACAAGGTTGTGCAAAATATTTGTTTAAAGCTAATTTCAGGAATTTTGTAAAGAGCTTCAAGGTTAAATTGTGGTTGGTGTTGTATGGAAGGTGTTCTGTAAAATAAGTAGTGATTCTCTAGCATGCCAAACATGCAAGAAAAGTCAAGTTCAGAACAGGAGTCAGTATCAGAGTTAACCATGAGATCATTGGCTAGAGCAGTAGCAGCGATCTCAAGCTGAAAAAAGTTGAAAGTGACATGTTAGTAAATGGTGATGAAGACTAAGGGTGAGTGTATGATGAAGTGGCTGCTTAAGTGGTGGTATGTCACACTTTTTAAATATTGAATAATAAGCCCTTAAGAGTTAAGTGAAAAAAAATCTAAGGAGATGGCCTGTCTGTACCTAGTTCTGACTAGTCAAGTTGAAGAAGAGAAGTGTTTTTATGGCTTTTTTTACTGAAAAGATAGTGTGTTTGAGGTCAAACACACCATCAAAATACACCTGTCCAGGGCAGGTGTTTTTCATTTTCTGATGTTGTGTTTGGTACTTTTTTTGTGTGTTTATGTGGCACATTCAATCAAGCTTGATAACCCCCTAATGCACTCCATCCCAACTCATTTTCATATAAAATATCTATTGTTCTAGAACTTTCCTTATCAGCAATGGCCCATTTTATTTTTAAGCCATTAATCCCTTCATTAATCCTCTACCACTCATAACTCTTAATATATTAAAGAATATGTATTTTATATTTCTAATATTTTCTTTTTCAAGATTTCAAATAACAGATAACACTACCAGAAAGAGGGAGCCTGTCAGGTAGTAATTTGATAATGCATAAAAAAATAACCAGAGACACAGGAAGTGGCTCAGGTTTGAATAAAAAAATAATTTTTTACATCCAGCTTTAAGCTGTCTGCCTTTAATAGAAAATAAAAATAAAAAAATTGACCAAAGCCACTAAAGGTGGCTTTGGTTAATTTAATAATACATCTTACAGGAAGTTTAAAACTGCATGCAAGATATTATCTTTAAAAGCAAGCAAATTTGCATGCTGAAACTTTGTTTTCTTTTTTTTATATTATTGACTTGCAGCCAGTTATAAACTGGCTGCAAGTAATTTAATAAAGAAACTAAACTCGCTTGTAACAACTTTGGTTAAGAGCTCATTTTTGCATCTCCCAGCCAGATGACACTGGCTGGGAGGTTGTGGGTCAGGTTTAAGAATCCAATTTTCTTAAGGCCAAATTGGCTGCTTAAAACATAAACTAACAGACAGGGGGAGCCTGGCTGGTAGTAATTTTAAATTACCAAAAAAAAACCCATTGAGCCACTCCCTGTGGCTTGTGTTTGAAAATAAAAAATATATTTTTCTGCCAGATTTAAACTGGCAGCATTTAATAAAAGATTAATAAAAATTGACCAAAGCCACATTTAGTGGCTTTGGTCAATTTAATAATACATCTTGCAAGATTTTGTGTTTAAAAGCAAGCAAAGTTGTATGCAGAAACTTTGCTCACTTTTTTTTATATTAATAACTTTCAGCCAGTTCAAAACTGTATGTAAGTCTTTTTTCAAAGCAACCAAATTTTCTACAAGCGACTTTGATTGCAATATATTTGTTTTTCATATCTGAGCCAGATAGCACTGGATGAAAGGTTTTAAGGTGAGTTTTGAGCAGCCAATTTTTCTTTAAGAAACATTGGCTACTATTAAGAATAAACCACCAAATAGTTTCTCCAGGATGGTTTGAATTAATAAGAAATAATATGAGAGTTGAGATATTGAAATTTGCCCTACTCTTTTACCTGCCATTTGCCATAAATTTTTTGACAGTGTGAAACGTATATGTGCATAATAAAAGATCAGATCCAGAAAGAGTGGTATTGGATATTTTTAAATGTCAAAACTTATATACCCAGTTTAAACATGTTTGTAATATCAGGATACTTATTTTGTGTGAAGATTGTATTGCAGAAATATGCGCTTGGTTGTTAACTCTTTTGTAGCCAAATTTCAACTTAGTGGCAACAAAAATAATAAGTAATTAAAAATGTGTCCATAATGGCTGAAGGTGATTTTTCCTTCCTTATGTGAAAAAATGATATGTATGAGTGGATTAAATTTGAAAAAAAAGTAAAAAAAATATTAATTGCATCTATGTGTAATTATCCAAGGCTTTGGTTCCTCAAATTATACTTTTTTAAACCCTATATAAATAAGCTGTAAAAACAATATTTGAGTTTTAATTAAAATCATGTGAAAATGTTCTGTCATCAATTTTACAATATATTTCTGTGTAGAAAACTGTTGCATATACCCTTATGCAAGTCACTTAATTCCAGGCAACGGGCTTCAGTAACTTGCATGTTTCTATACGCATAACTGTAAGCAGATTTTTATCCAAGTAGCAAATTTTCTACTTCTCTCCTTCCACTTAAACAAGAAAGGTTATTATAATTAGCTTTCTATCTGTTTCACTTAAGAGTTTTTTTTTGGGTTTCCCCTTATACTTGTTTCTTAAGTAAAAATATTGATTTCACTTTAAATATTAGTTCAACTTTTAGGGAATCCATTTTTCTCAATCATTAGGTTTGCCACTAAAGCAACTTTTTTACAGATTACTAACTTGGATTTTTGGTATTTTACTCTCCTTTTTAATCTCTTTAAAAATAAAAAAATAGAACTGATGATTGTTTTTAACTCTTGGAAGCTTGATCTCTAACTTATCATAGTATAATCAAAAAGCTAATTTTTGGTTAGAATCAAAAATTTATATTGGTTCCTCTTTCTCTTTTTTTTATTTTTTTCATTCAATAAAAATGATACTTGTTTTTCTTCAATAATCTATTCCTAAAAATTATAATTGACAGATTAGTTTTCCATTTATCAATCAATCAACTCCTACCAATGTATTTTTTTAAACTTCAAGTAATTATATCTTTTTTTCACTATTTCATTTTTAAAGTTTTTATTATTCTCAATAATTATATATTAAATAATTAAATAAAATAAAATATCATAGTATTCACATGTGTATGGGATCAATTTTTTTATACATATTGATAATTTATTGTATTGGCTTCCTGTAATTCTATTAATGGTAGAGGTATAGTTGATTTTGTTTAAAGAAACTATACATTTCAAAATTATAAACTATGTGTATCTGGGGGTATGATATATTATTGATATTTGGAGAAAAATTAAAAAATAGAATCAACACGTACTTATGTATTATTTCTGTATTTATCATAATAATTTGGAATGGGATTTAAGCTTCACATTTAATTGTTTATGTTTAGGGTATAGTTGAATCTTGTGTGCCAAATGCATACAGCAGAATACTTTACTTGTAAGAAATAAAATGAAGCTTTAATTCCAAATACTTGATTAATATTTTAAATGCTGATAATACTCATGTTTGCTACATGCACGTTGGATATGTTTTTTTATTAATTATTAAGAAAATAATGATTATTTTTAGAGACCTTATTTTTAACCATTGAGTTATTTTTCACTTTTTATTTATTTATTTTTGATTTAAATTAATTTCTTATCCACTACACTACAAGATTCAGGCTTCACTAAGTTTTTTTATAAATAAAAATTACCACTGAGGAAAAAAAATCAAATAACAAGCATGCAAAAAACATCAAGAATGCATTAATTATGGTTGAAAATTAAGGTATTGAGTCAAATTGAAATATGGAAAAATATTTATCTTGGAAATTAGTAAAAAGTTTAGTTAATCCAGAATGGTATTTTATTTCAAAGTCTAGCTGCTATTTTTTCCATCCAAACTGCTTCTAAATTCCAAGTGTGATAGTTAAAACATTTTCTATTGAATATCTCATTTGATTAAACATGCTTGAAGCAAAAATTCAGTCCATCAAAGAATTTTCATATTGTGAACATTAAGTTTTGAAAAATAAAGCTCATAAAAATTGTGGTGGATATGGTAATATATTTGTTGGTGGTCAGTCTTTAGATAGGAAAAAGTCATTATTAATTCATGAGTATTATATAGCTTTATTTATGAATAGTTTTAATCTTCTATTATTTTAAATACTTTTTTAGGTCAATATGCTTCTAAGCCCTCAGATTTGGCCAAGTATGATTGTTGCATGAAGAAAATAGAGTTATTCCTGGAATTTTTTTATCAAAACATATCTAATTTTAAGTAGTGAGAAGCAGTAAATCTCTGTCAAAGGCTGGGGATTCCTTTGTTTGTAGAATATTTTAATGATTAAGAAATGGGACCATTTGCTGGAAATGTTACTTGGATAACAGGCTCAATCTGAAACAGGTTTTCAAATAGCTCCCACTATGACTCAGACCATAGTGAGTATATGTTTGGACTTTTCATTCCTAAAGACTCTGAGAAAAATTCTCTTCATCAATATTATGACTCAAATCAACAACATTAAAATTGTGGAGAGCTTTATTTTCCTGAAATAGCTTTCAAAGTAGATTCGGAGACCACTAATGGCATAACAGCAATTCTATGGCTAGAAAAACTTTTTAATCACTTTACTTCACAATGTTATGAAATTGGTGGATTCACTCGCCTTTGCTCTTCTATTCAAATTAGTACAAGAATTTTCAATACATTTAAAAAACTCCAAGACTTTGAAATAGATATTTCTGAGTACTAAGATATAAATGAAGAGTTAGAAAGATGTTAATTTATAATTATGAAACTTTGTAAGTACAATGAAAAGACTGATTATCAAAAAATATAAAAAGTTAGTGAATTACTATATATTTAATGTTACTATAGACATTGAAAATTTAAATACAAAAAAAGATTGTGATTTACATGTTAATCAAAAAAATTAAGGACCACTAAGTAGTGTTAGGTGAAAATGTGATAGTATTGTACAGCTATAGCTTTAGTTTAGTGGTAGAATGATATATTTACATACTTCTATAATTTTTTAATGAATCTGATTATTATGTATAATCTAGTGAAAAACCTAAAACAATAAAAGTATCAAGAAAAATGGATGTAAAAATTTAAAAATTATAATACAATAAATAATTATCATTTCTACAAGTAAAATAAAATATAATAAAAAATTTAAGAAACAAAATATAGCTTTTTAACTTGCTTAATTATTGCAAATGGAAACTAAAAATATACATTATCTTATAAATCCTTCCTAAAAGATCAAATGCATCATCATAAATAGATCTGAACTATTAATTTTATTTTTAAAAATATTAAAAATATTCTAATTTTACAAAAAAAAAATTCTTATTAATAATTAAAATAAAACCATGTATTATTTTATTTTTATTTAAGTAAAAATAAAAATAAAAAATTAATTAATGGACCATTAAATATTAATTTTTTTCTTTGATTCATTCATTATTTACTTTCATATCTAAATTGAATTAATTTATTTGCATTTTCCATTCGTAAATTTACTGAAATTTTTACACTAGTGTTACTTGTGTTTTTTTTTGATAAACTGAATATTTTTCATCATATAATTATATATTTTAGTAAAGCACATACCTGAAAAAGTAGAAGTGAAATATCAAAAAAAAGGAAATGAGATATATTGAGAGCAATAAATCTATCAATCAATTTAGATCCCCAATAAAATTTAATTTTAATTAAAAATTTTCCTTTTAGAAGAGGAATATTAAATTAATATGAATATAAATTTCTTTTTAGATCTTGACTTAGCCTTCATCATATATCTTTAATTCAGGTGTGGAATTCAAAAAGCTGAATTATATGATGATATTTTTATATATCTAATTTAATTTTTTTTTAAATTCATGACACCATGTATGTAAAACAGAAACTACTTCATCATTTTTAAGTAAAATTTATTATATAATCATAAATTTTTCATAATCATTAAAGGGATTTTACTTTTGTGAGATAGTGGACCTCAATATATTTTAAAATAAATATAACACAATAAAATTGAATTCTGTTTTAAAGTGTTTGAATATTTATCAATTGACTCAATTTTAAGAGTTGTGGATGGATATTTCCTTTTTCTTGGAGTTGAATGAATCTTAAGAATCTAGAAAAAGATTGTAGATACATTTTTATTGACCTCAATCTATTCAGGTAGATATAAGTAGAATTTTATTTATATGAAATTTTAGAAGAAAAATAACATTTCAATAACTTATTATTTACATTTAAGGATGAAAAAGAAGGATGGCAATCTAAAAAGGGTTTGTTTCAATATTAATAGAGATAATATTTATAAGTTCTTCATAAAGATTAACCTAGTTTCTTTCTTTTATTTTTTGCTCTCTTGGAAAGAATTAAATGTCTTTTTTTCCAAATTATTGAATGAAATTTGATATTTATACATAAATCTATAAATGTAAAAAGTAATCAATATAAAATATGAATCAAAATACAGAAAGCTAATTTATAGATAATTAAAATGTAGAGTAAATTTTCTTTTTCAAAATAATTGACACTGATAAAAAGATATTTTTTAAATTTGACTAGTTGTTTAAAGAAACTTTAATATAATTTCATACCAATATGATGGCTTGTCATTATTTAAATGTCTAGATATTATTTTATCATGCCACATATATATGTTATTATTTTTAAATCAATTGAAAATTATTTCAAGGAGTTTTTCATTGAGAATACTTAGTATACTTAAAATAATTATGCACCAAGAAATTATAGAAATTAGATTAAGAAAATTCTACTTAAGAAAAATCTTTGATGAATTGTGAGCAAACATTTATTACACTTAAGATTTTTTACTTTTAAACATGCTGAAAAGCATTGATAGAGAACTTTTTCAATTTTTTTTAACGATTATTATAAAATTTGCGACAAATTCTAAGATGTATTGCCATCTTAAAGAAATATATAGTGTTATGTGGAAAATGACTTATAATGTATTCTTAATTTTTTTTCAAATTTTTGATTCATCATAATTTTGAGTTATGATTATTGCAATAAAATTGACTGAATAGAAAAAAAGTGTAAGAAATTTTTAAAATAAAATTTTTTAATAGTTTGATCATCTTTATTCAGATTCAGTAATAAATCTCACATAAATAAATAATTTGAGTTACACAAAAAATGTAGCAATGGGATACAGGATATTTTTACATGAAGTAGGATTTTGTATTCATTACATCAAAAATAGAGAAAAATGAATAATTTGGCTGAATATGATTCCAATGATCAGGAAAATCAGCTGCCATTGCTTTAGCAATATGGCTAAGGGTGGGAGTATTAAAATTAAGTGGCATAGGCCCAGATTTATTTATTAAGGGATTGATAATATTAAAGATATAAAAATTAAGTTTTTTTCCAGATTTTTTCACCACCTTGATTATTATTGTCACTGTATTTTCTAAGGAGGTGGAGTTGTGTTATGGATTCTAAACAGTCTGAAGCTGACACAAGCAGGTGGTCTTGTGAGGAAAGAAATAAACCACAAACACCATCAACCAAGTAAAAATTAAGTGATTGAAATTTATGGTGTGCATATTCTTGATTCATCTTCTGAATAGAATCAATATGAGACTCATCAAATTCCTGCATATTTGTCAATTTTTTTTTTCATTCCTTAAACATTTTTGTTTATTACTTTGATCTTGAGATATATTTGCAAAATCCTCTCTAGATTTGAAGATTATTATTGAAGTAATGACTTCAATTATCATCACCACAGAAAATTTGGGGGGGTATTGCTAGCAATACCCCTCATTTAAAAATGTTGGGAAGTGGTTGGAAATCTGTTGGAAGGCTGTTGGGAGTTCATTGTGAAACCAGATTTAAATTAATTGGACAAAGATTTGGTAATCAGTTAGACCTAGGCTCAACCGAGCTCAATCACAGGTTTCCTGGAGCTTGGTGATTACTTTGATTTTGAGCTGAGCACAGATTGAGCAAATCTTAAACATATCACTTAAAATATCATAATATTCACTTTCCCATCTTGTGGAAAGCAAAATTTGATATTTGTTCTAAGAATATCTACATATATTTTCTTGCCAAGTTGGTAACAGAAGGTTAAACTGTAGTATCTCAATTATTACACTAGACTACATAGATATTTGATAAAACATACAATTCAAATAAATTTTAATATTATTGAGATCACCATAAGTGTCTGTCCAAAGACTTACAAAAAATATGTTAGTATCAAGACATCGTTTTAGGTACTAGTTTCAATTTGGATTTTGAACAGACATCTAAAGCATTTTACTATTATACAGAAACATCAATAAGTGTAATAAGAGTGAAATTATTCTATTTTGTGATTATAATGTAACAATAAAGCACATTTTTATTGAGAAAATTTTTCTACCTCCACAAACCAAAACTTACTCTATAGGCTCAAGATTTATTTTTAAACCATATTATTCATTTCAGTTATCATTGATTTACTTCCAATATTTTTTAAAAAGATAATAATAATACATGTGAAAGAATTATGAGCTTAGCATAGCATATGCTAAAAAGTTATTTTGTCGTTTTATTCAAAACTGATTATTCATTTTTTGCTTCAATTCATCTTTTAAAAACCACTATCTTCAAATACTATTCTTACTTAATATGTCAAGTCTCAGATGTGTTGGACAGTTCTCAATAATGATCGATCAAGTTTATATGAATGTAATTTCAAGATTTTAAAACTCACCAACCCCCATGATTTTACAGCGAGGCCATTTGAATGTTCATATTTTTGGACTATTTGAAGAAAGAAAACCAATCCTTGTTGGTGATCTTTCTCAAGTGCAGAGTCAGCACATTGGACCACTATTGGGTGACATTGGGTCTGGATCTCACCATTTAAACCAAAGAAGTGCCTTGAATCCTATGAAGCCTTTCTTTTTTCATGCTTACTTGGTTCCAGTTTTTGGTAATCAGTATAAACTTTGAGGATGCCTCTTTTCCTCAAGTACACTAATCAGTCTTGCTAAAGAAGCATTTTCTTCTGCTCAAATCAATTTATGTCCGATCCTGAACTATGACTCCACTATCTTTTTTAATATCACACATGTAATTTTTGAAGGCTCTTTCCAAATATCTCAGAATACTCAAGATTGGAAAGCTGATCAACTTATCTGAGGAATCAAAAAAGTTCTCAAAACACATCAACTTCAAGCAATAAATTTTATGATTGAAAATGAACAAATGTTAAAGGAAAAGTTGGATATCATGTGGAGGCACTAGGACAACTATTGGCTTAGAACTGAATTCAATGACTATAAAGATCAGTTTCTTAACAATCAATTAACCCTCAAGGAAACCGGTCAATACTTGATGATGATATGGGTTTGGGAAAGATGCATTCAACTCTTTCTCTTATAAGTGCAACTCAAAGTGAAGCAAGATAATTCCAGGTATAAGAAAATCAAGAAGGTATTAATCGGAGTTCAGACAAACTGATTATATGCCCCCTGGCAACACTATCAAATTGGATCAATGAAATAAGTGTGCACTTTGAAGATAATGCACTTCATTTCAAGGTTCTTTATGGGAATGATTGTCAAAATACTAATGTCAATGAGCTACAGGACAATGCTATTGTTTTAACAACCTATGAAACAGCTAGCCTAACGATGTCAAAAAATCAAAGCCAAAAAAAGATACCGGTGTAGACAATCCTATAGTACTAGATATAGGCCTTGACCAAGGGAGTTGGAGAAAAACCAGAGAGAAAATCCCCTGTCCATTTAGAAAAATAGAGTGAGATTTACTTGCTAAAGTAAGTTGGTTCCTGTTTTGCTAAACCCCTTTTCAACACACTTGACTGCTTGATGAGCCAAGAAAGTAGTCACCAGACAGACTACCAGACCAAAGAACTGAAATGTAGACCAATGTCCACACCACAGACAGCAAAGATACTTGATGTAGGCTTTAAATCCACAACAGAGACAGCAATAATACTTGCTATAGCTTGCAAGACTATAACAGAGAAAACAGTTGCCAAAGTTAAGTTAAATGAAGAACTCAATTGCAACAAACACAGCCAAATTTTGGCCAGAAAACAGTGAAAACTGAGTGAGGAACTATGATATCACCTCCGGATGGTTGTATGATAATTAAGGTTTCCCCAAACTGTCTTATTCACTATTTACACACAGACCACTATCTAAGAGCCCATGCGCACCCACCAATCTGGCGCCTGTACCCACCAAATTGAATAAAAAACCCTCCTAGAGCGCTCCCCAACCTCCTAAAACAGAGGCAGGCAGGCCGCCTGAAGCGGCCTGGCCTCCCTGAAGCCAGAAAACCAATAAAAAACAACTAATCTACTTAGAAAAATTAGCTACAACTACTAAAACCTTTAAAGCACGGAATTTCACTATAACAACATTGAGACATGAAATATAGAGAAAAATTAGCTCTATCCAATGGTACTAAGCACTTCAACCTAAGACTTAAGGTTAGCCCGTAAAACACGAAAAACAAAATTAAACAGCAATCTTTTATAAATGAAAAACGAGGAAATGACCCCTTAAATCTCAGAATATGAAAAATGTCTACAAGACATAAAATATAGAGAATAACTGGGGCTATCCAATGATAGTACCCACATACCCGCAGACCCAATATCCACGGAATAAAACCAGAAAAATACCCAATTCGTTAACAGATGTCAATTAAGACATGCACAAACAGCGCCAAATCACGCAACAAAGGCCCCTGCCAATGTTGGAAGACCACATCCTCCCTCCAATTAAGAATGTCCACATTATCTCTTCATCAAACCACCATGTTCAACCTTCTTCCCAAATCTGCCTCTGAAATGGGTCCTTGCCAATACTGCATCGACAATAATTTTATCTGCGCCATAACACCACCTGTCCATCCATACAGAATGTCCTGCAATGTCTACCAATCTAGAAAGAAGACCTGCTACAGACCTGGTCCATTATCTTCTGCAACAGATTCACCTCCCACTCAACCTGGTCCATCTTCTGCCAGCACCAAAAGATCTAGGCCATCCATCCTGATACCCAGATTAATCAAAAAGCTTCACCCTTCCCAGAAGAGTGCCACAACCCATAAAACAACTAGTTCCACCATCCCTGGTCCATCTGATGGTAAAGAACTTTCATTTCTTCCTTCAACTTTAAAACTGATGACTTCTCAGTTCTTCCATCTTCTGATAGTGATGATAACAATGTAGGATCCATTGCACCACCAAAACCAAACCACTTGCCCGCTATCAAGGCCAAGTTCCAACAACACACATCTCAACAGAAACAACTTCTGCTTCACTACTTTCAATCCACTCCTGCGGAGGACTAACAGATCAGATCCCAAACTTCAAAAAAAAACTTAAATAAAGTCTTGAAAATTAGCCATTTTAAATTCTTGGAGGACTAACAGATCAGATCCCAAAATTCAAATAATAATGTAAAGAAAGTCTTGAATTTTAGCCAGTTTAAAGTCTTGGAGGACTAACAGATCAGATCCCAAAATTTGAATAAAACCTTAAAGAAAGTCTTGAAAGTTAGTCATTCTAAAGTCTTGGAGGACTAACAGATCCTAAAATAACAAATATGACCCTTTAAAGAAAGTCTTGAAGAATAGCCAGGTTAAAGTCTTGGAGGACTAACAGATCTCAAAATTTGAATAAAACCTTGAAGAAAGTCTTGAAATTTAGCCAGTTTAAAGTTTTGGAGGACTAACAGATCCCAAAATTTGAATATAACCTTAAAGAAAGTCTTGAAAGTTAGCCAGTTTAAAGTCTTGCAGGACTAACCGATCAGATCCCAAAATTCAAATAAAAACTTAAAGAAAGTCTTGAAAGTTAGCCAGTTTAAAGTCTTGGAGGACTAACAGATCCTAAAATAACAAATATAACCCTTTATAGAAAGTCTTGAATAATAGCCAGTTTAAAGTCTTGGAGGACTAAAAGATCCCAAAAATTGAATTAAACCTTAAATAAAGTCTTGAAAGTAAGCCAGTTTAAAGTCTTGGAGGACTAACAGATCCTAAAATAACAAATATAACCCTTTAAAGAAATTCTTGAATAATAGCCAGTTTAAAGTCTTGGAGGACTAACAGATCCCAAAATTTGAATAAAACATTAAATAAAGTCTTGAAAGTTAGCCAGTTTAAAGTCTTGGAGGACTAACAAATCTTGAAGTAGGATCCGATTTTGATTTAGCTCAACTTGACCCTTTTTCCTATATAAAATATACTATAAAAGAAATAAACCAAAAGAAAAATTGAAAATTGATTTTTAAAAAATACGAAAAATAATTGTATGTTTATATTTATTTTTTTATTTTTTTATTTATTTTTTTATTTTATTTTATTTTTATTTTATTTTTTTTATTATTTAATTATTCACTACGCAATATAGGGGGTGGACTTGCTAGCAAGTCCTCAACCTGAACTCAGATGGAACTCAGATGGAACTCAGACTGAACTCATACTGAACCCATACTGAACTCTACTTGAACACCCACCTAAAACTGTTCTGCTGAGTGGTGTTCATCCCTGATTGTATGGTTCCTTTATCAATAGCTCAATGTGTGTTCAATCTATGGTGAGTTTGGGTCCAAGGTTGCGGACTTGCTAGCAAGTCCGCCCCCCATATTGTGTGGTGATTATTATTATTATTTTTTATTATTATTTTATTATTATATTATTATATGTGATGAGAGTGTAAGAAAGTAAATGTTTAAAAGTAGATTTGAGAAATTTTTCAAAAATAAAATAAAATTTAAAATCTAAAAGATGCCCCCTGGACAATTGATGAGCCGTACCCTTGACATCATACCCACATCCAAGTGCAACTTGATGTGGTTACACAATTTTGAGAAATGGAAGATTTCAAAATTAATAAATGAACGTTTAGAAAAATAAAATTTATGATAATGATTATTGAGTTGGCTTCCTCCAATTTGTAAAAATGATTAGAGACCACCAGTGATCATCACCCTTGAAAATATTTTATAGTATTATAAAAATTAAAATGAACAAAACACATATATCATTATATAAAAAATCTAACATAAAAGAAATAAAAAAACAAAAATAAAAAAGAATCTTGAATCTGGCATTAAGAGCGGTGTCTTTTTATTCATTCCAGGTTAAAGTCTTAGTGGACTTCCTATAGATCAAAAAACAAAGCCAGGATTCAACTAGAAACAGGTAAAAATTGGTAACAAACATTGTGGGGTAATTGTTTATAGAGCAGCCAGCCCATCAATTACCCCTAAACATGCTAATATTTAATCAAAAGGTTCCCCTGTGAATGCTTCTACCAATAAAAAAATTATCAACCCAACATATATCTTCCCCATAATTTTTGTCGCTTTTAAGAGTTTTAAGAATTTTCAAACAAATGTCTTCATAAATGTTGTAAAATTTTGTTAATGTTTTTTTCTCCCATACCATAGTAAAATGACAGTAATATTTTAAATAAGAAAGTAGTTTATCTTCATTCTGGAGTTAAACTTGAAAATGAATAATTTTTTTGTTTATTTTATCCTCATTGCGGAGTAAACTTCTGTCCTCATAGTACCTCTAGGATAGAACCTCTTAACTTTATCTGCAGCTACCCTCTTTTTTAGTACCACTCCATCCAACTCTTCTAAAACATATGAACTGCCATATACTTGTTCTTTGACTTAATATGGTCCATTCCACCTATCTGTAAGCATCTTGCCCCATTGGCTCTCCAAAATTTTATTAAAAATTAAAACCATATCTCCAGTTTTCAAAGGTTTTCTAAGTTGATGTGCCAACCTCTCATCCCAAAATCTTAATAACTGATTTTGGATCTTCATCATATGCATTAATGCCTTTTCAAATTACTCTTCTTTCTTTTCTAGCTGCATAATTCTTGCACATAATAACTCTTCAGTAGTCTTGGCCATGTCACAGTCAATTCCAAGATATGATTCAGCTTCCAAATCAACCAGTAAAACAGCTTTCTTTCCAAAAACAGGTTCATAGCGTGAAAATCCAGTTGTCCTTTTTGCAGTAATTCTATCAGAAAATAAAACTAAAGGTAAATAATACCTCCATTTTTCAGCACTTGACCCACACATTTTGACTAAAGTATACTTAATTACTTGATGCCCTCTTTCAACCATACTTTCAGCTTCAGGATAATAAGGGGTTGCTACCTTAACCTTTGACCCAACTTTTGATATAGCTTCTCTAAAATCTGTCCCAAACTCAGGACCTCCATCTACCATTACCAATTTCATAACTCCATATTGATACACCCAATTTTTCAAAATGATTTCTGCCACATTTTTGGCAGTCAAATTAATAAGAAGTGCTGCCTCTACCCAACCAGATAAATCATCTCTGGCTTCAATTAAATATTTATACCATCCCTCCTTAGTATGAATGGCATCCAAGCTAACCCTTCCAAAGAGAGTATTTTTGCCGGTAGCGTGTCCAGATTCTTTTGGCCTTAAATATCTTCTTCTTTGACATTCTTTGCATGACTGAACCCACTGTTTAACAGCCATCTTCATGCCTGGCCACCAAAATTGATCATAAATTCTTCTGAACGTTTCTCCAAGGCCTCTATGCTATGCCCAAGATCTTCATGCAGTGACTTTAAAACTAATTCCTGCCCTTTTTTTGAGTTAAAACTACTTGAGGATTTGGATACCTCCTTTTCATTAATTTTCAACCAGACAAGTAAAACGTAGATGAGTTCCTTTTTATAGCCACCCATTCATTGTCTTCACAATCTTCTGGCCTTTCTAAAGTCAATAAATATTTGACCAACAACAAATAAAAACCAGTCTGACCCCAGACTTCATCTTGAAAATCGATTAATATAATATCAATAGGGGGTATCAATGTTCAGGGATCCACAATTAGGGAGCAGGAATTTTTTTTTCCCAGATCCGGAATTAATAATTGCGGAAGATTCTTATCCACTTGCCCCAGGGCTAGTGGAGAAGGAATTCACGATAATACATTATCCCGCCTCTTATACCCCAATTTCCATTCCTAATTCCTGATCCCAAACTCATCACATCGATGATGAATTTTTGAGAAAGTCACATGACTTATAATTCCTGATGCCATCCTAAAGTCTTTCCTCACCCAATGCTACTTAATTTTGGTGGCAAACACTTAACCTTTTTTTCTATCTACACACCCTCATTTCTTTTTTAAATTCATGGTTTATTCCTTTTTTGTAAATATTTCCTTTGTAAATTAACATAAGTCTCTGATCCTATCCTTCCCTCATGTTCCCACCAATTCCACTACACCTCAAATCTTCCTTTCTCCTTTCCCTTCCACCTTCACTAGAGACCCCACTCCTCAAACTTACCTTTCTCTCCATCTCTTCATCTCTACTAGACACCCCAGCACACCCTTTCAACTTTAATTGATGCCTCACCTTTCAAATCCACCTCGCTTTACTCCCTTTTGCCTCCAATAGAAACCCCACTCCTCAAACTTACCTTGCTCTCCATCCCTTCATCTCCACTAGAAACAGCTGCACACACTTTCAACTGTAATTGATGCCTCACCTTTCAAATTCACCTCGCTTTACTCCCTTTTGCCTCCAATAGAAACCTCACTCCTCAAACTTACCTCGCTCTCCATCCCTTCATCTCCACTAGACATTCCAGCACACCCTTTCAACTTTAATTGATGCCTCACCTTTCAAATCCACCTTGCTTTACTCCCTTTTGCCTCCAATAGAAACCCCAACACACCTTTTTAACCAAACTTGATGCCCCAAGCATCAAATCCACCTCTCTACCTTCCTCTTCACCTCCAATTGACACCTCATCACCCAAAAATTTGCTAGCCACCCTCTTATGTGCTTCTTTAGTACCTTGAAAATATATTTAATTTGACCACATTAATCAATATTTATAAAAAAAGTTAATATTAATACAAACTATCACATTAACCTTTACTTATAGACGTCATTATAGAGAAAAAATATATATTTCAAAAATTTTGAATGTAACAGGACTGTAATTTTTGTATTCACAAAACTTACAAAAGATTCAGGTCAATAATTTTCTAATATTTTTTGAGAAAAAATTTACTTTTTTACTTATTTATGGCATGAATGATAACTCTTGGCCCTTTTGACATTTTTTTGTGGACGTTTTATACTGTTTTGGAATCTTTTTTGTTGGATGCATCACGCAAAAAAGCCTAAAAACCCCTAATTAGGGCCAGAAAAGTGCTGATACAGCAAAAAAAAGTATTAAAAAATTTTTGGCAAAAAGGCCAAGCATTTAGGGTTTTGCCAAATATATAATTGTACAAATTAAAGTGACTGTTTGTCAGACTTTTATTTACTTTTTGGAGATGCTTAATGGTGTGAAATATAATAATTTTTTTATGCATTGGTTCATAATTTATTTATTTATTAGCTATTTTCTTCAAATAATGTTCATTTTTATTATATTGGGCTATTAAATCATATATCTTGTCCCATAGACTATTTCAGTTATTGCAAAACAGTTGTCTGTATCATAAACTTATCTTAATAAATTTGTATTACTTTTCTTTATTCATCTCTATAAATTTAATATTACATACTTTAAGATTATCATTTTTTTGTGGAGATGATGTGAAGAAGAGAATATTGGATGTAAAGGTGGATGGTTTTTGGTTGGAGGCTATGGAGAGAGTGGCAAGTTAATTTTTGCATGATGATGAAAGGAGCAAGATGGATTTGATGCTTGGGGCATCAAGTTTGGTTAAAAAGGTGTGTTGGGGTTTCTTTTGGAGGCAAATGGGAGGCAAGCAAGGTGATTTGAGGGGCCAGGAATCAATAGAAATTGAAAGGGTGTGTTGGGGTGTCTAGTGGAGATGAATGGATGGAGAGTGTGGTAAGTTTTAGGAGTGGGGTGTCTATTGGAGGCAAATTGGAGTAAAGAGAGGTGGATTTAAGGGGTGGGGTATTAATTAAATTTGTAAGGGTGTGCTGGGGTGTCTAGTGAAGATGAAGGGATGGAGAGCGAGGTAAGTTTGAGGAGTGGGGTTTCTATTGGAGGCAAATGGTAGTAAAGCAACATGGATTAAAGAGGTTGGGAATCAATAAGAGTTGAAAGGGTGTTCTGGGGTGTCTAGTGGAGATGAAGAGATGGAGAGCAAGGTAAGTTTGAGGAGTGGGGTTTCTATTGGAGGTAAATGGGAGGCAAGTGAGGTGGATTTTCAGGGTGGGGAATCAAGTAGAGATGAAGCAGTGAGGTGGAGTCTCTTTTAGGGGAGGAAAAAATAAAAATATTACAGTAGTATCCTGGTTAGAAGCAGTAGCTCGTCACATAAAATAGAAAATCTATTTACCATCTACTTCCCATAAGATAGGTCTAACACTGCCTCTCAAGTCTGGAGGTTGAGAAAGATCATACCATTTCTGTTCAAAATATGCTATGAAATCATACAATGCTAAATGTTTTGATTCATAGATCAAAAATATTTTCTTTCTTACCACATAGGGGAGGTTCTGGCCTGGAATTCAAGATGTTGGTGAGAAAGATTTTCTATGGTAAAGAGAATTGGACATTTAAATGAAGAATTTTTCAGGGTAGATGACAGGATGGGATGAGGGTAGAAGTGAGCAGCAAGGTGGGAAGGCTGGGATATCCAAAAAGTTGTCCAAGATATGGTTATGAAATATTGAGGATAAAAATTTTGGATAAGAGGTGAACATTGACACGTAAAGTGTCTAATAACCCAATTATTAGCAAAAATAATTGCAGAAGATAATTGGGGTATAAGGATTTTTATCCGCAATTAATTTAATTGCTGATCCCTGAACATTGATACCCCCTAATGGGTACTTATCTATGACCAATATCACCTGCACATGAATGAGCCAATAGATGTTGACCACAAATTTGATTCTTGATTGAACTATGTCAATATTCTTCTTCTAAACCTTTTGATCTCTTAGAAACCAAATTTGAAAATACCTCTTTCTCTTCTTCACCCTTTATACACATAGATTTGTCCATCCTCTTTTTGACCAAATTCTCTAATTCTCCAACATATACACCCTTCCTTAACCTAATACTATCCCAAACTACCACTCCATCTTCATCTATATACACAAAATCTTCTTCTACCACTTTTTTACCAATTTTATCTACACCAATTTCATCAATTTTATCCTCATAAAAATTATTTTCTAGTTTATCATCTTGGTGGAGGTCATCACCATAATTATCTAAACGTAATATTCCTGCCAGTTTAATCTCATGGTGGAGGTATGGAAAGTCTTTAGCTCCTTTAGTGCTGGCTTTAATCATAGGTATATCTTCATCAAACTCTTCTGAGTCTGAATCATCTTCAGTGGGTGATCTTCTTGAAAAAACATCTGGCATAGTAAAAGTTCTTCCAGGCTTATGAATTAAGTCAAAAGAGAGATGTTGAATGAATGATACCCATCTAGTCATAGGTGAATTTGGTAAACTTGGGGAATCAATCATTTGAATTAAAGATTTAGCATCCACTTGAAATTCAAAGTGTTGGCCCCACAAAACATTTTGAAGTTTCTTTAAAATTTTTTCCACTCCACACAGTTCCAATTTTGGCTGAGAGTATATTGATTTGACTTTGGTGAATACCACAGATTCATACCTAACTGGCCTAATGTAACCAGCTTTATCCATCTGAGACAAACCTGCCCTAGAAGCAACCTGACTTGAGTCAACTGCTAAATAAATCCTACCAGCATCTTTTCCATAATCTAACTTGTGCAGGACTAAATCCTTCACCACAACCTTCTTTAATCTTTCAAACGCCCTTTCACACTCTTCATCCCACTCCCAGTCTGCATCCTTTCTTGTCAACCTTCCAATGGAGCTTCCAATGAAGAAAAGTCCTTGATAAACATTCAAACATAAACACATATGCCTAAAAACCCCCTAACTTTAGTCATATTCTTGGGTATTGGCCAGGACTGAATTTTATTCACTTTCTTCATGGACCTAATCCTACCCTCTCTACATACCACATGACCTAAAATCTCTATAGCTGGCACACAACATGAAAATTTTGAACCCAAAACAGTTAAACCAGATTCTTCAATTCTAAACAAGATTCTATCTAAAGTGATTGCGTACTCCCAGATGAATTTTTGTATCCCTGGGTTCTCCTCCAACACTTCATTATTGTAATCTTTTGAAGGTCCTTTAATTCCTCCATTGTCAATAAAGATTCCAGCATATTGAGTAATTTCATCTTGAAGAATCCAAGCCATCTGAGCTTGATAAACGGCCACTGAATTTGTAAGTCCTTGAGGTAATCTTGTCAATTGTAATTGTCCTAGCAGCGTATCACAAGTAGTGAGAGGCCTAGAGTCTGGATGCAACTCTCTCTCATCATATCCCCCCCATAATATCTCCTAAATCATAACACACTCTCACAGAAAACACTTCCACAAACTCCTCAGCACTAGGTGGTATACCAGCATCCTTTATTGTAGCCCTATTTAATTCCCTGAGATCATGAACTACTCTAAGTTTGCCACTCGGTTTCTTGATACAAAATAACGGACTAGAATAACTTGATGATTATTGCTCATAAAGTCCAGTCAAAATACATTCTCTGACAACTTTGATATAAGCTTCTTTTAATTCAGATGGAAGGGGGATTGGTTTTTGCTTCCACGGTTCATGACATACTACAGGAATCTTGTAAGGCTCCCCATAGGAATGCTTCAACACACCCCTCTCCTCTTCTACAAAAGCAATGGCTTTCTCTCGCTTGACCATCACATCCAACAAAAACTTCTTCTCTTCTCAAGACAACCAACCATCAGGTCAAAAATTAACAACATCTAATATATCAAAAGTGATTCGTGACATTTCCAAAAATTTGGACATATTCTTCACCAAGGGACATTTATAAGGATCTCTTGATAGCTTTGGTACTCTCAAAGGTGGATTTAATTCAACAGGTAGCAGCTCATTAATTGGCTGTATTTTATTTGATACATTCTTATATTTTGCTGCCTCCACATCTACATTAACTTGAGGTAAAATATTTATTTTTGTATTTCCATTGAAAATTTTGTCAAAGGAATTCACTTCATTATAGGAATCAGAATCAATATAAGTAAAAAAATATTTTATTTCATTTTTAAATTTAACCCTTTTCTCTTTTCCCTTGTCTAGTTTATCAAAAAAATTTCCAACACATTTAATTCCCTTATCCATCATAAAATCAACAGTAAAAAAAGTTGGAAGTTTATCCTCTTGCTGGAGGACCGGAATCAAATTTTCAAAAAAAAAATTTTTTTGTGTTTTTATTATACTTAGATTTTTTATAAAATTTTGATGAAATAATTGCAGTTTACCCTCTTTCTGGAGGTCAGAAAATAAACCATTCCAATTTTTATTCAACATAATATTTCCCATCTTCCCTCTTGATCCATTATTGAATGTGATCAAAAAACTTGTCAGAGAAGTGAGACAAACCAAAAATTTGATGACATAATAACAATTTAATGTATTATTAACAGAAAATAATTGAGAATCCACTTAAATTTTCTCCAAGTGAGCCAACCTATAGCAATCTGGGATCTCATCCTGGGGAGAGATTGCAGCATTAGAGTGATTAGCCCCAGCTACCCCAAAAAATGAGGGTTTCCAAAATTCCTCTCTAATCATAATTCACCAGAAGCCGTCTGTTTAATACACCACTTTTTGATGCAAGTACCACACTGACACAGAGTAGTGATCCCTGGCCATGTCTCCTGACCTTCATCTCCAGGAGGTGCCAACCACATATGTAGCCTCCTCATATCCTCTTCAGTAATCACCAAACTAATATCCATGAAAGCTTGATAAACAATGCTGGCCTCAAAATCCATCAAAAAAGGACCACCAAGAACAGTTTTAACTGCCCCTCTGTCCACAAAAAATCTACCAATACCTAATGGACCCACATTGCCATCTTCACCCCCCATAATAACATCCTCACTACTGATCTCCCTAGCTCCATCACCAGCTTCTTTCTCTGATCCTGATCCATTTCTAGTCCTTCTTACTCCCTCCATTGGGATGGTACTGCTAAAACTTGGTCTGGGTAGTGAGGCCAAAGGTACGTCCTCCTCAGAATCCAAATCATTGTCTGGCATAGGCTCACCATTTGAATCAAACTTTCCATAACTAGGAGGCTTCATATCAGCCATCCACTTCTGCATTCTATAAATTTTGTCCTTAGAGTAAGGTCTCAACTTGTTAATCTCCTTGCCAGGTTTAGACTTTAGTTGGCTCTGAATGCTACTTTTAGCTTTAGTAGCAGCATCGACATTATATCTGCCAGCCATACAGTTACCCTCCACTCTAGAAACCATTTCCAGCTCCAAACCACCAAAAGAAGTTGAAAATGTGGCCTTACTTACCTCTTTATCTTTACCTTTATCAGCTTTACCACCGCTTTTACCATCACCATTTTCGCCACCCTTGGCATTATCATCATTGTATTTTAATTCTTCAAATCGGGCTCTTCTTTCAGCCACCAAATTCCTTCTAACCAAATCAGAAGGCGCTTGTCCATCGCTGGGCTTGATGAGAGATCCATCCAGAAATTTATAGAACTTTCCATCAAATAACACTCTCCCAGCATCTAAATCTTTATCTAGAGTAGAACATACTCCAGCTCTGTGCCCCCTCCTATTACAATAGGAGCACACCTTTGGCTCATCATAGCCACCTCTAAATCACATTCCCATTCCAGCCATTGTCAGAGAAGACGTTGCCATTTCCATTGCTATTAAAATTTTGACGTTCATATCCCCTTGATTGGTAAGAAGTAGAAATCAACAAAGAAGAAATTGGGGCCTTATTGGCCTTCTGAGTCTCTTAGACAAAAATCTTTAATTTCTTTGTTAAATTGGAAAAATGATCAACCATCTTGTTGTCCACATTGCCCCCAACTTTTGCCACTGGTAGTCCCATTTTAGCCTTCTTGGCTTCTTGAGCTTTGACCATGATATTGTTATTTTCAGCCAAAACTTCACTAACCTTGATGACATACTGAGTGCAAGACTCCTGATACTTGTCCAATGCCATTAATTTAAGATGGGCTTGAATGTTTTTTTGATGACCTCTAAAGCCGGAAGTTTTTGTTCACCATTGGGTAGTTCCTTCATCAAATCTTTTCATGAGAGATCCTTCAAGATGTCCATTTTAATATCCCTACTACAAGCTGACCAGAAAAGATCCTTAGCTTGATTCTCATGCACCAATTTTTCCACCAGAATAAGATATTTGACCAATTCATCAAATTGAAAAGATAGCTTCTTAAAATCAGCCATAGAAGAAACACCACCCTTTTCTGCCAATCACCAACAATTTTATTAAGGTCCAGCATAGTAAGCCTAACACCCCATCTATCAACCATAGCCTTAGACAGCTTTACCCAATACTTATCCTTGAAAGCCTGCATAGCAATGACTTCTTTTTCCACCTCCCTATCAGCAATAAAAAATCTAACCTGCTTCACCATATCCACATGAGAAGCACCATCAACAGCAGCAGCAGCTTCATACCTGCTAAGAAACCATTTAACCTCCTCCCTATTAAAATTTGGGCCATCCCAAGAAACAATCCTAACTGAAGGATTGAGAGGAAGAGAAGATCCAGAAGCAGTTGCAGAAGACATCCCAATAAAGTAAGAAGGTTTTTAAACCTTTAAAAATAAGCAAGCCTCTTTCAGGCTTATAAAATAAAATCAATTAGAGTTCCAAAGAATAAGCCTCTTGCAGGCTAAGAAAGTCCTAGAAAAAACTAGAGATTTTGAACCCCACACTGGGAACCAAATATGTAGGTAGACTCTTACAGTTGCCTTGCTGTAAGCAGAATCAGAAAGAATTGGATAAACCAACGAAAGCCCTGTCCTTCTAAGTAAAATAAGGGTTGTTCAAATAACTAAGCTATCTAGTCTACTTTAATTGATTGAAATATATGAAATTCTGATTTATAAATGCTTATTGATATTTAGAAATAGCAGCTGTTGAAAAGGAAATACTGATGACAACAATTAAGGTGTACCAGTGAAAGATTTGAAAAGATAGACTTATATTTTTCTATAAAGATTTTATTTTAAATGAGTTAACAATAAAAACAAGTCACTGAGATGGAGACCTTTCCAATGATACCCTATATGTGATGAAAATATAATTGCTGTGTTTTATTTCAAAAGTGTTATGAAAAATATTAATGTTATAAGGGTATTATATTTTATTTAATTTTGTTGAGTAATAAAAAATATGAATAATGGTTGTTAATTTTTAAAAAGACCCTTCTAATTGAAATTAAATGGATAATAACATGTAGAAGACTAAGATTCCCCCCTTTCTATCTGATTCTCCTACTCCAGACCTTTCAAACAATATCCTACATGCATAGGATCTACAATAAATTATTGATCTAATAAGTATAAGAAATTCTAACCAAATTTTGCCACAATAGCCAAACTTTTCTACAGTCAACAAACTATAATACAGTGTCAAAACTTTGGTACAGTGACCAAACTTTGGCACAGTGACCAAACTTTAACCCAGTGACCAGACTTTCCCATTGTGAGCAACTCTTTCCACAATGAGCTCTTTTTGCCATAATGAGCTAATTTTGTCAGAGTGAGCTAAATTTGCCACAGTGAGATAATTTTGCCACCATGACCAAACTTTTCCACAATGACAGAATTTTTCCAGTACACTTCGCTTTTGCACCGGAAAATCACTGGAGAAAACTGGAGCACACTGGAGCGCACCGGAGCACTGGAGCTCAGTGGCCATTCCATCAGCACACCATATCCACCAATAACACTATAAGTCACTAAATTAAGTAAAAAACTTCCAAAATTCCAATTATCCAGCCTTATAATCCAGAAAATTGCTACTATTCTTCAAAAATAAACCTAAGTGGAATACCCAGATGTGGAATGCCACAACATGACTTACTTTTTTGCCGAAAAGGGTAATCAAACTGTGCTCCAAAAATTAGGTTCATATATTGACAATAGTCATATATATTTGTGGTAATTAATGATTACTATTTGGGGAGATTTCTGGCAAAATAAAAATTTTTTTTCCTAGTTGACAAAGATAGAACTCTATTGTTTTTAGTCCTAGAAGTGATATAAAAATTAAATTAATTATATTATTTTTTCAATTATTTTAGTTGACTTCTTTCCTGATAGTTAGAAATTTATATTATTGTTTCAGTTGACAAATTGTCCTGGAAGTGAATTAATAATATTATAAATTAATTAAATAAATTATATCAAATTATTTCTGTTGAAATTAGGTCCTGGTAATTGAAATTATTTCAGTTGACAATAATTCCTGGCAATAAAATTATTTCAGTTGACAATAAATCCTGGTAATTGAAGTATTATTCAGTTGACTTCTAGTCCTAATAATTATCAAAATATTACTAATTATTAAATTATTTTATTATTTCAGTTGATTAATTTTAAATCCTGCTTATAAAATTACCTTAAAATTAATAAAATTGTGATTATTATTTCAGTTGATTTTTGTGGTGATAAAAAATTATATTTTAATTATTCCAGTTGATCACAAGGTCCTGATAATTACTTATATAATATATTTTTTTCCTTATTTTTCTTTAATTAAAGTAAAAATAAGCATTAATTAAATATTTCTTTTCTCTCAGTTCAGGTTAATTGCAACTATGACTGATCAAGGTGCTTCTGCTGGCCTTGATGAGGAACTAGATTTAATTTATTATGATGAAGCTTCTTCTGTAAGTTCTCCTTTGACTACAAAACTGGCTCAAATTAATCAATTACTGGACCAATCATGATGTAGAAATGCAGGAGATGGAAATATTAGTGGAGACAACTGCTCAGGAAAAAAAGCCTTCTATCAACCCCCCAGAAGAGCTTCCCAAAGGCTTCAAGATAAAAAAGATGCCCTTAAACCAGCAAGTAAAAAATCTCTCCACTAACATCAAGGAGTTGAGGTCAGAAAACCTCAAGCTGAGGTCAAGAATAGACTGTCTAGGAGATAAGGTAAGAAACATAGAGTCTTTTCTTCAAGAGAAGAAGAAACCTCCTCCTCCAAAAGCCCTTCCACAACTGGCCCCCCAGCAACAAGAAAAGGTGGAAGTCTCAAAGTGGAAGTGGGATTGGCTGAACACCCAGTGGGATTATCTGTCCCAACAGCAACAGCAACAAGTACCTCAGGCAGGTCCTTCAAGAACAAATCAGTTCAACCCAACACCTCCTCATCCCTACCAAGGAGGAAGAAGGAGAAAGAAGAGTCACATCCAAGTCTTGCCCAAGCTATGGTAAGCCCCTCTATTGAATCTCAAGTACCATTTCTTGTAACTGATTCAGTTCCTTCAGGTAATTCTGGAAGAGGAGATGAGACTGTGATACCAGTAGAGGCTGAGAACAGTAGACAAATTGCTCAATATTCTAATGTATCTAATCCTTTGGTTTTGATTGCAACTTCAATGATAAATCTGGATATGGATATTATTGATTAGACACTTGATCCTGAGTTTTATGAGAATCTGGAAGGTTATTCTGTTTCACTATTGAGAAATACTCCTGATGTAGCCAACATTAATGATGAATATTTGAGAGATATTATTGCTAAACAAAATCATATAGTAAACAACATGCAATTGACTCAGAAATATAATAGTTTGTTAACTGAAGAGGGTTATAAAGTATTTAGGAGTGAGTTACAGAGAGTTTCTGATGATTTGTTTCATTACAAAGTAACTCATGAAAATAAGGTTGCTTTATGGCAAAATATCAAGAATGATTTGTCTAAATTAAAAGATACTGTGTCTATCTGTTGCCAGGAGCTATAGTGACATAATTTGAACCTAGAAAGATTGAGTAACCATTATTCTTATTTAAAAAATAAGAACCAGTTATCTTTTGCAACCATCAATGATTTTATCTAGTATTCCAAGATTAAAGACTAGGTTAAAAACCATTGAGGAGAAATTGAATTCATTTTTATATAATCAAATTTTTTTTGAAATTTCTTTGAATGAACCTGTTGAGCAGGATACCCCAATTTGACCTGTTCCTAGTTCATCCAAAGAAAAATTAATTCTAGAAATACCTGTTGATATCACTGAGTTTCCATCAAAATTGATGCTGTACCTGGATCATCCACAGAAGGATTAAACAATGAAATTAGTGCCCGATTAGAGAAGTTACAGCTCCTTCTCACTCAGAAACAAGCCTGTAACAAGGAGACTACTTCAAATCAAAAGAATTTGGTAAAAATTGACAAGTATCCAAAATTTGATGGTGACTCTTCCTCTGATTGGCAACAGTTCATTTGCAGAATTGATAATCTAAAAAATTGTTACAAACTCCCAGATGAGGAAATTGTGTCAAAATTATTTTCTTTTTTTACCAATGTAGCCCTAATGTGGTATGAATCTGTTCTCTTGGATAAGAATGACTACTAGTGGGAAGATTTGAAAAAATTAATCAAAGCACAATTTTGTGGTTCCAAGTTTAGATTAGCTCAAAAAAGGAAATATGAAGAAACCAGATATAGCTCTTCTACTGAAAAACCTATCGAGTTCTTGATGAAACTTGTGAAAATCTTGAGGGAAATAGACCCAGAGATAAACTTTGAGTTATGGAAGGACAGGATCCTCTATAAATTACCTATGTCTCTGAGAGACTTAATATTTGCTAGGACTGAGTTCTCAAGATAACCTTCTTCTTTCATTAATACTTGTAATGATATCCTTCTTAACAACAAGTATGAGGCTAGAAGATTCATTTCTAGAAATTCATTGGAGAAAACCTCTAATTACCAACAAAAACCTGTGGAAAAGGTTGGTAAACCTTCTGACCCTGTTGCACCCAATAAGTATGCAACAAATACTTGCTTCAAATGCAGTAATCCTTGGCATAAAGGCCATGTTTGTAACAAGAAGATACATCTTGTTGAGCAGACAGAGGAACATGCTGGTGACACAATAGCACTGGATGAAACTTAAAGTAATTGTTCCAGAAATATCTCATATGAATTTCACCAGGAAAGATTAATACTGGAAGAGGATATTCATTATTTAAATAATATTGATATTGAGAATAATGATTTATCTACAGTAGAGGATGATGAGATCATAAAAAACCTTGAGGACAGCTCAATTATTATTGCACCTCTCAAGGGACCAGTCTTGATCAATGGAACCAGCATTGAACTTATTCTGGATTCTGGAGCTGGAAGAAGTGTAGTATCTGAAAAAGCATTTTCTTCAGTGGACCAAGATTATAAATCAGAACTAATGCCTATCATTTCTGAGAATTGTAGAGGTTATGGCTCTGTTTTGTCTCCCATTAGTAAATACAAAGCCACAGTGTTTTTCAATATAACCATGGTTTTGTAAGAGCTATATGTGATTTTGTTTTCATGAAAAATAATAACTTGAGTAGCTGGTTCATTGTGGGAAATGACATTTTAACCAAATATGGCATAAAATTAGATCCTTTCAACCAATGCTTCACAATGGGGATGAATGGGAAGAGAAAATTTAAAATTTCCTCCCCCAAGAAGTTATTAACACCAGGATTGAACACATGTGATTCTGTAGTTTGATATAAAGGAAGATCTACAAAAGAAATGCCTGCCCTTGTTTGTGAAATTGACAATGCTTCTTTTGGAGAACAACTTTCTGGTGAGGATAAAGATTCAATCATTAAATTGATCAAATCTTTTCCTATGGCCTTTGCTCATGGATCACATGAATTAGGATTGGTAAAAGAAGAAATGAAGCTTTAATTATCTTGCCCTTTGGCAGCAATACCACCTAGTTTAAAGAAGAAGCCGTATCCAGCTTCTCCCACAAAGAGAAAAGATATTGAAGACAATATCTCTACCCTTTTAAAAATGAATATTATTGAAAGGGTAGTTGAAACACTCAAACATTGTGTTATCTCACCTGTCTTAATTTCTTATGAGAAATATAAAGCCAGGTTATGTGGTGATTATAGAGCATTGAACACTTACACTGTTGTTGATATCTATCCTTTACCCAGAATTAGCTCTATCCATTCTACCCTACAAGGTGCTAAATATATCAGCTTTTTGGATGGTAATAAGGGATATCACCAGGTAACTTTTGAGAAGAACTCTCAGAATTTTCTGATGATTGCTACTCATATGGGTATTTATAAGTATATTAGGATGCCATTTGGCCCTAAAAATGCCCCCTCAATTTTTTAAAAAGTTATGGATAACACATTCCATCAAGAAATAATTGAGAGATGGCTGATGGTTTATATTGATGATATCATTATATTCTCTAAAACATTTGAGGACCATCTTAACCACCTGTGTAAATTTTTCCATGAGATGGATGAGATGATTATGACACTAGCTTTGAAGAAATGCAAATTTGGTTTTCATTCCTTAAAAGTGCTTGGTCATGTTGTCTCAGGTTTACAGATATGTGTTGACCAAAACAAAGTGGTAGCCATACAACTGGTGAAGGCTCCTACCACAGTTAGAGAGCTACAGAGTTTTATGGGAATGTGTGGATACTATAGACAGTATATTAAAAATTACCAAGTCATAGCTTTACCCTTTACACAACTGACTAGGAAAGATGTTGCTTTTATTTGGAACAGTGAAAGAGAAAGAGCTTTTGACACTATTAAACATTGTTTGATGTCAGAACCAACTCTTTCTTTACCTGACTTTAATCAACCATTTTTTATATACACTGATTCCAGTTTTATTGGTCTTGGTGCTTCCCTCCATCAGAAATAAGTGATGAATGATAAAGGATCAGAAGTAGTAATTTGTAATATTTCAAGAACCTTGAGAAATAGTGAATTGAAATATGGTTCCACTCAACTAGAATGTTTATCAGTAGTGTGGGCTCTGGAGAAGCTACCTTATTATCTGGATGACCAGAAATTTGAACTTGTCACTGTTTTCAGTGCAGTTAAATTCCTACTAAGCTTGAAAACACCTAAAAGACATATGTTCATATGGCAGCTGGCTGTTCAAGAATATAGATTGAGAATAACAATAATTCATAGGGCTGGTATTTTTCACTCAAATGTAGATATGTTATCAAGGTTAATTTTCCAAATGATGACTCAAATTCTGCATATGTACCTGAAGATAAAATCATTCATATTCATGGGATATATGTGGTTTATATGGTGGAAGAGACATTACAGCTTATTCTGGATTCATATGATAAGGAAACTGACTTAAAAAAGTTATGTACCATATTAAATGATCCAAAGAATGCTTCAATACAAGCATTAATTAAAAACTTTCCACCAAAGTACCAGAAGGCTTTGGAAAAAGGTAAATTTTCAATTGATAAAGGCTACCTCTATTATAGAAGCAAGTTGAGTAATTTTATTGTTATTCTTCCTTCTATGAAAGAAATTATCTTGAAAATTTGTCTTGATGACATATTAACTGGAAATTTTGATCTTGAAAAAATAATGATCAGAATTAAAAACATTGCTTGGTGGGTTAATATGTCTGAAGACACCAAACTATATGTTGAATCCTGTGATTTTTTCCAAAAATCAAAAAGATTGACTGGTAAAAGAGCTAGATTAATGCAACATTTTGAATCTCCTGATGCACCATGGCAGATAATAAACATGGACTTTGTAACAGGTCTACCCATTTCTGGGAAAGGCAGTTTTAACTCTTGTTGGGTTATTGTGGATAGATTCACAAAGATGTGTAAATTTATCCCTACTCACAAGGATGTTTCCACTAAAGAATTAGCCTTCTTATGGTGTTCTCATATGCTTAATAATGCAGGTTTTCCTAAAGCCATAATCTCTGACAGGGACCCTAAATTTACCTCAGAATTTTGGATGTCCCTGATGGATGTTTGTGGTTGTGATCTGAAACTTTCTACTACCCATCACCCCTAATATTATGGATTAGATGAAAGAATTATTCAGACTTCAAAGGAAATGATAAGAAGGTATTGTGCCTTTGGCCTTGAGTACAAAAACAATGACAGATTTACTCATGATTGTGTTACCCTACTTCCTGAGCTGAAATTTGCTTATAATAGCACTGTTCATTCTGTTACTCAGAAAAAGCCTTTTGAGATCTAGCTGGGATATTTTCCAAATACTCCTGCCCAAATTCTCAATAATAAAATATCTAAATTGGATTTAAATCACAGTGTAAAATCTTCTCTTCAAATGAAACAACTTTGCAGAAGTCATGCTCAAAAATGTATTGAAAAATCCTTTGAATATGAGAAGAATAAATGGGAAAAATCCCATAAAGAATACACTTTTAAAAAGAGTGATGAAGTACTGATTTCTACATTCCACTTCAATTTACAAGGTAATAAAAAATTGAAAGACCCATTTGTAGGTCCATTTGTTGTCAGAAGAATGGTTGGTGATAATGCAGTTGAAGTAATTTTGTATTCTCCATATGACAGAAATCATCCTGTGTTTCCAATATCTCTTCTGAAACCTTACATATACAATAGTTTTTTATTTCTCAAAAGGAGGGGAAGACCAAAAAAGACCCCTAATGAAATTCCTGAGGCAGCAGAAATTGATAAGATTCTAAATGAAAAAATAGTTACTTCTGAAAAAGGTACTGAACACTTTTTGAGATTCAAGAATAAATCTTCAGAATATTATTCTTGGATACCTGGGAAAGAGATATCTAATCTTCCTACTCTGCTAAATAAATATAAAAGAAAAAATCATAGCATTTTTTATATTGTTTTTATAGAGTAAATGAGTGTCAGCCAGGCTGCTAGACTTACCCAGTAAAATAATTAATTATTTACTGGATGAAGCCACGCCTTATTCTTTTAATTATTTTAATTATAATTTATTTAAATTAAAATTACCTATTATAATTTAACTAATTACAGAATTGTAAAGTTAATTAATAATTAAAATTAAATATTAAAATGTCCCTTACATTTTTATTTTCTAACACTGTGCTCAATGACAGGTTGAAAGAAATAAAATTTTATATTAAAATAAAAATTTAATATTCAAATAAAAATAAATATATACAAAAAATTCAAATTTCTTATTTAGAATTTACCTTTACAGTATTTATTAAATAAATTACTTTATTCCTGTCATATTCTGTAAATACACCTTTTTGACACCTTATTTTTAGAAAAAATTTATTACTTGAAAATATTCCTTCTGGAATATTCTTTTCTCTCCCTCATACTACTCTTTTTAGATCTTTATTACTGTGCTTTGTTCCTCCTTGGCCTATTAAAGGCCTCTCTTTTTGGTTGTTTTTGATGCATCCATTACTTACTTACATTTAACAAACATTTATTCCATTTAATACTTATTTCTATTTATTATTGGTTTTAGTAATTACATTCTTGTAATTCTATCTCATAAATCTATAATCATAATAAGATTTCTTACCTCTTAAATTTGGGTAAACAAATAAAAAGATATAAAAATGTACTCTACACTTTGAAATCCTAAAATTCCATTTTTACCACCATTGGACTTCTGTTAAAAACCTTCTAGACATAAAAGACCTCTTGATAATTTTCCTGACCATAAATGTATTATTGATTATGGTAGTGCCAATGGAATAGTTGAGGCTATCTTGAATTCTTTTCAACATTGGAATCAAAAAACTAAATCACCTCAAACTTTAGTTTCTTGTAAAGAATTTACCAATTTTGGCTGTTCATTCCAAATAAATGAAGGTCTTATTAATTGTATTAATGATCAAAAAAAATTAGATAAAAAAATTATTCTTAGTAGATCTGTCAAGTATTGTAAATAAAATATTATATTTTTTCTATCATTAAATATTTTCTTCCATTTTCTTTCATTTTTTTTCTTGTTTATTAATTTTTTTATTTATTTTCTTTTTTTATAATTTTTATAATTTTTTTTAAACTTCCCTTATAATTTTTCTCTTTTTCAATTTTAATTATCCTTTTTTAATTTTTTTCATTTAATTTTGGATTTGTCTCTTCCAATTATTTTTTGAAGTTACAACAAGATATATTATTGTTTTTATTTAATTGTGCATCTGGGCTTAGCTTGTTCTAATGGCTATTATATAAAATAGGAAAACTTGATTGGGACTGGTGAAAATAATTGGTTGTAGAAATTTTCGATTTTTTTTTTTTCATTTAATTTTGGATTTGTCTCTTCCAATTATTTTTTAAAGTTAAATCAAGATAGATTACTTTTTTATATAATGGTGCATCTGGCCTTAGGTCATTATAATGGCTATTATATAAAATAGGAAAACTTGATTGGGACTGGTGCAAAAAATTGGTTGTAGAAATTTTCACTTTTGATTTTTTTCATTTAATTTTGGATTTTTCTCTTCCAATTATTCTTTAAAGTTACATAAAGATAGATTACTTTTTTATATAATGGTACATCTGGCCTTAGGTCATTATAATGGCTATTATATAAAATAGGAAAACTTGATTGGGACTTGTGAAAATAATTTGTTGTAGAAATTTTAAATTTTAAAATTTTTTTTCATTTGATTTCTTTGATTCAATAAATTGCAGGGGGGGGGGGTACTGCCAAAATTTCATATCAGACTTAAAAAAAAATTGACTTGAAAATTTGATGATACACTTTTTTTAATTCAATAGAATACAGGGGGGGGTATTGCCAAATTTTCATATCAGACTTAAAAAAAATTTTGACTTGAAATTTTGGTGATACCCATCTGTTACTTCGTTTTCCAAAGTTTCATATGAGACTTGAAAAATTCTTTACTTGAAAGAATTTTGGTGATACACGCCCCTTAGTTCAATCGAATGCAGGGGTGGGATTGGGAAATTTTCAAATGTGACTTGAAAATTTAAAATAAAAAAGAATTTTGAACATTAAAAATTCATGAAAATGTTATTTAAAAGATAATTTATAACATTAAAATATGAAAATTCAACTAATGATAGATAGAGTAAAAAAATACAGGAAATTAAGGTAAAATTTTATGTACAAATTATGAAAATTTACAGTGTGATATAAATAAAACACACTAGTCATCAAACAATTTCATTAAACATTCAATTTCCACATCAGATTTATTAGATTTAACACATTCTATCAAGAAATCTTTCTTTTTGGAATTTTCTTCACAATAGAGCTTATATTTCATCTGTTTCATTATCTTTTGATGCTCTAGTGTTTTCTCCTCTTTCTTTGATTTTTCAATACTTAGAGATAACTCAAATTTCTTCTCCTCCAAGTCTTGTGCCCTATCATCCTTCTGTAAGGAAAGTTTGTACTTCCTCTCCTCCAAGATTTGTGTCCTATCATCCTTCCATGAAGAGAGTTTGAAATTCTTCTGTTACAAATCATATGCCCTTTCATCCCTCCTTAAAGAGAGCTCTTATTTTTTCTTTTCAAACTTTAGAGTCTCTTTAGAAACTTCCACTTGTTCTAGAGTGAAAAGAAATATTAACAAAAAGTAGAATAAATGCAGAGTAAAGTATTAAGAGGTTTGGTATCACTTACAAGCATCACATTTCTCCAAAAATTCTTTGATAGAAGAGAAAGGGGTTTGAGATGAAGTATCACTTTTTCTTCTTCTTTGAGAGTTGATATTCAGACTACTTGAAGCCCTTTGCTTTTTTTAAGGTCATATTTTACTCCTCTTCATTTTTGCTGGCTTCTGACTCAGTTGATTGTGGCTCCTGCATTAGTTTTTCAGCCTATTTATAAATAAGAAAATGTAAATAAAAATAATAATTGGTAAGATAAAAGAAAAAAAACATACTTGAGTTGTATCAGGTTGGCTTATATCACCATAAGGATCTATTGAAAAGATATCTTGATTTGTGGAAGTTAAATGAGGGGAGGCTTGAGTAGAAGAAGAAGGAAAAAGATTTCTTTCAACATCATATTTGGAGATAGCATTTTCAACATACAACATGTTTTTAGGATTAACATCAGCTGGCTCTCCAAAAATAGAATCTATCTCTTTAAAGTAAGGACATAAAGAATCAAGTTTATTGTCTATGGATTTGATGCCCTTACTGATATCAAGGTCAGTAATACCAAAACCAGTAGAAGATGAAAGAGTCTTTGCCTTCTTGTACTTGGCTCAATAATGCTTGAAGCATTCAGACATCTTTTTTGGTAAAAGATCTATCCTTCCCTTAGTTTTGCTCTGTAATTCGTTGGCCATTAGAGGATAACCATTAACTTTTGATGCAGGGGGCCATCCTACTTTAGTCGCATACTCAGTACCAAAACAAGAATCATAGTTAGATTTAGTTTTTAGCCAGTTGATAAGAATGAGATGATCATCTTTCTTTAGTTGAACAATTTTGGATTTCTCAGCAGAGTGGGGAAAAGAGGGAGTAGTGGGATTTGAAGAACAACTGGATGATGGCTGCCTTTTAGAAGATCTATTATGAAGAGGCATGTTAAGATAATAAAAGTTGAAAAGTAGCAGAAAGAAGCAGATGAGATAGTGAGATGAAAAGGAGCAGAAACAAGCAGATGAGATAGCAAGATGACAAGGAGCAGAAACAAGCAAATGAGAGAGTGAGATGAAATGGGGAGAAATTCTGAGTGGATAGAATGAACAGGATGGGATGAGAATGGGAGTGCCCAGCAAGGTAAAAGGAATATCCAGAGAGTAGTTCAAGATGTGGTTATGGCAGAAAGTTGTGCAGCATGTGCTTATGACAGAAAGTTGTACAAGATGTGGTTATTAAAAATTGAGTAGAAAAATTTTGGATAATAGGTGAACATTGACACATATAGTGTCTAATAACCCAATTATTAGCAAAAATGATTGCAGAAGATAATTGGGGTATAAGGATTTCTATCTGCAATTAATTTAATTGCTGATCAGTCAACATTGATACCTCCTATTTAGAGTATTTCTGTTGTGTATGGTGTGTCCAACTAGCTTTTCCCAAAAAAATATGGGAAACACATGTCCCCAGTAGGATGAGATAGTATGAAATTTTTAAAAAAATGGTTGGTGCACCTATGCAAAAAAAAGCAAACATTTTGACAGAATCACTACGCAATATAGGGGGTGGACTTGCTAGCAAGTCCCCAACCTGAACTCAGACAGAACTCAGATGGGACTCAGACTGAACTCATACTGAACTCATACTGAACTCTACTTGAAGACCCACAAAAACTGTTATGCTGAGTGGTGTTCATCCCTGATTGTATGGTTCATTTGTCAATAGCTCAATGTGTGTTCAATCTGTGGTGAATTTGAGTCCAAGGTTGTGGACTTGCTAACAAGTCCGCCCCCCGTATTGCGCGGTGAATGATTGAGATTTGGAAGTTAAAGTGACAATATTTTGGTTAATGCAAGCTAAAATACCTGCCAAATGTCAATTGATCTGTCCAAAAATTATGGCAATTTTTGCAAAACTGCACCAACCATTTCCAACTTGGCTATGAGTTGACAGATTTTTGCACCCCGGAGGCAATTTGAGCTTATTTCTCTCCTTTTTAGTGACAAGACACAATTGTTATATTTTACATAGTATTTTACAGTAGCCATATTGGAATCAGTTAATGCAGTTTTGCAAAAATTTCCAAAAAGTTTGGACAGATCTTTTAACCTTTGACAGGATATTTAGCTTGCCTTCACCAAAAATTTGCCACTTTCACTTTCAAAGGTCAATCATTCTGTCAAAATTTTTTGAATTTTTGTGCATAGGTCTGTTATGTGCTTAGGCACCTTATTTACATAGTCATTTTGTGTTATAGTCTTTAGTTGCGGTGTCCCCTGTTCTCCGGTTCTTTCTGGAGTTATACAGGCTGACACTGTGCTAAAGGTTATGGGCTGTACTCGTGGGTACTGAAACGTTAGCTGAATAAAACTTCACAACATTAGCGACACTATAGAAGCTAGTAGCCGAAATACCCCCAGCACATGTCTAACAAAGACTTACTGGATTCAAGCGCTGGTAAAAAAAAATTAACTCACTCCATCTCTGAATGGGAGCTAAAAAACCTTGGAATACCACTCATCAACACTTCATCACATACCTCTCGTGTAACACGTTCTTCCACACATTTGCACAACACCTCTATTACTCCTGCCCCAACTCTTACTCCCATTCCTCCCTCATCACCTTTTGACAACACCAACATTACCACCACCAACTCACCCCTTAACCCCCCATCTCCAATTCACATAACCCCTAATTCCAACCCTCAGTCTCCACTTTGCATAACCCCTAAATCCAAAGCGAATGAATTAGAAAATACACACAAGCAATCAGTCTCCCCCCCTCCCCTATTGACAATCTAACGGAAGCGATTGGGGGCCTTTACATTACCCAACCAATGCTTCCTTACCCACTGATACCCTCCCTATACCCCATTCCAAAAGACAACCCATTTGTTGTCATGAGCAAGAGTGCTAACCTAACTCTAACTGGGAGACCAGTCTCACCTTTTAGACAGGCTGAGTTTCCCAGCCAATCTTGCCCCTTACCACCCCACTTGAAACCATCACAACATAAGACCCCTATAAGTATGATTGAAAGGCAGCAAATGTTAAGAAATGTACTAGAGTTCACTAAATCAATCCCTAACCTTGATTCATCAGGCAGTAACTACTCCATATGGCATAGTTATGTAATGGCACTTAAAAAGGACTTTGTCAGCACCCAAGCCTATGCTCTGAATGACACTAAGGGACCAGATGAATTTGAAGATAGGGTCACTCATCTAATCCTTGTGAACTCAATTTCCCCAAATCTATGTCATGAGACTTCAACTGACTGGAAGGGATGTCAAACGTATTGCCAGATAAACAAAAAGTTCACAAGATCAAATCATACTTCTGCAATAATGGCTGTCTCCAATCTCATTTCACGTCACACAATGAGTATTTAGAGGCGTTTAACAAATTCTTTGAAGAGATTGAAAGACAGGGACTTATCTTTAATCATAAAACTTTTAAAGCTCTTATGTCCCATGGTCTTTTACCATCTTCTCTCAAGGACCTTTATGTTGATCTCTGTATTGCCCTGGATAACTGCCCTGACTCAAAATCGCTCACCTTTGAAGCCTTTTTCCAACTAATGTCAAGTATAGCTCAAAACAGAGTTGATCGAGAAGGCATTTCATCATCACCCACTACCACCCTTTCTGTTGAACCCTCTCTTCATGCTACTACTCAAACTCAGAGACAAACCGACTCTTACAGGCCCCCTGCTGCACGCTGAAGTTTTCATGAATTCCATTCCACTTATCATGTTGTGGCTCATTGCCCATATAATCCTCATTCTGCAAATTTCTCCCCCAAACTATATATTATGCATGAACGTGCAAATGCTTATGCATCTGACCCTAATACCAGGAACAAAAAGGTCTATATTCCCTTCAAAGGCCCTCAATGTGGTCCTATACGTGAAAGAGATGTTCAAATTGAAGCTATAGAAATCACTATCTTTGAACAAAATGTTGAGGCGCTATACGAAATGGTTGAACAAATTGATCTGAATAGTGCCGGATGGTCTCCTGAGGCAATTACTGATGACTATGGTATCTTGGACAGTGGAGAAACTCATCATGTCACTGGAAATTTGAGCCTTCTCAACAACTTCAGACTCCTTAAAAAACAAATTCCAGTCAAAGTGGCCACTAACAGTCCTTCTTCTTTCATCACTGGCATAGGAGATTTAAAAAAAAAGGGGATGGTAAAATAGTCACTATTACCAGTGTCTTCTATTGCCCAGATGTTAGGACTACTCTTATATCTTTATTTGATTTAGTGAACTGTGGTTTCTGTTTTGGTTTGTGTTCTGAAAATAAAAATTCGGGGATTTATATGAAAGAGGATCTGATTATGTCTGGCCAGGTAGAAAATACCATAAGAAGATGGGTCTTGGATGTAATTTTTCAGCCTGTATATCCCCAGGAATGAGTAAAAAGTACTTATAAGTTATGTTAAACACATGAACTATACATAGGAATAATAATTAAGAGTACACAAACAGTATGCATAAGTAAATATATGATAATATACAAAATATGCCATTATAACACCTTATATACATGCATATATCCACCTTTTATAAGTCTTATGTACTTAATATTAAGTTGGAATATGTTAAGGTAATCTTAAGAGCCTTAAGTATAAGGCTACATAATTTTTAAGTACACTTAAAGCTGTTATTTTCACTGTTTTATGCAAAAAACAAGAAATGCTCTTTATTTCACTTAAAAGTCGATTATATGCGCCATAAATTTAAGAATAACAAAAATTCACTTTGACAGATAATTTTTCCTCATTCAGGACTTTTGATTTGGCTATTTAAATGCATAAAAAGAACACTTTTCAAATTTGGTGTTTTTTATGCCAGAAATGGCTTCTGTGTACTGGCCACATACTGCCTGCTTTTTTCCCATGTGAATAGCTTAATTTTTAGAAAAGTTAGCTTTTTCACACTATAATTACCCCACATTCTACTCCCACTGTGGGGAAACACACTAAAATAGGTGACAGGCGCTTATTTAGTGTCCTAGCTTAATTAATAATGCATTGACCTTGTTTATATGCACTAATTTCATTAATAGCCTTACTCTTGGCGTCTTATTTCATGACCAAACTTAAATTCGCCTAAATTTAGTCAAAGATTTACCTGTGAAAGCACCTTCCAAGGACTGCATGTAGTTACCCCACATCTCACGCTCTTTTTTGAGTTTTTGTGTGGTTTCTCAGTCAATATTGGGTATTTTTGAATGAGAATTTCACATAGTATAATTTCAGGATTATCCCCATTGTTTCTACAGTGAATATCCCTTATTATTAACCTATTATTAACTCTAAAAATTTTCTCTTTAGTCTTTTATATTATTTTTTAATACGCATATACTCTCTTTTTATCTTATTCTTTAATTTTGATGGATTTTCCTTATTAATACAGGATTTTGACCGTTTTTACTCTTATAATCATGTCATGGGTTACTGGGAGTGTTGATGGGCATGTCTTTTAGTGGTTTGGAGGCGTCATTAACTGTGTATTGGGTGTTACATCAAGGGAATCATTGGGGAACTCAGTGTGTATAAAAGGAGGAGGTTTTTGGGTCTTGTTTCTATATTCTTTATCATTACAATTTAACCAATATAACCAAAGAAATTACAATACATATCAATTAGTACTTTTATAAGACTTTTGAATAGTATTTGAATTATAAAATCTATTTTTCTACCAACTAAAAAGATTGTAAGCCATATATTAAAATAGTGAGAATTATAGTATTGAGACCTTTAATTTTGATTATATTTTACTACTTGTTGGATTTAAGCTACAGTATTCATATAAGACCATTAAAATCTTCTAGAAAACTGACCATTCAATCTAGCTCATGTCTTTGTACTTGACCTCAGCCTGACAATTGGGGACCTTTCCTCAAGAATTCTGTTATAATCCAGTGAGTAAAAATTTCAAAGAAGGTACATGTATAAAAAATCCCTATAGAAATATTTGGATAATTACAACAGGTTGGGGTCACTTATATAGTGATTTCAGCAAAAGAAGCCCTGTTATATAATAAAATTGTGATATTTAATCAACAATTTTACCACTAATTTAACATATAATTGTTATTAGTGGGTCTGTCAATAGACCAATTAAATTTGAGATCTTTGCAGATAAAATTTTTACCACTAATTTAACATAGAATTGTTCTTAGTGGGGGTCTGTCAATAGACCAATTAAATTTGTGATCTTTGCAGATGATAAACAATTAAACTTATTAATTGTTTTCTTTTAAAAGAAATTTTAATCCCCTTTTATTGGTTTGTAAAATTCATTTAATATTTAGAAAGAATCTTACTGACAAATTTTCTTTTTTAAATATAAAAACACAGCTACATATTGTAGACCAGTTAAATAAAGTGACCACATAAAAGCATATTTGACTTTTGGCACTTCTAAATTCACTTTTTACCTACAAGTAAGCAATAAAATTGTCTTCAGTGGTATTAATAAGTACTAATAAAACTCCTTTTTTAAGTTTTTAAAAAAATCTCAAATTTAAATTCTTTGATTAAATTCTACAAAAAATGTGTGACAACAATAATATTGTGAGTAATAAGGCAAAAACTTATAGCTTAAGACCTAGAGCTGAGAAACCTGGTACAGGACATTCAAATGGAGGGCCAGGAGTCCCCCATAAACACCATCACTCCGCCAATGTTTTTGGAGGAAAGGGAAAAACTTTTAAAACAGGTATCAATAAAGAAAACAAAAAATACCTTACAAGAACAAATTCACTCCCTCTCCACTCTACTGAACACTTTGACAATAAGTGTAAACAATTTAGTGGACCAGATAAACAATCTGGAGAAAAGAGCAGCTCAGGGTTTTGTAGAAGTCAATCAAGCTTTAGTAGAAATAAAGGCTCAACCACCAACAGTTGCACCCAACAGTTCCATAGCAACACCTCCAGCCCAAGAGGAGGATCAAAAATTACATTAAGCAAATGGAAGTGGGATTGGTATGCCCAAAACTACAACAACCCTCAACAGCAGGGCTCCAGAAGTCACCCTTACAGGGGAAAGCCAAGGAGAGGCAGGGGAAATGGAATAAGACCTTGGTAAGTCATCCACCTTCTCAGGATCAATTATATAATCCTAACAATGAATTACTTATAGGTAATGAAATTGATAGAGAGTTATTGGATATAATTGATAAGGATTTAAAAAATTATTCATTTGAAAATAACATCTTAAACTTGTCTTTAAATGAGGACAATGTACATAGTTTTATTGACCACCATGAAAATGTTATTAACTTACAAATAAAACCAAATGAATTAAATCTTGACCCTGATGATGAGTCTTCTGAATTAGATACAGAAAAAATTGAATATTTTCTAAAAGAAAATCCAATGGAATCGAAAAAATTAGTAAACTATTATTAAGAATTGAAAAATTGGAAGCATTCTCTAGAGAGTCAAACAATAATACAGAAAGTGTATTATTAAACCTCACACAATCATTGAGTAAAACAGCCAATAGTTTAAAAATTATTGAGAATACAAATAATGAATTAATCAATGAATACAAAAGATTAAACTCTGAGACTAAAAATTTAGAAAATAAATTAGAACATTCTCAGAATATTATGGCTACCATAGAGGGACGTGTAAAATTGTCTTTTTCAAATGTAAATGATACCTTAACTCATGTACCTGTAATAAAAGATAGGTTACAAAGAGTAGAAATTGAAGTAGCTAAAATTTTGAAAAATACTGAAAAAATAAAAGATAATACCTCTTATGTGGAAAGAGTACCAGTTTTTATGAAAAACTCTGATGATAAGCCAATGATTAAACATGAGCATAGTGTCATGGGCTCTGAGAATATAAAATCAGTAAAAGATGAAATAAATGATCATATTTCTAAAGTAAGTGAATTACTCAATATTCCTCAGGTTAGGGAAGCAAAAACTAGCCAAAAGAACTAGCCTAAGTTATATCAGTACCCTTCTTTTGATGGGGATTCAAAATCTGATTGGCAACAATTCATTCAAAGAATTGATAACTTAAAATTTTCATACATATTACCTGATGAAGAAATTACATCAAAATTAATATCATTATTTAAAGATGTGGCCTTATTATGGTTTGAATCTGTATTGAGTGAGGGAACTAACTACTCATGGAATGAA
The DNA here is from genome assembly GCA_030280995.1 of Hemileia vastatrix. Lineage (NCBI taxonomy): Eukaryota > Fungi > Basidiomycota > Pucciniomycetes > Pucciniales > Zaghouaniaceae > Hemileia > Hemileia vastatrix. The sequence goes on along the minus strand of JASXTE010000003.1, from coordinate 35,843,053 downwards.
TGGAAGGCACTAATTGAAAGACAATTTGGTGGCCCAAAATTCAGAATCACTCAACAAAGATTGTATGAAAGAGCCAGATATAATCCAAATGATGGAGATAAACCCATGGTCTTTTTAATGAATTTAATAAAAATCATGAAAGCTATGGGTCCAAAAATGGATTATGATGAGTGGAAAGTGAAAATAATATACAAGTTGCCTATATCAGTTAGAGACATTATTGTAGCTAGAGCTGAAACCATCAGAGATACCTCTGGTTCATTAATATACGCAATGAAAAATTATTAAACCACAAATATGAAACCAAGTATAATAATTACAGACAAAGTGTTGACGTGGTAAAACTTACTACAAGTAAGTTACCAGTGGAAAAGAAAGAACCTTCAGCTCCCCTTGTTCCTAAGAGACAAGAAAATAACACTTGTTACAAATGTAATGAACCTTGGTTTAAGGGTCACACATGTAAGAAGAGAATAAATGTTATTGAAACCTCACAGAATTCTGAACCTAGTAATCATGAAGATGAGAATGTGGAATCCAGTGAGGATGGTAAAAGTAACATATCTTACAATGATGATGAAAATGAGATATATGTATTAGAACAGGATATTATGTTCCTGAATGATGATATACCTCATACAGATACATCTTTAACTTCCATTGAAGAAGCTGAAATAATTAAAGATTTAACTCATGATACTTACAAAATAACACCTACCAGAGCACCTGTTATTATATTTGGAAAAGAAATGAACTCCATTCTTGACACTGGGGCTGCAGGTAGTGTAGTTTCAATTAAGACATTAATGAAACTTGATATTAAGTACCAGGAAAAACTAGAACCTGTTCAAACAAGTAACTGGAGAGGTTTTGGTTCAGTATTAAATCCAATTGGAAAATACAAAACTGCTGTATTCTTTAAATATAATAATGGATATGTTAGAGCAGTATGTGAATTTTTAGTAATGGATAATAAAAATTGTAGTGATTGGTTTATTATTGGAAATGATTTATTGACAAAATTTGGCATTAAACTAGATCCTGCAAACAGTTGCTTCACTATAGGCGTGAATGGTAAGAGAAAATTTAAAATATTTTCTGAAAACTCAGTATATGCCATTTCTCCTAAAGAAGAACAACTGAAAGGTGGAAGAACCACCACTGAAATGGTTGAATTGGATAATGAAATCCAAAAGGCCTCTTTCAGTCCTCAACTCTCAAAAATTGAACAAGAAAATATTTTGAGATTGATTAAATCATATCCTATGGAATTTTCTCATGGTTCAAATGAACTAGGATTGGTCAAAGACCATTAGATGAAAATCTCTTTAAGTTGTGATTTGGATAATATTCCTGGCAGCTTGAAAAATAAACCTTACCCAGCTTCTCCTGCAAAAAGGAAAGATATTGAAGACAACATAAAAATGTTGTTAGAAATGGGTATTGTTGAAAAAGTAGACACAACACCTAAGTATTGTGTTATTTCACCAGTATTAATCTCTTGTGAAAAAGATAAGGCAAGATTATGCGGTGATTATAGAGCTCTGAATACATACACAGTAGATGACATTTACCCTCTACCAAGGATAGCTTCTATCCATGCTACCTTGCAAGGAGCAAATTACATTTCCTGTCTGGATGGAAACAAGAGTTACCACCAGATTCCTGTGGAAAAGAATTCTCAAAATTACTTATTAATAACCACACATATGGGTATATTTAAGTATGTGAAAATGCCATTTTGCCCAAAAAATGTGCCTTAAGTCTTCCAAAATTTAATGGATAGTGTTTTCCATCAGGAAATGGTTGAAGGATGGATTTTGGTCTATATTGATGACATAATAGGGTTTTCAAAAACATATGATGAACATTTAAATCACCTGGAAGGAGTCTTTCAAAATATGGATGAAATTAATATGACAATTGCATTAATGAAATGTAAGTTTGGATTTCAATCCTTGAAAGTACTTGGACATGTTATATCTGGATAAAAATTTGTGCTGACCAAAATAAGTTGGCAGAAATAAAAAACATTGGTATACCTAAAAATGTAAAAGAGGTTCAAAGTTTTTTGGGTATGTGTGGATATTACAGACAGTACATTAAAAATTACCAATCCATTGCAGCTCCTTTAACAACATTAATCAGGAAAAATGAAGCTTTCATTTGGAATAATGAAAGACAACACACCTTTCATAAATTAAAGGAATGTTTAATGTCAGCTCCAATATTGGGACTACCAGATTTCACCCTACCTTTTATCTTGTACACTGATTCAAGCTTCATAGGGTTAGGTGCTGCTTTACAGCAGAAACAGATAATAAATGGAAAATTATATGTAGTAGTCATCTGTTATATATCCAGAACCTTAAGAAAAACAGAATTAAGGTATGGTGCCACACATCTAGAATGTTTGGCAGTGGTGTGGGCTTTGGAGAAACTTCATTACTATCTGGAAGACCAGAAGTTTGAACTTATAACAGATTGCAGTGCAGTAAAATCATTACTAAACATGAAAACCCCTAATAGTCACATGTTTAGATGGCAACTAGCTGTACAGGAGTACAGAGGAAGAATTACAATCACTCACAGAGCAGGAACATTACATTCTAATGTGGATTTATTACACATATGTCCTTTTCCAAAGGATGCTGACAACCCAACTTATGTACCTGAAAATGAGGTTATACATATATTTGGGATTTATATAGTGGATTTAGAGGAAGAATTTATGCAAACTATATTGGAAAATTATTCATCTGATAAAGATTTTACTAAACTATCTACCATTCTAAATGATCCAACTAATGCCTCCATGAGTGCATTGATTAAAACCTTGCCTCCAATGTACAGAAATGCATTGGAAAAAGGTAAACTTTCAATTGAAGATGGATACATATATTACAGGAAAGAAATAAGTAATGTAATAGTGATACCACCTTCTATGAAAGAGTTAATGTTAAGTACTTGTCATGATGACATCTTAGCTGGTTATTTTGACTTTAATAAACCATTAACTAGAGTTAAAACACAGCCTGGTGGATAAACATGAAAGAGGATGTAAAAAAATACACTGAAACATGTGACTCTTGTCAGAAATCTAAAAGATTAACTGGGAAGAGAGCTGGGTGGTTACAACAAATAGAGCAGCCAAAAGCTCCATGGGAAATAATAAAAATGGATTTTGTAAATGGCTTGCCATTAGCAGGAAAAGAAATTTTCAATTCTTGCTGGGTAATAGTAGATGGGTTAAAAAAAATGTGTAAATTTATCCCTACCCATAAAGAGGTTTCTGCAAAAGTCTTGGCATTACTATGGTGGACTCAGATGATGAATACTGCTGGATTCCCTAAAGCCATAATCTCTGAGAGAGACCCTGAATTCACTTCAGAGCTCTGGACATCTTTTATGGAAGTATCAGGTTGTCAATTGAAATTGTCTACAGCACACCATCCAAAAACTGATGTTATGGCTGAGAGAATGATACAAACTCTAGAAGACATGATCAGAAGATATTGTGCCTTTGGATTGGAGTAAAAAGACAATGAGAACTTCACACATGACTGGGTAACATTAATTCCTGGCCTTGAATTTGTTTATAACAGCACAACTCATTCTGTAACAGAGAAGAAACCATTTGAACTCTGGCTGGGATAAATACCAAATACCCCAATAAATAATTTAAATAAATTACCAAGGTTAGACATACACCCTGGCACTAAATCCTTTATTCATATGCAACAAATATGTAGAAATCATGCAGAAGAATGCATCCAAAAAGCATTTGAATATGAAAAGAAAAGGTGGGATAAATCTCATAAAGAATTTGAATTCAAAAAGGGAGATGAAGTCCTCATATCAACACTACATTTTAACTTACAAGGTAATGTTAAATTAAAGGATCCCTTTGTAGGAACTTTTGTAGTAAGCAAAATGGTTGGTAATAATGCAGTGGAAGTCATATTGTATTCTCCATATGATAGGAAACATCCAGTTTTCCCTATCTCATAATTGAAACCTTACCATGCAAATGATCCTGACTTATTTCCAAAAAGAAGGGGAAGGCCTAAAAATCAACCTGAAGAAATTGTGGAAAAATCAGAGATTGAAAAAATACTCAAGAAAAGAATCCTTACTAAAGAAAAAGGAACTGAGTATTTATTAAGATTTAAAGGGAAATAAAATGAATTTGATAAATGGATACCTGAAAAAGAAATTTCTAAATTATCCACCCTTCTTAAAAAATTTAAACAGAAATAAATTTCTGTTCAACCAGCTGAGGGGTTAAAATACCAGTACTCATAATATTTTATTATTTTTTATTTCTTTAAAGTATAATCTTTAATGCTACAGAATAAATCTGAATACCTGAGATTAAACAAATAAATAAATAAAAATGTATAACTTATCATTTTTTTAATTGTTTTTTTTGGGTGGGAAAGTGTCAGCCTATATATCCCCAGGACTGAGTAAAAAGTACTTATAAGTTATGTTAAACACATGAACTATACATGGGAATAATAATTAAGAGTACACAAACAGTATGCATAAGTAAATTTATGATAATATACAAAATATGCCATTATAACACCTTATATACATGCATATATCCACCTTTTATAAGTCTTATGTACTTAATATTAAGTTGGAATATGTTAGAATAATCTTAAGAACCTTAAGTATAAGGCTACATAATTTTTAAGTACACTTAAAGCTGTTATTGTCACTGTTTTATGCAAAAAACAAGAAATGCTCTTTATTTCACTTAAAAGTCGACTATATGCACCATAAATTTAAGAATAACAAAAACTTGCTTTGACAGATCAAATTTTCTCATTTATGACTATTAATTCAGCTATTTAAATGCATAAAAATAACACTTTTCAAATTTGGTGTTTTTTATGCCAGAAATGGCTTCTGTGTACTGGCCACATACTGCCTGCTTTTTTCCCATGTGAATAGCTTCATTTTTAGCAAAGGTAGCTTTTTCACACTATAATTACCCCACATTCTACGCCCACTGTGGGGAAACACTCTAAAATAGGCAACAGGCGCTTATTTAGTGTCCTAGCTTAATTAATAATGCATTGACCTTGTTTATATGCACTAATTTCATTAATAACCTTACTCTTGGCCTCTTTTTTCATCACCACACTTAAATTCACCTAAATTTAGTCAAGGATTTACCTGTGCAAGCACCTGCCAAGGACTGCATGTAGTTACCCCACATCTCACGCTCTTTTTTGAGTTTTTGTGTGGTTTCTCAGTCAATATTGGGTATTTTTGAATGGGAATTTCACATAGTATAATGTCAGGATTAGCCCCATTGTTTCTACAGTGAATCTCCCTTATTATTAAGCTATTATTAACCTTAAAAATTTCCTCTTTAGTCTTTTATATTATTTTTTAATACACATATACTCTCTTTTTATCTTATTCTTTAATTTTGATGGATTTTCCTTATTAATACAGGATTTCAACGGTTGTTACTCTTCTAATCATGTCATAGGTTACTGAGAATGTTGATGGGCATGTCTATTAGTGGTTTGGAGGCCTCATTAACTGTGTATTGGGTGGTACATCAAAGGAATCATTGGGGAGCTCAGTGTGTATAAAAGGAGGAGGTTTTTGGGTCTTGTTTCTACATTCTTTATCATTACAATTTAACCAATATAACCAAAGAAATTACAATAAATATCAATTAGTACTTTTTAAGACTTTTGAATAGCATCTGAATTATAAAATCTATTTTTCTACCAACTAAAAAGATTGTAAGCCGTATATTAAAATAGTGAGAATTATATTATTGAGACCTTTAATTTTGATTATATTTTACTACTTGTTGGATTTAAGCTACAGTATTTATATAGGAGCATTAAAATCTTCTAGACAACTGACCATTCAAGCTAGTTCACGTCTTTGTACTTGACCTCAGCCTGACATAATTGGTGTTAGTACTTGCAATCCATATGATGATCCTTCTTATTGTTATTCCTTGCACCCTTCATTACTTTGCAGTGTTAATAAGAATCACCATATCAACTGTCCACCTGCTGCCAAAGTTTCCCTGATAGACTGGCATAGAAAACTAGGACATGTCAGCATTGAAACCATCAGGAAAATAATCAATGCTGGTATGGGCACTGAATTACCATTAACTATTCCTGCAGGTAAGATTGACTGTGAAGATTGTTTAATTGCAAAAGGCACTAGGAAACCATCAGCCACTCGTGAATCAAAGCCAGAATCCTTAATGAGTTTAATTGTTGGATATATTTTTGGTCCCATGGATCCCACTATTCACGGTGCCAGATGGGCAGCAATGTTCAGAGAAAGCTCAACTTCATATGGTGAGGTATTTATACTGAATGCCATATCTGAGGCAACTTCTTGTTTTGTTTCCTTCTATAAAAAATTAGAAAATTTAACTGGGAAGAAGCTTCAGGTTTTACGCACTGATGGAGGTGAGATGCACAGCAATAAAATGGCTCAGATATTGGCCAACATTGGTGCTACTCATGAAGTTACATGCCCCCATCATCATGAGCAGAATGGAACAGCTGAAAGGTTTAACAGAACAGTTGGTGAAATTGCAAGAACCATACTCCTAGCCAGCGAACTACCTGAATCATTCTGGGGTTTGGCATACAAGTGGGCGGCTCATGTTCACAATCAGATCCCCAATGTTAAAACAGGTGATAAAACCCACATTCAACTACTATAAAATATCACCCCAAACTATTCCAATTTTTGCATTTTTGGTGAAACAGCATTTGTCCATATTCACAAGGAGACATGCCAAAAACTAGATCAACGTGCTTTGATTTGTAAGTGTGTAGGTTATTCCTTAAACAATGCTGGTTGGCTGTTCTGGAATGAAAATTCAAACATCTTTTTTGAATCTGCCATGGCTGTTTTCCCTGGTGATCACCTTCCCAATAATGATGCTGCTCTCCAAGCCCCAACGACAACACCATCAAAGGGTTCTCTTCAGTCTATTCTCAACAATCTGAAATTAGGCAAATTCAAAGATGATGAGGCACTTTTGTCACAAGAAAAAGCTGTTACAGAGATTGTCCAAAAATGTTTATCACACTCTGATTTTATCCCTAGAACCCATCTACAAGCCATGCCATCTCCTGACCATCAAAAATGGGAACTGGCATGCAGAAGAGAGCTAGCTAATATGAAGAACATGGATGTTTGGTATGAAGAAAAAGTCCCACCAGGCAGTAAAATCACCAATGCGAAATGGGTATTCACTATCAAAAATCCTTCTTCAGACGCACCAACATACAAAGAACGATATGTAGCAAAAGGTTTCCTTCAACAATATGGTATTGACTTTACTGAAACTTTTGCCCCCACTGCAGCTTTTGCCTCACAGCGTGTCCTCCTGAGTCTGGCAGCCTACCAAAAATGGCTTGTAAAGTCTTTTGATGTCACAGAAGCCTATCTTAACAGTCCAATCGATGAAGCTATATGGGTACGTCCTCCTGAAGGTTTTCAACTGAAGGATAAAGACAATGCTCTCCGCCTGAAGAAAGCTCTATATGGAACCAAGAAAGCAGCAAGATGTTGGTGGTTACACATTGCTGACAAACTTGACTCCTTGGGATATAAAGCTAGTCAATACGGCAAAAGTTTCTATGTCTTGAGGAAGAAAGGTTGTTTGGGTGTCATGTGGATACATGTTGATGATGGAATTGTGACTGGTAGTAGTGAGGAGGTATTGAAGGAGCTGGAGGATGGTTTAGATGGATCATTAAAGGTAAAATGGAATGAAAAGGTGAACAGCATTGTAGGTGTAGGTATTGAAGAGGTCCCTGAAGGTTTTAATCTCAACAATTTTCAGCTTATTAACAAGATCTTAAGAGAACACAATCCTTCAGGACTAGTAACAAGATCCCCATTACTTTACACCTGAAATCAGAACAGCAGCAGATGATGAGGAAGCAATTGACACTACCAAATATCTCTCTATTCTAGGTACTCTCAGCTATGTAGCTGTGGCAACTAGGCTTGATCTTTCCTTCCCAGTAAATTTCCTTGCTAGATTCTCTTCAAAACCAACAGCTGCTCATTGGACAGCACTCAATCACCTATTACGCTATGTTCAGTACACCGCTAAACTCTCATTTCACATTCATCCTGACAGAGACAGCCCCCTTGAATTGCTCTCCTACACTGATGCCACATGGAACAACAAGGAGTTTGCCAGAGCTCAATTGGGTCATCTCTTACTACTCAATGGCTGCCCTGTTTTATGGACATCAAGACATCAACTGACAGTCAACGACTCATCTATGACAGCTGAATATGTTTCTCTTAGTGGTGGAATGAAGGATGCAATTTGGATCTCAAACTTGCTTCAAGATCTATACCCTGACTTCCCACCTGTCAAGCTCCATTGTGACAATAAAGGCGCTGTCTCCAATGCAAAAAATAATCCTGGTGAAAAGAGGACAAGACATATTAGTAGGTGTTATTACTTGGTGAATGAACAGCTCTTCCTTAAGAAAGCCTTTCTAGAATGGGTTCCAACTGCAAAAATAGGTGCTGATATTCTAACCAAAGAATTGGGCCCATCTCTAACTTTTAACAAAAGGAAAGATGTCTGTGTATGGTAAAATATGGTGGAATGGGGGGGATTATTTCTTTTCTTTCTTATTTATATTTTTTTTTCTTTTTCTCTTTTATATTTCTTTTCATTTTCTTTAGTTTTTTTTTTGTGGTGGTTATTTACATGTGTGGAGGATAATTAGACTTGAATAGTTTAAATGACCATGTGGGGGGGATGTTATGTGCTTAGGCACCTTATGTACATAGTCATTTTGTGTTATAGTCTGTAGTCGCGGTGTCCCCTGTTCTCCGGTTCTTTCCGGAGTTCTACAGGCTGACACCGTGCTACAGGTAAGCAATGAAACGGTTCTTTCCGGAGTTCTACAGGCTGACACCGTGCTACAAGGTGCACCAACCATTGCTGTAACTTGAGCCTCCATTTTTGAAGCTGTCAAAATGTTTTCATTTTTTTCATTTTTGTTTCATCCTCTTTGAATGTCCCTTTGTATCGGAAAATGTAAATACACTTTTTCAAAAGAGTTTGAAGCGTTAAAACAGAAAATGGGCGTTAAACAAAGAAATTATGAAAATTTAGGTCATGCAGTCCAGTGCTGTCAAATGTCAACCTAGCAGGCTAAATATATTGAAAAAGTTCTCCAAACTGCACCAACCTTTTCCAACATAGCTGCATCTTGAGTAGTATTGTGTCAAGCTCACAGTGTGGCAGTATTTTCATAGTCTGCTTAACTGTCATTTGGACCAATTGTTTTTATCATAAAATGTTATTTTCATTGGATAGTTGTGCTTTCCGCTGGTTTCTAGGCTGTCTTTTTTTCATCTTGCAAGAAAACGCTTTCGAGATCCCCCGATCAAGTAATGATTTGGAGGCAAGCAGTCATCTTCAAAAAACTATGGAAAAACAAATTGACGCCGTGCATCAATTCGATCCAAATCATCATGGCCCTTTTGATCAATTTGTTTTGTCTGAAGCTCGTGAACTCCCTTATGCAGACCAAGATACAAACAGAGATGGCAAGGAAATAAACTCTTCTCCAACCAGAAAAAAAAACCCGGACATTCTTATCTTTAGTAAGTCCCCTTTTACCCCCGACGACGCTGGCCTCATTGATTGTATACGTTGTTGAGGGTAAAATTGTACACTTTAAAAAATTTCCAAACAGAATATAATTCTAGAGTGGATTTAATCCCGATAAATTTCTTGATTTCTGTTGCATTTATTCCTGAATTTTGTTGTGCCGTATACCAGCCAAATGGAATTATAGCTAGTAAAAGGGGACCAAATATCGGCATCTTGAATTGGAAAACTCAGTTTTTGAAAAGTTGGATTGTTCTGATCCAGTTAGATTGTAATGCTGCCGGTGAGCTTTAGAAGCTTGATTGGAAAAGTTTCTGAGAGTTGCTTATAAAAATTACTTCTCTTTTTAGATTATAGAAAATTTGCAGAATGTTCACCTTACTGGACTAAAGTCAATGCCATTAAACCGTTTCTTGATGCTTTTCCATCTGTCGAGAATGAAATTTCCTCAAAATTGATAGATTGTTTGTCAGAATTGAGAAAACAAACGGAAATTACAATTTTGGAATTGATTAAAAGCTATGATTCCTACACTTCCAGAGCAGCCTGGAGGGAGATTCGTCATATGATGAACGGATCTTTAAAAAACATACATCGATTGAAACATAGTCAGTTATTCACCTTTTTTTCCGCATATGAAATTTATTAAACTCTGATAACTGTAACGATGATGTTGCAGAACCAGCCATGGGAGTTTTATTGCATTGTTGCACTACTTTAAGCAAGGTGAACAATGATGCCCCAAAGACCCCTCAAAGTACAAAATATCGAAGGATTAACTCCAAAGACGGATCCGAAAATGAGAACATTACTACTCGAAATGCAAAGGTCGTTAATCCGGTGTTGTCAATCATTACAGAGTACCACGCGAGCTTGAAGAATCACCATGCTGTACTCACTGAAGTGCTTGATTCATTAGAACATCAGATGAAAAATTACTCTTTCTCTGGGAATTTAAATCAACCTGGCTATACAAGTGTGTATTCAACGTTATGTAGCTTTTAACAACATGTCAACATCCTTAAAACCATTTGTTTCGCAAAGGTCTCTTTCATGGAAACTTCTATTATATTTTGCTGCTTCAAAAAGATATTATTAGAAAAATTTGTCCTACAAAATTAGCGTATATATATGTAGAAAGAATTATAACAAGAGAGTGGCGTAATAAATTTGGTACAGGTTGGCACTATTCAAATTCGTATCTGGCCAGCCTGGATAGATGGCCTCAAATAACAGTCTTTCCAATGGTGGAGACCATTACGTCCAAGTTTTTCGCTTACAGAAAATTGATAGAATTGTGTTGGAGGACCGTGGATAATCACGCCAAGCGACAATATCACATTGATAAAATTATACAAAATATGAATGGTAGGATCAATCTTTATAAAACTTTTGAAAAATATGACACCTAACTTCCCAAACTTTTTGTGATCAATATTTTAACTTAGACCCTATCCTCGAAACAAAGAGAATTATGATTCATGAAGATAAAACCAATCCTTATTATATGTTGAAAATCAAGAAAAATGCTTACACTCAAGTGAATACTGCATTGAGAACTTTAAATAACTTCATCATTACATTTTCTCAAAGAAAGTGTTCTTTTATCTTTTAAACAAATCACCGATCATTTTTAACTTTTGACTGCTTTTGATTTAACAGCTCCTGTTTTACTTCACGGAATGCTCAAGTCTTTATTTATTTTTGGGTCATATTTGGAAAGGACTAGTAACCAGGGGAAAGGTAAAAAAGAAGGATTTTTTGGGTTAAATACACAACAAAAGAAAAATTGACAAATGCATGCTTTCACAAGAGACCCTTAGGAGTATTTCTGTGTCTCAAAACAAAAAAGTTATAGATATATTCAATCGTCAATCTGATCATTATTATTCCTGCATGGAAAATATTTTTCATACAATGAATACAATAAGGAATATCATTTCCAAATCAGTTGATGTAGATAAACTCTGGCTGGATCAGTTTGCCGATTTGGTTCCTGATGAAAGAGTTACGAAAATACGCATAATGTCAAGAAGTGAGTATTTTCTTTTTTTTCAAATGGTGGACGGGATCAGGTTTTTATACATACTTTCCCACAGACAGACTTTTTGTTTTGATGTATTCATGTCTGTTCCCAAAAAACCATGATTCAAAAGCCTCTTGGGCATCAGCATTCAAGAGGATTTTTAAAGTTTTGGTGAAATACAGAATAGATGGGAGTGAAGAGTGGATGAATGCACTCCTTCAACAATTCAACTTACTCCAAGAGAGGATTGAAATCTTACATGAAGTTTTATTTCACCTTTGTGAAGAATTTTTGATTGCTGCAATAAATAACAAAAACTTGATTTATTACTTGGATTCATTCACTGAAGGTTGATGTTTTCTAAATTTCTTCCAAAAATGAAACAAGTAAAGAAAAAATGACATAGCCTTACATATATAGACAGTTACATGAAGGATTTTGAAAAATTGAAGAAAGAAGTAGAAGGGAATTTGTTGAAACTGAGTCAAAAGATTGGAACCAGAATATGTCTTCTTGAAGAATTCATAAGGAATTCATGGGTGCTCCCAAGATGTAATATTTTCTTAAAGTGTAATTTTGCTCTCTCCTATTAATATGGGTTTTCTTCTCTTTTTTTAAGGTTAATATTTTTAGTGTACTCAGTTTATCAGAATTAACTTGGATCTTGCAAAAAGTGGAAATTAAGTGTGGCTAGATCCCCCCCAAAAAAAATTCAATGAAGGAAATCTCAAACTATTTTAAAAAAATGGAAAGGATGTGTGGTTAGGGCGCCCCCTAATTTTATAGAGGTGTAAAAGATTAATGGTAATAATTAAATTATATTTTTTTACAAGTTTTTAAGTTTTTGATGAGTCTGGGTGAGTCAACCTTTAATGATAATAAATAAAACTTGTAAGTTACAAGATTTTGAGTTGTTGGTGTGTCTGGGTGAGCCAACCTACGTAACAGATAGCAAGAAAAAATACATATGTATAATAATAATGACTAAACAAAAATTAGAATTAGAAAAAATCAAATATAAAACTTACATACAACTTACCATAAAAAATATGAGGACCTGATAGCTGGTGCCAATCCCTATTTTTGATTTGATTCAGTTACACCTCAGCTGTAACTCTTTTGAGAAGACCATGCACCAATCACAGAGTATGGCAGCTTCTATGGCATCAAATATGAGGTATTTTTGAACTAAAAAAGAATTGAGGAAATTTTGCCTTCTAGCAGGTGCCAGGTATATTTTTGTGATGATTGTAACAAATTATTAAAAAAGTAAGAAAATGCATGTGGGAAAAAAAATACTAATAAAGTTGTTTAAGTTAGAATAATTGATTGGGAGCCAGGGAATTAATAACACCTTATATATATATTTTTTCACCATTGATAAACTACATCTAACATCTACCATTATCAATTACTGCACATGTCACCACACAATATGGGGGGCGGACTTGCTAGCAAGTCCGCAACCTTGGACCCAAACTCACCATAGATTGAACACACATTGAGCTATTGATAAAGGAACCATTCAATCAGGGATGAACACCACTCAGCAGAACAGTTTTAGGTGGGTGTTCAAGTAGAGTTCAGTATGGGTTCAGTATGAGTTCAGTCTGAGTTCCATCTGAGTTCCATCTGAGTTCAGGTTGAGGACTTGCTAGCAAGTCCACCCCCTATATTGCGTAGTGTGTTATAATCACATAATTATAAAACAATAGTATGTTTATGAGTGGATGATTTCTGGAGCCTTGTTGAGTACGGAAGCTTCTCAGATGTATAGTTCACTTTGAAGTCCTTTTTCATGAATAGTTATTGTTATTTTTAAGGAAATCCATAATATTTATGAGCAAAGACTGAAGATTAATGGGGATGAGGAGATAAGGAGGCATCTTTTCCATTAGATAATTGAGATGTTGTTTGGAAGGGGAGAGGAGGCCATTAAATAACTTAAGCATATTAAAAATGAAAACTAAAATTAACAAAAATTTTGATGAAAAATTGGTTGAAAATAGAGAAATACTTACCATAAATATTAAAATACTTGAAAATTTAATAGGGGGTATCAAAGTTAGAAATCTTCCATTTCAAAATACCTCTTTTTTCCACCAAATCAACCATGATTATTTTTTTAAATATGCCATATTGTGCCCCAAGAACACCTTTTAAATGAGAATTAATGTCAAGTTTGTGTCTTTCTACTTGTTTTGTGAAATACCTTTTAAATAACTACAAATTTTTAACTTTGATACCCCCTAATATGCGGAAAAGAAATTATCAGAAGTTGTTGGGCAAAAATAAAAAAGAAAGAAGATTGAGAGAAAACTAAAAGTGAGATAAGAAAAACACACCAATGATGGTGAATTTTCAAGGTTTTTCCAGGTTGACATGGAAGTATGGCTATGGATTTGGGAAGTAGAGAAGGATGGATTGGAGGACATAGGAGGAGAAAATGGAAGAAAGGGGAGATAAAAATATAAAAGAGATAATAAAGATAATACTACCATCCCAATAAGGCCTTGGATTTGTGTTGTGAATGAGAAGGAATAGATAGATGAATGTGAGGGGGATAAAAATAGAAAAAAAGAGAAAGAAAATCATTGTCAGGCTGAATTCAAGTACAGAGACATGAATAGCTTGATTAGTCAGTTGTCTAAAAGATTTCAATAGTCATATATGAATACTGTAGTGCAAATCTACTAAGTATTAAAATTTAACTCAATATAAGGGCCTCAGTAATTTTAATCTCACTAATTTTATCTGGGTTACAATGTTATAGTTGGTAGAAAAAAAGATGTAATAATTAAAATACTATTTAAAGACTTTATAGGTACTATTGATATGTATTGTAACTTTATTGGTTATATATTTTGATTGTAATGATAAAGAATGTAGAAAACAAGATCAAAAACCCCCTCCTTTTATACCCAAAAATTCTCCAATGTTTCCCCTTTATTTACCAGTCCTATAAATGGCTAATAACGCCTCATTCTGGCTAATACACCTTTCTAAAAACATAAGGAATGACCAATAACATAATTAGAATGAGATCAGCTTCCAAATTCCTGGAGTAATAAAAATAATCCATCAAAATAAAAGAATAAGAAAAAAAGGGAGTAATATGTGTAATATCTTAAAATAAAAGACTAAAAAAAGAAAGAATAATACTAAATATTACACAACATTAAGGGAGATCAACAGTAGAAATGATGGGGCTAATTATTCTAATCTACTACATGAAATCCCCATCCAAAAATGACCAATATTGATTGAGAAACCACTGAGAAACCCAAAAAAGGACATGAGATGTGGGTTAACTAAATGCAGTCCTTGGCAGGAACTTGCACAGGAAAATCCTTGACTATTTTAGGCAAATTTAAGTAAGCTAGTGAATTAAAGGTTCCAAGCTTGAGGCTATTAATGAAATTAGTGCATATAAGAAGGTCAAGGCACTTATAATTAAATTAGGACATTAAATAAGTGCCTGTCATCTATTTTAGTGTGTTTCCTCACAGTGAGTGTAGAATGTGGGGTAATTATAGTGTGAAAAAGCTAAATTTGCTAAAAATGAAGCTAATCACCCACAAAAAATGCAGGCAGTATGTGGCCAGTGCACAGAAGCCATTTCTGGCATAAAAACCACCAAGTTTGAAAAGTGTTATTTTTATGAATTTGAGTAGCCAAAGAAATAGTCCTAAATAAGAAAAATTTATCTGTCTATTTTCATTTTTAATATTATTAAATTTATACCACATATATTCAACTTTTAAGTGAAATAAAGTGCATTTCTTGTATTTCACATAAAAGAATGAAAACAACAGCTTTATGTCTAATTAAAAATTATGTAGCCTTATTTTAAAGGTTCCTAAGATTACCCTGGAATATTCTTACTTAATATTAAGTACATAAGACTTATAAAAGGTTAATATATGTGTGTATATAAGGTGTTATACTGGCATATATTGTATTTCATCATAAATTTCACTTATGTATACTACTTGTGTACCTTTATTTATTGTTCCCATGTATACTCTATGTGTTTAACATAATTTATACGTAATTTTTATTCAGTCCAGGGAATATCCAAGCTGAAAAAAATAATAAAAAAGAGAGATTATATGATAAAAAAGTGTGAAAATAAAGTTCTAAAATTTGGGAAAGAAGACAAAAAATGGAAATAATCAGGTAAATAAGTTGAAATTTTTTTATGGCTGAAAAGCCTGTCAAGGTAATATTGACCATAAATTTTGAAGCTGTCAGTATTTTTCATTTTTGTTTCATCCTCTTTCATTTTTGCTTTATATCAGAAACTATTAAAAACATTTTTCAAAAAAGTCTTAAATTTCAAAACAAAAAATGGGCATTAATCATAGAGATTATGAAAATATAAGGCACACTGGAAAGCACTGTCAAATTCAAACCTAGAAATCTAAATTTATTGAAAAAAATCTCCTCAAACTCCACCAACATTTTCTGATATAGCTGCATCTTGAGTAGCATTGTGTCAAGATCACAGTGAGGCAGTATTTTCATAGTATGCTTAACTCTGTCATTTGGAAAAAATTTTCTTATCATAGAATGTTATTATTTTTGTAAATTTATTCCTTCTTCTGAATTCTGCGATGTCTTTTTTTAAGAAACAAGAAAATCATTTCCATTAAAAATAGACATTAAAATATATGTTTCAATATTAGTGTTCCTTTGCTTTTACTTCCTTTTTACATTTTTTTCTTTAAATTTTTTTCCATTACATTCTAAATCTTAATCCTTCTTCATTTTTAAGCAGATGTTACTGTTTCAGATATTTAAAGAGCCATATCATTGTAGTATCTTAGAATATTCATCTAGAACATTTCTCTTTACATTGCATCTTTATCTTTCACTTATCATTTACTTCATTTTCTATTTCATTTTTACTTTAGCGTTTACTATGTTTTCTTCATACTTACTTTATTTAAAAGAATAAACTGACTTTGAGAAATAGGGAATTTTTTGTTTATTTTAGTAATCCCTCACTTGTAATTGATCTCAATCTATCACATTTCCATTTAGATTTACTATTTATCTTCTAATTATAATTTATTTTGTTTTATATTTTATTTTCACTTTAGATTTTATTCTTCTTGATCCCACTTAACTTAATTAATAGAGTTAACCAAGCTTTCATAGCTAAATATTTGTTTGGGGGGTTTAAACATTACCATTCACACAACATAGAAATTCCACAAAAAAGATACCAAACCTTTCATCAGAAATTAATTTCAACTTCCCTGAAAAGTTTTATTTCAAAAGTTTATTTTTCCCTAAAGACTTCTTCTTTTGGATCAAAAAATTCATTAAAACACTTCCCTTCCTCATCATCATTAGTCAGAACTAGTTACAGACATGAAAACACCCATATTTTCTTCATCTATTACTTAAGAGCTTATTTTTCAGCCAGGCTACTAGACTTACCCAGTGAAATAAATTATTTACTGGATAAAGCCGCACCTTATCATTTTAATTATTTAATTAATTAGTTACATTAAAATTACCTATAATAAATTAATTAATTACAGAATGATAAAATTAAATAAATAATTAAAATTAAATATAAAATTGTCCCATATATTTTTTCTCTAACACCATGCTCATTTGACAGGTTGGAAGAAATAAAAATTTATATTAAAAAATAGATTTTAAAATTAAAATAAGATTTTAATATTCAAATAATATTAAATATATACAAAAAATTCAAATTTCTTATTTAGAATTGACTTCTACAGTAGATATTAAATAAATTGATGTATTTCTGACATACTCTGTAAATACATCTTTTTGACATCTTCTTTTTAGAACAACTTTATTATTTGAAAATACTCCTTCTGGAATATTCTTTTCTCTCTCTCATACTACTGTTTTTAGAATTTGATTGCTGTGCTTTGTCTCTCCTTTGCCTATATAAGGCCTCTCTTTTGGTTGTTTTTTGATCATTCCTTTACTACGTCATTTTATTACAACAATAACCATTAAACACTTATTCTTATATTCTATATCATTAGTATTTACAATAGCGTAATTCTAATCTATAAATTATATTAATATTTTAAATCCTACCTCCTTTAATTGAGTAAAATAATTATCTTTGAATTAAGAAATACGTACAAATTTGTTGAGAGTCCCTTTAAACCTTTAAAATCCTCGTAGAACTTCATACCAAAACTTCTAGACCAAAAGAGTACCTTGACAATTGGGAACCTTTCCGAAATATTGTTGGCGTAAAGTTAATTGAGGCGTAATCTAAGGGACCATTGGTGCGCAAAGTACCTGTAAAGGACAAAGGAGGCAAGAAAACGACGAACGTCATACGTCACGTGACAAAATTTTTTGCTGCGAACGGGAATCGAACCGCGCTCCAAAACTTAGGTTCATATACTGACTAAATGTCGTATATATTGTGGTAATTATTGTTATAACTATTTGTGGGTTACTCTTCACTCTTCATTTGCTATGTATTTCCTTTTACTCAGCACTCTATAAGTGGCATTAATTTTCTCATTTTAAAGGGGGAGGTGTCTGTTAATTTGGAATTTATTTCTTATTATTATATTTTTTTTTATTTTTCCTGGTTGACCATAATAAAGCAATAAGTGTTCTTAGTCCCAGAAATAATAAAATATTTATATTTTAATATTAATTATTATAATTTTTCAGTTGACATTTGTCCTGATTAATTTAAATTTTAATTGTTCCAGTTGACAAATTGTCCTGACAATAATATTTTTTTATTAAAAAAATAATTATATTTTAATATTAATTTTTCAGTTGACATTTGTCCTGATTAATTTAAATTTTAATTGTTCCAGTTGACAAATTGTCCTGACAATAAGATTTTTTTATTAATAAATAATTCATATTTAATTACTTCAGTTGACTTTGAGTCCTGGTAGTTCAATAAATTTTTTAATAAAACTCATATTTAATTACTTCAGTTGACATTAAGTCCTGGTAGTTAAGTGATCAGTTAAATAATTTTTTTTAATAAAGATTCATATTTGATTACTTCAGTTGACAATAAGTCCTGGTAATAAATTAGTTGATTTAAATCCTGAAAATAAATATTTAAAAATTATTAATAAAAATTCTAATATATTTCTACAGTTGATTGTATTATAATCCTGGTTTTAAATTTTTTTTATTAATAAATAAATTTTATTTAAGTTGATTTTTATCCTAAAAAGATTTTTTATTATTATTTTTATTTTATTCCTGTTAAAAAAAAATTAAAAATAAAGACGAATTAATCTTATTGTCTCTTTTCTTCATTTCAGTAGAATCTTAAAATGACTGACCAAAGTGGTTTTTCTGCACGTGAAGAAGAACTAGACTTAATTGATTATGATGAGCCTACTTCTGTAAGTTCTCCTTTAACAAGAAGAATTTCTCAAACTAATAAATCCTTGCCCCAAACAGGATGTAGAGATGGAAGAAGTAGAAATCCTAGTGGACACTACTCAGGATCAGAAGCCCATGATAAACCCACCAGAAGAGCTTCCAAAAGGCTTCAGGATAAAAAAGATGCCGCTGTCTCAGCAGGTAAAGAATCTGTCTACTCACATAAAGGAATTAAGGACAGAAAGCTTGAGACTAAAGGTAAGGGTAGATGCCTTGGAAGAAAAGGTTAGAAGAACAGATACTTTTCTCCAAGAGAATAAGAAACCTCTTCCTCCCAGGGATCAACAACAATTGCCTCCCCAGTCCCAAGAGAAGGTGGAAGTGTCCAAGTGGCAGTGGGACTGGCTCAACACTCAGTGGGACTACCTGTCTCAAAACCAGCATCAGTTACCTCAGGTAGGTCCATCAAGGCCCACCCAGGTCAACCCCACCCCTCCCCACCCTTATCAACGAGGCAAAAGAAGAAGGAAACCCAATATGGTGATACCCAGCAAACCCTGGTACGTCCCTCTATTGATTCTCAAGTGCCTTTTCTTGTGGCTGACTCTTTTCCTTCAGGTAAATATGGAAGGGAGGATGAAGCTTTGAGACCTATAGAGGCTGGGAATAGTAGACAGATATCTCATGTATCTAATCCATTACTTTTAATTGCTACCTCAATAATTAATCCTGATATGGCTGTGATTGATGAAACTCTTGACCCTGAGTTCTATGAGAGTCTGGAAAGTTACTCAGTTTCCTTATTGAGAAACACTCCAGATGTAGCAAGAATTAATGATGAGCACTTGAGAGATATTATTGCCAAGCAAAATCATATAATGAACAATATGCAATTGACTCAGAGATATAATAGTTTGTTAACTGATCAGGGTTATCAAGCATTAAGAAGTGAAGCACAGAGAGTCTCTGATGAATTGTCTCATTACAAAGCAACCCATGAAAAGAAAGTTGCTATATGGCAAAAAATAAAAAATGATTTGTCTAAACTAAAAGATACTGTATCTGTCTGTTGCCAGAAGGTAGAGATAGATAAGATAAATCTGAAAAGATTGAATGACCATTTGTCATCTTTTCAACATAAAAATCAATTATCTTTTGCAACTATCAATGAGAGTTTATCTAGTCTTCCAAGAATGAAAACAAGACTAACAACCATTGAAGAAAAATTGAACTCATTGTTAAATGACCAAAAATATTCTGAAATTTCTGTGAAGGAAAATATAGTGCAGGATGCTCAAATAGTACCTGTGGCTAGTTCATCTAAAGTAAAAATAGCTCCAGAAATACCTGTTGATAACACTGAGTTTCCATCAAAAACCGATGATGCACCAGGATCTGCAACAGAAGGATTAAACAATGAGATTTCAGCACAATTAGAGAAATTACAGCTTCTTTTACTCAGAAACAAGCTAGTACTAAGGATACTCCTTCAAATCAAAAGAATTGGCCAAAACTTGACCAGTACCCAACATTTGATGGTGATTCTTCCTCTGATTGGCAACATTTTATTTGCAGAATTGATAACTTAAAAAATTCTTACAAACTCCCAGATGAGGAAATTGTGTCTAAGTTAATTTCTTTGTTCACTAATGTTGCCCTGATGTGGTATGAATCTGTTCTCCTGGATGGGAATGAATACTCATGGGAGGATTAGAAGAAATTAATTAAAGCACAATTTGGTGGCTCCAAGTTCAGAATGGCTCAACAAAGGCAGTATGAGGAAACTAGATATAGCTCTTCTACTGATAAACCTATTGAGTTTTTAATGAAACTTGTAAAAATCTTAAGGGCAATGGACCCAAATATGGAGTTTTATTTATGGAAGGACAGGATCCTTTATAAATTACCAATGTCTCTGAGAGACTTGATAGTGGCTAGGACTGAGTTCTCCAAAGAACCCTCTTCTTTCATTAATATTTGCAATGAGATAATTCTAAACAATAAGTATGATTCAAGAAGATTCATTCCTAGGACCCCTTTAGAGAAACCCTCCACTTACCAACAGAAACCTCTGGAAAAGGTTGGTAAACCTTCTGCCCCTGTTGCACCAAAAAAGTATGCAACAAACACTTTCTTCAAGTGCAACAAGCCTTGGAAGAAAGGCCATGTTTGTGACAAGAAGATAAATCTTGTAGAACAAACAGAGGAGCATGCTAATGACACATTGGCACTGGATGATACATCAAGTGATTGTGCCAGCAATATTTCATATGAATCTCAACAAGAAATCTTGATGCTGGGAGAGGATATTCATTATTTAAATACTATTGATATTGATAATAATGCTTTATCTACAGTTGAGGATGCTGAGATAATAAATAACATTGAGGATAGCTCAATTATTATTGCCCCTCTCAAGGCACCAGTCTTGATCAATGGAACCAGCATTGAAGTTGTTCTGGATTCTGGAGTTGGAGGAAGTGTAGTATCTGAAAGAGCACTTGCTTCAGTAGATCAAGACTATAAATCTAAACTGATGCCTATAATTTCTGAAAATTGGAGAGGGTATGGCTCTGTTTTGTCCCCCATTGGTAAATACAAAGCCACAGTGTTTTTTAAATATAACCATGGATTTGTAAGAGCTATTTGTGATTTTGTTGTCATGAAAAATGATAACTTGAGCAATTGGTTTATTGTAGGGAATGATATTTTAACCAAGTATCACATAAAATTGGATCCTTCAAACCAATGTTTCACAATGGGGATGAATGGGAAGAGAAAATTTAAGATTTCCTCCCCTAAAAAATTATTAAGACCAGAATTGAACACATGTAATTCTGTGGTTCAATATAAAGGAAGATCTACAAAAGAAATGCATGACCTTATGTCTGAAATTGACAATGCTTCTTTTGGAGAACAACTTTCTGGTGAGGATAAAGATTCCATCATTAACTTGATAAAATCTTTTCCTATGGCCTTTGCTCATGGGTCACATGAACTAGGATTAGTTAAAGAGGAAATGAAACTTTCATTGTCTTGCCCATTAACTGATATACCACCTAGTTTAAAGAAGAAGCCTTATCCTGCTTCTCCCACAAAGAGAAAAGATATTGAAGACAATATCTCTACCCTTTTAAAAATTAATATTATTGAAAAGGTAGTTGAAACACCTAAATATTGTGTTATCTCACCTGTCCTAATTTCTTATGAGAACGATAAAGCCAGGTTATGTGGTGATTATAGAGCACTAAATACTTATACTGTTGATGATATCTACCCTTTACCTAGAATTAGCTCTATACATGCTACTTTTAATGGTGCTAAATATATCAGCTGTTTGGATGGTAATAAAGGATATCACCAGGTACCTGTTGAGAAAAATTCTCAGAACTTTCTGATGATTGCCACTCATATGGGTATTTATAAGTATATTAGGATGCCATATGGCCCTAAAAATGCCCCTTCAGTTTTCCAAAAAGTAATGGATAACACATTCCATCAAGAGATAATTGAAGGATGGCTGATGGTTTATATTGATGATATCATTATATTCTCAAAAACATTTGGGGACCATCTTAAACACCTGTGTAAAGTATTCCAGAAAATGGATGAAATAAATATGACACTTGCTTTGAAGAAATGTAAATTTGGTTTCCATTCTTTAAAAGTTCTTGGTCATGTTGTTTCAGGCTTACAGATATGTGTTGACCAGAACAAAGTGGCAGCCATACAACAGGTGAAGGCTCCTACAACAGTGAGAGAACTCCAAAGTTTTTTGGGAATGTGTGGATACTATAGACAGTATATTAAAAATTACCAAGTCATAGCTTTACCCCTTACCCAATTAACTAGAAAGGATGTTGCTTTTGTCTGGAATAGTGAAAGACAAAGAGCCTTTGACACTATGAAACACTGTTTGATGTCAGCACCTATTCTTGCTTTACCTGACTTTAATCAACCATTTGTTTTGTACACTGATGCCAGTTTCATTGGTCTTGTTTCTGCCCTCCATCAAAAATAAGTGATAAATGATAAAGTTTCAGAAGTAGTAATTTGTTATATTTCAAGAACCTTGAGAAATAGTGTATTGAAATATGGTGCTACTCAATTAGAGTGTTTAGCTGTAGTATGGGCTCTAGAAAAGCTTCATTATTACCTAGATGACCAGAAATTTGAACTTGTCACTGACTGCAGTGCAGTTAAATCCCTTTTAAACTTAAAAACACCTAACAGACATATGTTCAGATGGCAGCTGGCTGTTCAAGAGTACAGAGGGAGAATGAAAATTATTCATAGTTCTGGTATTGTTCACTCAAATGTGGATATATTATCAAGGTTACCTTTACCAAATAATGACTTTCATCCTGCTTATGATCCTGAGGATGAAATTATTCATATTCATGGGATATATGTGGTTGATATGGAGGAAGAGCTATTACAGCTTATTCTGGAATCATATGATAAGGACACTGACTTGAAAAAGTTATGCACCATATTAAATGATCCAAAGAATGCTTCAATACAAGCATTAATTAAAACCCTTCCACCAAAGTACCAAAAAGCTTTGGAAAAAGGTAAATTTTCAATTGATGAAGGATATCTATATTATAGAAGAAAGTTTAGTAATGTTATTGTTATTCCTCCTTCTATGAAAGAAATAATCTTGAAAATTTGTCATGATGACATATTAGCTGGACATTTTGATCTTGACAAAACAATGATTAGAATTAAGAACACCGCATGGTGGGCTAATATTTCTGAAGACACAAAATTATATGTTGAATCTTGTGATTCTTGCCAAAAATCAAAAAGATTAACTGGTAAAAGAGCAAGATTAATGGAACATATTGAATCTCCTGATGCTCCATGGCAAATAATAAACATGGATTTTGTAACAGGATTACCTATTTCTGGTAAAGACAGTCATAACTCTTGTTGAGTTATTGTGCACAGATTCACAAAAATGTGTAAATTTATCCCTACTCACAAGGATGTTTCCACTAAAGAATTAGCTTTCTTATGGTGGTCTCATATATTTAATACTGCTGGTTCTCCTAAAGCCATAATCTCTGACAGAGACCCTAAATTTACTTCTGAATTTAGCATGTTTCTGATGGATGTTTGTGGTTGTGATCTGAAACTTTCTACTGCCCATCACCCTAAGACTGATGGTTTAGCTGAAAGAATGATTCAGACTTTAGAGGACATGATAAGAGGATATTGTGCCTTTGGCCTTGAGTATAAATATAATGACAGATTCACTCATGATTGGGTTACCTTACTTCCTGGGTTAGAATTTGCTTATAATAGCACTGTTCATTCTGTTACTCAAAGAAAGCCTTTTGAGCTCTGGCTTGGATATGTTCCAAATACTCCTTCCAAAATTCTCAATAACAAAATACCTAAATTAGATATACATCCTGGTGTAAAATCTTTTCTTCAAATGCAACAACTATGTAGAAATCATGCTCAAAAATGTATTGAAAAATCATTTGAGTATGAGAATAAAAGATGGGACAAATTCCATAAAGAATACACTTTTAAAAAGGGTGATGAAGTGTTGATTTCTACAGTCCACTTCAACTTACAAGGTAATAACAAATTGAAAGATTTATTTGTTGGTCCATTTGTTGTCAGAAGAATGATTGGAGATAATGCAGTTGAAGTTATTCTGTATTCCCCATATGACAGAAAACATCCTGTTTTTCCAATATCTCTTTTGAAACCTTACACATCCAATAGTGATTTATTCCCAAAAAGGAGGGGTAGACCAAAGAAAACCTCAAATGAAATCACTGAAACAGCAGAAATTGAAAAAATTTTAAATGACAGAATAGTCACTGCTGAAAAAGGTACAGAATACTCATTGAGATTCAAGAATAAATCATCTGAATATGATTCTTGGATACCTGGGAAGGAGATATCTAATCTTCCTACTCTACTAAAAAAGTATAAAAAGAAAAAATCATAGCATTTTTTTTATTGTTTTTTTTTAGAGTGATGGAGTTTCAGCCAGGCTACTAGACTTACCCAGTGAAATAATTAATTATTTACTGGATGAAGCCACACCTTATCATTTTAATTATTTAATTAATTAGTTACATTAAAATTACTTATAATAAATTAATTAATTACAGAATGATAAAATTAAATAAATTATTAAAATTAAATATAAAATTGTCCCATATATTTTTTCTCTAACACCATGCTCATTTGACAGGTTGGAAGAAATAAAAATTTATATTAAAAAATAGATTTTAAAATTAAAATAAGATTTTAATATTCAAATAATATTAAATATATACAAAAAATTCAAATTTCTTATTTAGAATTGACTTCTACAGTAGATATTAAATAAATTGATGTATTTCTGACATACTCTGTAAATACATCTTTTTGACGCCTTCTTTTTAGAACAACTTTATTATTTGAAAATACTCCTTCTTGAATATTCTTTTCTCTCTCTCATACTACTGTTTTTAGAATTTTATTGCCGTGCTTTGTCTCTCCTTTGCCTATATAAGGCCTCTCTTTTGGTTGTTTTTTGATCATTCCTTTACTACGTCATTTTATTACAACAATAACCAATCAACACTTATTCTTATATTATATATCATTAGTATTTACAATAGTGTAATTCTAATCTATAAATTATATTAATATTTTAAATCCTACCTCCTTTAATTGAGTAAAATAATCATCTTTGAATTAAGAAATACGTACAAATTTGTTGAGAGTCCCTTTAAACCTTCAAAATCCTCGTAGAACTTCATACCAAAACTTCTAGACCAAAAGCGTACCTTGACATTATTCATATGCATGAGATATGTGAACTATCAACACTTAATTAATACCTCAATCATAAATGTGCTTTTAATATTCATTGTTTTTCATAACACAACATGCCAATTTCAGTCTTCCATCAGCTTGAGGTGACTGCTAAAACTCTAGCTCTTGTTATAATGGTTAAATATGATACCAATTCTGATGATGAACCAATATTGGATTTCATGTGTAAAATGTTGGAGAGCTTTTACGTATTTACTAGAACACCTTCCATACAAAAAAAACCTTGATAGAACCTTGAGGCTTTCACTAACATTCCTGAAGCTAGCTTTAAACAGATGTTTCATAAAATATTTTCTGGTTTAATTAGTTCAGTTAAGTTGATTCAAGATCACTGCTTTTTTAAAAATAATTTTCATTTTCCACAAAGAGATCCATCTATTGTAATCTCTGTGGAACTTTTCCATTGTATCTCCAATTTTTTTTGTACAGCATTAACTAATCTTAAAAACCTCTATCAGATTGGTAAAGAAACAATTCACCTTTATAAAAAGAAATTCATAACTTCCATTCTTTCATTTGAATATAAAATGAGAAAGAATTTCTGGAGAAGACACAGGTGCTTTTAACAGAAGGTATTCCTAGCCGCATTGGCTTTGTTGATGGCACCACCATACCTTTGAGTTAAATGCCTGTCAGAGATAACAATATATTTTGATTAAAAAAAGTTGAAAGTTTATTATTATATAGTCTCAATTAAATCTCATACTAATATTTTAATTTATTTTTATTTAATCTATTCAATTTCTCCTCAATTGGTTTGTGATATCACCATGAGATTCATTTCTTTTCATGCTGGATTTCATGGTGCTCACCACAGTTCCTCAATATTTTAGCAAATGAATATCTCTAAAAAACCTCAATATTTTTTCATGAAAATTAATATCTTCTAGCAGACTCTGCTTAATAAAGTGGTGTTTATTTGATTTCAGCTTTTCATTGTACTTGTGATGAAGAAAGTGAAGGATTTATAATCAATACCCTCCTAGCAAAATATTGATTTAGGATTGAGAATGCCCTAGGGATACTAAAAGTCTGATTTTCTTCTCTACAACAAATGAGGACAGAACTCTGTAATATAAAAATGAAGTTTTATGTAAACTGGATAAACTCTTGTCTTATACTATACAATCTTCTTGATAATTTAAAAAATTAATTGAATAAACCTTCCAAAGATGAAATTCTTGATCCACCCCCATCAACATATTCTAGCAATACTTCATCATCTAAAACCAGTTCTATGCATTCTAAATTACAACCAATCACTATTTCTAATTTTGAAGACCTAGCTTAACTAAATTAAAATTTTGATTTTTGCATACAAAATTGTTGCAGTTAATCTCCCCATTTCCCCATTTCCATTTTCTTTGGTTCAGCTCTCAGTCTTGAAATTGCCTAAAATTTGACATAGCATAACATTTCTATGATTATGTCTCTTTATGATATCTCAACTTCTCTTCATCTCTCATTTGCATCACTCATTGTTATTTTGATACTTCTCTCTCCACAGATCTCAAGGCAAGTCAACTTCTCATTTTTTTGATATATAATTGCCAATTGGATTGTTATTTTTTTTGACTCTTTTTTGTTCTTTTTTTATCAGATTTTTGTTTTACATGTTAATCAAACTGTTTTTTTTCACTTTTTCTCCTTTATTTCTTGGTCCTAAAAAAGTTTTATGCTTTTTCAATTGACATTTTGCTGAATTTTGATCACTTCTGGTTTTTTTCTCCTTTTTTGGCCTTTTTTTTCTTAAAAATGGTTTGGAATTATTTGGAAACCGTTTTGAAATGTTTTTTTAATAATTTATAATTAATTTTAGGTGTTTTTGGTTACTTTTATTTTAATGATTTTACAAGTCTTTCTGTGAACTATTGGGAGCTTTTTGGGGTGCTTTTGAAAACAATGTTTTGAGGAATATTGTCAGCCAGGCTACTAGACTTATCCAGTAAAATAATTAATTATCTTACTGAGATGAAGCCATGCCTTTTAATCCTTATTAATAATTAATTATTTACAAAATACTTATATATTACTTACAACTAACTAGTTAAGTACAATAAGTAATGTAAATAATTGATAAGAAATAAGTTACTTTCACATACATTTTTACTCCCAAACACCGTGCTCAATAATACAGATGAGAGGGAATAAAATTAGTATTAAAAAATAAAATAAAACAAAATAAAATATAAAAAAAGGAAAACTTTTCAAATTCCTTTATTTAGATTTTGTTGAATCAATATTTTAAATCAAATGTTCTTGCACTAAATGTGATGGACCAAGGGATTCAGATTTTTATTTCAAATAAAATAATACTTTCTATTTACGCACTATTTAGTATAGCTCTTATTATTTCACATACACTCCTTATTTAGCTTCTTTTTTCTCACACCCTTGTATTAGGTGGTGTTAACTCCGTATTTTATTTCTCACTCCTCTGCCTATAAAAGGCCCTCTCTTTTGTACTTTTCAAGACATTCCATTACTTACTTATTTTATTAAATCAATTACTACCATTAAAATTATTTATTACTATTTTTTTTTTTTTAGTACTTACAAAAAAGTAATTCTAATTCATTAATTAAAATAGTAATTAAAAATTTTACCTCTTAACATTTGAGTAATAAATCTTTAAGATAAAAAATATGTACCTGAGTTTGAAAACCCTAAAAATTGTCGTTATTGCCATTGGACCTCTTCATAAAACCTTCTAGACTTGAAAGAGACCTTGATAATTGGGGGCTTTTCCGAATTGTTGACGGCACATTGTTATTGTGGGGGCCAGAGACCGTGGGACCATTGCCATTGAGGTACCTATAAGGACGAGTGGATGATGAAAACAAGGAACGTCAGACATCATGTGACTTATATTTTTGCTGCGAATGGGAATCAAACCGCGCTCCAAAACTTAAGCTTATATACTAACTAATAGTTATATATCTTGTGGTAATTATTGATTACTATTCGTGGGTCACTTTGCACTCTTCATACTCTACGTATTTCCTTTTACTCAGCACTTTGTAAGTGGCATTAATTTGCTCATTTAACAGGGGGAGGTGTCTAGTAAATTGGAATTAAATTTTTTATTATTTTATTTTTCCTAGTTGACAAAGATTGATCAATGGTGCTCTTAGTCCTAGAGGTAATAAAATATATTTTAAAAAATTATTATTCATTATAATTTTCAGTTGACTCTTGTCCTGATATATTTAAATTTTATTTGTTCCAGTTGACAAATTGTCCTTACAATAATTTTTTTTAAAATTCATATTTAATTTTTCAATAGACATTAAGTCCTGTTAATTATTGAATTCTCAGTTGATTTAAAATCCTGATAATAATTATCATAAAATTGTTAATAAGAAATTTAAATTTAATTCTTCAGTTGATTATTATATCCTAGTTTTAAATTGTTTTGAATTAATAAATTGATTATTAATTTAGCTGATTTTATCCTGAAAAATTTTATTTTATTATTTTTCTTTTAAATAAAAGTAAAAATACAAACTAATTCATCTTATTGTCTCCCCCTCTCATTGCAGTAAAAATTAGAAATGACTGATAAAGGTGTATCTGCTACACGTGAAAAGGAATTGAATTTGATTGATTATGATGAGGCTACTTCTGTGAGTTCTCATTTAACTAGTAAATTATCTCAAATTAATTAATCATTTCCCCAATCAGGAAGAAATGGAGGAAGTAGAAATTCTGGTAGAAACAACTCAGGAAAAGAAACCTGTAATAAACCTCCCAGAAGAACTTTCTATAGGCTTCAAAATAAAAAAGATGCCATTACCTCAACAAGTAAAGAACCTGTCAACACACATTAAAGAATTAAGTACAGAAAACTTGAGATTGAGGTAAAGAGTAGATGCTCTAGAGGAAAAGGTGAGAAAAATAGATGCTTTTCTTCAAGAGAAGAGGAGACCTTCTCCCCCAGGGATCTTCATCAATTGGCTCCCAAGAAGCCAGAGAAAGTGGAAGTATCCAAGTGGAAGTGGGATTGGCTGAACACTCAGTGGGATTACCTAGCTCAAAATCAACAGATGCCCCAAGCAGGTCCATCAAGACACAGCTAAGTAAACCCCACACCTCCTCACCCCTATCAAGGAGGAGGGAGAAGAAAAAACAATATGATCTTACCCAGAAAACCTTGGTAAGCCTCTCTATTGATTCACAAGTACCATTTCTTGTAACTAATTCAGTTCCCTCAGGTAATTCTGGAAGAGGAAATGAGACTGTAAGACCTGTAGAGGCTGAGAACAGTAGACAAGTTGCTCAAATTTCAAATGTATCTATTCCATTAGTTCTAATTGCTACTTCAATGATAAATCCTGATATGGCTATTATTGATGAAACACTTGAACCTGAGTTTTATGAGATTCTGGAAAGTTACTCTGTTTCCTTATTGAAAAACACTCCAGATGTAGCCAACATTAATGATGAATATTTGAGGGATATTATTGCTAAACAAAATCATACAATAAACAACATGCAACTGACTCAGAAATATAATAGTTTGTTAACTGAACAGGGTTATAAAGCATTAAGGAGTGACTTACAGAGAGTTTCTGATGATTTTTTTCATAAAAAAGCAGCCCATGAAAAGAAAGTTGCTTTATGGCAAAATATTAAAAATTATTTGTCTAAACTTAAAGATACTGTATCTACCTGTTGCCTGGAGCTAGAGGTAGATAAGATGAACCTGAAAAGATTAAGTGAATATTATTTATCTTCTCAAAATAAAACCCAGTTATCTTTTGCAACAATCAATGAGAGTTTATCTAGTTTTCCAAAAGTGAAAACCAGACTAACAAGCATTGAAGAAAAATTGAATTCATTTTTTAATGATCAAAAATATTCTGAAACTTCCTTGAAGGAACATAGAGTACAGGATGCTCCAAGTTTACCTGTTTCTAGTTCATCTAAAGTAAAATTAGATTCAGAAATGTCTGTTGATACCACTGAGTTTCCATCAAAAATTGATGATGCACCAGGACCTTCATCAGAAGTATTAAACAATGAGATTACTGCACAAATAGAGAAGTTACAGCTTCTCCTTACTCAGAAACAAGCTGGTACTAAGGAAACTCCTTCAAATCAAAAGAATTGGCCAAAACTTGACCAGTACCCAACATTTGATGGTGATTATTCTTCTGATTGGCAGCAATTTATTTGCAGAATTGATAACTTAAAACATTCTTACAAACTCATAGATGAAGGAATTGAGTCCAAATTAAATTCTTTGTTTACTAATGTTGCTCTAATGTGGTATAAATCTGTTCTCCTGGACAGAAATGACTACTCATGGGAAGATTGGAAAAAATTGATTAAAGCACAATTTGGTGGCTCCAAGCTCAGAATGGCTCAACAAAGGCAGTATGAGTAAACTAGATATAGCTCTTCTACTGATAAATATATTGAGTTATTAATGAAACTTGTAAAAATCATAAGAGCTATGGACCCAACTATGGAGTTTGAGTTATGGAAGGACAGGATACTTTATAAATTAACAATGTCTCTGAGAGACTTGATAGTGGCTAGGACTGAGTTCTCCAGAGAACCCTCTTCTTTCATTAATAATTGCAATGAGATCCTTATAAACAACAAGTATGATGCCAGAAGATTCATTCCTAGGGCTCCTTTGGAGAAATCCTCCACTTACCAACAGAAACATCTGGAAAAGGTTGGTAACCCTTCTTCCCCTGTTGCACCAAAAAAGTATGCAACAAACACTTGCTTCAAGTGAAAAAAGCCTTGGCAGAAAGGCTATTTTTGTGACAAGAGGATATATTATGTTGAACAAACTGAGGAGAAGGCTGATGACACAATAGAACTGGATGATACTTCTAGTGATTGTGCCTGAAATATTTCATATGAATCTCAACAAGAAATCTTGATTCTGCAAGAAGATATTCATTATTTAAATACTATTGATATTGATAATAATGATTTATCTACAGTTGAGGATGCTGAGAACATAAGGAACATTGAGGATATCTCAATTGTAATTGCCCCTCTCAAAGCACCAGTCTTGATCAATGGAACCAGCATGGAAGTTTTTCTGGATTCTGGAGCTGGAGGAAGTGTAGTATCTGAAAAAGCACTTGCTTCAGTGGATAAAGACTAAAAATCAAAACTGATGCCTATCACTTCTGAAAATTGGAGAGGTTATGGCTTTATCTTGTCCCCCATTGGTAAATACAAGGCAATAGTATTTTTTAAATATAACCATGGTTTTGTAAGAGCTATTTGTGATTTTGTTGTCATAAAAAATGATAATTTAAGCAGTTGGTTTATTATAGGAAATGAAATTTTAACCAAATATGGCATAAAATTAGAGCCATTAAACCAATGCTTCACAATGGGAATAAATGGGAAGAGAAAATTTAAG
Source organism: Hemileia vastatrix (assembly GCA_030280995.1). NCBI lineage: Eukaryota > Fungi > Basidiomycota > Pucciniomycetes > Pucciniales > Zaghouaniaceae > Hemileia > Hemileia vastatrix. Next base: position 35,810,758 of record JASXTE010000003.1, on the reverse strand, counting down.
CTTTCCTTAAAACCAGAATTGAACACCTGTAAGTATGTGGCTCAATATAAAGGAAGATCTACAAAAGAAATGCATGCCTTATTTCTGAAATTGACAATGCCTCTTTTGGAGAATGACTTTCTGGTGAGGATAAAGATTCCATCATTAACTTGATAAAGTCTTTTCCAATGGTCTTTGCTCATGGGTCACATGAACTGGGATTAGTTGAAGAAGAAATTAAACTCTCATTGTCTTGTCCATTAACTGATATACCACCTAGTTTAAAGAAGAAGCCTTATGCTGCTTCTCCCACAAAAAGAAAAGATATTTAAGACAATATCTCTACCCTTTTAAAATGAATATTATTGTAAAGGTAGTTGAAACACCTAAATATTGTGTTATATCACCTGTCCTAATTTCTTATGAGAAAGATAAATCCAGGTTATGTGGTGATTATAGAGCACTAAATACTTATACTGTTGATGATATCTATCCTTTACCAAGAATTAGCTCTATACATGCTACCTTACAGGGTGCTAAATATATCAGCTGTTTGGATGGTAATAAAGAATATAACCAGGTACCTGTTGAGAAAAATTCTCAGAATTTTCTGATGATTGCTACTCATGTGGGTATTTATAAGTATGTTAGGATGCCATTTGGCCCTAAAATGCCCCTTAAGTTTTTCAAAAAGTCATGGATAACACATTCCATCAGGAGATAATTGAAGGATGGCTGATGGTTTATATTGATGATATCATTATATTCTCGAAAACATATGAGGACCATCTCAACCACCTGTGTAAAGTGTTCCAAAAAATGGATGAGATAAATATGAAACTTGCTTTTAAAAAATGTAAATTTGGTTTCCATTCTTTAAAAGTTCTTGGTCATGTTGTTTCAGGCTCTAGATATGTGTTGACCAGAACAAAGTGGCAGCTATACAACAGGTGAAGGCTCCTAATATAGTTAGAGAGCTGCAGAGTTTTTTGGGAATGTGTGGATACTATAGACAGTTTATTAAAAATTACCAAGTCATAGCTTTACCCCTTACCCAATTAACTAGAAAGGATGTTGCTTTTGTCTGGAATAGTGAAAGACAAAGAGCCTTTGACACTATGATACCCTGTTTGATGTCAGCACCTATTCTTGCTTTACCTGACTTTAATCAGCCATTTGTTTTATATACTGATGCCAGTTTTATTGGTCTAGGTGCTGCCCTCCATCAAAAACAAGTGATGAATGATAAAGTATCAGAGGTAGTAATTTTTTATATTTCAAGAACCTTGAGAGATAGTGAATTGAAATATGGTGCTACTCAATTGGAATGTTTAGCTGTAGTGTGGGCTCTAGAAAAGCTACATTATTACCTAGATGACCAGAAATTTGAACTTGTCACTGACTGCAGTGCAGTTAAATCCCTTTTAAACTTGAAAACACCTAACAGGTATATGTTTAGATGGCATTTAGCTGTTCAAGAGAAAAGAGGGAGAATGACAATTATTCATAGGGCTGGTATTGTTCACTCAAATGTGGATATGTTATCAAGGTTACCTTTACCAAATAATTACTCTCATCCTGCTTATGATCCTGAGGATAAAATTATTCTTATTCATGGAATATATGTGTTTTATATCTTGGAAGAGCTATTGCAGCTTATTCTGGATTCATATGATAAGGACACTGACTTAAAAAAGGTATGCACCATATTAAATGATTTAAAAAATGCTTCAATACAAGCATTAATTAAAACCCTTCCAACAAATAACCAGAGGGCTTTGGAGAAAGGTAAATTTTCAATTGATGAAGGATATCTATATTATAGAAGAATGTTGAGTAATGTCATTGTTATTCCTCCTTCTATGAAAGAAATCATCTTGAGAATATGTCATTATGACATATTAGCTGGAAATTTTGATCTTGAAAAAACAATGATCAGAATTAAAAACACTGCTTGGTGGGTTAATACATGTGAGGACACCAAATTATATGTTGAATCTTGTGATTCTTGCCAAAAATCAAAAAGATTAACTGGTAAGAGAGCTGGATTAATGCAACATATTGAACCTCCTGATGCACCATGGCAAATAATAAACATGGATTTTGTAACAGGATTACCTATTGCTGGAAAAGGCAGTTATAACTCTTGTTGGGGTATTGTGGACAGATTCACCAAAATGTGTAAATTTATCCCTACTCACAAGGATGTTTCCACTAAAGAATTAGCTTTATTATGGTGGTCTCATATGTTCAATACTACTGGTTTTCCTAAAGCCATAATCTCTGACAGAGACCCTAAATTTACTTCTGAATTTTGGATGTCTCTGATGGATGTTTGTGGTTGTGATCTGAAACTATCTACTGCCCACACCCTCAGACTGATGGACTAGCTGAAAGAATGATTGAGACACTAGAGGACATGATAAGAAGGTACTGTTCCTTTGGCCTTGAGTATAAAGACAATGACAGATTCACTCATGATTGGGTTACCTTACTGCCTGGGTTGGAATTTGCTTATAATAGCACTTTCATTCTTTAACTCAAAGAAAGCCTTTTGATCTCTGGCTTGGATATGTTCCAAATACTCCTGTCAAAATTCTCAATAATAAAATACCTAAATTGGATCTACATACTGGCGTAAAATCTTTTCTTCAAATGCAACAACTTTGCAGAAATCATGCTCAAAAATGTATTGAAAAATCATTTGAATATGAGAAGAATAAATGGGACAAATCCCATAAAGAATACAATTTTAAGAAGGGTGATGAGGTGTTGATTTCTACAGTCCACTTCAATTTATAAGGTAATAACAAATTGAAAGACCCATTTTTTGGTCCATTTGTTGTAAGAAGAGTGGTTGGTGATTATGCAGTTGAAGTTATTTTGTATTCTCCATATGACAGAAAACATACTGTTTTTCCAATATCTCTTTTAAAACCTTATACATCCAATAGTGATTTGTTTCAAAAAGGAGGGGAAGACCAAAAAAGAACCCTAATGAAATCACTGAGACAGAAGAAATTGATAAAATTCTAAATGACACAATAATTACTGCTGAAAAAGGTACAGAACACTTATTGAGATTCAAAAATATATATTCTGAATATGATTCTTGGATACCTGGGAAGGAAATATCTAATCTTTCTACTCTGCTAACAAAATATAAAAATAAAAAATCATAGCATTTTTTTTATTGTTTTTTTAGAGGGAGGGAGTTTCAGCCAGGCTACTAGACTTATCCAGTAAAATAATTAATTATCATACTGAGATGAAGCCACGCCTCTTAATCCTTATTAATAATTACTTATTTACAAACTATTTATATATTACTTACAACTAACTAGTTAAGTACAATAAGTAATGTAAATAATTAATAATAAATAAGTTACTTTCACATACATTTTTACTCCCAAACACCGTGCTCAATAATACAGATGAGAGGGAATAAAATTAGTATTAAAAAAATAAATAAAAAAATAAAAATATATAAAATAAAAAGAAAATATAAAAAGAAGAAAATTTTTTAAATTCCTTTATTTAGATTTTGTTGAATCAATATTTTAAATCAAATGTTCTTGCACTAAATGTGACAGACCAAGGGATTCAGATTTCTAAATCAAATAAAATAATACTTTCTATTTACGCACTATTTATTATAACTCTTATTATTTCACATACACTCCTTATTTAGCTTCTTTTTTCTCACACCCTTGTATTAGGTGGTGTTAACTCCGTATTTTATTTCTCACTCCTTTGCCTATAAAAGGCCCTCTCTTTTGTACTTTTCAAGACATTCCATTACTTACTTATTTTATTAAATCAATTACTACCATTAAAATATTTATTACTATTTATTTTTATTTTAGTACCTACAAAAAAGTAATTCTAATTCATTAATTAAAATAATAATTAAAAATTTTACCTCTTAACATTTGAGTAATAAATCTTTAAGATAGAAAATACGTACCTGAGTTTGAAAACCCTAAAAATTGTCGTTATTGCCATTGGACCTCTTCATAAAACCTTCTAGACTTGAAAGAGACCTTGAAAAATATTGGGACTATTTCTTTCAGTTTCTTTAGGGAAAACTTTTTAAGTATTTTTTATTCAATTTATATTATTTTTTTATTTAGATCAATTTTTTTAGCATTGTTTAGATAAAAATAACAGAAAATCTAGACTTTTCTAAAAATAAATAGACTTCATCCTCAAACTCTTCCTTTTCTTCACTTACCTCATTATCTACAACTTCACTTTCTTTAATTACCTCATCATCTACAACTTCACTTTCTTCACTATCATCTCTTTCAAAATCTGGTACAAATAGAAATACTATCAGATAAAAACAGTTTTTTATAAAATTATTTGGCTATTCAACTGGTATCAGTTACATAAAAATAAATTTCTTCCAAAAAAAAAGATATCCAAAGAAAATTTTTGAAAATAAAAAGTTTCTACCTGAACCTTTAACTGATTAAAAATTTGAGGGTGAAAGCAATAAAAAATCTTGAATTGAAACCAATAAAAAAGCTGTAGTCATTTCAAATAGTATCAAACCTTAATTTTTTTTAAGTCACACTCTTTTGGAGAGCTAAAAATTAAAACTTTTAAAAAATATTAGATCTCATATCTACTTTATATCATATGGCTTTATACTGTCAACTTTAAAAAATAAAAATATTCTGGGAGATATTATTTTTGGGACTTTCTGGATACCTGGGTTTGTCAAAGTTTTTTCACAGTGTAAGCTTCTTTATTTATAAATTAATGTTAAAAACATATATTTCTCATTATTTCTACAGAGATTTTTTCATTTCTAAGAAATTTTAGCCATGATGAGATGAATCAGGATTTATAATTATGGGAATCATTTCCTGAATTCAATAATTTTTTAGCTAAATAATGCAAAAAGCCATGTCTACATGCTTTTTAATCAAATCATGATTTGGCTAAGCACTTTGGAATCCCAAATGAAAGTTATGCAGAATAACTTGAGCTTTGTGATGAAAATATTTTTTCTTCTAATGTTATGGTAACCTTTGATGTATTTAATAATAAAATTCACATAGACATAAAAAATTTCACCTCACTTACTTTTGGATTATTCACTTATATAAATCCCCAAGCTACTCTACCAATCTCTTCACCTGCTTTTTCTATTAAATTCTGTGGTCTATAACTTCCAGACCATCAATGAATTATTTAATTTGGGACTGAAAATTGAATCATCAATGAAATTTGTTTTCTTACTTCTCATAATCATCAGAAAACTAAATCTCCTCCTGTTCTTTAATCTTGTGAAAGTTTTACTCAAATTGGCTGTTCTTTAAAAAAAAGAGAATTTTGGTCAGCAGAATTGATAAGGTAAGAAAAGAAGGTAATTTAAAAAAAATTTAGGTAGGGAACAGAATTAAAGTGTCTAATAAAGTTTGTCAGGTTTTACTGTTATTTCATGGATTATAGATTAATAAGTCTTATAAAGTGGTATACTCACAAAAATTAATGAGAAATCAGACTTAGTTTTTTCATAACAGTAAAAATGGGGAAATTTACTTTCTTCATGAGGTTCATGTATAAATTTATGTTTGATTTAATTGACCTCTGTCACATTAAATTTCAATTCATGGTTTTAAATGAACTTAAATTAACATAACTTGGTTAATTATCTTATATAATTTTTTTATATCTTTATTTATGCCAAGAGCTTAGAATTTGGAAAAATAGATGCCTACTTCAACAAAATACAGGAGAGAGCATAGCAATAAAATTTTTAAATTGGGAAACTTTTGTTTATCCTATTGAAAATAGAAGGGGAGAGTATTGATAAATTTTGTTTTTGACATAAATTTTTTCTTGAATATGAAAAATTTGGTGATCCACCCCCATAATATATTAAATATCAGGACAGTTAATTTCTAAAGTATAATTGCATACTGTGTTCCTATAAAGTCTATAAGTATACCTAGATCCAATCTCTCTAATAAAAAAATATATATTTCAACTTTTTATTCCCCAAAATTTTTTAAATTGGAGCCTTATATAGATTTGAAGACTATTCTAACAAGGCTTATCAGCTTATAAATAAGTACTTTAAAAATTTCACCAAATTCAAAAATCTAATTAATAATTTGTTAAAAATAATCTAAATAAGGAAAGATTTTTTTTTTAAATTTCTTACAATCTCACCCAGCTAGGGGCATGAAGGCATGGTTAACTAATGGGCTAGGTACAAGAGGGGAGTAATGAATGTAGTGAGTTAGGTAAAAGGGCAATTAACAGGATGACATGGGTGGGGGGAGCCAGGTGGCTTGAGAACAAAGATGGGGTTGCTATTGGGGGGAGGGTAATACTCGAGGGGTCGTGGTTTGATGGGCAGGGTTTTTTAGAAAGAATTTTGGGGAGTGGAATTCCGCAGCAGACCCAAGGCAAATGACCAAGCACGTTTGTTCAGAAAATGGGGAGTTGGAAAAGTGGGGTGGTTGACAAATTGGGTGTTTGACATAGTGGGTGGTTGACAAAGTGGGGGGGGTTTCCAGCCTTCACGCACATGTCCATCCACTGTAGGTTGCTGAGGGAGAAGATAGACATTGTGGGGATAACAAGACATTGACACCAGCATGAAAATGAGTGTGCCAACCATAGACAAAGGGTGTGGTTAAAAGGGGGGAGGCAGCAGTGATTTGAACCTGTGACACAACAAGTCAACATGACAAGCGGCCATCCAGGCGATGATCTAACCACGTAGACAATCTTGCCCCAAAGAAAGATTTGAAACATTTCAAATCTGCCAATGGTTACATCTAATATGTGATTTCATTTAACTTAATCCTTATCTAAAATCTCAATTCAAAAACTTGAAATTTTCCATCCACTAGCAGAAAAGTGATATTTTGTAATATTAATTATATATATTTTATTATATGAATAGATTAATAACATAAAGTTAATCTCTAAATAAAATATATTAGGCTATTGAAGATAATTGAAAGAAAATAATCTCAAACTGGAAAAGATGTATTATTTCTGATAAAGAGGAAGAATAATATGACACTTATTTATCAAGTGGAAAATCTAGTGAGTATGGGGAGGTAATTTACAAATATCAAATAGAGACTCAATAAAAAGCTAAATTTTTTAGATAGAAAGTGATAATAACTCACTCATGCTTCAAGAATTAGATTGGATAAAAAAAATTGAATGATAATAATGCATGGATGAAGATAGTTTTTGGGAACAAATGAAAGAAAGTGATTTGTCCAAAAAAATAGAAAATTCATAAATCTAATTAATAGAAAGATTGAAATTATGATTGGGGGAATATGATCTAGTTTATAAGATATCAGTACTTAAGTTAAAAAAGAGTTGATCAGGTTAAACATATAAAGAAAAAGATACAAATTTTTTTGGAATAGTTTTATTTTTATATTAAAAAAGAAATTTAGAAGGAAATTTATTAATAGTTATTGAAATATAAACCAATAAGCCAAACAAATTTTTAATATTGATATCACCAGAAAGATAACATGGGGATATGATATCAGGTTCAAACCCCTATCTTTGACTTAACAAAAATTCTGCTTAGATTTAATTCTTCTAGAAATACTGTGCACTTAACAATGAGCTTACTATCTCATGCAACATCAAATCAAAATTACTCTTAAATAAAAATGGAAGATAGGGATAGGCACCTGGTGTCAGGTTGTGGTGTATTGAATTTTTTTCATTAAAACAGGAGAGTAAAAAAATCATGGTTTCTGAATTTTTCTGCATCTGCTTAATATATTTTCAATTTGTTGGCTTGTAACTGAATTTTAGCATTTAAAAATTGAAATTGATTATTTTTAAATTTTTCTTTGCCCTTCCTTTGAATATTTAACTTCTCCTTCTCTAAATCTAAACAATCTATCTCAATTCCCAAAGATCTTTGTTCCTTTTCCTGTGAATGAACCACTTTTTTTCCTCAAAACAATTTTGACATTTTTAGCTTTTTTTGAGACTCTAACTTCATAATTTTTATCTGAGAGTTTTACTTTTCTGCAAGAAGCTTAAATATAAATTATAAGAGAAATAAATTAAAAAAGTTATTATTAAATACAAAAATAAAATACAGCCTTTTTCATGCTTTTTAACAATCTCCCCATATGCAGAAAAAACATCCTTTGACATAGATTGAGTTTTACCAAGACTAAAAGAAACTCTTCACTTGAACTCATTTCCAAACTTTCTGACCTTTTATATTCTAAAATTTTATTATAAGTTTCTTCCATTTAAATTTATAGATTCGTTTGGAGTTGGTTCTTATTGATAAATGGGGATTAAAATTGCAATAAAAAAGAAATTATAATAAAAAGTTTTGTGGCTAGATTTCAATAACAGAATTTGAAGTGGATTTTTCATATTCAGGAAAATTGAATAAAGTATCTAAATAAAATTTTAGATTATTGGTATGAGACTCAGAAATTTTTGTACCTTAATTTATGTGCAAGGGGTCAAGATTAGGGGGTGTAGGTTCCAGCATATCCACACTTACACATCTTTACTCAAATGTGACAAAATCTGCACCTATCTAGGTGAATATTTCCAAAACACACTAGCTCTAAAACTGGTGGATTTCAAAATTCAAATAAGTCACTTATTTCAATCAAATCTGCACTTTCTCAAAAATAAGTGCTGATTTTATTATAAAATCCCATTTCACTGATTTTTCAGCATCATCCCATTCATACTCAGCACTCTACAGCATAAAAATTAATAACTGAAAACATTTTACATCATTTAAATTTTTATACCATATAAGAGTCATGCCTTCCTTGCTCTCAAATTATGATAAATTACATCAAGAAATTATTTTCATAGCTCTTGACCTGCTCTTGGTCTCTAATTTCAAATCTGATTATGATCTGGAAGAAGATTTATTTTTTAAAAAAAAATGAACAGGGAATGCTTCCAAAGAATGCAAATTTTAGAAGAACCTGGAAAATTCTTTGATGAAGATCAGTATTCTCTGGCAGATTCTGCTTATGTCAATGAAATTATATACTTCCTACTTCTCAGGGAACAGCTTCAGAAGACAGCCCAAATTCCAATTTAAACAATCATTTGGAAAGCTCAAGAGTCTGTATTAAAAATTCTATTGGAACCTTAAAGGCTCATTTTTTTAGTTTAAGGGAATTAAGAAGTCCTCTTAGAGATAAGTCCAAAACAGAGGAAGTGATCAACAGGATTCTGTTCTGAACCATACTTCATAACCTACTTTCTGACCTCAAATATCAATGGTTAGCATTGTATGAGGATGCAGGAGTCAAGAAAACTCACACTTTATCCAAAACTTCCATTTCCTAAACCACTAACATAAGGGCAAACAAACACTCACATGTTGAACCAAATCATTTTACTCCTGTATTTTTAACAAAATAGTAATTGGATCTTTCAGTTTCATTGAAGGGTATTCAGTATCCTCTTGTGAGCTTATATTCCTCTGTACTGTAAACTCCCTAAGTAGATGATGATTTTGGTATAGATGTCATATAGTGAAACTTTAAAGGACTATGTGAAATTTTTGAATTTTGGTGAAAAGCAGAAATGGGGTTTTTAGGGCTTTTAAGTAAAAGAGCTACATTTTTTATATTCAACACTTATATTTGTTTTTACCATCTCATGAATCAAGCCCTATTTTTTTGGGTGCACTTTTAGTGTTTAGAGCTGTTTATTTCTTGGAACTATCATTTTTGAAAAGAAGTTAAATTTTTAAATGCAAGTCTTTATTCAAGTAAATTTATAAAACATGTGTCTTTACTCCTAAAAGAAAGGTTGTGATAAATAATTTATTTTACTAGGGGGTTTCAGTTCTGGAAAATACGCACTTAAGTTAAATGCAGATTTCAAACCAAATCAGCACCTAAATTTTGCAAAAAAAGTCACTTATTTCAATAATGGGTGTCAGTTATGACCTAAAATCAGCACTTTTTCCTTATTTTTTTCACAACTACATGTTGACCACATCATCCCTTCCTTTCCCACCTCCTCCCTGTCACATGTGACACTCTGACCTCCATCCCCTCATCAATCCTTGGCACACACTCCTAAATTAGATTTGAAACAATTTATTGCAACATTTCAAAAAGGAATTTTTTCCCCTTATTTTTTTTATTTTTTCAACCTCTTAATCACTTTTCTTGTAAAATACCAGTTTCATAATGCCTTTCAGAAAATTCAACACTAAAAAGGAAACTCCGAAAAATGCTTTATCACAAAGGTCTTCCTGTAACGCAAGCCCCTCATCTGGGAAATCAAAGTCTTGAAAGCTTATAAAGGATGATTATCTCATCATAATCTTCACCTTAAAATTAATTCATATTATGATTCATTTTTTGGATGTGAGAAGTACACCTGAATTAGACATCCACCTTTATCAAAGATCAATGGCTTCTTGTTGCTTGAAAATGAAGTAAAAATAAAACAAAAGGAAGAATTGACATCAATGCTAAGAAAATGAAGGAGATGTTCAAAAGTTATCAATCAAAATATAGAAGTCCCATTTTTCTTCCACTTCAACTGGTTTTTGGTATTGATGATTATGCTTTGGAGAATAGAATTACTACTGTTTCCAAAAATCTCAATGTCATGTGTTGCTTATATGAGGAAATGAATATTATTTTTGGTTCCCAATTTGATTTCAAAACTTGGTTTCTACAAAATACTAATAAGGATATACCATCTGGTTCTCAACCATCTAATAATCCTCCCAGCATACATGTACTTAAAAAACATCAATCCAATTCATATTCTAACCATAGCACACCAGATGATGCTCCTGACTATCAAGAATTACAATTATTTTGGAGAAGATCTGAGTCATCAGAGGCATAATTCTTTGATGTATGTTTACTTTTTCTTTTTTCATTAATTTTTTTCTAAATTTATCATTCTTTCTTTTCTAGTCTCCTCCTACTAAAAATCAAATTTCTAAAAATCTTAATGATTCAGGAAATTAAAATATTGTTTTGGAAATGCTTTAGATGACTTTCTGAACCCTCTAGCTCAGACTCCAAAATAAAGCCTAAAAACTAAAATTCAATGAGCTTGAACCAAATTTTAAAATGTGGTAATACTTTAACCAGCACTTTTTTCTTCCTTGATAATTATTTTGAGAAAAAAGATATAAATAAAATTAGGTCACTATATATCTTCTTCAAAAACATATTTTTTTTCAATTTAATTTTCTCAGAAAAATCCTCTATTTCAAAAAATGCCCTTGACTTTGTGAAGTTTAAATTTCATCATATGCTAATGAAAGATTAACAGGACTTCGATTTGAAGGATTTTTTTTTGCTTCAAGAAAATTTTGAAAACACCATATTTGATGCAGAGTAGATGGAAAGAGTTCATCTTTGCTCAGAGACAACCAAATATAATGATTTTCAAAGAGAAGTGGAAAGTTGTGATTTGAAATGTCAAGAAAAATTAAATAAAGAATATATTATGGAATGTGTAGAATATGGCCAATCTTATAAGGACATAAAAAATGACTTGAATTTTTTAATTGTTTTTTTAGTTAATAATTGTTGAATAAATTTTATAGTTACTTTGAATCTTATCAAAAATAGTTATATCATGAGGTTATGATAACACCATTTGTTATTACTGGACTCTAAAATATTCTACTTTTGGAATTCTTGATGGTAAAATAATGCTGACACATGTGAAAAAATCCTTATTGTCAACATACTTTTATCACCTCACCACTAATTTGAGTTTTTAAATATAGCTAAGCCCAAAAAATTCTATATCTGTTTGAAAAATTTGGCAATACACTCCCATGCATTTCATTCAGTAAGGGTTGGTTATCATCAAAATTGTTCCCAGCCATTAAATTTGCATGTCAGATCAAGAATTCAGCAATACCCTCCCCTGAATTTTATTAAAGTAATGGGTAAAAATCACCCAAATTTAATATAATTACATAAATTAATAAATAAATAAATAATATAATTCAAATTTACTAGTTTTAAAGTAATGAAAATTTCTCAAGCCAAAATGCAGAACTAGTCTAGAAAACTAGTTTGGAACTTTTCACAGGTATAATCTAGAGGATCCTCATGAAACAAATTTATGTTATCTTGCTTACCATTTATAAAACACAAGGTCATTGGTCCATTACTTAAATATAGTAAAATGAAATATCAGATTTAATTATTAAAAATTGATGAAAGAATAATAAATATTTGATGAATTTACAAATCCCCATACTTTTTTGATCTACCTAGAGTTTTATTAAATTCATTATTTTTACCTTCTTTTTTTACTTTTTTGATTCACTGGATTAAATTTTGACTGATCTGAAATGAGCACTAAAATGTGTGAGTTCCTTACAAGACTGAAAACCTGGAGGTGCCTTTGTTGTTTGGTGATTATTGTGAAAAGAGGTCAAAACAGATTTGATTATTCCATTTCCTAAACTAAAACTGATTATGCACTTATTATCTAGAAAGTATAACCCATGAAATTTTATATTAGCCTGTGAAGGAATAGGTTATCCAGAAATAGAATTGATATAAGAGAATATCCCCAAAGTAAGATAATTTTCATCATTCAAATTGGTATGAATCTTTTTGTGAAATCCAGAATGATTAATTATAACTTTTGAGAATAATAGATATCCATTGCTAATCTCTTCCCATTCTAAGTCACACCAATTTGGTATTCCAACTCTGGTTGCAAGCTCATGATTTTTTTGAAAGGTTTTATTGCAGATTCTTTTAAGACAAAAGCAAGAAAAGAATTAAAGGTAGGTTAAGCGTCTCTATTTTGAAATTTATTATCTATTTCTGCTTTAAATAAGTTTTAGAGAAAAGAATAGCTTCCTATAGGATTAAGATGAGTGAATTATATTAAGAATGAAACAAAAGCTATTACACTTACAAATAGAATAACATTTAAAATATCCTGGTCTCCATCCAAATCCTATCATGATACCACCAAACAAATTCTTCTTCCTTATTGATAAGAAAAGCAAATTTTTTTGATATAGTGTCGAGATGAGATTGGATATTTGGTTAAAGGATTCATCTTTTACATCATCAAATGAATAAAATTTTTAAATAAATTTATGTTTAAAATTATAACTGACTACTGCCTTAACTCCATTGCCTCCAAATTAAGTTACTTGATATCTTCAGGTAACTTCTTGGGGTATTTATTTTTTATTGACTTTATTTCAATAATACTTGATATTTGATATGTGGCCAAAAATTATTCAAGTGTATTTTCTTTTTTAAATTTATTTTATTTTGATAAGATAAATCATAATTTTTCATTTTTAAAGGTTTTGAAGAAGATTTAAATGAAGTGGATATTGAAGAAGATGAAGATAGAGGTGAAAGTCTTGAGTCAGAAGAAACAGAATTTTTTTTTCTGAATTTTTTTTACTTGTCAAAAAAATCTCAAAAAAATTATTTAAAAATTAAAAAAAGCTAATGTTATTTAAAATAAATAAACAAAAAAACTTTTTTCAAAAAATTAATAAAAATAATTATTAGTTTAATTAAAATGGAGGAATATTTTTGTATAATTCTTCAAAAAAATATGAAGGAAAAAGGTTAAATGATGTTATAAAACCTATCTGTAAATTTTTTATGGATTACTCACTTCCCCCATTTCACCCCTTTTTGGTGTCCTCAATACCCCCTCAAGAACCCCCTCCAAACCTGCTCCAAAATCCCCCCAAAGTCTCCCTCCAAACCTGCTCCAACCCTCCCCAAAACCCTCTCTAAATTCCCCCTATAACCACACCACCCCTCTCCTAAATCATTATCAAACAGTTTTTAATGATTTTTTGTAAATGAAAAATGAGGGGGGAGGGTGGGCTGGGTTAAACAGAGGGAGAAGAGGGAGTAGGGGGGTTTTGGAGGGAGAATTGAAACTTTTTGTAGGAGGGGTTTTAGGGGGGGATTTAAGGGGGCTATAGAGGGGTTTGAGGGGTATTTGAGGGGATCGAGGGTACCAAATAGGGAGAAAAGGGGGGTTAGAGGAAGCCAAGGAGAGGAGAATGAGGCAGTCAAATAGAGGGGAAAGGGGTATACAGAGTAGGATGGAGAGAATAAAAAGATAGAAAAGAGGGAGAAAGAAAGAAAAAGTTAATTTTACCTTGAAAGTGAAGTAAAAAACCACTTACTCAAAAAATGAGATAAAAAAACAAAAGAAATGAATAACAATTAGCAAATATAAAAATGAAAATGAAAAAAATGACTTGCCTGCAGAGATGAGTTGAGAAAAAAGTAGAAATTAAATTCTTCAAGGGATGTATGAGGAGAGGAGGAAAAGAATATGAGGATGAAAGAAAAAAATAATCACTGAAAAATAATGTGATGGCTAAAAATATGTGATTTCACTTTGAGGTGATGAAAAAAAATAAATGAGACAGGGAAAAAGAGACTTTCAATGAAAATTGAAAATAAAAGTCAATATGAAAAAATAAAATTACAAAACCAAGAGAATAATACACGCAACTTGATCATTTTAATAGTATGAAAAAACAAGGATTATGTTTAAAAATGTCAGATTATTATTGGAATAATGAGGGAGAATGTCCAGGTGGGAGGTGAGATTTGTGAATAAAAAGAATGTAGTAATAGTAGATAAAAATGAAATAAATTTTGTAATTATTTAAGAATAAATTGCTAAATCTCCCAACCTGCTTGTAATATTGGAAGAATCTTGGCCATATGCTAGTGGCTTAAAAATTTAAGTGTTGGATATAGTGGGAGGTGTTTCAACTTTTTCATCTTCATACAACTCTAACCATTGATCTTTGAGGTCAGCAAGTAGGCTATGAAGTATAGTGCGCACATAATTCAGTTGAAAAATGCTTCCAATTCATATTTATTTCTTAAAGGAATTCTTATTTCCCTTAAACTGGAAAAATGACCTTTCAAGATTCCAAAAAACAGAATTTTGACTTTGCCAAATTTTTTGTTGAATTTGGAATTTTGACTGTCTTCAGATGCTTCTCCCCAAAAAGCAGGAATTACATACTCTCTATTCACATAAGCAGAATCTTCCAGAAGATACTTATCTTCATCAAAGAATTTTTCAGGTTCTTATGAAATTTTCATTCTTTGAAAGATGAGGGAATAATAACATGATCCAGAATAGCCAGAAAAGAAAGATTAAATTTTTGTTGTTGATCTCACATATAATCTGAATGTAAATCAAATATCTATAGAGTAGATATAGTTTCTTATGTTAGTATCAAAAAGAAACAATGGAATTTAGAATAAGCTAACTCTTTTTTTGGTTAAAGTAATTGTTTCCACCTTGAGCAGGTTTCTGACTCAAAGGAATAGTAGTACCATCAACAAAACAAATACATCCTGGGAAGCCCTCTGCTGAATAACCTGAGATGATTCAGGTCATTTTTCTTTAGTTGGCCAGGTGAGAAGTTTAGATTCCAAGTAATTTTTAGCAGTGATGCATTGTTTTGTATAAGTGTTAACAGAGACATACCCTAAATGGAAGACATTTTCCAAAGATTTCAAGGTATCTCTGTTACCATTGGAACCCAAATGAAATAGTGTGATGTCCAACTTAATTGAAAGATCACATTGTGGTTTTTGACAGTTATTTTGAAAGATGGGGTGATCCTGAATAATCTTAAGCAATTTAAGGAAAAATTCTTGGGAAGTCCTGAACAACTGTCTAAAACTGGGTACAGATAGGTTAAGAAGTTTTTGCATAGTGTACTTGGTGGTATGAAGTACTTCAGGCTTTCTTGGAAAAAGGTAATTTTTCCACACAATTTTTGATAAAAAAAAAAAAAGTCTTCTTCAAGATCAAAATCAGATTTGCAATCAGAGTCCAAGAGGAGATCAAGAGCTATGAAATTTATTGCTTGATGTATCAATCACAATTTAAGAGTGAGGAAGAAATGATTCATGGAGTATCACACAAGTCATTATCCAACTATTTGCTTTTTTGATGTCTAATTTTTTTTAAAATTGGATTCAAAGCTCCCTAAGACTAGAAAATTGTATCTTTAAAATTCTCATAGCATTTATATTCTGTAATATTGATTTTTAAAGGTGATAATTAAAGGTTGTATTTGGGTCATTCTTTAAAGTAGAAACTTGGAAATCAGGAATAACATATTTTCAACTTACATATTCTGAGTTTGAAAGGAGGTACATCTAGATACATGATTAAAAGTTAGTTTAGAAATATGAAAAATTGGAAAACATAGGATTCAACTTTCTTTTGTGAATTTAGCCAAGAAAGTTTTTAAGACTTCAAGAGAAGGATGGAAATCATACAGCACTTTGTGTATAATACCACAGTACCATATCCTATGGGAAAGTGATTTTCCAAATTTCTTATATTGGCACCATTTCCATATGAACCAAAGCAAAATAGTGCAACAGAAAGTTTAATTGCAGGATCCCGCTGTTTATTACAAGAATTTTTAAGAAATGTAGTTTGATAAGAGATGAGTTGGTAAAGCTTGATGAAAGAATCTGTTTAAGTGTGAAATATTTGTGTGAAGTTTAAAGGGGGAATTTTGAGATATGACTAGAAACTGTAACAGGGATCATAAACAATATTTGCCCCTTCTGGTTTATGTTACACTTTTTGGAAATAATAGACATATAAGCTAAGATTTTATCTAAATCAGAGTCTGAATCAGATTCAGGAATTAAACATAAAGCAATAAAATTCATAGTTGAGGAAAGTTGGCTTCTAGTAGCGAGGTGCTTCATTGTTGTTGGTTAAAGATTTAGGATATGAGGGAAATGAAACTTATCCTTCAAATGAGAAGGGGTGTGTGTAGATAAACAAAAATCTTAAGTGTTTGCCACCAAATTTAAGTGGCCTAGATTGAAGAGAGACATAAGGATGACATCCACAATTCTATGTCATTTGACATGCTTAAAAATCAATAATGGATGTTATGGGCTTGGGAACAGGGATTAGGAATTGAAATTGGGTTATAAGAGGCAGTATAACACATTATCTTGAAGTCCTAATCGACTAGCCTAAGAGCTAGTGGTTAAGAGTCTAATGCAATTAATAATTTATGATCCCAGGAAAAAAAATTTCTCATCCCTAATTGCATATCTGCAAACATTGATACCCCCTAATATAATATGATATGAAATTATAAGATAAAATAAAATAATATTAAGTAAATAGAAAAATAGAAAAGAATAGAATAAACAAAATAAAATAAAATAAAATAAAATAAAATAAAATAAAATAAAATAAAATAAAATAAAATAAAATAAAATAAAATAAAATAAAATAAAATAAAATAAAATAAAATAAAATAAAATAAAATAAAATAAAATAAAATAAAATAAAATAAAATAAAATAAAATAAAATAAAATAAAATAAAATAAAATAAAATAAAATAAAATAAAATAAAATAAAATAAAATAAAATAAAATAAAATAAAATAAAATAAAATAAAATAAAATAAAATAAAATAAAATAAAATAAAATAAAATAAAATAAAATAAAATAAAATAAAATAAAATAAAATAAAATAAAATAAAATAAAATAAAATAAAATAAAATAAAATAAAATAAAATAAAATAAAATAAAATAAAATAAAATAAAATAAAATAAAATAAAATAAAATAAAATAAAATAAAATAAAATAAAATAAAATAAAATAAAATAAAATAAAATAAAATATAATAAATTAAAATAAAATAAATTAAATTAAATTAAAATAAATTAAAATAAATTAAAATAAAATAAAATAAAACAAAATATAATATAATATAATAAAATAAAATAAAATAAAATAAAATTTCAAGAAGTGAGAAAATGTTAATTATAACACAGTAATAATATTAATGGTTCTACTTTTAATAAAGATAACACTGAAAATGTATTGTGATTATCAAATAAACACTAGTAATTATTAATATTTTTAATTTATAGTATAGTAAAAAATATTATATGTCATAAAAATGATCATGATTGTAGCGTGAATAGATATAATAAAGAAAGTATAATCAACATCATGTTAAAATTTCATTACATGATTAAAATAAAATAATAATAAATAATAAAAATCATATAATATTTAACATGATCTATGATAATAGTGCTAATTCTGATAAAAAAATAATTACATTCATCACAATTTTCAAAAAGGAATTCTTTTTTTTCTAAATTTTGTGCTGATCATTATTATTAAAATGGTACTTCAATTGTGTGATACTTAATTTCAAGTTAATTATAGATAATATAATTAATGATAATTGGGATAAGTATTTTTTAACTGCAAGAAGATCTGTATCTCAATTTATAATGAGGAGATAATCATTGACATGAGAAATTCTGTATTTTCTGGATATAGATGCTATTGAATCAATGTTTAATTTTTTGAATTTATCATTTTTATTTCTGTATTTATGTATATGACATTAATTATTGTTTTTTAAGAGGATTAAGATCTTTCACAAGTGTCCATGAGGTAAATGTAAATATCATAATTAATTATTAAATATATAATTGGTCCTTAAAAAGCCTTATCAAAAAGGATAATGTGAGGATGAGTTCAAGTACAGAGACATGAATAGCTTGATTTTTCAGCTGTCTAAAAGATTCGAATGGTCCTATATGAGTGCTGTAGTAAAAATCCAATAATTTTTAAAATATAGATCAATATAAGGTTCACAATAATTTAATTTTCACTAAAAATAATTGGTTTACAAATTATTGTTTGTAGAAAAATATAGATAATAATTTAAACACTATTAATAGAATTTAAAAGTACTAATGAAACGTATTGTATTTGTAATGGTTATATGGTTTAATTTTAAGTATAAATAAT
Organism: Hemileia vastatrix; assembly: GCA_030280995.1. Taxonomy (NCBI): domain Eukaryota; kingdom Fungi; phylum Basidiomycota; class Pucciniomycetes; order Pucciniales; family Zaghouaniaceae; genus Hemileia; species Hemileia vastatrix. Next base: position 35,791,939 of record JASXTE010000003.1, on the reverse strand, counting down.
GTAGAACAAAAGACCATAAAACATCTCCTTTTATACTCAATAATTCCCCAATATTTTACCTTAATTACCAATCATATAGATGGCCAACGACGCCTCAATCTAGCTAGTACATCTTCCTATGAACATAAGGAGAAAACAATAACACAATTAGAATGATATCACCTGCCAAAATCATGCAATAATAGGGATAATCCATAAATATAAAAGAATAAACAAAAAAGAGAGTATATGCATGTAATATCTTAAAATAAAATACAACAAAAGGAAATAATATTACTAAATATAACACATAATTAGGGGGTATGTACAGTATAAATGAAGGTTCTAATTATTGAAAGTTACTACATGAAATCCCCATCCAAATATGACCAATTTTTGATTGAGAAACCACTGAGAAACCAAGATAAGACATGAAATGTGGGGTAAATGAGTGAAGTCTCTTGGAAGGTGCTTGCATGGGTAAAACCTTTACTAAATAGGAAGTTTTAAGGGTGGTAGTCTGGTAGTCAAAAGTTTAGTGTGGAACTTAAGTTTATTAAAAATGGATTTTGAGGAATGAGTGTTGAGATTGGAAAGGCCAATCTAATTTTTAAATGGTTATATAAAATAAATTAAGTATTAAGAGTTTTTTAAGAGGGTTGATTTTATGGGTCAATATTTAATGAATAACTACTGTGCAGGAAATGCGATTATAGGTCTAAAAGTTCATGGAAATCAAATTCAGGAGTCTCAAGAACCTCTGGGGATTTTTCTTAAATTTTTACTATTTCTCTACTATTTTCAAAATTTTATAAATTATTTTTGATTATTTTTAATTTTACATAAAATGCTTAATTATGATAATTGTTTACCAGGTGAATAGGGCTGCGCAGGCTACAAAAACTAGAATCAAATATAAAGAAGAGGTAGGTCTATTATCTGAATTTTTTCTAGATTTTTTATTAATATTTTAATGGTAAAAATTGAGTCTGAAAGTCTGTACAAGCTTTGGAACACTCCGGAAGATCTCTGTACAAACTCTGGAGATCTCCGGATGAGCTCCAGAATTCTCAGGATAGGGAAAGTAGGGCATGTGACATACTATGAATATAAAGCCTGTAGACTGGAAATAAGATTGGATAATAGGATCTAAAAAGTCGTATCTTTTAACTATCTATCTAACAACTTGTATCATACAAAAACCACCCAAAAATGCATATATAGCAATCATTAATTATTTTTCATAATAGATTATAAAATTGTAATATCCTTATAAATATGAAACTTTTAAATTAAAATTTATTAAATTCACTCATCATCATTAATATTAACTTATAGGGTACAATTTTAAAGGTCTCAACAACAGGGATCTAAATTTGACAACTAAATCTTATAAAAATAAAAGCTTCATAAAAAGATATTATTCAATAATTTATATAAATTTTCTAAATAAAGCTTCACTGTTTTGTTTTTCAACCTTATTATAAAGAACATGGATTCTAAATCTCAACACAATCAATAAAAATATTTTATTGGTCATTTCTTATCAAGTAGAGGTTATAGCTTAGTTAATTTTTAACTCTTTATTTACTTAAAGGGACAGGGTTTTCTTTATTTTATCCAACTACCTTGGATTCTGCTTACAGAAAGGTAACTGTAAGAGTCTTTCTAAATTGGTGGCACCAACATTGGGTTAAAATTCTCTAGCTTTTAAGTGATCTTACTTGGTATCTGGACACGCTTATCCTGTAAGATGCTTATCTAATGAATGCTTATATTCTTTTAACAGTTTAAATTTATGAATTTGAGATTTTATCTGCTATTGAATCTGGTGTTTTGGCTGCTGGTGTACCTATTATGGCATCAGTAAGGATTTTATCTTGGCATGGGACCAAGTTTACTGGTGAAGATTGAGAGGGATTTGTATATAGGTATGAAACTGATTCTGGATTTAATGGAGCTTTACCTTAGTATATGGTGAAGCAAATTAGGTTTTTTATGGAAGAAAGAGTGGTGGAAGAAGAGGTTATTGCTATGGATGGCTACAAAACTCGGGATCTGGAGAAGCTGAAGATGGAAATGGAAAAAATGTGGCCAAATGTTTATTCAATGTTGGATCCTAAGGATATTTCTAGGATATGGGAATCTAAATGTGTTGTCAACTTTATTGGTCAGTATCATCAGTTTATGGTTGAATTACAGGTGGTTTTGGATTATTTTTTGGTTTATGAAATTTTATATCATGAAAACATGTATTTTTTTTGGGATTCTTTGGTCGAAATGGTTTAGAAAAATGTCTTGATGGTGCTTATTAGTATAATTTGATGAAGAATTTCCAAGATGGAGAAACTAGGATTCCTGGAATTGAGGTGCTAAAGAATGTTATTTTGGAATATCTGGATACTCATAATACTATTGATTTGGACTATGGAGAGGACGCTTTTGTGACTCAAGAGGTAGAAGAGGTAGCTTGTGTGGAGAATTCGGACTCAGCTTTTTCTGAAGATTTTGGCCAACCTGAAGATAAAGTGGTGGAAGATGAAATTATTTGGGAATTAGTGGTTAATGATGTTGATAAAGTTATTATTAATGATGAAGAATTTTTGGATTTTATGGAAGATTTTGGGATGGATGATTTGTAATAGGATTAAAAGGATTATTTTCCTCAAGTTTTTACTTTAGAAGCAGAGTCTGTCTGCAATGAAAAATTGAATATGGCTAATGGATTTGGAATAGTGAAGGCAGTAGGCAATGGATTTAGGGTTATTAAAGATGAAGATGTTATTATGTGGGGCAAAGAAGGCAATGTGGGTCATCAAGAGGTGCCCAGGGCCAAGGATATTAAAAAAAAGTTCAGTATGAAAGGCAAGTAGAGGATGGGCAGGAAAATGTGATGACTAATGTTTTTCTTGCAGTAATAAGGAGTGCAGAGGCATTCAAACATGGGGTGAATAACTTGGATTCACCTAAAAATTGGGAAAAGGTGTGTTTTTCTTTTTGACCATTGATAGGACGGATTCTGGAAAATGGTTTTGGTGAGTTTTGGAATAGGTGGAAATTCCCTTTTGAAAAATTTTTAGGTTTCAACCAAGGGATCTCAAGAATTTAATTTCTCCAAAATGATGATAAAATACCCCTAAAATGGCTGAATTTTATTTATCTGTTATTTGGATTATTTTTGATTATTTATTCCCTTCAAGATTATCATGAAGACCATCATTTTTTGGGATAGAAAGGGCTGATAACTCTAATGTTGCAATCTCTCCTCAAGAAGAGATCCCGGATTGCAATAGGTCAGCTAACTTGGAGATAATTACAGATTATCCTCAACTATTTTCTGCTGATATTTCATTGGAATATCATTATGTGTTGAATTTTTCTATATTTTTATTGTTGGCCAGTTGTCTAGAAGGAGTAGGGAAAAAGAAGAAGAGGAAGATGAAATAGAAGGGGAAAAAAAGTGGAAAGAGGGGAAGAAATATGGAAGGACAAAAAATAATAACTAGGACTTATTCACAAGGCTTATATGGTATTTAAAAATTTTTTAAGTATATCTCTATCTGCTTATAACAACACAATTATTAATACTGAAACTAATTCTCTTATTTCAACCTTAATTATTGTTTCAGTTTTTATATTTATTAAAAGGTTAATAAAAATGGTAGAGTAATATAAGTAAACAAAAAAACAACAAAATATTTATTTGTTTGATAAAAAAATATACTAATATAATTAGTTGTTATTTAATATAGGTGATGAGGATACAGGGGATTAACCAATGACCTTATATAGGAAGGGGATCCTCTGAAGTGCCACAAAAACAGATACATGGATATAAAATGAAGTAAATCATTAATAAAAAACTATAACATTAATATAAGGGGAAAAATAGAACACATAACAAATTCCAGTAAGAGCCCAAGTTTCCCACCACTTTAATCCCAAAAAAGGTTTTTAAATTTGATTGAAACATTAAGATAAATTGAAACACAAGAGTAAACCATTTTTAGATAAAACAAGCATTATAATATAATTAAAGTGGTAAAAGAATTACATGAAACATCAACAATTATTCTAATTTAGAAATATGATTAATTTAGTTAGTATAAACCATAAATAAAAGCTGTTTAAACTATTTTTATATTGTAATAACTATTTTGAATTAAAACAATTAATTAATTTAATGAAATAACTAAATTAAAGTTTAAATTTAATATTGTTTTATTAAGTAAGACTTTAACTTATTTAATTTTTTTCTGACACAATTAAGGGTCAAAAAAGCACCCAATAATTATGATTTATAAGATATTTAGAATTTAATAAAATATAATTAATTAATTAATTAGTTTCTATTTTTAAAACTATAATAAAATATTATATTAATTAATAATTTATAATTATTAAATACATTAAAAAGTGCTCATATTTTATAGAATGTAATGTGTTATTTATTTATTTAATTGTATTTACAATTTATATAGTAATAAGATATATATAACTCTTACTATTTTAATTTAGTTATGTAATTTTATTGCACAATATAATATTAATTTGAATACATAAATAAAATTAAAATATTCTCATTTTGAAGTCCAATAAAATGTTATAACATTTACTGGACTGCTGGTAAAACCTGGCTGACATTTATTATTATTATCAAATTATTTTATAAAATTTAAAAATGGTTCAAAAGAAAAATTGGGATATATTATGTTGGATTAAACTTAAATAAGAAAATTTAGTAAATTATGGTGATATTAGCGGTGGATTATTTTATGGCCTCCAGAATGAAGATAAAATGCATAACAAGGGCATCCAGCAAAAGGATAAACTGCAATAATCATACCTAAATCAAAAAAAAATCTTAGTATAATAATATCAAAAAAAAATAATATTGGTGATGATTATTTTTCCTTCCTCAAGCAAGAGGTTAAACTACCTACTTTATTTACTGGTAACTTTATGGTGGAAGATTGAAGGGAAAAAGGTGTTGGGAAATTATGTGATAATTTAGATGAAGGAAAAGGGGGTGGTGGTGATAAAAATGAAAATTTTGAAAATATAAATTATGTTTCAACTTACTCTATTTCTGATTCTGGCTCTGAAAAAGAAGAAAATTTTTATGAAAAATTATATAATGGCAAAAATATAATGGATCAAGTATCTCTTGTAAAAGTGGAAGTTGGCACGGCAAAATATAAAAAGGTAGCAAATAAAATTAGGCCAATTAACAAACCTTTTGCAGCTGAATTAGATCCACCTTTGAGAAGACCAATTATATCAAAAGATACATATGACTTTCCTTTAGTCAAAACCCGCCTGAATTTTTTTGAAACTTCTAGGATCACTGTCAAGAAATTAGAGGTTGTTAATTTTATACCTTAAGGATGGATTTCAGGTAAAAAAAAGGTTGTTTTTTGATGTAATGGTTAAGATGGAGAAGGCCATTTTATTTTTAGAAGAGGAGAGAGATGTTTTAAAGCATTCTCATTGGGAGCCCTACAAGATTCCAGTAGTTTTTCATGAACCATGGAAACAGAAATCTATTCCTATACCCACTTCTTTAAAAGAAGAAGATTATATCAAAGTAATTAGAGAAAGAATTCAAACAGGATTATATAAAAAATCATCATCAAGTTATTCAATTCCAGTATTCAGTATTAAATAACCTAATGGAAAGCTTAATGTATTTCATTATTTAAGGGAACTAAATGGGGTTACAATAATAGATGAAGAAATAACACCTAGTGTGGAAGAATTTGTAGAAATATTTGAAGGGAGGGTGTTTTATGATTTAGGAGATATAATGGGGGGATATGATAAAAGAGAGATGCATCAAGACTCAACAAAACTTACAACTTTTGATACACTAGTTGGACAATTACAGCTAACAAGATTACCTCAAGGAGCAACAAATTCAATTTCTGATTATCAAGCTAAGATGGCAAAGATTCTACAAGATAAAATTCCACAATATTCTCGTATATTTATTGATGATGGTGAGATAAAAGGACCTTCAACTGACTATGGTAATAAAGTATTGAAGGAGAATCCAGGAATTCAAAAATTTATTTGGGAATGTGCTGTAATTCTAGATAGGATTTTGCTTAGGAAAGAAGAGGCTGGTTTAACAATTTCAGGTTCCAATTTTTTTTTTGTGTGCCAGCTTTAGAAATCTTAGGTCATGTGGTATGTAGAGAGGGTAGGATTATGTTGATGAAAGAAGTAAATAATATTCAGTCTTGCTCAATACCCAATAATACAACCAAAGTCAGAGGGTATTTAGGTACTTGTGTTTATGTTAAAATGTTTATCAAGGAATTTTCTTCATTAGCTTCTCCTTTGAAACAGTTGATAAAGAAGGATGAAGACTGGGAGTGGGCCAAAAAGTGTGAGAAGGTATATATTATGTTAAAGAAGGTAGTTAGGGAATATATTATCTTGCATAAGTTAGATTATGGGAATGATGCAGGCTGCATTTATTTAGCAGTGGATTCAAGCCAGATTGCTTCTGAGGCAGTGTAGAAAAACTTATAGGACTAGCTATAGGCCTTGACCAAGGGAGTTGGAGAAAACCCAGAGAGAAAATCTCCTGTCCTTTTAGAAAAATAAAGTGAGATTTACCTGCTACAGTAAATTGGTTCCTGTTTGCTAAAGCCCATTTTCCAACACACTTGACTGCCTGATTAGCCAAGAAATTAGTCTCCAGAAAGACTACCAAACCAAAGAACTTAAAAGGAGACCAATGTCCACACCTGAGGGAGGAATGATACTAGATGTAGGTTGCGAATCCACACCAGAGAAAGCAATAATACTTGATATAGCTTGCAAGACTATACCAGAGAAACCAGTTGCCAAGTTAAGTTAAATAAAGAACTCAACTTGCAACAAACACAGCAAATTGTGGCAAAAAACAGTGAAAACTGAGTGAGTAACAATGATATCACCTCCGGATGGTTGTATGATAATTAAAGTTGCCTCAAACTGTCTTCTTACTATGTACACACAAACCACTATCTAAAAGACCATGCACACCAACAAATTTGGCTTTATTGAGCACCAAATTACATAAACCCCTCTAGAAATGCTTCCAAGCCTTCTAGCACCAAGGCCTGCGGTCCACCCAATGTCAGGAGGCCTGCCTGAGGCAGCTGGACCACCCTGAAGCCAGAAAACAGCTGAAAACCTCCAAAAATACCCAAAATACTTAGAAAAATCTACTACGACTACTAAAACCTTTAAAACACATAATAAGGCTATATAAAAAGTGTGAAATAAAATTTAGAGAAAAATTAGCTCATTCTAATGGTAATAAGCACTTAACCCTAAGACTTAAGTTTAGCCCGTAAAACACAATAAACAAAATAAAACAGCTATATTTTTAAATGAAAAAAAAGAAATTATCCCCTTAATACTTAAAATCTGAAAAATTTCAACAACATATAAAATATAGAGTAAAACCGGGGCTATCCAATGGTGGTACCCACATCCCCGCTGTCCCAATATTTGCTGAATAAATTCAGAAAAACACCTTATTATTAAACAATGCCATTTAAGACATATCAAAACAATGCCAAATAGACCAACAAAGGGCTCCACCAATTTTGGAAGACCACATCCTCCCTCCAATAGAGAATGTCCGTATTCCACTTCATCACAACCACCATTTTCAGCTTTCTTTCAAAATCTGCTACCAACATGGCCCTTTCCAATACTGCATTGACAACAATTTCATCTGTACCATCACACCACCAGCTCATCCCTACAGAACATCATGTGATGCCTGTCACTCTAGGAAGAAGATTTGTTTCAGACCTGTCCATTGTCCTTTTCAAAATCTTCTCCTCCTCCTCAACCTGATCCACCTTTTACCAGCACGAAATGATCCAGACCATCCATCTTGATCCCCAGACTGGTCAAAAAATTACACCCTTCAAAAAAGAGTGCAAAACCCTCTACAAACACTAGCTTTTCCATCCCTGATACTTCTAATGGTAATCCCAATTCTTCTTTATACTGAAATTCAATCTGACAAATTTCCAGTTCATTTCTATCCTGAAAGTGATGATAAAAATGAGGGAACAATTGAAGCACCCCCACCTAATCAGTTGCCCACCATCAAAGACAAATTCCAACAACATTCTTCTCAACAGAGGAATCTCATTATAAATTACTTCCAATCCACTCCTGCCAGGAATCCACAGGACCTTGAGAAAAGGAAGAACCTCTTTCACCAGTTCAAAGCCAATGCTGAACATTTTTTTACATCTCTTGATTCTTTTCTGTAATTACTTATTTCCTGAAAATCTTGATTTAGAAATAAAGAAAATAGAATAATTTCCTCAGTTTAAGGTCTTGGGGGACTAATCCTCAGTTTTAAGTCTTGGGGGACTCACAGCCCTCATTTTATAGTCTTGGGGAACTCAAAAAAACTCTCAGTTTATAGTCTTGGGGGACTCCAAAACCTGAATCAAAAAGACAGAACCAGAGATCAAAACATTAAAGACCAAAGAAACAAACTAACATTCTGGGGTAACTATTCTACAGGGCAGCAAGATCATCAGTTGCACCCACACTTGCCTTAACAAAATTCAGAGACTCCCCCTTGGATGCCCTCTGCCGGAATCACACCAACTCCCATTATCAGTTTACAGTCCTGAAGGACTCAACCATTAAACCATCCTCAGTTTATAGTCTTGGGAGACTATACCATTTTTCAGTTTAAAGCCTTGATAGACTGACCACAGTGTTCAGTTCAAAGCCTTGACAGACTATCCCAGTGTTCAGTTTAAAGTCTTGATGGACTTAAACACATTTTGCATATAAGGGCGGATCCAGCTCCATGTACGATGCTCCACAGCCCACCTGCTGAACTTCCACTCTCTTCATCATCTACAATCACTGATAAAATTTTCTTTCATCTCTTTTCTTTTATTTTTTTTCCTTCACGGATCATGGCTGAATCCCCAGACTTTGACTTATCTGAACTTCCTTGCTTCACTTCTCCAAAAGACTATGCTTGTAAACAGGGCATCCACAAGTGCAGGCCTTGTACTTTCACCCATCCTACTCATCAGACCAAATTATATAACAGAGCCTGTGATTCTTGAAACACTAAAAAGAAAAGATGTGACAGAGGCCCCAGCTATCCAATACCTCTGCCTTCACCTTCCCATAAATATGTTTCCAGATCTCATACCAGGCCACCAGAGCTTGGACCTGCTTCCTCTTCTTTATCTCCCCCTTCTTCCAGAAGATCATGCCATTCTATTCCCAAAACACTTCCTAAAAGACTTGCTCTATCTTCTCAAGAATCTACTTTTACCTCAGCAAATTAAGCCAAAACAGCTTCAAAATCAGCTTTCAGGATGCTAGACAGCATCCAGGTGGCCCTCCCACCTTGCCAAAAGCAAAAATCAGGCTCAAAACTCCCAAATTCAGCCAGATAACAGCCAAAATCTACCATTAAACACCAACAACTCTACGTAACAACCTCCTAATTCTCCCAGAGTAATGCATACAAACACAAATTCTACCTCAGACAACTCCAAAAATTCCAGCATCTCTAGAAGGCCTACCAGAGGACCTCCTGAAAACACCACAGCACGCAACACTTCTCCCCAACAAAAATCTCCTGTTCCACCATGAAGAACTAAGTACACCTCTCCTCTGGCCGCAAATTATTCCTCTGATAGTTCCCTTTCTTCTATATCTTCATCTATTAAATCACAATCCTCTCCCACGTTAACTTCTCCTGGTCCTTCCTTTAAAAACCCTAGTACTCCACCACCAGTGTCCAACCCAACTGAGCCATGAAACAATAATACCCACAACAACAACCGCAGCCATCCTTCTCTAACCAGGCCAGAGGAACACCCTCCTTCTAGTCCATCTTCCCAAAACCATTTAATGAATGATCAAGAGAATCCATACCTCTATCTGATTGATCCTCCTTCAACATCCATTCAACAATATTCAACTGTCCAGATTCAGGCCGCATACAAATTTGAACAGCTCCCAATCTGTAAGTACTAAATTAATAATTCCAATTTCTTTAACAGAGAAAAATTACTGATTTGATTCTTCTGTATAGTTGGAACTCCGCCTCCTGAAACTACAATTGGGATTGGCCAACCTCTAGAAACTACCTTAACGTTAGATTATGCCAACATGAAACAAAACCTAAGCATGATGTGTTCAAACATGCTTAAGGCCTTTTCTCTCCACAGTCATTTGAATGAGTTTGAAAAGAATATGAGAAAACAGTTCCTTGATGACCACTGGAAGATTTCTAGAATAATCAAGCACACCTTCCAACACTCTATCCCTGCTTCTTCCACTTCTTCCCAAAATTTACCTTCTACTCCATTACCTGACCATTACAACCCATATAGGCTTTCCAGAGACCTACATCACAAAGAACACAGTTCTTCCTCCAATCCTAAAAAAAAGCAAAAACACCACCATAATCCGGACCAACCACCGAAGGCTTCTTCTTCAAGACATTAAAATAAAAAAAGAAATCAAAAACTCACTAACTAGAAAGAACAATAATAATTAGCAGATATATAAAAAAATTTGTTTATTTTTATTTTATTTTATTTTATTTATTTTTATTATTATTTTTATTTTTATTTTTATTTTTATTTTTATTTTTATTTTTATTTTTATTTTTATTTTTATTTTTATTTTTATTTTTATTTTTATTTTTATTTTTATTTTTATTTTTATTTTTATTTTTATTTTTATTTTTATTTTTATTTTTATTTTTATTTTTATTTTTATTTTTATTTTTATTTTTATTTTTATTTTTATTTTTATTTTTATTTTTATTTTTATTTTTATTTTTATTTTTATTTTTATTTTTATTTTTATTTTTATTTTTATTTTTATTTTTATTTTTATTTTTATTTTTATTTTTATTTTTATTTTTATTTTTATTTTTATTTTTATTTTTATTTTTATTTTTATTTTTATTTTTATTTTTATTTTTATTTTTATTTTTATTTTTATTTTTATTTTTATTTTTATTTTTATTTTTATTTTTATTTTTATTTTTATTTTTATTTTTATTTTTATTTTTATTTTTATTTTTATTTTTATTTTTATTTTTATTTTTATTTTTATTTTTATTTTTATTTTTATTTTTATTTTTATTTTTATTTTTATTTTTATTTTTATTTTTATTTTTATTTTTATTTTTATTTTTATTTTTATTTTTATTTTTATTTTTATTTTTATTTTTATTTTTATTTTTATTTTTATTTTTATTTTTATTTTTATTTTTATTTTTATTTTTATTTTTATTTTTATTTTTATTTTTATTTTTATTTTTATTTTTATTTTTATTTTTATTTTTATTTTTATTTTTATTTTTATTTTTATTTTTATTTTTATTTTTATTTTTATTTTTATTTTTATTTTTATTTTTATTTTTATTTTTATTTTTATTTTTATTTTTATTTTTATTTTTATTTTTATTTTTATTTTTATTTTTATTTTTATTTTTATTTTTATTTTTATTTTTATTTTTATTTTTATTTTTATTTTTATTTTTATTTTTATTTTTATTTTTATTTTTATTTTTATTTTTATTTTTATTTTTATTTTTATTTTTATTTTTATTTTTATTTTTATTTTTATTTTTATTTTTATTTTTATTTTTATTTTTATTTTTATTTTTATTTTTATTTTTATTTTTATTTTTATTTTTATTTTTATTTTTATTTTTATTTTTATTTTTATTTTTATTTTTATTTTTATTTTTATTTTTATTTTTATTTTTATTTTTATTTTTATTTTTATTTTTATTTTTATTTTTATTTTTATTTTTATTTTTATTTTTATTTTTATTTTTATTTTTATTTTTATTTTTATTTTTATTTTTATTTTTATTTTTATTTTTATTTTTATTTTTATTTTTATTTTTATTTTTATTTTTATTTTTATTTTTATTTTTATTTTTATTTTTATTTTTATTTTTATTTTTATTTTTATTTTTATTTTTATTTTTATTTTTATTTTTATTTTTATTTTTATTTTTATTTTTATTTTTATTTTTATTTTTATTTTTATTTTTATTTTTATTTTTATTTTTATTTTTATTTTTATTTTTATTTTTATTTTTATTTTTATTTTTATTTTTATTTTTATTTTTATTTTTATTTTTATTTTTATTTTTATTTTTATTCTTATTTTTATTTTTATTTTTATTTTTATTTTTATTTTTATTTTTATTTTTATTTTTATTTTTATTTTTATTTTTATTTTTATTTTTATTTTTATTTTTATTTTTATTTTTATTTTTATTTTTATTTTTATTTTTATTTTTATTTTTATTTTTATTTTTATTTTTATTTTTATTTTTATTTTTATTTTTATTTTTATTTTTATTTTCATTTTTATTTTTATTTTTATTTTTATTTTTATTTTTATTTTTATTTTTATTTTTATTTTTATTTTTATTTTTATTTTTATTTTTATTTTTATTTTTATTTTTATTTTTATTTTTATTTTTATTTTTATTTTTATTTTTATTTTTATTTTTATTTTTATTTTTATTTTTATTTTTATTTTTATTTTTATTTTTATTTTTATTTTTATTTTTATTTTTATTTTTATTTTTATTTTTATTTTTATTTTTATTTTTATTTTTATTTTTATTTTTATTTTTATTTTTATTTTTATTTTTATTTTTATTTTTATTTTTATTTTTATTTTTATTTTTATTTTTATTTTTATTTTTATTTTTATTTTTATTTTTATTTTTATTTTTATTTTTATTTTTATTTTTATTTTTATTTTTATTTTTATTTTTATTTTTATTTTTATTTTTATTTTTATTTTTATTTTCATTTTAAACTACTAACATACTAAAAAAAACTTGAAAATAAATAAACAAAATTAAGCAAAAATGTGAGAGCTGAAAAAAATAAAATGAAATGAATAATAAGAATAAGATGAGATAAATAATAGTTACAAACGTTATCCTCCAGCCAATTGATGAGCTAATTCCCTGATACCTTCCCCACATCCAAGTTCACCTTGATGTGGATAGAACTTTAAATAATTTTTAAAAGAATTGAGATAACATAAATTAAGAAAAATAATATAAATAAAAAAAATATGAAATAAATAGAAGTCTAAGAAAACAATTAAAAATGAGATAGAGATAATAAAAGAAAATTTAATTCCCCAGCTAATTGATGAGCCTTTCCCCACTAATGCTTGCTCACATCCAGGTGACCCTGATTTGGTGACACCATGTAATATAATTTTGTGATTTTTCCCTCTTATACATCCTTATAACCCCCATAAAAAATTAAAAGAAAAAAAGAGAAAAAAAGAAAATAATCTAAAACTACCCTTGAACACAACTACAGACAAAAAAATTAAAGAAATTAAAATGAAAGAGTCCATCTCCATAGAAAGTACAGTCAAAGAAACTGATCACTGGGTGGGCTCCCTCCAATAAGTAAAAATAATAGGAGACTACCAGTGATCCACCACCAAAACAAAAGAAGCCAGTTTAAAGTCATAGTGGACTTGAAACCTGAATAATAAAAACAAGAGCTAGGATTCAGATAGAATAAACAAAAATCTTGAAACAGAAATTTTGGGGTAACTGTTCTATAGAGCAGCCAGCTCATCAGTTAGCCCCACACTTGCTATAATAAAATCTAAAAGCCCCCCTTGGGTGCCTTCTAACAAAAACAAAACATCCAACACCATTAACCAAAACCAATAAGCGTGAAGAGTCCAGCACTTGAACACCAAAAGAATTTCTAGTTTAAAGTCATAGAGGACTAAAACCTTTGAAGAGAAACCAATACTAGGATTCAACCAAATTAAAAGAAGGGGTTGGAAACAGACAATCTGGGGTAACTGTTGATAGAGCAGCCAGCCCATCATTTACCCCCAAACTTTCCAAAATAATATCTAGAAGCCCCACCCATTGGTATCTTCTAACAAAAAAATGTTTCCAACAATCAGATGCACAGCATCATCAAAATTAAAAATTAAAGAATGGTCAATAGTTTATCCTCATTGCAGAGTCAATCTTCTTAACTTCTAGTGCCTCTTGGGTAAAATATCTTCACCTGATCAGCAGCCACCCTCTTCTTTAAGACTGCACAATCTAACTCTTCCAAAAAATAAGAACCTCCAGAAACCTGAGCTCTGACTCTGTAAGGTCCATTCCATCTGTCAGCAAGCATTTTTCACCACTGACTCTCCAAACTTCTATTATACACCAAAAAAAAACTACAAGGTTTCAAGGGATTCCTGAGTCTGTGAGCTAGCTTCTTGTCTCAGTATCTGACTGATTGATTTCTTATCTTCATCATTCTAGAGTATGCCTTATCTTGACATTCCTCTCTACATTTCAACTGTTGCATCTTGACACAGAGCAAATCTTTTGTTGAGCTCACATCATCCCAATCAATTCAAAGATAAGAGAAAGCTTCCAAATCCACTGGTAGAACATCTTTCTTCCCAAAAATTAATTCATAAGGGGAATAGCCAGTTGTCCTTTTCACAGCAACCCTATCAGAAAAAAACACCAAGGGTAAATAATGTCTCCATTTTTCAGCACTATCTCCACACATTTTCACCAAAGCATTTTTAATAACCTGATGGCCTCTTTCAACCATGCCTTCAGCTTCAGGATAATAAGGTGTAGCCACTGTGATTTAAAACCAATACTTTCCACAGCTTCTTTAAATTCAGCTCCAAACTCTGGCCCACCATCAACAGTCTCCAACTTCATAAACCCATACCTAAACACCCATCCCTTCTTTAAAAATTCTGCCACATTTTTGGCAGTAAAGTTAACCAGAGGCACCCCCCCCAACCCAACCAGACAAATCATTCCTGGAAAAAATTAAGTATTTATACCTTCCCTCTTTGATATGGACAGCATCCAGACTAACTCTTCCAAACACAGTGGTTTCACCAGTAGCACGGCCAAGCTCTTTAGGTTTCAAGTGACTTCTTCTTTGACATTCTTAACAAGAATTAACCCAAACCTGCACAGCCAATTTCATACCTGGCCACCAAAATCTATCAGCTACTCTCCTATAAGTCTCCCCAAAACCTCTATGACCAAGGTCTTCATGTAAAGACTTCAATACCAACTCTTGGCCCTTCTTCTGAGTCACTACTACTTGAGGATCTGGATGTCTCATCATCATCATCCTTCTTACTGACACATAGAAGCCAGGACTCTTCTTCCTGATTGCTACCTAAGTATCATCATCACAAATATCTGGCCTATCCAAGGTTAACAGATATTCAAACATGGTAAAATAAAACTCTGTCTGACCCCAGGTCTCATCTTCAAAATCCAACCAAAAACATACAATGGTACAGCCCTATCATCAGAATCACCAGTTTACACATGAGCAACATGACCAGCCCAACCAGGACACCAATCCCTAAAATTTGGTACATCCTTTTCCTTCCACTAAATTTTAAGCAAATCCAGTTCACTAACAAAAAAAAATTTCTAATTTTGAGCCATCCCAGACAGCAGCCTCATCTTCATCAAAAAAAAATCCTGATTACCAGAATCAAGATCAGAACCTGCCAGATTAACCTCCTGTTGGAGGAGAGAACAATCCTCCAGTTTATCCTCATAGGGGAAGAAGTAACAATCATCCATATTAGCCTCATGGGGGAGGAGAGAAAAATCTTCAGCACCCTTTGTTCTGGCCTTAACCACTGGGACTTTTTCATCAAATTCTTCAGAGTCTGAATCTTCATCCGTGGGTGGTCTCCTTAATAACCCATCTGGAATTTTAAACGTTATCCCAGGTTTGTGTACCAGGTCAAAAGAGAAATGCTGAATAGATGCCACCCAAATAGTCATTGGTGCATTTGGAAGACTAGGTGTATTGATCATTTGAAACAGAGATTTTGCATCCACCTGCATCTCAAAATGCTGCCCCCACAAAACAGTTTGGAGATTCTTCAAAATTTTTACTACACCACACAATTCCAACTTAGGTTAAGAATATCTAGATTAAACCTCATTAAATATCATGGAATATTACCTTACTGGCCTGACCCTCCCAATATTATCTTCCTGAGACGACACAGCACCAGCAGAAATATAACTTAAGTCCACTGCCAGATAAATTTTTCAAGCACCGACTCCATAATCCAACTTATGTAGAGTAATATCTTCACCTACCACCTTCTTCAACTTCTGAAAAGTCACTTTACTCTCCACATCTTTCCTGATCAACCTTCTTAAAGGTGAATCCAACAAAGAAAAATCTTTAATAAAAATCCTGACGTACACACAAACCCCCAAAAATCTCCTGAATTCAGTAGTATTTTTGGGCTTTGGCCATGACTGAATTTTATTGACCTTCTTCTTCGCCATAACCCTTCCCTCCTTTCATATAACATGACCCAAAATATACAGAGCAGGAACACAACAACAAAACTTTGACCCAGAAATGGTCAAACCAGCCTCTTCAATCCTAAACAATACTCTCTCTAGAGTAATTTCATATTCCTAAACAAATCTCCTTATGCCAGGGTTCTCCTTTAGCACCACATTTCCATAATTAGTGGAGGGTCATTTGATTCCACCATAATCAATAAAAATACCATTATGAGTAGGAACATCATCCTGTAAAATCCAAGCCATTTGTGCTTGATATACTTCTACTGAATTAGTTGCTCCTTGAGGCAACCTTGTGAGCTGAAATCTTCACAGAGGAGTCTCAAATGTTGTAAGTGGCCTTTAATCCGTGTGAAGTTCCATTTCATCATAAGCACCCATAATATCACCCAAAACATATCACAACCTTCAACAAAAGCTTCAACAAAGTCTTCCGCAATCGGTGGCATTCACACATCCTTGATAGTGACTCTATTCAGGGCCCTAAGATCATGCACCACCCTCAGCTTCCCATTCTTCTTCTTTACACAGAACACCGGAATTGAGTAACTAGATGTCAATTGTTTGTACAAACTAGTCCTGAATCTTTCCCTAAAAATCTCTATAAAATCATGTCTAATAGCAGCTGGAATTGGAATAGGTTTGATTTGCCAAGGTTCGTGACAAACCACAGGAATAAAGTAAGGTTCCCCATAAGAGTGTTTCAACAGACCCTTTTCTTCTTCAAAAAATGCCAATTCTTTCTCCCTAAGAACAATAACATGCAACAGCAACTTCTTTTCCTCATCAGAAAACCACCCATTAGGACCAAAATTAACAACTTTCAACCTTTCCACAGTCACCCAAGCAGTTCCCACAAAATCAGGAGGATTCTTCACCAGAGTAGTACAGTACAGATCTCTTGAAACAAGATGTCTCTTCAAAGGAGGACTCAAACCTACAGGCATAGCCTCATTGACAGGCCTAAACTTCTATGCTACCATCTTAAACTTTGCAGCTCTGCCTTCAACTTGAGTGATCTTCAGGACTTTTTCACCACCAGACCTGGAACAAAAGCCAAGGGTTTCCCCATTCCTCACATGTGTGGCCAAGGTAATGTTTTTGAAAGGTGTAAGAGAAACCCTAGCAGTGCACAATTGGGAGGACTTACTTTTAGACCCCAATCTCACCACTCCAAAAAATTTTCCACAATTCCAAATCTTCATCCTCACTTTCATCTTCTAGATTTTAAAATATTAATTCATCTTCTGAATCACATCTTCTAAACTTGTGCAGTTTATCCTCATTCCGGAGGATCAAAAATTGCTTTTTCTGATCTTCTTTCTTCAAAATTTTGTGCAGTTTAACCTAATGCTGGAGGCCCAAAAAATGATCTTGCTGATCTTCACCAAAATAATTATTCTCTTCTTTTTTGATTATCTTCAGATTTTTTTCTTGCTTTTCTTCAGTTATCTTGAAAATTTTATTATATTTTCTTGAGTTTTCTTCCACCCTACAGAAATAAACAGAGATTTCCCCAATTCTCACAGACGTGGCCAAGGTAATGTTTTTGAAAGGCGTAGAAGAAAGCCTAGCAGTGCCCAATTGAGAGGACTTACTTTTAGACCACAATCTCATCACTCCACAGCTTTTCCGCATATCTCTTAATAAAGATATATAACCAATCTTCCTCTTTGAACTTGAATTAAAAATAATTTAAAATCTTGAGAGAGAACAGATACTTGATAAAAAACATGAAGAATAATTGCAGAGAAGAGAAAAATTAAAAATGGAAAGTTGAAAATCCACTTGGTATTTCTCCAAGGGAGCTGACCAACTACAACCTGGGATTTCCTCACTTTTTGGAGAGGTTTTATCACTAGGAAAATCATCCCTCATCACTCTAAAAAAGACAGACTCTCACTAGAGCCTAACCCACACTCCAAAAAACCAGAGGCGGTACCCACTTCCCTTCTTCTTCTACAAAAATACATGCACTGGCACATTGAAGACAACCCAGGCCTGGTCTCCCAACCATCATCTCCAGGAGATGACAGCCTCATGTGAAGTCTTCTTTCATCTTCACCAGTCAACTCCAAACTTATTCCCATATAAAACTTGTAACCAATTCTTGCCTGTAAATCCATCAAGAATGGTCCACCTAAAACAGCTTTTACATTACCAAAGGTAATGTAAATATGAACCTTCCCTGAGGCTCTACAAACATTCAGCTTCACAAATTCAGTTGTTCCTATCAACACAGTGACATGGCCACCAATCCCTCTTAAATTCCCACCAATTCCTGTCTTGATGGGGAGGCCCAGATGAGTAGCCTCAAACAAAGAGATCAGGTTAATCTGAGAACCTGAATCAACCAATTCCCTAGCCTACCTGCTATTAAAGATGACATTGACATAACCCAGAGGAGAAGAAAAATGAGTTTTCAACCCCTCACCAAACTTTTCAGCAGAATCACAAATGTATTTCACCTCCCCAGAAGAAACCCTTCTCCTGGTCAAAAACTCTTTCTGTCTATCAGCCAACCCAGGACTGATAGCATAAAATTCCCAATAATAAAGGGAAACCTGACCCTGATTCATCCTTTCCAGAACAGAGTCCATAACATTAGATTGGCCAGAAACTACAAGCCTCTCAGAGTGAGCCCTTGGATTCACTACCTTGGTCCTAGAAGATACTTGAGGACTAGAACCACAACCAATTTACCATTAACAGGAATTAAACCAGATTCTTCACCCAAACCTCTAACTCCAGCAGGCTTTGGAAATGAAGCCAAAGGGACATACTCCTCAGAGTCAGAATCAACATCCATAGGCATTGGCTCAACATTCATCTCCAATGCACCAAAACTAGGGGGGCCCATATCAGCTATCCCCTTCTTTATCTTGTACAGCTCCTCTTTGCTGTACTTCTTCCTATCTGCATTCAGCCTAGGATCCACCTTTGAAGCGTTAGGCTTTGGTTGGGCCTCAGAACTGCCCTTAGGCCTTTCCAAATTTCTTGCTTTTAAGTAATAAACACCAGCCCAGCATTCACCACTTGACTGTCCACCACAAGAATACAACTCCAATCCACCAAAAGAAGTAGAAAATTAGACCTTATTAACCTCCTTCCATTTTCCCTTGACATCATCATCTTCCTTACAAGAACACTTTTCCTGATCAGGAATCTCCTCAAAACTTGGCCTTCTCTAATTGAGACCACTCCTTCTCCTGACCAAATCAACAGGAGCCTTCCCCTCACTTGGATTTACAAATGAACCATCAGGGAGCTTGAACAACCTGCCATCAAACTCCACCTTTCCCTCTGACACATCTCTGTTCAGAGCCCAACAATCATTGGACTTGTTCCCCCTCCTGCTGCAATAAGAGAAGACCCAAGGATCACTCCTACCAGCCCTCCTATCACAATCTCTAGGCTGAGAAGGAGCCTTATTGGCCTTCTTAGCCTCCTGAACAAAAATATTTATCTGTTTTGTTAGATCAGCCAACTGCTCCACCACTTGGTACCTCTCCTGTTTGGGAAACTTCACCATATTCTTCTCTTTATCCAAAGCCTCACTGACTTTGCTGACATATTTGGAACACCTCTCCTGATAGGTGTCTACAGCCAATAACTTCAAATGGGCCTCCACTGCCTCCTTCACCTTGTTCAAGGCAGGCAACTTCTGATCACCTTTGGAAAGATTTTTCATCAAGTCCTTCCTTGAAAGCTCCTTCAACACATCAATCCTGACATATCTAGCCAAGGAAGACCAAAAACATCCTTGGAAGCATTTTCATGTGCCAACTCCTCCACTTCCACCAAATATTCCACAAAAGGATCAAAATGTAGTATAAACTTCCTGTAACTGTGAAATTTACCAACACCACCATAAGACTGCCATTCACTGAAAACCTTGTTTAGATCCACCATAGTTAACCTGACACCCCATCTGTCCACTATCTCCATACACAATAGCTACCAGTCCCTCTTATTCTAGCAAGACATGGCCACCACCTCCTTCTCCACTACCCTATCACCAATAAAGAAAATAATCTTCTTCACCATGTCCAGGTAAGAAGCACCATCCACACCAGCAGCAGCTTCTTACCTCTCCAGAGACCACTTCACATCTTCACCATTAAACTTAGTACCATCCCAAGTTTTGATCCTAAAACACTCCATAACTGTCACAGCAGGAGGATCTTCCCCCCCACTGACAGTCACCCCAGGAATACATGACCCAAAAGCCATTCAAAGACAACAGAGATTACAAAGAGCTAGCAGGTTCTTCCCCACATTGGGCGCCAGAAATTTAGACAATCCTATAGTACTAGCTATAGGCCTTGACCAAAGGAGTTGGAGAAAACCCAGAGAGAAAATCCCCTGACTTTTTAGAAAAATAAAGTGAGATTTACCTACTACAGTAAATTGGTTCCTGTTTGCCAAAGCCCCTTTTCCAACACAATTGACTGCCTGATCAGCCAAGAAAGTAGTCTCCAGACAGACTACCAAAACAAAGAGCTGAAATATTGACCAACGTCCACACCAGAGAAAGCAACAATATTTGATGTAGGTTGCAAATCCACACCAGAGACAGCAATAATACTTGATATAGCTTGCAAGACTTTACCAGAGAAACCAATTGCCAAGTTAAGTTAAATGAAGAACTCACCTTGCAAAAAACACAGCCAATTGTGGCCAAAAAACAGTGAAAATTGAGTGAGGAGCAATGATATCACCTCCAGATGGTTGTATGATAATTAAAGTTTCCCCAAACTGTTTTCTCACTATTCACACACAGAAAACTATCTAAAAGCCCATGTACACCAACAAATTCTGTGTTCTTGAGTGCCAAATTGCATAAACCAACTCTAGAAATGCTTCCCAGCCTTCTAGCACCAAGGCAGGTGGTCTGCCCAATTTTGGGAGGCCTGCCTGAGGCAGCCAGACCACCCTGAAGCCAGAAAACCACCAAAAACTTTAAAAATACCCAAAATACTTAGAAAAATCTACTACAACTACTAAAACCTTTAAAACACATAATTAGGCTATAAAAACAGTGTGAAATAAAACTTAGAGAAAAGTTAGCTCACTCTAATGTTACTAAGCACTTAACCCTAAGACTTAAGGTTATCCTGTAAAATACAAAAAAAAAATTAAACAGCTATCTTTTTAAATGAAAAATGAGAAATTATCCCCTTAATACTTAAAATCTGAAAAATTCATCAAAATAAAAAATATAGAGATAAATCAGGGCTATCCAATGATAGTACCCACATTCCCAAAGTCCCAATATTTGTTGAATAAATCTAGAAAAACACCCAATTATTAAACAATGCCATTAAAGACATATCAAAACAATGCCAAATAGACCAACAAAGGGCTCGGCCAATGTTGGAAGACCACAGAGGTTCTGTCTCAAATGGATAAAGCTAGTTATATTAAAACATTTAGGTATGAATCTGTGGTTTTTACTGAGGTGGAATCAAGATATTCTCAACCAATATTAAAGCTTTGTGGTGTGGAAAAAATCTTAAAGAAACTTCTAAATATTTTATGGGGAAAACACTTCAAATTTCAAGTTGATGTAAAATCTTTGAGCCAAATTATTAATTCCCCTAGTTTACCAAATGCACCTATGACTAGATGTGTAGCTTTTATTCAGTGTTTTTTTGATTTAGTTTACAACCCTGGAAAGACATTTAATATTCCCAGTAGCTTATCAAGAAGACCACCTACTGAAGAGGATTCTGACTCAGAGGAATTTGATAAAGAAATACCTGTAATCAAGGCCAGTACAAAAGGTACTGAAGACTTTCCTTACCTCCCCTATGAGTTTGAACTGGAAGGATTAATATTTGTTGATAGAGATGGTGATTACCTCCTACAAGAGAATAAACTAGAAAATAATAAAAATATGATAAATTATGTGCTTGGGGAGTTTGATGAAGGTGTAGATAAATTTGGTAAAAAAGATGTTGGACATGTTGTCTATAAGGATGAGGATGGTGAAATAGTGTAGGATAGTAAAAATTTGGTGAATGGTGTATATGTTAAAGTTTTAGAAAATTTGATTAAAGATAGGTTGGGTGTTGAAATTTTGGTTAAAAGAAGGTTGGAAAAAGATGAACATGATGATGTTGAAGAGGGAAAAAAAGGGAAAGAAGAAAATGTGGTTTCTAAAAGGTTGGAAGGCTCAAAGATGGAAATTTCAAAAAGCTTTTATAATAAAACGCAAATTCAAGGTTTAAGGTTATTGGCTCATTAATGTGCAGGTGATTTAGGAGATAGGGAAGTACCCATTGAAATAATATTAATGCATTTTAAAGATGATTTCTGGGGACAGACTGGATTTTATTACAAAATGGTTTAATATTTATTAACATTAGAAAGTCTGGATAATAGTTATAATGATAAATGGGTGGCTATAAAAAGAAAGTCACTGGAATTTTATCTCTACGGAAGAATATTTATGAGGAGGAGGTATCCAAATCCTCAAGTAGTTATTACTCAAAAGAAAGGGCAAGAATTGGTTCTGAAATCACTGCATGAAGATATCGGGCTTAAAGGAATTGGTAAAGCTTATAGATGAATTTTTGATAGATTTTATTGGCCTATTATGAAGCTTATGGTTAAAAAATGGGTTCATTAATGCAAAGAATTTCAAAGGAGAAGTTATTTAAGGTCAAAAGCACCTGTACATGCAACTGGTGAAAATACTCTTTTTGGTAGTGTTAGTTTGGATTCTGTTCATATTAAGGAGGGGAGATATAAATATTTTATTGTAGTAAGATATTTTTTATCTGGCTGGGTAGAGGAAGTACCTCTTATTAATTTGAATTCCAGGAATGTGGCAGAGTTTTTGATGAAAAACTGGGTGTAAAGGTATGGAGTGATGAAGTTGGTAACTTTTTATGGAGGTCCTGAATTTGGTGCAGAGTTTACAGATGCTATATCAGAATTTTGATCAAAGGTTAGGGTAGATACCCCATATTATCCTGAAGCTGAAGGAATGGTAGAAAGAGGGCCAAAATTTTTTAAAGATTATTTGGTTAAAATGAGTGGAGCAAGTGCTTAAAAGTGGAGGCACTATTTACAATTAGTTTTATTTTCTGACAGAATCACTTCCAAAATGATAAATGGATATTAACTATACAAACTAGTTTTTGGGCAGAAAGCAGTTTTACTAGTTGATTTAGAGGCTTAATCATATCTTGGAGTAGATTGGGACGTGATCAAAACTACTGAAGAATTATTATGTGCAAGAATGGTTCAGTTAGAAAAGAAAGATGAAACTCTAGAAAAGGAATATTTTAAAATGATGAATATTAGGAATAAGTAAGTTAAATATTGGGATAAGAGGTTGGCTCATAGATAACAGAATCCTTAAAAGCTGGAGAAATGGTCTTGGTGTATAATCGGAGTTTTAAAAGTCAGTTGGGAAGAATGTTTAGAGATAGGTGGAATGGACCATACAGGGTTAGAGAACATGTATCTGGGGGTTCATATGTGTTAGAAGAGTTGGATGGAGTTGTTTAAAAGAAGAGAGTAGCTGCCAATCAAGTTAAGAAGTTCTATCCTAGAGGCACCAAGTGTCCCAAAGTATAACTCCAAAATGAGGATAAACTACCTACTATTGTTATGAAGGATAACTCCAAAATTAGTATAAACTACCTACTATTGTTATGAAGAAGAACTCCAAAATGAGAATAAACTACCAACTATTGTTATGAATAATTACTCCAAAATGAGGATAAACTACCTACTATCATTAAGAAGAATAACTCCGAAATAAGGATTAACTACCCACTATTGTTTAGAAGATATCCTTCAAAATGAGGATAAACTACTTTATCATTTTTATAGAAGATTAACTCAGCAAGAGTGTATAAACTAAAAACTATTGCTAAAATGATTGATCATTAAATTAAAATGTTAAAAGTTTATGGTGAAGAATTATGTTGGAATGTAACTATTTGTGGTAGAAGTGTTCACAGGGGAACCTTCTAAATTTATTATTAGAAAGTTTAGGGGTAATTGATGGACTGGCTGCTCTATTCACAATTACCCCAAAATGTTTGTTACCATAGTTTCCCTTTTTCTAGTTGAATCCTGCCTTTGTTTTTGTTATATAGGAATCCCACTAAGTCTATAAACTGGAACAACATGAAATTGAAAGCTTAGACTCATTCTAAGCTGAATTCAAGGATTTCTTTATGTTACTTTGATTTTTGAAATTTTATTTTTGAATTTATTTATTTTAGAATTTCATTTTACTTTATTTTCTTTTTTAATTTATTAAAAATGATTGATTCAGAGATAATGATCACTGGTGATCTCCAATCAATTTTAAAAATTGGAGACAGCCACCCAGTGATCATTTCTCTTTTAGTTATTATGTTTTTTAATTTTTTCAAATTCAATTATGTTTATTTTCAATTTCTTTTCTTGTGTATCCCACATCAAGGTGCACTTGGATGTGGGTATAATGTCATGTGTATGGCTCATCAAATGGCTGGGGGCCATCTTTTATATATTAAATTTTAATTTTCAAATTTTTAGACATTTTTTATATAAATTTTTAATTTTTAATTTACAAATTTCATAAAATCTCAAAAAAAATTACTTTTTTTTTCTTATAATTTTTATTTATATTTTTTTTATTTTCTTTTATTATATCTTGAAACAAAAGATGTGGAGAACTGATTCTCAACAAATACTGGAATTCACCTCAAGACATTCTTTTAGTCCTACAAGACTTTAAACTGGATAATTTTAAGGAATTTTTAGACTTTGGATTTACATATTTGGATCTGTTAGTCCTCCAAGACTTTAAACTGGCTAATTTTAAAGAATTTTGCAAGACTTTTGGATTAATGTTTTGTTTAAATCTGCTAGTCCTTTAAGAATTCAAACTGAATACTTAAGAAAATTTAGAAATTCTATGGGATCTTTTAGTCCATCAAGACATAAAACTGAATATTAAAAAAGAAAATTTTAAAAAATATACAATAAAAAATATCTTAGGTCCACTATGACCTAAAACTGGAAATGAACTATATAATTTGCTCCTCTATGACTTTAAATCGGAAAACAAACACCAAATTATCAATCATTTGTCCCCTACTACCCTAAACTGGCAAATTAGTTTCACCTTGTCCATCAAGACTATAAACTGGTAATTTATTAAAAGTTTGGATCTCAAGGATATTAGGTGGAAATTTTAATCAAGTGGGATATTCAATTCAGTCATTTTTAATTTATCACTGGTAAATCAGTTCTCAAACTGGTACTCACTCATTTGGACAAATCAGTCATTAATGAAATAAGTGCAACTAATTTTAGGCAATGGAGATGTAATTAAATAAAGTTATTTAGGATTAAAGAAAGATGGAGATTTTAATGGTTAGTGATATAGATTGTTAAAAGTCAAAAATACAGGTGCTAAAATATCTGGAAAATTATGATTTATGATAAAAATAGGAGTGATTTTAAAGGATTGGAAAAGTATTTGAATGTTGTGATGCTGAATCATAGAAGGAGGATAGGATTTGGCTTTAGTGGGTATCTTTGGTAGACTTGTTAGGTGGAAGCTTTGAGGACCTTATGGCAATAATGAAACCAGAGTATTCTTCTCAAGGGGAATCCCAATGGGAATGGAATAAAAAGTATTTGGCTTATTAGGGAGGCCCGCTCTCTCATGCTGTGAAGAATGATAGTGATTGATAGAGGAGAGTCTGAAAGGATTCAAACATTTCTCTCAGTAGTGGAATAATCACAAGGCAAATACAGTTTATAAAAGCTATATTCCATAATATGACAATTATATTAAAAATAAAGAATTAAAATTAACCAGACAATAACAGTTATCAGCACCCAAAAAAAATTAAAGAATCAAAGTATTAAGATTTTAAAAGAAGAGAAGACAGTCAAAATCAATAATCTCTTTGAAATCTTTCAAACACAATATTGTGATATTAACCTTCACTTCATAATGTCTCTATGTTGAAGAGAATGAAGAGAAGATGAATATAAGAACAATTAATTATGTAACTTTAAAGAATGGAGACATTCTTCATTGGAGGGAGGATGTGGTAGTCAAAAGTTTAGTATTGCACTTAAGTTTATTTAAAAATGTATTTAGGGGAATGATTTTTAAGATTGGAAAGGCCAATATAATTTTTAAATGGTTATATTAAATAAATTAAGTATTAAAAGTGTTTAAAAAAGGTTGATTTTAAGGGTTAAGATTTAATGAATAATTATAGGGCATGAAATGTGAGTATGGATCTAAAAAAGCATGAAAATTAAATTCAGGAGTCTCAAGAACCTTTGGGAATTTTTCTAGAATTATTTCTATTTTTCTACTATTTTTAATAATATTCTACAATATTTCTGATTATTTGATATTTTTCATAAATTTTTTAATTTTGATAATTATTTACTAGGCAAATAGGGCTGCGCAGGCTACAAAAAGTAGAATTGAATATTTAAGAGAAGTAGCTCTATCATCAGTAGCTTTTTTAGATTTTTTATTAATATTTTAAAGTTTCTAATTTATTCCAGAAGTCTGTACAAGCTCTGTACCAACTCCAGAGATCTCTGGATAAGCTCTGGACAAGCTCCGGCATTATCCGTTTATGGAAAGTAGGGAACGTGACATACTATGAATATAAAGCCTGTGGACTTGAAAATACATAGGATCATAGGATCTAACAACTTGTATCATACAACAAACAAAAAAAATGCCTATATAACAATCATTAATTCTTTTTCTTAAAAAATTATAAAATTGTAATACCCTTATAAAAATAATACTTTTAAATTATAATTCATTAAATTCACTCATCATCATTAATATTAACTTAAAGGGCACCATTTTATAGTTCTCATAATCAGGGATATGAACTTATGATAATATAGACAAATACTTATCAGATGAACAATTTTCCAATTTTTTTTTCATAAATTCTTCCTCTAAATCTACTATATAAAATCAAATATATGTATTGTCTCATTTCCAGGCACATAAGCTGGGTTGACAGTATCATTTTGTAAAGGACTTCTGGATAAAAAATCCACATTAGAATGTAATTATCCTGATCTATGGGTGATAATCATCCTTCCTCTTTACTCTTGTACAGCTAGATGCCATCTAAACATGTGCCTATTAGGTGTTTTCATGTTTCTTAATGATTTTTTTCGCACTGAAATCTGTGATCAATTTATACTTCTGGTCTTTGAGATAGTAATTAAGTTTCCCCAGGGCCCAAACAACAGATACTTACTCCAGTTGAGTAGTGCTACACCTTAATTCAGTCTTTCTTATGGTTCTGGAAATATAACAGTTAACCACTTCAGATAATTTACCATTTAATATCTGTTTTTTCTGTAAAGCAGAACCTAACCCTGTAAAGCTTGCATCAGTATACAAGAAAAAAGGGAAGTTAAATTATGGAAGCACTAATATTTTAGTTGACATTAAACATTCCTTTCTTTATAAAAACCTTTTTGTCTTTCATTATTCCAAATGAAAGCCTCATTTTTCCTATTTAATGCTGTTAAAGGGGCTGAAAGGATGGGTAGTTTTTTGTGTACTACCTATATTATACACACATAACTAGAAAGCTTTGAGAACCTTTCACATTTGTAGGTATATCAATATTTTTTATTGCTTCAACTTTGTTCTGATAAACACAAATTTTTAAGCCAGATACAACATTTCCAAGCAATTTCAAGGATTGAAAAACAAACTTACATTTTTTCAATTCTATTTTCATATTACTTTCATCCATTTTTAGAAACACTCTTCTTTGGTGATTTAAATATTTATCATATGTTTTTGAAAACACTATGATGTCATCAATAAACACATAGAGCCATTCTTCAACCATTTCCTGATGAAAAACACTATCCATCAATTTTTGGAAGACTGAAGGGACATTCTTTAAGCCACAAGGCATTCTCAAATATTTATATATTTCCATGTGTGTGGCTATGAGTAAGTAATTCTGAGAACTCTTTTCTATAGGAATCTGGTTGTAACCTTTGTATTCATCCAAACAGGAAATATATTTTTCTCATTGTAAGGTAGCATGGATAGAGGCTATCCTTGGAAGAGGGTAAATATTAATCATAGTGAATGTATTAAGATCTCTGTAATATCCTCATAATCTTGCCTTATCTTTTTCATAAGAGTTTAAAAATGGGGAAATAACACAATAATTAGGAGTTGTTTCTACTTTTTCAACAATACCCATTTCTAATTACATCTTAATTTTTTCTTTAATGTCTTTCCTTTTTGCAGGAGAAGCTGGTTTAGGTTTTTTTTTCAAGATTCCAGGAATATTATCCAAATCACAACTTAAGGAGATTTTTATCTCATGTTCTTTGACCGATCCTAGTTCATTTGAACCATGAGAAAATGAAATAGGATAAGATTTTATCAATCTAAAGATATCTTTTTCTTTAATTTTTGAGAGTTAAGGGCTGAAGGAGGCTTTTTGGATTTCATTTTTCGATTCAACTTCTTCAAGGGTGGGTCTTCCACCTTGGAATTGTTCTTCTTCAGGAGCAATGGAATAAATTGAATTTCCTGAAAAAATCATGAATTTTATTTTTTCATTTACTTCAATTGTGAAGCAAATATTTGCAGGATCTAGTTTTATTCCAAATTTGGTCAATAAGTCATTTCCAATAATAAACCAATCACTGAAATTATTATTATTCAATACTAAAAATACACATACTTCTCTTAAATATTTATTATTATACTTAAAGAATACAGCAGTTTTTTATTTCCCAATCGGACATAATACTAAGCCAAAACCTCTCCAGTTTTTTTTCTGCACAGGTTCCTGTTTTTCTTTGTACTTACTATCAAGTTTTATTGAAGTATTATCAGAAACTACACTACCTGAAGCCCCAGTTTCAATAATGGCATTCATTTCTTCTCCACATATCATAAAAGGTGCTCTAATAGGCGGGATCTTGTAAGTATCATGATTTATACCTTTTATTATTTTAGCTTCCTCAAGGGAAGTTAAATATGTTTATGTAGGAGTTATTGCATTATTCAGGAACATAATATCCTGTTCTAATACAAATACCTCATTCTCATAATTACTGAAAAAAACTTTACTTTTACAATCTTCACTAGACTCTTCCTTTCCATCTTCATGATTAATTGGTTCAGAATCTTGTGAGTTCTCAATAGCATTTATTCTCTTCTTACAAGTATGATCTTTTACACAAGGTTCATTAAATTTTCAGCAAGTTTTTCTTTCTTGTCTCTTAGGAACAAGAGGAGAAAAAGGTTTTTTGTCTCCACTGGTAACTTACTTGTATTAGGCTTTAATACCTCAATATTTTGCTTATAATGATTGTGCCTTGTCTCATATTTGTGGTTTAATAATATTTTATTGAATATATTAATAAATCCAGAATTATCTCTGATGGTTTCAGTCCTAGCTACAATAATGTCTCTTACTGATATAGGCAATTTAAATATTATTTTTTCTTTCCACTAATCATAATCCAATTTTGGATACATTTCTTTCATTATTTACATCAAATTTATTAAAAATACCTTTGATTTATGCCCATTACTTGAATTAAATCCATTTTTTATAAACTCTTTGTTGAGTGATTCTAAATTTTGGGCTACCAAATTGTTTTTCAATTAGTGCCTTCCACTCAACCCAGGAGTAATAAAATCCATCACTCAATAAAGATTCAACCCATAATAAGGCCACATTTGTAATAAAATATATTAATTTTGATGTAATATATTCATCAGGTAATTTGTATTAAAATTTCAAATTATCAATTCTTTATAAAAATTGTTGACAATATGATTTTTAATCCCCATCAAAAGAAGGCTACTGATCTAGCTAAGGCCACCCATTTTGGTTAGTTCTGACTTCCTTAACCTGAGGAATATTTAATGATTCACTTAATTTTGATAGATGATCATGTTTTAATTATTACTTATGTTTTACTCTCAGAGTCTATGACACTATTTTCTTTTTCAATAGTTGGTTTTTGTAATGAATGTCTCATATGAAGTGGTTTATTTTCCACATAAGTGGTGTTGTCATTTATCTTGTCAGTCTTTTTCAAAATATTATCTACTTTTATTTCTAATCTCTGTACTCTATCTTTTAGTACAAGTACATGTGAAAAAGTATCATTTATATTTGAAAAGGAAAATTTTGCCATTCCCTAAATTGTAGCCATTATTTTCTTAAAAAGTTCAAATTTACTATGTAAATTGTTAATCCCAGAGCTTAATTTTTCATTTTCATTGGCCAATCCATTATTTTAATTTTAAAGGATCTTTAACTTATTGGAAGTAATATTAAATGATTTTTTAAGGTTCAATAATACAATTTCTGTATTAATTTTAGACTCTCTGAAGAATTCTTCTAACTTTTCAATTCTTGATAATAATTTGCTTATTATTTTTGATTCCATTGGATTTTCCTTCAAGGAACATTCATTTTTATTTGTGTTCAACTCAGAAGACTCATCATTATTATTTGACTCAAGATTCAATTCATTTGGTTCAATTTTACTGTTCCTATAATTATCCTTGTTTTCAATAAATCTATGTACATTGTTATCATTTAAAGATAAATCTAAAATACCATTTTCAAAAAAATAATTGTTAAAATCCTTATCAATTATATTAAATAAATACTTATTAATTTCATTACCTATGAGTAATTCATTATTAGTATCATATAAATGATCATAAGAATATGAACGACTTACCAAGGTCTTACTCCACTCCCTTGCATCTATTTCCCTTTCCCCTGTAAGGGTGACTGCTGGAACCCTGCTGAGGAAGATGTTTGAAATTTTGAGATTACCAATCCCATTCCCATTTTCTTACTGTAATTTTTTGTTTCTCTTCTTTATTTGGAGCTGGAAGTACTTCTGGCACAACCATGGAAGGGTTGGTGACTACTGTGGTTGTTTGAGTTTTGAGGCCTACCCATGCCTAATTTACTTCTATGCATCCTTGAAATTCTCTCTTTTTCAGATTGTTCATCTGGTCCAGCATGTTGTTGGGCTTTATGGTTAGGGTGTTTTGAAGTGCTTAAGTAAAATGAATTTATTCTTGTAAGTTATTTTTTGACTTCTTTCACCATACAATATTTGGGGGAACTTCTAGAAAGTTCTCAACTTGAATTCAGATGGAACTCAGACTGAAGTAATACTTAACTTTCACTTATAGTAATCTTGAGCCCTCACATGAACAAGAATGAATCTATGTTGAAAACATAGTGAAAGTATAAGGATAACTGAATGGAAGCCAGAATAAATCATTACAAGAATCAACTCAAGTCGCAGTATTTTTTGACACAACTTACTTGAGGCAGTGAATTGAATATATATGGAACAGGCCAAAGGAAATTGACAATATACCCTACCTTTTAAACCAGGAAACAAAGTATGGCACAACTCTAAAAATATTCAAACAACTCAACTGTCAAAAAAATTATCAGAAAAACGCTTGGGTCCATTTACAATTGATGTAGGTGTTTCTAAAAATGCATTTCAACTCAAGTTACCTTTAAAATAAGAATCAATTCATCCTTTTTTTCACATATCTATTCTGAAATTTTCCCAAAAAATATACTTAGGCACACACCAAACCCCCTTCAGAAAAGGTTAAATTAGAAGACCATCCACCACAGAAAATTTGGGGGTGAACTGCTAGCAGTTCCCTCTATTTGAAACTATCAGGAATTTTTCAGGAAACTGTTATGAAACCATCCTTAAACTGTCAGAAATATGTTTTTAAATCTGATGAAAAAACATTGAAAAAATAAACTGTCACAGATTGAATCCAGAACAATCCCTCCTTGAGCAGAGCTTAGGAACCACATTTAACATCAGTTAATCTCATGTTTGGCAAAAGGTTGAACAACATCACTTAGCATACCTTAATATTCAAATATTAAACTTGAATATATGTTGCATGTATGATATAGATGCATATGCATTTGAATTTGCATGGTGGATACTTATTGCATCTTAAAAATTGATGTGAAATGCCTATCCAAAGTGTATGCATAATGACTATGAAGAATAAATATGCAAAAAAAATATACATAAAAATATGCATAAAAAATATGCATAGTGATAATGCATAAAAACATGCATATTGAATATGCATGAAAATATGCATATTGAATATGCATGAAAATATGCATATTGAATATGCATAAAAATATTAAAATTGAATATGCATTAAAATATGCATATTGAATATGCAAAAAAAAGATGCATATATGTATATGAATAAAATATATTAATATGAATATACATCTGTATAATAAATATGCATAATGATTGAAAAATGCAAAAAAATGATGCTTAATGAGTATATTTTATGCATAAATTGAAATGTGCAATATGAATTCATATTGCATACAGATCACGCTGGCAAACCATTTTGACCAAAACTCATACTAAATTTTCATTCTGGACTAAAGGTGTGAGGGAAGGAAGAAAAACAGTCTGACATTAGAAAAATGCTACATGCACTCATTTTGTAGCAGAGCAAATGAGAAGTGCTGAATTATGGTTGGTGCCCATAATTTAGTATGATATCATAATTTTATTTAATTGTTTTCAATATTGAAAAGACTTTAGGTCGGTTGGTATGGATCTAGCTGTGCCAGGGTCTAATCTAATTATTTTAACAATTTCTTATTAATTAACGGGCTTTAATACAAAAACAGGTTGTATTTTTTGTGGGATATTGGATATGATAAGGTCTCTTGTAAAAAAAACTTATATTGTTTAAAAATATTCCTGAATCAGATGTGGGATAATCACTACAAAAAATTGTAGTACTGTGGGCAATAAAATATATGCACAAGCAGTAAAGAAAGGACCAAGTGAACCCTTTTTGTGCAGTGGGAATCATTAGAGTGGAATTGTGGATGAAAAATATAATTCATTATTACCATTTTATTTAATCAAAAAATTTATAATATTAAAAAGAACTATTGATTAATTGGTATTTGACCTTTGTGCCTCACTCATATTTATCATTTGATTGATTTTTGTCACCATTATGTTATTAATATTATAAGTATAGGAAAAACTCGTGTGCCCAATGCATACCAAGTGATGTTACACCTTTTATAATATTACTAACTAAAGGTAAAAAAAAATGAAAATGATTTGTTTTACAACAAATAAATTGATATCCAGAAGCAATATGAGGGATAAAAAGGTAAAATTAAAGGGATCAAATATGAAATAAAAAATTACAGTAAAATTCCTGTCATCAAGAGCAAGTAGACATGATGGGGTGAAGGCCCACCAGTGGCACTAAACTTGGACTATAATTTCTTTTTTATAAAAAAAAAAATCCACTTGAGCTTTACCAAAACTTCAGGATGACAATTTTGCCATATCAAACAACTTCTAGTGCAATTATTGAGGAAAATTTCATTTTCATTGCAATAGAGAGAATTGATCACATCAGGCTGCATGTGACCAAAAGTGTCCAGCACAAGTTTGGCCGAACTTTTGCTGGACACTTTTATGATTAAGAGTAGCTGGGGTGGAATTTTTCTTCATTTCATCTGGTATTTCTCATAAACATGTCCACTGGTATTTGATCTTGGTGCCTCACTCATCTTTATCATTTGATTGATTTTTTGTCACCATTATGTTATTAATATTATAAGTATAGCAAAAACTTGTGTGCCCAACGCATACCAGGTGATGTTACACCTTTTATGATATTATTAAATAAAGGTAAGAAAATATGAAAATGATTTGTTTTACAAAAAATAAATTGATATACAAAAGCAATATGAGGGATTAAAAGGTAAAATTAAAGGGATCACATATGAAAAAAAAAATTAAAATAAAATTACTGCCATCAAGAGCAAGTAGAAATGTTGGGGCAAATTCCCACCAGTGAGGCTAAACTTGGACTATAATTGCTTTTTTGAAAAAAAAAAAATGCCGACCTGAGGGTTACCAAAACTTCAGCAGAACCATTTAGCTATATCAAATAACTTTTAGTGCAATTACTGAGAGAGAATTGATCACACCTGACTGCATGTGACCAAAAGTGTCTAGCACAAGTTCGGCAGAACTTGTGCTGGACACATTTATGACGGAGAGTAGCTAGGGTAGAATTTTTCCTCAGTTAATCTGGTATTTCTTATGAACATGTCCATTGGTATTTGATCTTTGTGCCTCACTTATATATATCATTTGATTAATTTATTGTCACCATTATATTATTAATATTATAAGTATAGAAAAAACTCATTTGCCAAATGCATACCAGGTGATGTTACACCTTTTATAATATTATGAAATAAAAGTAAAAAAATATGAAAATGATTAGCTTTACAATAATTTAAATAGATATTAAAAAGAAAAAGAGAAATAAAAAAGTAAAATTTAATCTCAAAGAGATCAATTATGAAAAACAAGATACTTGTAAAATTCTTGCTTTCAAGAGCCAGTAGAAGTGTTGAAACAAATGGGAGCCATCAGGGATAAATTGTAATAAGTGACCTTTTTTTTAAAGATAAATAATTATACACCTGAGGTCTGGAAGAGTGACAGGTGGATGATTCAGCTAAACAAAACTACTTGTAGTGAAGTTTGATAAGAAAATGTTTTTTTGTTGCCATAGAGAGAATTGATCCCATCTGACTCCATGTGACCAAAAGTGTCCAGCACAAGTTTGAGCAAACTTGTTCTGGACACTTTTATGATGGAGAGTAGCTTGGGTGGAATTTTTCTTCACTTCCTTCATCTTGTATTTCTCATAAACATGTCTACTGGTATTTGATCAGTCTGTATCATTCATATTTATCATCCAATTAATATTTTATCACCATTATATTATTAATGTTATTAGTATAGCAAAAACTTGTGTGCTAAATGCATACCAGGTGAAGTTATACCTTCAATAAATTTTTAAAATAGACATAAATAAATATGGAAATGATTAGTTTTACAAAAATTAAATATAAATTTAAAAGTAAAAAGAGGAATAAAAGAGTAAAATAAAAGTCAAAGAGTTCAAATATGAAAAAAATACTAGTGAAATTCCTGCTATCAAGAGCCAGTAGAGGTGTTAAAGCAAATGGGAGCCATCAGGGCTTAATTTTAATAAGTGACCTTTTCTTTAAAGATAAAAAATTATACACCTGATATTGGGCAGAACGGCGTGTGGATGATTCAGCTAAACCAAACTACTTCTAGTGAAATTTAATAAAAAAAAATTTTGTTGCCATACAGAGAATTGATCCCATCTGACTACACATAACCAAAGGTGTCCAGCACAAGTTCAGCAGAACTTGTGCTGGACACTTCGATGATGGAGAGTGGCTGGGGTAGAATTTTTCTTCAGTTCATAATGTATTTCTTAAAAACATGTCTACTGGTATTTTATCTTTGTGCCTCACTCATATATATTGTTTGATTAATTATTTGTCTTGATTATATTATTAATTTTATAATTATAGCAAAAAATCATGTTCCAAATGCATACTGAGTGATTTTACACCTTTAATAATATTATTAAATAAATGTATAAAAATATTACAATAATTTATTTTCAAAATTAAAAATTGATATCCAAAAGTAATATGAGGAATAAAAAATTAAGTTAAAGGGATAAAATATGAAAAAAGAAATCCAAGTATTATTCCAAATATCAAAGGAAAGTAGAGATGTTGAAGCAAATGAGAGCCATCAGGGATAAATTGTACTAAATTGACTGTTTTTTAAAGATAAAAAATTGTGTACCTGTGGTTTGGATGAACTATAGGTGGACAATTCAGCTATATCAAACTACATCTAGTAAATTTTCTAATCAAATAATTTTTTTCATTGCCATAGAGAGAATTCATCCCATCTGACTGCACCTGACCAAAAGTGTCCAGCACAAGTTTGGCCGAACTTGTGCTGGAAACTTTTATGATGGAGAGTAGCTAGGGTGCAGGTCTTCTTCAGTGCAACTGTTATTTTTTTAAAACATGCCAACTGGAATTTGATCTTTCTGTGTTATTCATATTTTATTATCTGATTAATTTTTTGTCATTAGAATATTATTAATTTTATTAGTGTAAAGAAAACTTGTGCGCCAAATGCATGCCATGTTATATTACACCACCTATAATATTATTAAAAAAATGTTAAAAAAATATGAAAATCATTTTTTTTCCAAAATTATAAATTATTATCCAAATGTAACATGGGTGATAAAAATTTAAAGTTAAAGAGATCAAATATGAAAAAGAAAAATTCAAGGAAAATTCCCGCCTTCAAGAGCCAGTAGAGGTGTTGAAACAAATGGGTGCCATTAGGGCTAAATTTGACAAAATTTAATTTTTTTAAAGATAAAACATTTTTCACCTGAGGTTTTGAAAAACTCAAGGTGGATAATTCAGCCATACAAAACTACTTCTAATGTAATTATTTAGCATTTTTTTAAATTTAATTTCAACTGAGAGAATTGATCCAATCTGACTGCACCTGAACAAAAGTGTGCAGCACAAGCTTGCCCAAACATGTGCTGGACACTTTTATGATGGAGAGTAGCTAGAGTGGAAGTGTTCCTCAGTAAATCAGTTTTATGTTTTTCACATTTCTATTGGTTTTTTATCTTTTTTGTCATTCATATTTATCTTATAATTAATTATTTGTCACCATATATATTATTAATGTTTCTAGTTTAGCAAAAACCTGCATGCCAAATGCAAAATTCGTGATGTTACATCTTTAATAATATTATTATATAAAGTTAAAAAAATATGAATATGTTTAGTTTTTTAAAAAAATAAATTGATATTTAAAATTAAAAAGAGTAATAGAAAAGTAAAATGAAAATAAATGGGATAAAATACAAAATAAAAAATACAACTAAAATTTTTACTATCAAGAGCCAGAAGTGGTGTTGGGACAGTTGGGGACCCCTAGGTCAAGACTTGGTCTAGACTTACTTTTACGTATAGATAAAAAATTTTGACCTGAGGTTTGGACAGACTTCCAGGGGAAATTTTTACAATATTAAACGTTCTTTACTTCAATAATTGAGTGAAATATCATTTTCATTTCTATAGAGAGAATTTATCTCTTATGACTTCATGTAACCAAAAGTGTCCTCCAGCAGAAGTTTGGCCAAACTTCTGTTGGAAACTTTTATAATTGAGAGTAGGCATGCAGAAAATCTTCTTAAACTCAAAAGGGATTTCTTAAAAGCATTTCCACTAGTATTTGATCTTTCTGTGTCATTTAAATGTACCATTTGATTATTTTTTGTCATCATTATATTATTAACATTATTACTATAGTAATAACTTGTGTGAAAAATGCATACCAGGTGGTGCTCAACATTTAATCATATATTATTAAATAAAGGTATAAGATTATGAAAATTATTGATTTTAAAAATTTAAAATTGATATCCAAAGCAATATGAACAATAAAAAAGTAAAATAAAAGGGATAAAATAAAAATATAAAATCTAAGGAAAATTCCCACTATCAATAACAAGTAAAGGTGTTAGATCAAATGTGCACCATCAGGCCTAAACTTGGACTATATTTTCTTTTTTTTTAAACCAAAGAAAGTACCCTGATAAGTTTTGAAAAATCATCAGGAGGAAATTTTGGAAATATCAAACTACTTATTGTGCAATGATTGAGTAAAATGTCATATTCTTTTTCATAGAGTAAATTTATCCCATCTGACTGCATGCAAAATAAAGTGTTCAGCACAAGTTTGGCCAAACTTATGCTGGACACCTTTATGATAATGAGTATCTAGGGTGCAGGTCTTTTTCAGTTCATCAGGTATTCTTGATAAACAAATCCACTTGTATATGATTTTTCTGTGTCATTCATATTTATCATTTGATTCATTTTTTTTCACCATTATACTATTAATGTTATTATTATTGAAAAAACTTGTAAGCCAAATGCATACTGAGAGATGCTACATCTTTAATTATCTTATTATATAAAAGTAAATAATATATGAAAATTATTAGTTTTACAATAAATAAATTGATATTTGAAAGCAAAAAGAGGAATAAAAAAGTAAAATAAAAGTGATTAAATATGAAATTAAACATTTAAATAAAATTTCTGCCATCAAAGATAATTTCAGTTTTCAGACCAAATTTGCGCCACCAGTTCTAGATTTGGAATATATTTTCATTTTTTTTAAATTAATAAAAGTGTCCACCTGAGGTTTTCCAAAAAATCAGGAGGATAGTATAGCAGTATAAAACTACTTCTTGTGCAATGATTGAGAAAAAATTCATTTTAACTTCCATTGAGTAAACTTATTCATCTGACTGCATGCAGCCAAAAGTGTCCATCACAAGCTCAGCTGAACTTGTGTTGGACACTTTTATGATAGGGAGTAACTAGGGTGCAAGTATTCTTCAGTTAATCTTGTATTCCTTCTAAAAATTTCTATGGGTAATTGATCTTTCTGTACCATACATATTTATTATTTGATTATTTTTTAGTCACCATTATATTATTAATGTTTTTAGTATAGCAAAAACATGTGTACTGAATGTACACTGGGTGATTTCACAACTTTAATAATATTATATAATAAATTTAAAAAAATGTGAAAATTATTAGTTTTACCAAAATATAATTGATTTTTAAAAGCTAAAGGATAAATAAAGGGTAAAATTAAAATTAAAGAGATCAAACATGAAATAAAGATAATAAGTATAATTTCTGCTATCATGAGCCAGTAGAGGCTTCAGAAAAAATGGGCACCATCATAGATTAACATGGATTAAATTTACTTTTTACCAAAGTAAAAAATTGTCTACCTTAGGTTTGGACAAACTTCAGGGGGACAATTTGTCCATATAAAACTACTTTCAGTGCAATGATGGAGTCATCATTCAGTCTCATTTAAATAAAAAGAATTGATTGCATCTGACAGCATGCAACTAAAAGTGTCCAGCACAAGTTTGGCCAAACTTGTGCTGGACACTTTTATCATGGAGAGAAGCCAGGGTGAAATTCATTTTAAATCATCTGGAGTTTCTTATAAACATGTCCACTTTTATTCAATCTTTGTGCCTCACTCATATTTATCAAATGATTAATTTTTTGTCACCATTATATTATTAATATTATCAGTATAGCAAAAACTTGTGTGCCAAATAAATACTGGGTGATGTTACACCTTTTATAATATTATTTAATAAAGGTAAAAAAATATGAAAAATATTTATTTTATAAAAAAAAAACTTCTATCAAAAAGCAATATGAGGGGAATAAAGTAAAATAAAAGAAATTAAAGATGAAAATTTAAATCCAAGTTAAATTCCTGCCATAAGCAGAAAAAAAAGATGTTGAATCAAATTAGCACAATCAGGGCTAAACTTGCACTAAACTTTCATTTTTGTAAAAATAAAAAAAAAATCCACTTGAGCTTTACCAAAACATCAGGATGACAATTTTTCCATATCAAACTACTTCTAGTGTAATTTTTTATCAAAAATTTATCTTCATTTCCATAGAGAGAATTGCTCCCATCTGACTGCACCTGACCTAAAGTGTCCAGCACAAGTTTGGCCAAACTTGTGCTCGACACTTTTATGATGGAGAGTAGCTAGGGTAGAATTTTTCCTCAGTTCATCTAGTATTTCTTACAAACATGTCTACTGGTATTTTATCATTGTGCCTCACTCATAAATATCATTTGATTAATTTTTGGTCACCATTATATTATTAATTTTATAAGTATAGAAAAAACTCATGTGCTAAATGCATACAAGGTGTTGTTACGCCATTTATAATATTATTAAATAAATGTATAAAAATATGAAAATAATTTATTTTAAAAATTATTAATTGATATCCAATAGCAAGATGAGTAATAAAAAATTAAGTTAAGGGGATCAAATATGAAAAAAGAAATCCAAGTAATATTCCTACTATCGAAGGCCAGTAGAGGTGTTGAAGAAAATGAGAGCCATCAGGGATAAATTGTACTAAATTTACTTTTTTTTAAAGATAAAAAATTGTGCACCTGTGGTTTGGATGAACTCTAGGTAGAAAATTTGGC
Organism: Hemileia vastatrix; assembly: GCA_030280995.1. Taxonomy (NCBI): domain Eukaryota; kingdom Fungi; phylum Basidiomycota; class Pucciniomycetes; order Pucciniales; family Zaghouaniaceae; genus Hemileia; species Hemileia vastatrix. Next base: position 35,751,465 of record JASXTE010000003.1, on the reverse strand, counting down.
TATATAAAAGTAATTCTAGTGAAGTTTTTTATCAAATAATTTTTTTCATTGCCATAGAGAGAATTTATCTCATATGACTGCACCTGACCAAAAGTTTCCAGCACAAGTTCAGCCAAACTTGTGCTGGACACTTTTTCGATGGTGAGTATCTATAGTGCAGCTCTTCTTCAGTGTATCTGGTATTTTTTTAAAACATATCCACTGGCATTTGATCTTTCTGTTTTATTAATATTTTATCATTTGATCAATTTTTTGTCACCAGTATATTATTATTTTTTTTAGTTTAGCAAAAAATCATCTGCCAAATGTTTACAGGGTGATGTTAAACCTTTAATAATTTTATTAAATACAGGTAAAAAATATGAAAATGATTTGTTTTACATAAAATTAATTGATATCTAAAAGAAAAAAAAGGGGTAAAAAGAAATAGCTTGAATAGAAGGGATTTTATATGAAATTAAAAATTCAAGCTTAATGCCTACTTTCAAGGCTCAGAAGAGGTGTTGGATATAATGGGCACCATCAGGAATAAAATTGTACTTAATTTGATTTTTTGAAAAACTAAATGAAGTTTTCAACTGATTTTTTTCCAATATTTAGTTGGACACTTTGTCTTTATCATATTACTTCTAGTACCATGATTGACCGAATTACATCCTCATTTCCATATGTAGAATTAATCCCATATGGCCGGACCAGGTCAAAGGTGTCAACCACAAGTTTGAGAATTCTTCTGGTGGAGACCTTTATGATGGACAGTAGTAGGGTGCAAGTCTTCTTTATTTAATCTAGTATTCCTCATAAGCATTTCCAACTTATTTTTGGCCAAAAATCAGGTGGAAAGTTTGTCCATATCAAATTACTTCTAATGCCATGATTGACTAAAAATTGATTCTTATTGCCATATAGAGAGTTGATCCCATATGACTGGATCTGGAAAAAGTGTCACCACAATTTTTGATAAACTTAAGTTTGAAAATTTTATGATGGAAAGACATTTCAAGTCTTCTTCATTTCATCAAGTAATCCTCATAAAAATTTCCACCTGTATATTGGCCAAATTTCAGGTGGACGCTTTGGCCATATTAAATTAATCATAGTTCCATGTTGTTAAAAAATCATACTTATTGCCATATATAGATATTAATCCCATCAGACTGTGCCTTTCCAAGAGTGTCTGCCTGAATTATGGCTAAACCTCAGTTGGAAACCTTTATGATGCAGAGTATCTAGGGCAAAAGTATTCTTCAGTTAATTTGGTATTCATAATAAATTTATCCTCCTGAAGTTTAGCCTAACTTCAGGTGGACAATTTGGGTAAGCATTGGTTAGTCACTATCCATCAAAAAAGTGTTCACCAAAATTTTGGCTAAACTTGTAGTGGAGCCCTTTGAACAGCCACAGTCAGATGAGATCAACTCTTTAGATTGAAATGAGGATAATATTTTGGTCAATCATGGAAATAGAAGTAGTTTGATGTGGCCAAATTATCCCCCTGAAGGTCAGACAAACCTCACAAGGACACTTTTTAACACGGAGTAGCTTGGAAAAATCCATTTATCAGAAGGAAAATCTTTTATTGGATAGATGCCAAGTTTTCTTATTTCTGTATTATGGTCAGTATTAATTTTGAAAGTGTCTGTCCAAGAAATTTCATTGCCCATCATGACACATTTATTTTAAAATTCTTCAAACTGTGTGATACAGTATTAAGGTGTCACATAGTATAATTAAGTTCTATTAAGTGCCCTCCTATGATGCCTGAATTTATAATTTAATATCTTACATAATAATTATTTTTTATATAAATTCATCAATATTTTATTTTATTATCAAATTTAATAGAGCAAGTATCCTGAATTATTATATATGCATAAGCTTAGGATAGATCAATTTGCGCTCAATTTGTGCTCAACAGAGGACCAAAATCAAGTTCTGGAGGATCAGCTTGTGCATAATTTGGAATCAGTTGATATTCTGTCTATAATCAATCTGAGAATAAATGTACTTCCAATACAATTTTGTATATTGTTATAAAGTTAGAATAACCCTGGAATAATAAGAGAGACTCTGGATTTCAAAGAGAGGGGATTTCTAGCAGTTCACCCCCAGATTTTCTGTGGTGATCTAGAGTGGGAAGTATGTCAGATTCTTGATTCAAGAAGGCACAAGGAAAAACTTCAATACCTTGTGGAATAGGAAGGCTACCTCAATGACTTGAATAAAACATCTTGGGAACCTGCCATCAATGTTACAAACTTTCCTGGAATTTTAAAATCTTCTCACATAAAATATCTTAAAAAATCTAAACCATAAATTTAATTTATCTTTTCTTAAAATCTTTTAAACATTTTTCTTTCTCTTTTTGTTTTCATCCAAATCAAATTTAAAATTCATATATTTTCTTTATTCCTTTTCTTCTCTAAATTCTTCTAAATACTCAAATAAATCAAAATCAAACTAAAATAAAAAAATAAAAGTAAAATAAAATAGGTTAAAACAAAACAAGACAAAACAAAATAAAATAAAAAAATATAAAATAAAATACTAAATAATATTAAATAAACTCAAATCTAATCAAAATAAATTAAATAAAACTAAATCAAAATTTCTGTTTCTCTAAATCTTACTACATAAAATTAAATTTCTGTTTTTTATCAATATTTTTTATTATAATTTTCAAGAAATTCAATTCAATTTTTTCTTTCTTCAAAACTCAAAATTCAACTTTTAATTTTAAATTTCTTTTATTTTTCCTCTTTTTTCTCCTAAATCAATCAATTATCAAAACATCAGCATCTTCACAATGTAGAAAGACTCTTAGAGTCACCTTTCTGTAAGTAGAATTCAAGGGAGTTAAATAAACAAAAGAAAACCCAGTACCTTTGAGTAAATAAAAAGTTCAAAATTAAATAAGCTAAATCCTCTACTTAATATAAAATGACAGATAAAATAATTATTAATAACAGTGTTGGGATGTAGAATCAGTGTTCTTGATTATGAGGGAAAGAAATAAAACAGTGAAGCTGTATTCAGAAAAGTTATTTAAATGCTTGAATATTAAGTTTTTTGTTAAGATTTTATTTTTATAAGATTTAGTTGTTAAATTCAGATCTCTGGTGATGAGACATTTAAAATGGTACCATATAGTCTAATAAATTTTACTTTTAGTGAAATTTGTAACATGTTATGTAAATTTGTTATATTTATAAGGGTTATGCAATTTTAAAATTTGTCATGTAAAATAATAATGAATGTTGTTGTATGAAGTTGTGATGTCTGTATTCAATCTTTTAGTTAAGATAAAAGTTTTTAGATACTCTTCTTATTTCAAGTCTAGGGGCTTTATATGCATAATATATTACATGATTTGTTTTCCCCAGCTGGAGCATACCAGAGCTTGTCTGGAGGTTGCCAAAATCTGTGGAGAGCCTGTCCAGATAATTCTGGAGCTTGTATGGATCTCTGGACTCAATTAGAGCCTTAAAATACTACTGAAAAATATAGAAAGACTATAGATGATAAAGCTACTTCTCCTTTATAATCCCTTCTAATTTTAATAGTATACATAGCCCTATTATTATAGTAAAATATTAACAAAGTTAAGTAAATCATGAAAATTTAAAAAAAAATAATTAAAAATACCATGTAAAATTTTTAAATAAAGTATAAAAATAGTAAAAATTCCATTAAAAATTTTCAATAATTCCTGAGACTCCTAAATTTAATTTTCATACACTTTTAGACTTATAGTTGCATTTCCTGACTGTTAATTATTTGTTTAATCTTCACTTGAAAAATTAAAATTTTAAACCCTTTTATATACTTGTTTTCTTTAATTTAACCATTATATAATTAGATTGGCTTTCACAATCTCAAGTATCATCTTCAAAAATCTATTTTTAAAAAACTTTAGTTCTATACTAAACTTTAGACTTCCAATTTCTCCCTCCAATGAAGAATTTCCCCATTCTTTAAATTTGCATAATTAATCAAACACATATTCATCCCCTCTTCATCCTCTTCAACCAACTGCCTTAAATAGTCATAAAAATTTACACTTCATTTTATAATCAATATCATCAAAATTATGTCATCAAAAGACCTTTTCTGATTTCTAACCCAGGTCTACCAAAAAGATCTGCATGTGATGTTTGCATGCTTAAGAAAATCAAGTGTAACTTTTCAATTGAATCTTCCAGAACTAAAGTTGAAACTTGGCCAGCCGCTCTTCCTTATCCAACTATTCCCAAAAAAAGACTAAAAATTACAAACTTATTTTGTAACATAAAGGCCAAGACAACTTCTTCTTCTCAAAATCCAAATCCTAAGGTACCTCCTCCATCTCAAGATCCTAATCATATTATGCTAGTTTCTCTGTTCAGTTTTTTGAATAATTTTTTCCTGGCTCAAAAGTTAGTCTTTTATTTTAAATTAGGTATTCACCTACTATTTCCAAATCTAGCTACTATCACCATGGTAAATCTAGGGGAGAACTGCTAGCAATTTCCCCTCCTGAACTTTAGAGCATCCCTTCATTATTCCAGCTTTATGAATACTTTATAAAAATAAGTGAATTAGAGTTAGATTTACATTTATTCTCAGATTAATCCAAAAATGAACCTCAATTGATCTCAAGCTATGCATAAGTTGATAAACTATAACAATGAATTTATCCTAAATTGAGCACACATTGAGCACATATTGATTCAACATAAGATTTTGAATATCTAACATGATTTTCAATTTAAAGGATGAAAATTATTACCTAACCTACCTAAGCATTAATTTAAATCCAAAAGATAAACCATAAAATTATTAAATTAAATTTAATTTACAATAATGATATATTTTATTACATTATTGCAACAATAGATAAATTTAGCAAATTTATTGATCACAAATATTAATAACTATAGGGATTGAAATAACTAATGAAATTCCTATTTTCAAATTTTAAAAAGAATATAGTCACTTCTCATTTCAAATCTATTAAGTATTTGTAAGACTAAATATTGTATAATTTCTTTTATTTTACCTAAAATATAAGACCTAAAGGCTATTGAAAATAAAATATTCAGTCACTCAATTAAAAGAAATATTTTTATTTAAATAAAAATAAAAATAGTCCTTAAAGTGTATAACTTGAAAGGTTGTTATGGAAACTAATATGTAAGTTTTCCTATATAAATATTTGATGCTTATATAAATCACTTTAAGAAGTTTTGTTATGAGTGCACGTGAAATAGTAGCTGCATTTAAAAGTAGGAACCAATATAATGATAAAAATATTTACAATATTTATTTCAATATAATATTTATCTGTAAAAAATTTTGAAAGTAATATTTTATTCAACTTCTTGAGGATCTCTTCCTTCTCCTCTACCCATCTACTTTATAATAGGGGGTCTCAAACTTGAACAAATATGCCAGGAAAATTTCATTTGAAAACCATCATATAAACAAACCATGAAACATGGCTTATTTGGTACCTGAAATCTCAAACATGGGGTCAGATAAGTCCTACTTTAGTGCAAATTTTCCAACATCAGCTCATCCCACCAATACAAAGATCCTCCCAATCCATCACACATCACATCTTTCCCCTCCCACTTTTTTGATAAAAATTTTTACACACTGTTCCCCAGTAAGTTTTTCACTTTTAGTTTCTTTCTTTATCAATAATTCCTGTTCCAATTTCTATCATCAAAACTAAGTCATCATTACAATCACACTACAAAATTTTCAACACAACCCTTTTAAATCCTTTTTTCATGCTCTCAAAATTATCAAGTTTCATGTACTTTCCACTTGGGTTTGTTATTTTATTTTTGCACCTTGACTTTTATTTTGAATTTTCACTGAAATCATAATTTTTCCCTTCCTTATTCATTTTGATTCATCATCTCAACATGAAGCTGCATAATTTCAGAAATTGCATAATTTTTCCTTCTTTCTAATTTTCAATAATCACTCATATTCTATTTTTCATCTTCTCTCACTTCCTTAACTCTTCTTTGATTTCTTTTATCCATCACTTCCTGAACTTCTATCTGGTCCTTTTACATCTTTGAAGACATCATATCAGGTAAGTCATTCTCCCACCATCTTTTTTTCAATTTTAACTAATGTTTATTTTCTGAATATTTGTTTTTTATTATTTCTATTTATTTTTTTATTTTTTAAAATCATGTTTCCTTTTTTAAGAAGGTTCTCCAGAAGCCTGACACTCATATCCACTAAGCAACATCTGATTTGGCTCACTGGTTGAGATATTTATCATCCACTTGGCTCAAACTTCCATCAAATTTATTTTAGTCTTCTTAAGTAGGTCTTACTCTGCAAACAAATATAATACTTATAAATAAAATAAGTAGCTAAAATAGATCTTTTTAGCCCATTGATAATCCCTGGCTTTAATTTTTATAACCCTTTTTTGATTTTCTTTTAAGTCAAAAAAAGTAGATCATAGGGTTAGAGTTTTTGAAATGAAATATCCTTTTTATTGAATACTCTCCATAAGAATGGCTTTATTTTCCATCAAACAGAATTTAATTTGGTCCAGTGGTTGCTGAGATGTTTGCTTCCAAATTGAGTCTTGTTTCATAGATAAATTTACATTTTTTAAGTTCAATGTTGCATAATATGCATATAGGGCTTATGAAATCTATTTCAAATCATACTTCAGGATTTTGGCTCTGATTTCATCAGCTAAATATATTTTTTGAATGAGTCCTTTCTATTTTGTGATTTTTTTTTCATGAGGATGAATATTATAATTTTCTGAATTTTGGCTCGTTCAAATCTCTGATTATTTTGATCACTGGTTCTCTAGAGGCATTAGTTTCTTTCCAGAAAGCAGAATAAACTTTGGCTCAAAAATTTCTGAGATATCTACTTTTAAAGTTGAGTCTTTTTATGTAAAATAATTTACATTTTTGAATTTTGATATTCTGTAATATGCATATTTTTTCTGATACTTTTCATTTTACCACTCCCAAGGTATGTCAATTCCTCAACTTTTTTTTATAATTTTTTTCCTAAATTTATCTGCTTTATAAATCATTTTTTCCCCTGATTTGTTGAAGTTTTTGATTTTTTTCAGGAAATGGTATCATCAAATCTATTTGGAACTCTTCTCAGAATAATCATCATTCAAAAATCAAAAATATTATCATCAAACTAACAAGCAAATTCTTGGTTTGGAAACTTGTAAAAATTTAACTCATTTTTTTGGAATCTTGTGAAAGGCTTACTAATTTTAGTTTTTTACTCATGATAAACCAAAGTCTGATAAACGAGTTAAGTAAAGAAAGTGGTGAAGGGTCAATTTATATTAAATCTTTAGGGAGGGGATCTAAATATGGTGATTAGAAGATATCCCATTTTTTTATTTTTATTTCATAAATTTTTAAATCATCAATTATTAGGGGGTGTCAGTTCTGGCAAATCCGCACTTAAATAAGTGCAGATTTCCAAAACACAGTAGCCCCAATACTGGTGGATTTCAAAATGAAATAAGTCACTTATTTCACTCAAATCCGCACTTTTTCAACCAAAAGTGCTGATTTCACCATCAAGTCCCATTTCACTGATTTGTCAGCATCATCCCATTAATACGCAGCACTCCGCAGCATAACACTTCATAACTCAAAACATCGTACATCACTTACATCTTCATATCATATCATATAAGAGTTATGCCTTCCTCACTTTCAAATCGTGATAAATTACATAAAGCAATGACTTTCATGGCTCTTGAACTTCTCTTGGACTCTGATTGTGATTCTGATTCTGATCTAGAAGAAGATTTTGTCTTTTTATCAAAAATGGCCACAAAAGGTTACCTTCTTCCCAGAAAGCCTCAAGTACTTCATACCCCCAAGTACACCATCCAAACACTTCTTAAACTATCTACACCCAGTTTTAGAGAGCTGTTCAGGACTTCTCAGGAATGTTTCCTTAAATTGCTTGAGCTTATTCTGGATCATCCCATATTTCACAATAATTCTCAAAAAGAACAACAACATCCTTCAATTCAATTGGCCATCACACTATGTCATTTGCGTTCAAATGGTAATGGAGCCGCTTTGAAACGTTTAGAAAATGTCTTTGATTTAGGGTATGGTTCAGTTAACACTTATACAAAACAATGTATCACTGCCATCAACTCCTTTTAATCTCAACTTCTCACCTGGCCAACAAAAGAAGAGCGACTTGAATCATCTCAGGTTATGCAAGCAGAGGGCTTCCCAGGATGTATTGGTTTTTTTGATGGTACTGCTATTCCTTTGAGACAGAAACCTGCTCAAGGTGGAAACAATTACTTTCACATTCTTGTCAAAAATTTTCACCAAAATATTTACAAGTCAAAAAAATTCTACATCTGTTTTAAAAAATAGGCAATAATCTCCCCTGCATTTTATTGAAGCAAGGGGTGGATATCACCAAAATTTTTCTAAGTCATCAATTTCACATGTCAGATTTGAAAATTTGGCAATACCCCCCCTTGCATTTTATTGAAGAAAGTGGTTGAAGTCATCTAAATTTAATATAATTACATAAATTATTAAATAAATATCTAATATATATCACTTTTACTAGTTTAAAGTAATGACAATCCCTCAAGCCAAAATGCAGACCAAGTCTAGAAGCAAAAGTTTGGGACTTTCCACAGGTATAGGCTAGAGGAACCCCATGAAACAAATAAATGTTATCATGATTACCTTTATACAACAAAAGGTCTTTGGCCCATTACTTTAGTTGAGGAAATTGATACATAAAAAATATTTATTAAACATTTACGAAAAAATATATAATTTTCAATGACAACTCTAATCCCCATTCTTTTTGGATCTAAATAAAGTTTTTTTAAATTGATTAACTTTAACTTCTTTCATTACCTTATTGATTCTTTGAATCAACTTATGACTGATTTGAAATGAGAAACCAAAATGTGTTAAATCTTGACAGGATTCAAAACCAGGAGGAGCTTTGGTCGTTTGATGATTATCCTTAGAAGAATTCCAAATAGTTTCGATGATACCATTTCCCAAACCAAAATCAATGATGCATCGGTGGTCTGCAAAATATAAACCATGTCATTTGATTTTAGCTGGAGATGGTATTGGTTGGCCAGTAATCGGTTTGATATATGAGAATATACCAAAAGTAAGAAAATTGGTGTCCTTGGTATTGGTGTGAATTTTATTGTGAAATCCAGAATGAGTGATAATAACATTAGAAAATAAAAGATATTTGTGGCTGATATCTTCCCATTTGGAGTCACACCAATTCAGTATTCCAACTTTGGTTGCAAGTTCATGATTTTTTTCAAATGCTTTATTACAGTGCTTTTTGAGTCGAAGAGCAAGAAAAGAGTTAAAGGAAGGTAGAGTGTCCCATAAGCAAAAATCTTCATCTTTTTGAGAATTAGTGATATTCTTGAGCAACGAATATATGCCTAGATAATAATCATATAAGAGTTTCAGAATCCTTATCCTCTAAATACGCAATATAAAAATGTAAAATAAGACATGTGAAATTTGGAAAAAAAGATCAACTTCAAAGGTCAAAATCTCAGCAACCACTGAAACAAATTCAAACCTGTTTGAGGGAAATGAAAGATATGCTTTAGTAAAATCTTCAGTTAAAGGACATGTGATTTAAATAAACCTAACCCTAATTTGTTACATAAAAAAATGAAATAAAAATTTAAATTGGGAAAAAAAAGGCTCAACTTTAAAGGTCAATATCTCAGCAACCACTGAATCAAATTCAAATCTGTTTGTGGGAATTTAAAGGTAGCCTTCAGGAGAATCTTCAGTAAAAAGAAAATTAGATTTGAATAAACCTAACCCTTATTCCGAGTCTGATTTTCAAAATTTTACAAAAACTTGAAAAGTGGTAATGAAGATGAGATCAAAAGGAGTTTTATAAGTTCACTGTTATCCAGATAAGAGTCATACATATATTTAAGTATGAACTTTTCATAAAAGGAATGGGAAATCATATAGGCATGAAAAAAAGGAGATGAAACTTACCTTGATTGAAAAGTAGGAAAAATAGAGTGAGAAAGATTGATGTTGGAATTGTGGGGAAATTGAATATGGAGTAAGTGATATGCATAAAGAATGTGCAATGTATGTGTTTCAATGAAATGGAGCCAAAAAAAAGTGAGATAAGGGAAAGGGGGGATAATGACCATGCCAAGGAGGGATGAAGAGCAGGGTAATGGAGCTAAAAAAGAAAGTAAAGAGGGAGAGAAAAAAAGGTTAATTATACCATTGAAATACAAAATAACCACTTAAAAAAAATTTAGATAAAAAAAAAATAAACAGAAAAAAACAAAAAAAATTATAATTAGTAATCAAAAAATCAAAAAAAAAAAAGAATAAAGTGACTTACCTGGAGAGATGAGATGACAAAATGAATGAAACCAAATTGTTTGAGGGATGTTGGAGGAGAATAGGAAAAGGATATGAGGGATGAATGAAAAAAAAATCACTGACAAAATATGCGATTTCATGTTGAGCTGGTGAAAGAAAACCAATGAGCCATCCAAAAAAAAAAAAATCACCGTAAATTCCAAAAAAAATGAATATGCAACAAACCAAAATACCAACCCAAGTGAATGAAGTACACAAAGAGGACATTTGGAGAGTACAAAATGGTATGGGAAAGAAAGGGATGATGTGGCCACCATGTGGTTTTGAAAAAAAAATCATGAAAAAAGTGCTGACTTGAGGTCAGAACTGACACCCATAGAAAAAAGATTAAAAAGTGGAAGAAATAAGTAAAAAAGAATGTAAACATGCCTGGTCAAAATATTGAAAATGTCAGGAAGGGGTGTGTGCCAAGGATTGATGGGTAGGTAGCGAGGAAGGTCAGTGTGTCACATGTGACAGGGATGGGGTAAGAAAGGAAGGGATGTTTTGTGGCCAAAATTTGTTTGTGAAAAAAAACAGGAAAAAAGTGCTGATTTGAGGTCATAACTGACACCCTTTTTTGAAAATTTTAAGTACTGATTTGTAAGTGCTGATTTGGTTTGAAATCCGCACTTAAGTTAAGTACGGATTTGCCAGAACTGACACCCCCTATTAAAGATAATCAATCAAGTAAAATTTTCTACAATTGAACCTTGCTGCTGTATATGTGTGTTAATTTAATCATTTTTTTGTATTGAATGGATGAATTCTCAATACAATTCTTGTTATATGATTTCTTTTGATTTGGTTACATCTGAAATCTTTGGCAAGTGATATTGTGAATCCCATTACTTTTACTTGGTTGATTATCTTTTTTGATTGATTAATTTAAGAATTTATGAAATTAAAATGAAAATTTATAGTCTTTACTCCCTCCCACAGTAAATGACAGGGGGAGGTATTTTCATTTTTTTTTGACATAAATATTTTTTTTCCAGTCATAAAAAAATTTTTAGACCTGAAAAAAATGGCAATCCCAACCCCCTAATATAGTAAAATGCAGGGGAGGTTTTTTCCAAATTTCTAGCTTTAGATAAATCAAATTTGTGAACTTATTTATCTTGTGCAAAAGGGTTGGTTAATAAAGCAGTTTAAAAACAATATTTAACCAAATAATTAATAGAAATCCAGAATGAATTTTAGTCATGTGGATATAGAGGAAAACTGTCAGTATAGTCTAGTATATAAGTATGATATAATAGTGTTATTTTATGGTCCTACTACTTATTGATAAATGATTTAGTGATTAAACCTCAGGGGAAGACTAATAGAATAGTTATACTCAAATAAAACTCACAATACTTGGATTTAAATGCGTGCTAGTGGTGGAAAATAGAAGAATAAAATATAGTTATAGCTTTTATAAAGATAATATCAATTTATAAGGGCTTTATAATATATTTCTGAATACTAATAATTGTATTTTAGTGTTTGTTTGAAGTGTAGTAATTGAATGATGATAATAAACCGTCAAAATCCCTCCTTACTTATACCCAAATCCACTGGAGTGCACAGACCTTCAATCCAGATGATGTCACTGCTATCCCCGGCAATTACAGCACTGTGAGGGCCCATCACCTCCCCATGGCGTCCACTTCAAGCAGTTTCAACACCCAGACCTCCAGTAAGGACCCTCCATCACTATTAATAATAACACAGAGTCATACCATAAATAGAAAACCCAGATAAAAGCGGATACCATAAAGAAACAGGTAAAATAAATAATCAAAAAGAGATTTAATGAAACTAAAAGCATATAAAGGAGACAAATAAAATTTACAAGCCCCCAATAACATCCCCAAGCATCCACATTAACCCAGAAACATCCTTCCAACCCATAAATCCGTGAATAACCATCCAAGGAAGTAATTTGAGTTGTCCAAACTGGGTGTATGCGCCTGATATAGGTGTCTATGCTTCTGTAGGCGTTGTGAGTCCACTGATTTCGTCCATATGACCTAAAATAAGCAGAAAAACAAAGGTTATAGGCTATTAAGGGGCTAAAACCCACTTATATGCCTAAATATACATAATATACTGCATATTTCACTGAATATGAGATTTATGTATACATATAAGCTTATGTATGTCAATAATTACTTCATATCACTTAAGATAAGTATATTATGACTCCATTAACACCTTAATAAGTATTATTAGGCCATGGATAAGCTATTAAAACTATTATAAATTATATAATAGAATAATAATTATATATATATATAATAAAACAATATATATTATAATTTTAACCTTAATTTTAAGATATAAGCTTAATCTAGTTAAGTTTATCTTATTTTAAGCATAAGAAATACTCAGTCCTAAGGATATTTAGGCTGACACTCCCTCACCCCAAAAAAAAACAATAAAAAAAATGTTAAGACATTTTAATTAAACTTAAGGAGTGAAATAATAAAATAAAAAAATAATTTCTATAATACATATACTGAATGAACAGTATTATTTAGATTTAAATTTTTTCAAGAGATTTTTAAGATCAGAGATTTCATTTTCTGGAATCCACTGGTCATATTCACTTGATCTGTTTTTAAATCTTAATAGATACTCAACTCCCTTTTCTTTAGTAAGGTGTCTCTTTTTAAGTATCTTTTCAATTCCCGCTTTTTCCACTATTTCTTCAGGTTGCTGTTAATGCCTTCCTGATCTTCTTGGAAATAGAGCAGTATCATTAGAATGGTATGGTTTTATAAGAGAAATAGGAAATACTGGATGTTTTCTATCATAAGGTGCATATAGAATAACCTCAACAGCATTATTACCAACCATCTTTTTAACTACAAATGGTCCAATGAATGGATCCTTCAATTTAACATTACCATTTAAATTGAAATGTAGCGTTGAAATAAGGACTTCATCACCCTCTTTGAACATTTGTTCTTTATGGGCTTTATCCCATCTTTTCTTTTCATACTCAAATGCCTCATTTATACATTCTTGAGCATGTTTTCTGCATAATTCTTGCTTCTGAAGAAAAGATTTAGTACCTGGATGGATATCCAATCTAGGCAGCTTATTAAGAGTTTTAGCAGGGGTATTAGGTACATAACCCAACCATAACTCAAATGGCTTTTTGCCAGTGACAGAATGTACTGTACTATTATATGCAAATTCTAAACCTGGGATAAGGGTTACCCAATCATGCGTGAATTTTTCATTGTCTTTAAAATTAAGACCAAAAGCACAGTATCTTCTTATCATATCTTCCAAGTTTTGTATCATTCTCTCTGCTAGCCCATCAGTTTGTGGATGGTGTGCTGTAGAAAGTTTTAATTGACACCCTGAAACATCCATAAGTGACATCCAGAACTCAGAAGTAAATTTAGGATCTCTGTCAGAAACTATTGCTTTGGGGAAACCTGCTGTATTTAAAATTTGTGTCCACCATAAAAAAGCTAAGTCTTTGCAGAAACCTCTTTGTGGGTAGGAATAAATTTACACATCTTTGTAAATCTATCTACAATTACCCAGCAGGAGTTATAACTCTTATGCCCTGCTGTTGGCAAACCTGTTACAAAGTCCATGTTAACGATTTCCCATGGAGCTTTTGGTTGCTCAATTTGTTGTAATAAACCAGCTCTTTTTCCTGTTAATCTTTTAGATTTTTGACAAGAATCACATGTTTCAACATATTTCTGAACATCCTCAGACATGTTAATCCACCAAGCTGTGTTTTTTACCCTGGTTAATGTTTTAAGGTAGTCAAAATGACCTGCTAATATATCATCATGACATATACTTAACATTAACTCCTTCATTGAAGGGGGAATTACAATTACATTACTTAATTTTTTCCTGTAATAAATAAAACCATCCTCAATGGAGAATTTTCCTTTCTCTAATGCCTCTTTATACTTAATTGGCAATGTTTTTATTAAAACATTCATTGAAGCATTAGATGGATCATTTAATATTGTAGTTAATTTACTTAAGTCAGGATCTGAATTATAATTATCAAGAATTGATTGCATAAATTCATCCTCAAGATCTACAATATAAATGCCATAAATGTTAATAATCTCTGACTCAGGAACATAAGCAGGATTATCATCATTATTAGGCAGAGGTACTCTAGATAACAGATCTACATTAGAGTGCAAGGTTCCTGCTCTATGTGTAATAGTCATCCGTCCTCTGTATTCTTGTACAGCTAATTGCCATCTAAACATGTGTCTATTAGGAGTTTTCATGTTTAAGAGTGACTTAACTGCACTACAGTCAGTGATTAACTCAAATTTTTGGTCCTCAAGATAGTAATGTAGCTTTTCAAGAGCCCATACTACTGCCAAACATTCAAGTTGAGTAGCACCATATTTCAATTCACCACTTCTCAGAGTACGTGAAATATAGCAGATTACTACTTCTGACATTTTACCTTCAATAAGTTGTTTTTGATGTAAAGCAGCACCTAGTCCAACAAAACTTGCATCTGTATATAATACAAAAGGTAATTGGAAATCTGGTAATCCCAAGATAGGAGCTGTCATTAAACATTCTTTCAACTTATTAAAAGCTTGTTGTCTTTCATTATTTTAAATGAAAGCTTCTGATTTCTTTATCAGTGTGGTCAGTGGTGCAGCAATTGATTGGTAGTTTTTTATATATTGTCTATAATAACCACACATTCCAAGAAAAGATTGTACATCCTTCACATTTTGAGGAATGCCAATATTCTTTATTGCAGCCACTTTATTTTGGTCTACACATATTTGTAAGCCAGATACAATAGGACCAAGCACTTTTAAAGATTCAAACCCAAATTTACATTTTTTCAATTCAAGGGTCATTTTTATTTCATCCATTTTCTGAAATACTTTCCTTAAATGGATTAAGTGTTCATCAAAAGTTTTAGAGAACACTATGATGTCATCAATGTATACCATTAACCATCCCTCAATCATTTCATTATGGAATGTTATATCCATTAGCTTTTGAAATACTGATGGAGCATTTTTTGGTCCAAATGGCATTCTGACATACTTATAAATTCCCATGTGTGTTGTTATCAACAAAAAGTTCTGTGAATTCTATTCAACAGGAATTTGATGGTACCCTTTATTTCCATCTAGGCAACTTATATATTTAGCACCTTTAAGGGTAGCATGTATAGAGGCAATCCTTGGCAAGGGATAAATATCATCTACTGTAAATGTATTTAATGCTCTATAATCACCGCACAGTCTTGCTTTATCTTGCTCATAAGAAATCAGCACTGGTGATATTACACAATATTTTGGTGTAGTTTCAACCTTCTCAAGAATGTTCATTTTTAATAACATCTTAATATTATCCTCTATGTCTTTCCTCTTCATTGGTGAAGCAGGGTATGGTTTCTTTTTAAGACTAGCAGGAATATTATCCATATCACAGGTTAAACTAATTTTCATTTCATGATATTTTACAAGGCCAAGTTCATTTGTACCATGTGGAAAAGCCATTGGAAAAGCTTTAATTAATTCCAAAATATTATCTTTCTCAGTTTCACTTATCTGAGTGCCAAATGATGCTTTTGAAATTTCTGTTTCCAGAAGTTCCATCTCATTGGATTCTCTTCCTTTAGACGGGGAATTTGTTACTGACTCAATGTGTAAGACTGTGTTAAAAGAATCTATTTTAAATTTCCTTTTACCATTCATGCCAATTGTAAAATTGTTATTAGCAGGGTCTAATTTTACACCAAATTTAGTCAGAATATCATTTCCAATGATAAAACAGTTACTACAATTTGTATTATCCATTACTACAAAGTCACAAGTTACCCTTACATAACCATGTTGGTGTTTAAAGAAAACAGCAGCTTTGTATTTACCAATGGGGTGTAGTACTGATCCAAAACCTCTCCAATTTTTATTTTGAAGTGGTTCAAGCTTAAACTTATATTCACTATCAATTTTCTGTAATGTATTAGTGGAAACAACTGAACCAGCAGCTCCTGTGTCCAATAGTATATTAACATTTTCACCAGAAATGATAGCTGGAACCTTGATAGGTGTCATTCTAAAGTTATCAGCTTGTATATCCTTAATGATTTCAGCATCCTCAAAATTCATTAAAGATTCATTTGAGTCCATATTTAATATTGGATTTTCAAAGATGGACAAATCATCTTCCAACATACAGACTTCATTTTCATCACTATATGAGATATTGCTGTCATAATCACTTGATTCCTTACTTTTTTCAGTTTCAGTTTCAGATTAACGTTGATTTTCAACAATATTTATGTTTTTCTCACATTTGTGACCTTTGACCCAAGGTTTGTTACACTTATAACAAGTATTTGTTTCATACTTTTTAGGTACTACAGGTGCAGTAGGTTTTTTCTGCTTCTCCTGAAGTGTTTTTGAATTCTGAGTTTTTACAGGTTCAACATTTTGCTTATAAGTGGAATACCTTGATTCATACTTATGGTTTAATAATATTTCATTGCAAATATTAATAAAGTCAGAATATTCAGTAAAATTTAATGTTCTAGCTACAACAATGTCTCTGACAGATATTGGTAATTTGTATATTATCTTATCTTTCCATAAGTTAAAATCCATATGAGGCTCAATGGCTTTTAATATTTTGTTTAAATTCATTAAAAATACCATAGGTTTGTCACCATTCAAAGGATTATACCTAGTCTTCTCATACAGTCTCTGCTGAGTAAGCCTGAATTTAGAACCTCCAAATTGTTTTTCAATAAGTTTTTTCCATTCAGCCCAAGAGTAGTCTCTACCCTCACTTAAGACAGCTTCAAACCATAATAAAGCAACATCCTTAAATAAAGAAATTAATTTTGATGTTATCTCTTCATCTGGTAACTTATATGAGAATTTCAAGTTGTCAATTCTTTGAATAAAATGTTGCCAATCAGAGCTGGCTTCCCCATCATAAGTTGGGTACTGATCTATTTTAGGCCAGTTCTTCTGATTGGATTTTATCTCACTAATCTTAGGTAAATTCAACAACTCATTCACTTTTGATAAATGGTCTTGTATTTCTTCCTGCACGGATTTGTGACTTACATTTTCAGATTTGACACTACCACCAGATGGCTTTAATTGTGGTGGTACAGGGAAGGAATGAGATTCACTTTTGCCAATGAAAGGATTATTATTATATTGATTATACTTATGATTATCTTGGTTCATCAGTAGATTGGCTGTTTCAATCTCAACTTTAGTTAATCTTTGTAGCAACTCAGAGACACTTTGATTTGTCTGGGCAAAAGATAACTTTGTTCTTGATTCAGTTTTTAATAAATGTGTTTCATATAATTTTTCTAACTCACAAAATTTGTTTGAAAGGTCATTATATTTATTACTCAATGAATCATATTTAAGAGTTAGAGATAAATGTTCTTTCTCTAATTCTTTATTACGTGTTGCTAATTGAGAAATGTTTAATGTCAAGGATGAAATTGTATCACTAATGAGCTTAACTGTCTGTTCCTCACAATCAGTCAATCTATTCCACAATGCTGAAACAATTCTATGGATAGTTGGATTATTGTTAAAATATTCCATGTCCTCCTTTTCAATTCTCTCACTCTCCTGTGAACTTCTCATCTCACTAGTAGGTGGCTGCAACTGAGGATTAACTGTATTATCATTGTATATAGTACTGTTATTATGGACAAAAGACAAGTCAGGTGTATCTACTCTAAAACCTAAATTTCTTAAATCCTCCTCTATTTTTTGTACAGATTTAACATCAATAGAATTACCTATATTGTAATTATCAGTATTATGTTTAATCTGAGAGGGTAAGTTACTTACCAAGGGATGGTTGCCAGTCCTGATTTTTGGCGCTTTTTTCCCTTGTAAGGGTGAGCTGAGGAAGTCAGATGAGGGGGTGGATCCCTGTTGCAACTGTGGCTTGTCCACTGTTGGTGAAACCAGTCACATTTCGATTTGTCTACCAGGATTTTCTCCTGGGAGTGAGTGGACCCTCCTTGGGTAGGGGGTTGCTGATTTGATTGACTGGGCTGGCCTCCCTTTAATTCTGCCATTGCCTGATTCATCTGCTGAAACCCTACCTTGCAATTGTTTTGCAACTGCTATACTTCTTTGAACATGAGAGATTTTGATTCCTCCAACTTCAGAACCTGTTTGGCCAGGTGGGACAGTTGATCCTGAAGAGGAGGAGACGTCTTTTTGATAGTTATCTTTTTTAAGAGGGCGTCCTTTTCCTCTATACTCATGCTTTCTGGCTGAGGGTACTGTTGTCCCTCCATGGTGATGTCCTGGAAAGTTTTTGTTAGCTTTAGACCTGGTATTATAAGCAGGCTGTTCACTTACACTATCCTGGGGAGCACTCATATTGTTCAGAATGACAATATTTTACGTCTACAAAAGGAAAAAACTCTATGGAATTAGTAGAAAAAAGATATTAGCAATTATATTACTAATAAAAAAGCAATGGAGCTTATCCTGAATTTATATCTTTATTTTTTAAATAAAATATAAGAAAAATTCGACAAAATCTGTTAAAAATATAATAATAAGTTTGACTAGACCTCTATAAGGGTGAATAATTAGCTTACCAAGATTTAGCCAAATACCAATTTAATTGGGTGTTATATTGGTGTCCAAATACCAAGTGAAATTGGGTTTATATTGGGTACAGTTACTACTGTAAATATCTAATTTTTATGATAAAAAATTAGTACAATTATTATAAGGGTTCTTTTCCGCAATCAATGAGTTATGATGACCCACTAATATGCAGCAGACCCAAATATTTGGTTAATTTTGATCTGTACTAAGGTAAAAATCACGTCCCAAGGCTTATACTAAATAATAAGTAAAATATAAGGAAAGACCCCCAATTGTCAGTATAGTCTAGTATATAAGTATGATATAATAGTGTTATTTTATGGTCCTACTACTTATTGATAAATGATTTAGTGATTAAACCTCAGGGGAAGAATAATAGAATAGTTATACTCAAATAAAACTCACAATACTTGGATTTAAATGCGTGCTAGTGGCGGAAAATAGAAGAATAAAATATAGTTATAGCTTTTATAAAGATAATATCAATTTATAAGGGCTTTATAATATATTTCTGAATACTAATAATTGTATTTTAGTGTTTGTTTGAAGTGTAGTAATTGAATGATGATAATAAACCGTCAATATCCCTCCTTACTTATACCCAAATCCACTGGAGTGCACAGACCTTCAATCCAGATGATGTCACTGCTATCCCCGGCAATTACAGCACTGTGAGGGCCCATCACCTCCCCATGGCGTCCACTTCAAGCAGTCTCAACACCCAGACCTCCAGTAAGGACCCTCCATCACTATTAATAATAACACAGAGTCATACCATAAATAGAAAACCCAGATAAAAGCGGATACCATAAAGAAACAGGTAAAATAAATAATCAAAAAGAGATTTAATGAAACTAAAAGCATATAAAGGAAACAAATAAAATTTACAAGTCCCCAATAACATCCCCAAGCATCCACATTAACCCAGAAACATCCTTCCAACCCATAAATCCGTGAATAACCATCCAAGGAAGTAATTTGAGTTGTCCAAACTGGGTGTATGCGCCTGATATAGGTGTCTATACTTCTGTAGGCGTTGTGAGTCCACTGATTTCGTCCATATGACCTAAAATAAGCAGAAAAACAAAGGTTATAGGCTATTAAGGGGCTAAAACCCACTTGTATGCCTAAATATACATAATATACTGCATATTTCACTGAATATGAGATTTATGTATACATATAAGCTTATGTATGTCAATAATTACTTCATATCACTTAAGATAAGTATATTATGACTCCATTAAAACCTTAATAAGTATTATTAGGCCATGGATAAGCTATTTAAACTATTATAAATTATACAATAGAATAATAATTATATATATATATAATAAAATAATATATATTATAATTTTAACCTTAATTTTAAGATATAAGCTTAATCTAGTTAAGTTTATCTTATTTTAAGCATAAGAAATACTCAGTCCTAAGGATATTTAGGCTGACAAAAAAATTACCTATAATTTAAATACAAAACATTTAATTAACTGAAATCCTAAAAAATAGCAAGAGTAGAAGCATGCAATGTATAAAAGAGAGATTAAAAGCATAGTTTTATTTTCAAAATATTTTCTTTCCATCTCTGATCTGGAAGAGGTTTTCAAGATGTGTTAGTGTGCCACCATTTCAATTAAAACTAAAATTACAAAGTGAAAGACTGATTTGAATAGCAGGATCTTTTTTGGACAACAAATATCATTTCTGAAAATTGAGTGATCTTTTATCAATTCAAGTAAAATGAGAAATTAAGGCAAGGTTGTGCAAAATATCTGTTTAAAGCTAATTTCTGGAATGTTAGAAAGAGCTTCAAGGTTAAATTGTGGTTGGTGTTGTATGGAAGGTGTTCTGTAAAATAAGAAGTGATTCTCTAGCATTCCAAACATGCAAGACAAGTCAAGTTCAGAATAAGAGTCAGTATCAGAGTTAACCATGAGATCAAAGGCTAGAGCAGTAGCAGTGATCTCAAGCTGAAAAAAGTTGAAAGTGACATGTTAGTGAATCGTGATGAAGACTAAGGGTGAGTGTATGATGAAGGGGCTGCTTAAGTGGTGGGATGTCACACTTTTTAAATATTGAATAATAAGCCTGTAAGAGTTAAGTGAAAAAAATCTAAGGAGATGGCCTGTCTGTACCTAGTTCTGACTAGTCAAGTTGAAGGAGAGAAGTGTTTTTATGGCTTTTTTTACTGAAAAGAAGGTGTGTTTGAGGTCAAACACACCATCAAAATACACCTGTCCAGGGCAGGTGTTTTTCATTTTCTGATGGTGTGTTTGGTACTTTTTTTGTGTTTTTATGTGGCACATTTAATCAAGCTTGATACCCCCCTAATGCACTCCATCCCAACTCATTTTCATATAAAATATCTATTGTTCTAGAACTTTCCTTATCAGCAATGGCCCATTTTATTTTTCAGCCATTAATCCCTTCATCAATCCTCTACCACTCATAATTCTTAATATATTAAAGAATATGCATTTTATATTTCCAATATTTTCTTTTTCAAGATTTCAAATAACAGATATCACTACCAGCAAGAGGGAGCCTGTTGGAGAGTAATTTGATAATGCATAAAAAAATAACCAGAGACACAGGAAGTGGCTCAGGTTTGAAAAAAAAAAAAAAATTCACATCCAGCTTTAACCTGTCTGCGTTTAATAGAAAATAAAAATAAAAAAATTTACCAAAGTCACTAAAAGTGGCTTTGGTTAATTTAATAATACATCTTACAGGAAGTTTAAAACTGCATGCAAGATATTATCTTTAAAAGCAAGCAAATTTGCATGCTGCAACTTTGTTTTCTTTTTTTTATATTATTGACTTGCAGCCAGTTATAAACAGGCTGCAAGTTATTTAATAAAGCAACTAAAGTCGCTTGTAACAACTTTGGTTGAAAGCTCATTTTTGCATCTCCCAGCCAGATGACACTGGCTGGGAGTTTGTGGGTCAGGTTTAAGAATCCAATTTTCTTAAGGTAAAATTGGCTGCTTAAAACATAAACTACCAGACAGGGGGAGCCTGGCTGGTAGTAATTTTAAATTACCAAAAAAAACCCCTAAGAGCCACTTCCTGTGGCTTGTGTTTGAAAATAAAAAGTATATTTTGTTTCCAGATTTAAACTGGCAGCATTTAATAAAAGATTAATAAAAATTGACCAAAGCCACTAAATGTGGCTTTGGTCAATTTAATAATACATCTTGCAAGATGTTGTGTTTAAAAGCAAGCAAAGTTGTATGCAAAAACTTTGCTCACTTTTTTTTATATTAATAACTTTCAGCCAGTTCAAAACTGTATGTAAGTCTTTTTTCAAAGCAACAAAAGTTTCTACAAGCGACTTTGATTGCAATATATTTGTTTTTCATATCTGAGCCAGATAACACTGGATGAAAGGTTTTAAGGTGAGTTTTGAGCAGCCAATTTTTCTTTAAGAAACATTGGCTAATATTAAAAATAAACCACCAGATAGTTTCTCCAGGATGGTCTGAATGAATAAGAAGTAATATGAGAGTTGAGATATTGAAATTTTCCCTAATCTTTTACCTGCCATTTGCCATAAATTTTTTGACAGTGTGAAATGTATATGTGCATAATAAAATATCAAATCCAGAAAGAGTGGTA
This sequence comes from Hemileia vastatrix, assembly GCA_030280995.1. Taxonomy (NCBI): domain Eukaryota; kingdom Fungi; phylum Basidiomycota; class Pucciniomycetes; order Pucciniales; family Zaghouaniaceae; genus Hemileia; species Hemileia vastatrix. The sequence goes on along the minus strand of JASXTE010000003.1, from coordinate 35,728,796 downwards.
TTGGATATTTTTAAATGCCAAAACTTATATACCCAGTTTAAACATGTTTGAAATATCAGGATACTGATTTTGTGTGAAGATTGTATTGCAGAAATATGCACTTGGTTGTTAACTCTTTTGAAGCCAAATTTCAACTTAGTGGCAACAAAAATAATAAGTAATTAAAAATGTGTCCATAATGGCTGAAGGTGAGTTTTCCCTCCTTATGTGAAAAAATAATATGGATGAGTGGATTAAATTTGAAAAAAATTAAAAATAAATATTAATTGCATCCATGTGTAATTATTCAAGGCTTTGGTTCCTCAAATTATACTTTTTGAAACCCTATAAAAATAAGCTGTAAAACAAATATTTAAGTTTTAATTAAAATCATGTGAAAATGTTCTGTCATCATTTGTACAATATATTTCTGTGTAAAAAACTGTTGCATATACCCTTATGCAAGTCACCTAATTCCAGGCAACGGGCTTCAGTAACTTGCATGTTTTTATAAGCATAACTGTAAGCAGATTTTTATCCAAGTAGCAATTTTTCTACTTCTCTCCTTCCACTTAAAAGAGAAAGGTTATTATAATTAGCTTTCTATCTGTTTCACTTAAGAGTTTTTTTTTTGGGTTTCCCCTTATACTTGTTTCTTAAGTAAAAATATTTATTTCACTTTAAATATTAGTTCAACTTTTAAAGAATTCATTTTTCTCAATCATTAGGTTTGCCACTAAAGTAACTTGTTTAAAGATTACTAACTTGGATTTTTGGTATTTTACTCTACTTTTTAATCTCTTTAAAAAATAAAAAACTAGAACTGATGATTTTTTTTAACTCTTGGAAGCTTGATCTCTAACTTATCATAGTATAATCAAAAAGCTAATTTTTGGTTAGCATCAAAAATTTACATTGGTTCCTCTTTCTCTTTTTTTTATTTTTTTCATTCAATAAAAATGATACTTGTTTTTCTTCAATAATCTATTCCTAAAAATTATAATTGACAGATTAGTTTTTCATTTATCAATCAATCAACTCCTACCAATGTATTTTTTTAAACTTCAAGTAAGTGTATCTTTTTTCCACTATTTCATTTTTAAAGTTTTTATTATTCTCAATAACTATATATTAAATAATTAAATAAAATATAATATCATAGTATTCACATGTGTATGGGATAAATTTTTTTATACATATTGATAATCTATTGTATTGGCTTCCTGTAATTCTATTAATGGTAGAGGTATAGTTGATTTTGTTTAAAGAAACTATACATTTCAAAATTATAAACTATGTGTATCTGGGGGTATGATATATTATTGATATTTGAAGAAAAATTAAATAAAGAATCAACACATACTTATGTATTATTTCTGTATTTATTATAATAATTATGAATGGGATTTAAGCCTCACATTTAATTGTTTATGTTTAGGGTATAGTTAAATCTTGTGTGCCAAATGCATACAGCAGAATACTTTACTTGTAAGAAATAAAATGAAGTTTTAATTCCAAATACTTGATTAATATTTTAAATGCAGCTAATACTCATGTTTGCTACATGCATATTGGATATGTTTTTTTATTTAATATTAAGAATATAACAATTATTTTTAGAGGCCTTATTTTTAACTATTGAATTCTTTTTCACTTTTTATTTATTTATTTTTGATTTAAATTAATTTCTTATCCACTACACTACAAGATTCAGGCTTCACCAAGTTTGTTTATAAATAAAAATTACAACTGAGGAAAAAAAATCAAACAACAAGCATGCAAAAAACATCAAGAATGCATTAATTATGGTTGAAAATTAAGGTATTGAGTCAAATTGAAATATGGAAAAATATTTTTCTGGGAGTTTTGTAAAAAGTTTATTTAATCCAGAATGGTACTTTATTTCAAATTCTAGCTGCTATGTTTTCCATCAAAACTGCTCCTCAATTCCAAGTGTGATAGTTAAAACATTTTCTATTGAATATCTCATTTGATTAAACATGCTTGAAGCAACAATTCAGTGCATCAAAGAATTTTTGTATTACGAACATTGAGTTTTGAAAAATAAAGCCCACAAAAATGGTGGTGGATTTGGTAATTTATTTATTGGTGGTCAGTGTTTAGATAGGAAAAAGTCTCTATTAATTCATGAGTATTATATAGCTTTATTTATTAATAGTTTTAATCTTCTATTATTTTAAATACTTTTTTAGGTCAATATGCTTCTGAGCCCTCAATTTGGCCATGTATGATCATTTCATGAAGAAAATAGAGTTATTCTTTGAATTTTTTTATCAAAACATATCTAATTTAAAGTATTGAGAAGCAGTAAAGCTCTGTCAAAGGCTAAGGATTCCTTTGTTTGTGGAATATTTTAATGATTAAGAAATGGGACCATTTGCTGGAAATTTTACTTGTATAACAGGCTCAAATGGAAACAGGTTTTCAAATAGGTCTCACTATGACTCAGACCATAGTGAGTATATGTTTGGACTTTTCATGCCTAAAGACTCTGAGAAAAATTCTCTTCATCAATCTTATGACTCAAATCAACAACATTAAAATGGTGGAGAGCTTTATTTTCCTGAAATAGTTTGCAAAGTAGACTTAGAGACCACTAATGGCATAACAGCAATTTTATGGCCAGAAAAAGTTCTTAATCACTTCACTTCACAATGTTATGAAACTAGTGGATACACTTGCCTTTGCTCTTCTATTCAAGTTAGTACAAGAATTTTAAATACATTTAAAAAACTCCAAGACTTTGAAATAGATATTTCTGAGTACTAACATATAAATGAAGAGTTAGAAAGATGTTAATTTATAATTATGAAACTTTGTAAGTACAATGAAAAGACTGATTATCAAAAAATATAAAAAGTTAGTGAATTACTATATATTTAATTTTACTATAGACATTGAAAATTTAAATACAAAAAAAGATTCTGATTTACATGTTAATCAAAAAAATTAAGGACCACTCAGTAGTGTTAGGTGAAAATGTGATAGTATTTGTCAGGCTAAGGTAAATTACAAGGACGTGAACTAGCTTGAATAGTCAGTTGTCTAGAAGATTTTAATGGTCCTATATGAATACTGTAGTTCTAATCCACTAAGTTGTAAAATATAATCAAATATAAAGGTCTCAGTAATATAATTCTCACTATTCTTATATATGGCTTACAATCTTTATAGTTGGTAGAAAAATAGATTATATAAATTCAGATACTATTCAAAAGTCCTATAAAAGTACTAATTGATATGTATTGTAATTGATTTGGTTATATTGATTAAATTGTAATGATAAAGAATGAAGAAATACAACCCAAAAACCTCCTCCTTTTATACACACTGAGTTCCCCAATGATTCCCTTGATGTAGCACCCAATACAAAGTTAATGACGCCTCTAAACAACTAATAGACATGCCCATCAAAATTCCCAGTAACCCATGACATAATTATAAGAGTAACAACCGCCAAAACCCTGTAATAATAAGGGAAATCCATCAAAATTAATGAAAAAGACAAAAAGAGAGTATATGCGTATAAAACAATAATATTAAAGACTAAAGGAGACTTTTTAAGGTTAATAATAGCTTAATAATAAGGGGGATTGACTGTAGAAATAATGGGGCTAATCCTGACATTATACTACGTGAAATTCCCATTCAAAAATAACCAAAATTGACTGAGAAACCACCCAAAAACTTAAAAAAGAGCGTGAGATGTGGGGTAACTACATGCAGTTCTTGGCAGACGCTTGCACGGGTAAATCCTCGACTAAAATTAGGCAAATTTAAGCGTGGTGATGAAATAAAGTGCCAAGAGTGAGGTTATTAATGAAATTAGTGCATATAAACAAGGTCAATGCATTATTACACTACGCAATATAGGGGGTGGACTTGCTAGCAAGTCCTCAACCTGAACTCAGATGGAACTCAGATGGAACTCAGACTGAACTCAGACTGAACCCATACTGAACTCTACTTGAACACCCACCTAAAACTGTTCTGCTGAGTGGTGTTCATCCCTGATTGTATGGTTCCTTTATCAATAGCTCAATGTGTGTTCAATCTATGGTGAGTTTGGGTCCAAGGTTGCGGACTTGCTAGCAAGTCCACCCCCCATATTGTGTGGTGTTAATTAAGCTAGGACACTAAATAAGCGCCTGTCGCCTATTTTAGTGTGTTTCCCCACAGTGGGCGTAGAATGTGGGGTAATTATAGTGTGAAAAATCTAACTTTGCTAAAAATGAAGCTATTCACACGGGAAAAAAGCAGGCAGTATGTGGCCAGTACACAGAAGCCATTTCTGGCATAAAAAACAACAATTTTGAAAAGTGTTATTTTTATGCATTTAAATAGCCAAATCAATAGTTCTAAATGAGCCCAATTGATCTGTCAAAGCGCAATTTTGATATTCTCAATTTTATAGCGCATATAGTCAACTTTTAAGTGAAATAAAGCGCATTTCTTGTTTTTTGCATAAAACAATGAATATAACAGCTTTAAGTGTACTTAAAAATTATGTAGCCTTATACTTAAGGTTCTTAAGATTACCCTAACATATTCCAACCTAATATTAAGTACATAAGACCTATAAAAGGTGGATATATGCGTGTATATAAGGTGTTATAATGGCATTTTTTGTGTATTATCATAATTTTACTTATGTATACTATTTGTGTACTCTTATTTATTATTCCCATGTATAGTTCATGTGTTTAACATAACTTATAATTACTTTTTACTCAGTCCTGGAGATATACAGGCTGACAGTATTGTACAGGTATAGCTTTAGTTTAGTGGTAGAATGATATATTTACATACTTCTATAATTTTTTAATGAATCTGATGATTATGTATAATCTAGTGAAAAACCTAAAACAATAAAAGTATCAAGAAAAATGGATGTAAAAATTGAAAAATTATAATACAATAAATAATTATCATTTCTACAAGTAAAATAAAATAAAATAAAAAAATATAAGAAACAAAATATAGCTTTGTAACTTACTTAATTATTGAAAATTGAAACTAAAAATATACATTATCTTATAAATCCTTCCTAAAAGATCATAAGCATCATCATAAACAGATCTGAACTATTAATTTAGTTTTTAAAAATATTAAAAATATGCTACTTTTACAAAAAAAAATTCTTATTAATAATTAAAATAAAACCATTTATTATTTTATTTTTATTTAAGTAAAAATAAAAATAAAAAATAAATTAATGGACAATTGAATATTAATTTTTTTCTTTGATTCATTCATTATTTACTTTCATATCTAAATTGAATTAATTTTTTTGCATTTTTCAATTTTAAACTTACTGAAATTTGTACGCTAGTGTTACTTGTGTTTTTTTTTTGATAAATTGAATATTTTTCATCATATAATTATATTTTAGTAAAGCACATACCTGAAAAAGCAGAAGTGAAAAATCAAAAAAAAAGAAATGAGATATTTTAAGAACAATAAATCTATCAATCAATTTAGATCCCCAATAAAATTTAATTTTAATTAAAAATTTTCGTTTTAGAAGAGGAATATTAAATCAATATGAATATAAATTTAATTGTAGATCTTGACTTAGCCTTCATCATCTATCTTTAATTCAGGTGTGGAATTCAAAAAGCTGAATTATATGATGATATTTTTATATATCCAATTTAATTTTTTTTAAATTCATAACAACAGGTGTGTAAAACAGAAACTACTTCATCATTTTTAAGTAAATTTTATTATATAATCATAAATTTTTCATAATTATTAAAGGGATTTTACTTTTGTGAGATAGTGGACCTCAATATATTTTAAAATAAATATAACACAATAAAATTGAATTCTGTTTTAAAGTGTTTGAATATTTATCCATTGACTCAATTTTAAGAGTTGTGGATGGATATTTCCTTTTTCTTGGAGTTGAATGAATCTTAAGAATCTAGAAAAAGATTGTAGATACATTTTTATTGACCTCAATCTATTCAGGTAGATGTAAGTAGAATTTTATTTATATGAAATTTTAGAAGAAAAATAACATTTCAATAACTTATCATTGACATTTAAGGATGAAAAAGAAGGATGGCAATCTTAAAAGGGTTTGTTTCAATATTAATAGAGATAATATTTATAAGTTCTTCATGAAGAGAAACCTAGTTTCTTTCTTTTATTTTTTGCTCTCTTGAAAAGAATTAAATGTCTTTTTTTCCAAATTATTGAATGAAATTTGATATTTATACATGAATCTATAAGTGTAAAAAGTAATCAATATAAAATATGAATCAAAATACAGCAAGCTAATTTATAGATAATTAAAATGTAGAGTAAATTTTCTTTTTCAAAATAATTGACACTGATAAAAAGAAATTTTTTAAATTTGACAAGTTGTTTAAAGACACTTTAATATAATTTCATACCAATATGATGGCTTGTCATTATTTAAATGTCTAGATATTATTTCATCATGCCACATATATATGTTATTATTTTTAAATCAATTGAAAATTATTTCAAGGAGTTTTTCATTGAGAATACTTAGTATAATTGAGATAATTATGCACCAAGAAATCATAGAAATTAGATTAAGAACGATCTTCTTAAGAAAAATCTTTGATGAATTGTGAGAAAAAATTTATTACACTTAAGATTTTTTACTTTAAAACATGCTGAAAAGCATTGATTGAAAACTTTTTTAATTTTTTTTAATGATTATTATAAAATTTGCGACAAATTCTAAGATGTATTTCCATCTTAAAGAAATATATAGTGTTATGTGGAAAATGACTTATAATGTATTCTTAATTTTTTTTCAAATTCTTGATTCATCATAATTTTGAGTTATGATTATTGAAATAATATTGACTGAATAGAAAAAAAGTGTAAGAAATTCTTAAAATAAAATTTTTTAATAGTTTGATCATCTTTATTCAGATTCAGTAATAAATCTCACATAAATAAATAATTTGAGTTACAAACAATGTAGCAATTGGATACAGGATATAATTAAATGAAGTAGGATTTTGTATTAATTACATCAAAAATAGAGAAAAATAAATAATTTGGCTGAATAAGATTCCAATGATCAGGAAAATCAGCTGCCATTGCTTTAGCAATATGGCTAAGGGTGAGAGTATTAAAATTGAGTGGCATAGGCCCAGATTTATTTATTAAGGGATTAATAATATTAAAGATATAAAATTTAGTTTTTTTCCAGATTTTTTCACCACCTTGATTATTATTATCACTGTATTTTCTAAGGAGGTGGAGTTGTGTTATGGATTCTAAACAGTCTGAAGCTGACACAAGCAGGTGGTCTTGTGAGGAAAGAAATAAACCACAAACACCATCAACCAATTAAAAATTAAGTGATTGAAATTAATGGTGTGCATATTCTTGATTCATCTTCTGAATAGAATCAATATGAGACTCATCAAATTCCTGCATATTTGTCAATTTTTTTTTCATTCCTTGAACATTGTTGTTTATTTCTTTGATCTTGAGATATATTTGCAAAATCCTCTCTAGATTTGAAGATTATTATTGAAATAATGACTTCGATTATCATGTTACTAAGTTGGAACAGAGGATTCATTGAAAACTTTTCAGCAATTGACGGTGATGTTGTGCTGTCAAACATATTGGGATCTTTTCTCTTCAGATGTGTAAGGCAGGCTAGAATATGAAGGCCATGTTCAATAGATCAATCTCGATTGAATTCATATTCTTCTGAAGGAAAGGTAAACTCTTGAGAAGCAAGATAGATAGATGATGTAATGAGGGACTCCCACAAAGGACGCTGGTGAGCACTTGGGCTAGCTAGTCTCTATAGCATGCATATCATAGATGATTCAGGGTGATCAGTCTTCTTAAATGGAGAAAGATTATTTGAGTTTGGCTCTTCAGTTTTACAAATTTTTTTTCTAAATTTTCAAAGTTCAAATTATTGACCACCCAGATCTGAAAAGTGTCAACATTGAGAAAATCCAATGCTTAAAAATTAACAAAGCAATTATTTATCATAAAATGAATAAAGAAACTTCAAGTAAGTGATACATACAGAGTTCATTAATTTTTGTAAGCATTTTGTAATTAGAAGATTTCTTCAATAGAAAATAGAATATGTGTGAAGTTCCATGTGAATTTTTGAGAGAAACAGACAAACATATTTTGAATAACTGATTGATTTCTGGCTATTCCCTAAGTAACTTTTGACAATTGATTCTACCTTCAAAAAATCTATGAATTTCAGATATTTGCTTCTGTAATTTCAAGTTGCCAATAATTGTTGGAGTATAAGGAAGGGAATGATTAAAAATTTTCATGGATGATGATAGAGACCATAGGATTTTCAGAATTTTGATCTTAGATTTGGAAGATACAGAAACAAGAAGCTGTTTCTTTGAGCTTAAAGGATTTCTGTGTGACTGGCTAGGTGGATCAATTTCTTCATTGGGTGTTTTCTCAACCTCATCAGCAGAAGTAGCTTCATCATTTTTTTGAGTTAGAGAAGCTTCATATTTTGAAATTTTATTATCATTATCTTCTTCTACTTCTTCTTCATTAGAGAAATATTTGCTATTAGTTGAATCTTTGGAGTAATTGTTGTTTTTCGAGATGGATTAAAAGATAAGAAAAAGATAAGAAAGAATAAACAAAAAAGTAAACAATTTGGAGATAGCCTTAAAGATTAATATAAATTTGATTGCAATATTACTCATGAAAGAAATGACATACTTTTTGGACAAATTTTGGCTAGTTTGTTTAGTTTTTTGAGATGTTGTGTAAGAGGTATACTTGGCAGGAGGAGTTTTAGTAGCACTGACAATAATAGAGCCCCTAGAAAGTCTCATTCTTTTTGAAGGTTGAAAAATAGTCTTATCTCCCTCTCAAGAAGTTGATGAATGGCCTTCAGAATCAGCTCACTCCTTATAATCATTGTGTTTGATGATAATGAAATCATTGGAAGGAAGGATAACTTTTTTATAAGCTGAATTCAAATACTTTTTAAGGAAAAAGGGTGTATAATATATCCTACTGAGTTTAAATAATTTAATATAAAATAATTTCTTAGATTTTTCAAGGTCATCAATGTATTCAAGCTCATTGTTATAGGCATTTGAAATATAAGATGGCAAAGGCTTCTGGCTAAGAGTTGACAGTAGTCCTTCAGTTTTGCCTTTAGCAAGTTCAAATATCTTTCCATATTAAGATCAATTAATTTCGGTGGTTTTGTTGGAAAGAGGAGGGGGTTTTGGAGACATGCCTAGAGGTGGTTGTTTCTTGAGTTTGAAGGATTAAAATTGAGGATGCTGGTGAGATTTTGTAAAAAAACTACTTTGTGCTAATATATCAAATATATTAATGGAAAAGAAAAGTTAGTGTAAGAAGATAAAAGAGATAAATTAATAGATCTTACATAAAGGAGGTTTCTGAATATCAAGAGGCATTTTAATTACTTATTTCTTGAATAAAATAAAAAATTCTTATATCAAGGTAATAAAGAGATAAAAATATATATTACTATTGGGACATTAAAGCTGCACTAACACAGATAAATGTGATAAAAAAGATATTAGTAATAAAATTGAGAGAAATAAACAAATTAAGAAATGTGGTACAAAACAAGAGGGTTTATATATTACCAGAAGCAGGTTTTTTATAAGTGATCTTTTACAGCAAGAGAAAGCTAGCAATCATATTGGAAAATGTTCTGATGATAATAATGGGGTTAATATTGAAAGGGAAGTAACTAGAAATAAACATTGGGGGCTCTAAAATATGACAAACAAAGAAAATGTACAATTTGCAATTTGAAAATTTCAAAGGGTAAATAGTTGAGAATGTAAATTTAACTAATTTAAATATTTAAATTAATTTGTAAATATATATACCATGCAATACAAAAAAGGGATCTATTATTGAAAATTTTGACATATTCTTGTGTTATAAATAAAGGGGGACAAAAACAAAGGAAAAATATAATTTAAAAAAAGTGGATAAATAAATTTAACACTAAATAATATTATATAAAATTATTAAAGAAAATTAATTTATTCTATGATAGGAGCTTGTTTGGGCTGCGCTGGCACCCCACAGCACAAACCTAGTCTAAACTTAGTTTAAGTTAAATATATATAATAAATCAAAAATAGAAACATTTAAGAATCTTAACATATGTATAAAGTATAAAAGTAATTAAAATTATTTCCTTATAAATTCCGATGTGGTCTTCAAAAATGGAAGAGGCCTTTGTTGGGCTTTTTAGCACTGTTTTGGTATGTCTTAATTGAGATTGGTTGAATAATTTGGTGTTTTTCTGGTTTTATTCAGTGAATATTGGGACTATGGGTTTGTGGGCACTACCATTGGATAGACCCCATTTTTCTCTATATTTTATGTTGTTTGAACATTTTTCATATTCTAAGTTTTAAGGGGTCATTTCCTGATTTTTCATTTCTATAAGATAGCTGTTTAACTTTGTTTTTCCTGTTTTACAGGCTAACCTTAAGTCTTAGGGTTAAGTGCTTAGTGCCATTAAGTAGAGCTAATTTGGCTCTATATTTTATGTCACAATGTTGTCATAGCTTCATTTTGGGTTTTAAGGGTTTTAGTGGTTGTGGTGGATTTTTCTAAGTATTTTGGGCTTTTTTGGAGGTTTTTGGTGGTTTTCTGACTTCAGGGAGGTCTGGCCACTTCTAGGCACGCCTCCTGTGTCAGGAAGCCCTCCCGCATCAGGCAGCCTTCCTGCCTCGATTATATAAGGCTGGGAAGCACTTCTAGAGGGTTTTTAATTAATTTGGCTGCAAAAAGCACCAAATTCATTCCTGTTCATGGATTTTTTAGATGGTGGTCTGTGTGTACATACTGAAAAAGACAGTTTGGGGAAACTTTAATTATCATACAACCATCTGAAAGTGATATCATTTTACTCACTCAGATTTCACTGATTTTTGGCCAAAATTGGCTGTGTTTTTTTCAAGGTTAGTTCTTCATTTAACTCAACTTTGACAACTGGTTTCTCTGGTGTAGCTTTGCAACCTGCATCAAGTATTTTTTCTGTTTTCTGAGCAACAAGTGCACAGTGTTTTGTTTTACTGGTGTGTATCTTTCTGAATTTCTGGTTTCTGGTTTTTTGGTTCTCTGTGGTCTGATATTGGCTACTGTCTTGACTTGTAAAGCAGTGAAGAAGTGTATTGGAAGGGGTATAGTAACAGTCTCTAATTTGCTGTAGCAAATTAATCTCACCTGGTATTTTCTCAAAGGGACAGGGGTTTTTATATCCAGTTTTATTCCAACTCCCTTGGTCTAGGCCTAGAGCTAGTACTATAGGATTGTCTACATTTCTGGCTCCCAGTGTGGGGTAGGGATTTTTTAGATTTTTGGATTTTCTGTTACTTTTGGACTCTCTTCTGTGGTTGGAAATTGGTTTTCTGGAATCTATTGGACCATGGCTTCTGGACGCTCTTTCTCTAGTGGTGGTAGTGGAATTGTTGATGCTGCTGAGGATGGTAATCCTCCTGTTTCTTTTAGGCCTTCTGTCAGGATCAAGTCATGGAAGGGGCCTATGTTTATGGGGGAGGATTTGAAGATGTTTCTGGATCTTTTTGAGGCTTCTAGGAATGTATATGGGGCCTCTCACTTGAACATAGTGAAGCAATTCATCTTTTACAGTGGTGACAGGGCTTTGGTGAAGGAAGTTGCTGCAATGGAGGGTTATAGAAGGAAGGATTGGAAGAAGTTGTGTCTGCAGATGACAGACAGGTGGGGATCCAGGTACTCAATGGTGGATCTCAATATGATTGCTAGTGAATGGCAATCTTATGGAGGTGTGGATAATCTCAACACTTATAGGAAGTTTCTGGATCAGTGGGAGCCAGTGGTTGAATAATTGGTGGTCATGCAGGATTTGGAGAGTTCTGACTCTACAAGGAATATTGTCTGGTCTGCTCTGGCCAGGAATGTCAGGATTGATGTGTTGAAGGAGTTGGAAAGGAAGGATAAGATGAATATTCCTCCTAATAGGAATAAGATATTTCCTGCTCTTTCTGTGGTGAAGGAGTGTGTAGAGGGACATCTAAAACTGTTGGAAGTTAATTCTAGCCAGGAAGCTAGCACTAAATATGTTAGCAAGGTCAGTGAAGCATTGGCTGTGCATGTGGAGGAGTCCAGAAAGAAGGAAGTGTTGAACAAGGGAAAGGCTCCTGAAAAGCCTAAGGAGGTGAACCCTGTGGTGGAGCAGTTGGCTGATTTGATCAAACAGCTGCATATTTTTGTTCAGGAGGCTCAGAAGGCCAATAAGGCTCCTTCTCAGCCTAGAGATTTTGATAGGAGGTTTGGTAGGAGTGATCTTTGGGTCTACTATTATTGCAGCAGGAAGGGCCTCAAGTCCAATGATTTTTGGGCACTGAATAGGGATGTGTCTGAAGGGAAGGTGGAATTTGATGGGTTATTTTTCAAGTTCTCAGATGGTTCTTTTGTGAAGCCTAATGATGGTCAGGATCCAGTGAACTTGGTGAGGAGAAGACATAACATCAACTCAAGGAGGCCAAGATTTGAGGATTTGCCTAATGAGGCTTCTTCTTCTGGTAAAGGTGGATATCATGGCAAGTGCAATGGAAAGGAGACTAAAAGGGTCTCATTTACATCTTCCTTTGGTGGTTTGGAGCTTTAAACATGTGGTGGAAAGTCAGGTGGGGAATGCTTGGCTGGTGTTTATGATGTAAGAGCAGGAAAGGTGAAAAGGCTTAAGAGCAGCTCTCAGGCCCAACCAAAGCCTAAGTTTTCAAAGGTGGATCCTAAACTGAGTTCAGCTAGAAAGAATTACGGCAAAGTTGAGATGTATGAAATGCAGTAGAGTATGGCAGGTATGTGCCCCTCTAGTCTTGGAGCATTGGACATGAATGGTGAGCCAATGCCTATGGATGTTGATTCAGACCCTGAGGAGGATGTACCATTGGATTAATTGCCAAATTCTGCTGGAGTTAGATGTGCTGGTGAGGGATCTGGTTTGATTCCTGTTGATGGTTCTGGTCCTCAAGAATCTTCTAAGACCAAGGTAGTGAAGCAAAGAGCTCACTTTGAGAGACTGGTGGTTTCTGGCCAAGTTAATGTTATAGACTCTGTCCTGGAAATAATTAATCAGGGCCAGGCTTCCCTTACTTATGGGGAGTTGTATTCTATCAGTCCAGGATTGGCTGATAGGCAGAAAAAGTTGTTGACCAGGTGAAGGGTTTTTTCTGGGGAGGAAGAATACATTTGTGATTCTTCTGAAAAATTTGTAGAGGGGTTGGAAACTCATTTTTCTGCACCACTAGGTTATGTCAATATCACTCTGAATGGAAGGGAGGCTAGGGCATTGGTGGATTCAGGTTCTCAGATCAACCTGATTTCTTTATTTGATGCTACTTGTTCAGGCTTCCCCATCAAGACAGGAATTGGTGAAAATTTAAGAGGGATTAGTGGCCATGTCACTGAATTGATTGAAACAGCTGAGTTTGTGAAGATTGATGTTGGTGGAGCCTCAGGGAAGGTTTATTTTTATATTTCCAAAGGCACCATAAAAGCTGTTTTGGGTGGGCCATTCTTGATGGATTTTCATTAAAGAATTGGTTATCAGTTTGATGTGGGAATCAGTTAGGAGTTGACTGGTGAAGATGAAAGGAGGCTTCACATGAGGTTATCATCTCGTGGAGAGGATGGTTGGAAACCCGACCTGGCTTGTCTTCAATGTGCCAGTGCATAGATTGTTGTAGAAGAAAAAAGGAAGTGGGTGCTGACTCAGGTTTTTTGGATTGTGGCTCAGGCTCTAGTGGGAGTCTGTCTTTTTTAGAGTGATGAGGGCTGATTGTCCTAGTGCTAAAACCTCTCCCCAAAATGAGGAAATCCCAGTTTGTAGTTGGTCAGCTCCCTTGAAGAAATACAAAGTGGATTTTCAACTTTCTATTTTGAATGTTTCTCTTCTCTGCAATTATTCTTCATGTTTTTTATCAAGTATCTGTTCTCTCTCAATATTTTCAATTATTTTTAATTCAAGTTCAAAAAAGAAGATTAGATATATATCTTTATTGAAAGATAAGTGGAAAAGCTGTGGAGTGGTGATATTGGGGTCTAAAAGTAAGTCCTCCCAATTGTGCACTGCTAAGGTTTCTTCTACACCTTTAAAAACATTACCTTGGCCATGTCTGTGAGCATTAAGGAAACCCCTGGTTATTTTCGTAGGGTGGAAGAAAAATCAAGAAAAGAAAAATTTCATGATAACTGAAAAAAAGCAAGAAAAAAATCTGAAGATAATAAAAAAAAGAAGAGAAGAATTATTTTTGTGAAGATAAGCAAGATCAATTTTTGGGCCTCCAAAATGAGGCTAAACTGCAAAAAAAATGGAAGAAAAAAGGTCATCAAGATCAATTTTTGGGCCTCCAGAATGAGGATAAACTGCACAATATTAGAAAATGTGATTCAGAAGATGAATTAAGATTTAATGATTTAGAAGATGGAAGTGAGGATGAAGATTTGGGATTGCGGAAAAGTTTTGGAGTGGTGAGATTGGGGTCTAAAAGTATGTCCTCCCTATTTTTCACTGATAAAGTTTCTTCTACACCTTTCAAAAACATTACCTTGGCCACACATGTGAGAAATAGGGAAACCCTTGGTTTTTGTTCCAGGTCTGGTGGTGAAGATGTCCAGAAGATCCCTAAAGTTGAAGGTGGAGCTGCAAAGTACAAGAAGACTGTGCAGAAGATTAGTCCTGTCAATGAGCCTATGTCTGTAGGTTTGAATCTTTATTTGAAGAGACCTCCTTTTTCAAGAGATCCGTACTGTAATCTTTCGGTGAAAAATGCTTCTGATTTTGTGGAAAATACTTGGGTGACCGTGGAAAGGTTGAAAGTTGTTAATTTTGGTCCTGATGGGTGGTTTTCTGATGAGGAAAAGAAGTTGTTCAATGTTATTGGTCTGAGGGAGTAAGGGGTGGAATTTGTTGAAGAGGAAAGGGGTGTGTTAAAACACTCTTTTGTTGAACCTTGTTTATTCCTGTGGTTTGTTAAAAACCTTTGCAAATTAAACCTATTCCGATTCCAGCTGCTTTCAGGGATGATTTTGTAGAGGTTTTTAGGGAAAGAGTCAGTAATGGTGTATACAAACAATCAACATCTAGTTATTTAAGTCCAGTTCTTTGTATAAGAAAGAAGAATGGGAAACTAGGGTTTGTGCATGATCTTAGAGCCTTAAATGGAGTCACTTTCAAGGATGCGGGGATGCTACCAAGTGCAGAAGACTTTGTGGAAGCTTTTGCTAGAAGGGTGTTTTATTGGTTGTGTGATATTATTGGTGGTTATGATGAAAGGAGACTTCACACCGATTCACAGCCACTTACAACGTTTGAGACTCCTCTGGGAAGATTTCAGCTCACTAGGTTGCTTCAAGGAGAAACTGATTCAGTAGCGGTATATCAAGCACAATTGGCTTGGATTTTTCAGGATGAGGTTCCTACTCATACTGGTATTTTTATTGATGATGGTGGAATCAAAGGACCCTCCACTGATTATGGAAATGTGGTGCTAAAGGAGAACCCTGATATAAGGAGTTTTGTTTGGGAATATTAAATTACTCTAGAGAGAGTATTTTTTAGGATTGAAGAGGCTGGTTTGACCATTTCTGGGTCAAAGTTTTTTTGTTGTGTTCTTGCACTAGAAATTCTGGGTCATGTTGTATGTAAGGAGGGAAGGATAATAGCAAAGAAGATAGTCAATAAAATTCAGTCATGGCCAAGGCCTAAAAATACTACTGAATTAAGTGGATTTTTGGGGGTTTGTGTGTATGTCAGGGTTTTTATTAAAAAAAATTTTTTTTGGCTTCACCTTTGAAGAAGTTGACCAGGAAAGAGGCAGATTGGGTATGGACTGAAGAGTGTGAAGAGGCTTTTCAGAGGTTGAAGAAGATGGTAGGTGAAGATATTATTCTTCACAAGTTGAATTATGGAGTGGGAGCTGGAAAAATTTATCTGGAAGTGGACTCAAGTTATATTGCTTCTGATTCTGTGTTCACCCCGCTGTATTTGGGGGGGACTTTCTAGCAAGTCCTCAACTTGAAGTCAGATGAAACTCAGACTGGACTCAGACTGAAATCAGACTTTACTCAGGCTGAACTTTACTTTGAACTCATCTTGAGCTCTTAACCAAAAATGGATGATTCTGTGCTGGAATAATAGTGAAAGATTAACAAATAATTTATAGAAATAATGAGAAGGGAAGATTAATAATCTGATCCATTCACAGAATTTTTTTCATCAAACTCATTTTCATTTTCATTTTTAATTTCATTTGATCATTAAAAGTACTGAAAATTATACTCACCATGGGAAATCTAGTGGTGAATTGCTGGCAATCCCCTCTCTTGAAATTTAGAGTGTCCCTTAGTTATGCCAGGTTTATGAATAATTTATAAACATGAGTAAATTAGAGTTAGATTTACATTTATTCTCAGATTGATTATAGACAGAATATCAACTGATTCTAAATTATGCACAAGTTGATCCTCCAGAACTTGATTTTGGTCCTCTTCTGAGAACAAATTGAGCACAAATTGATCTAACCTAAGCTTATGCATATATAATAATTCAGGTAACTTGCTCTATTAAATTTGACAATAAAATAAAATATTGATGAATTTATAAAAAAAATTATTATGTAAGATATTAAATAATAAATTTAGGCATCATAGAAGGGCACTTAATAGAAGTTAATTATACTATGTGACACCTTAATACTTTATCACGCAGTTTGAAACATTTAAAACAAAATGTGTCATGATGGGCAATGAAATTGCTTAAACAGACACTTTCAAAATTAATACTGACCATAATACACAAGTATGAAACCTTGGCATCTATTCAATAAAAGATTATCCTTCTGATAAATGGATTTTTCTCAGTTACTCCCTGCTAAAAAGTGTCCTTGTGAGGTTTGTCTGACCTTCAGGGGGGTAATTTTGCCACATCAAACTACTTCTATTTCCATGATTGACCAAAACATTATCCTCATTTCCATCAAAGAGTTGATCTCATCAGACTGTGGCTGCTCAAAGGGGTCCACCACAAGTTTAGCCAAAATTTTGGTGAACACTTTTTTGATGGATAGTGACTAACTGGTGCTTTCCAAAATTGTCCACCTGAAGTTTGGCTAAACTTCAGGAGGATAAATTTATTATGAATGAATACCAAATTAACTGAAGAATACTTTTGCCCTAGCTACTCTGCATCATAAAAGTGTCCAGATGAGGTTTAGCAATAATTCAGGTAGACACTTTTGGAAAGGCGCAGTCTGATGGGTTTAATATCTATATATGGCAATAAGTATCAGTTTTTTATCAACATGGAACTAGAATTAATTTAATATGGCCAAAGTGTCCACCTGAAGTTTGGCCAAAATACAGGTGGAACTTTTTATGAGGATTACTTGATGAAATGAAGAAGACTTGCAATTACTTTCCATCATTAAATTTTCAAACATAAGTTTATCAAAAATTGTGGTGACAGTTTTGCCAGATCCAGTCATATGGGATCAACTCTCTATATGGAAACGAGAATCAATTTTTAGTCAATCATGGCATTAGAAGTAATTTGATATGGATAAAATTTCCACCTGAGTTTTAACCAAAAATAAGTTGGAAATGTTTATGAGGAATACTAGATTAACTAAAGAAGACTTTCAACCTACTACTGTCCATCATAAAATGTCCACCAGAAGATTTCTCAAACTTGTGGTTGACACCTTTGACCTGGTCCAGCCATATGGGATCAATTCTGAATATGGAAATGAGGATTTAATTTGGTCAATCATGGTACTAGAAGTAATTTGATATAGACAAAGTGTCCAACTAAATATTGGAAAAAAATCAGTTGAAAACTTCATTTAGTTTCTCAAAAAATCAAATTAAGTACAGTTTTATTCCTGATGATGCCCATTTTATCCAACACCTCTTCTGAGCCTTGAAAGAAGGCATTTAGCTTGAATTTTTGATTTCATATAAATCCCTTTTATTCAACCTATTTCTTTTTATCCCTTTTTTTTCTTTTAGATATCAATTAATTTTATGTAAAACAAATCATTTTCAAATTTTTTTACCTGTATTTAAAAAAATTATTTAAGGTTTAATATCACCCTGTAAGCATTTGGCACATGTTTTTTTTCTAAACTAATAAAAATAATAATATACTGGTGACAAAAAATTGATCAAATGATAAAATATTAATAAAACAGAAAGATCAAATACCAGTGGATATGTTTTAAAAAAATACCAGTTGCACTGAAGAAGAGTTGCACCCTAGATACTCACCATCAAAAAAGTGTCCAGCACAAGTTCGGCCAAACTTGTTCTGGACACCTTTGGTCAGGTGCAGTAATATGAGATCAATTCTCGCTATGGAAATAAAAAAATTATTTGATAAAAAACGTCACTAGAAGAAGTTTTACATAGCCAAATTTTCTACCTAGAGTTCATCCAAACCACAGGTGCACAATTTTTTATCTTTAAAAAAAATTCAATTTAGTAGATTTTATCCCTTATGGCTCTCATTTGCTTCAACACCTCTACTGGCTTTTGATAGTAGGAATATTACTTGGATTTCTTTTTTCATATTTGATCCCTTTAACTTAATTTTTTATTCCTATTATTGCTTTTGGATATCAATTATTAATTTTTTAAATAAACTATTTTCATATTTTTATAGATTTATTTAATAATATTATAAATGGCATAACATCACCTGGTATACATTTGGCACATGAGTTATTTCTATACTTATAAAATTAATAATATAATGGCGACCAAAAATTAATCAAATGATATTTATGAGTGAGGAACAAAGATAAAATACCAGTAGACATGTTTTTAAGAAATTCTAGATGAACTGAAGAAAAATTCTACCCTAGCTACTCTCTATCATAAAAGTGTCCAGCAAAAGTTCGGCCGTACTTGTGTTGGACACTTATGGTCAGGTGCAGTCAGATGGAAGCAAACCTCTCTATGGAAATGAAGATAAATTTTTGATAAAAAATTACAATAGAAGTAGTTTGATATGGCAAAATTTTCATGCTGAATGTTTGGTAAAGCTCAAGTGGATTCTTTTTTTATTTTTACAAAAAAGAAAATATAGTTCAAGTTTAGCCCTGATTGTGCTAATTTGATTCAACATCTCTTTTTTTGGTTTATGGCAAGAATTTAACTTGGATTTTAATTTTCATTTTGATTTCTTTTATTTTACTTTATTCTTCTCATATTGCTTTTGGATAGAAGTTTTTTTTCACAAAATAAATCATTTTCATATTTTTTTACCTTTATTTAATAATATTATAAAAGGTGTAACATCACCCAGTATTCATTTGGCACACAAATTTTTGCTATACTGATAATATTAATAATATAATGGTGACAAAAAATTAATCAATTGATAAATATTAGTGAGGCACATAAATTTAATAACAGTGGATATGTTTAGAATAAATTCCAGATGATTTAAAATGACTTGCACCCTGGCTACTCTCCATGATTATCAGCACAAGTTTGGCCAAACTTTTGCTGGACACTTTTTGTTGCATGCTGTCAGATGCAATCAATTCTTTTTATGGAAATGAGACTGAATGATCACTCCATAATTGCACTGAAAGTAGTTTTATATGGACAAATTGTCCCCCTGAAGTTGTCCAAACCTAAGGTAGACAATTTTTTACTTTGGTAAAAAGTAAATTTGATCCATGTTAATCTATGATGGTGCCCATTTTTTCTGAAGCCTCTACTGGCTCATGATAGCAGAAATTATACTTAATATCTTTATTTCATGTTTGATCTCTTTAATTTTAATTTTACCTTTTTATTTATCCTTTAGATTTTAAATATCAATTTTATTTTGGTAAAACTGATAGATGTTCTGCCCAATATCAGGTGTAATATTTTTTATCTTTAAAGAAAAGGTCACTTATTACAATTAAGCCCTGATGGCTCCCATTTGCTTTAACACCTCTACTGGCTCTTCATAGCAGGAATTTTACTAGTATTTTTTTCATATTTGAACTCTTTGACTTTTATTTTACTCTTTTATTCCTCTTTTTAATTTTAAATTTATATTTAATTTTTGTAAAAGTAATCCTTTCAATATTTATTTACGTCTATTTTAAAAAATTATTGAAGGTATAACTTCACATGGTATGCATTTGGCACACAAGTTTTCGCTATACTAATAAGATTAATAATATAATGGTGATATAATATTAATTGGATGATAAATATGAATGATACAGACTGATCAAATACCAGTAGACATTTTTATGAGAAATACAAGATGAAGGAACTAAAGAAAATTTCCACCCAAGCTACTCTCCATCATAAAAGTGTCCAGCACAAGTTCGGCCGAACTTGTGCTGGACACTTTTGGTCACATGCAGTCAGATGGGATCAGTTCTCTCTATGGCAACAAAAAAACATTTTTTTATTAAACTTCACTACAAGTGGTTTTGTTTAGCTGAATGATCCACCTTTCATTCTTCTCACCTCAGGTGTATAATTTTTTATCTTTATAAAAAAAGGTCACTTATTAAAATTAAGCCCTGATGGCTCCCATTTGTTTCAACACTTCTACTGGCTCTTGAGAGCAAGAATTTTACTAGTATTTTGTTTTTCATAATTGATCACTTTGAGATTAACTTTACTTTTTTATTTCTCTTTTTTTTAATATCTATTTAAATTATTGTAAAGCTAATCATTTTTTTTCATAATATTATAAAAGGTGTAACATCACCTGGTATGCATTTGGCACATGAGTTTTTTCTATACTTATAATATTAATAATATAATGTTGACAATAAATTAATCAAATGATATATATGAGTGAGGCACAAAGATCAAGTACCAATGGACATGTTTATAAGAAATACCAGATTAACTGAAGAAAAATTCTACCCTAGCTACTCTCTGTCATAAATGTGTCCAGAACAAGTTTGGCCAAACTTGTGCTGGACACTTTTGGTCACATGCAGTCTGGTGTGATCACTTCTCTCTCAATAATTGCACTAGAAGTTGTTTGATATGGCTAAATGGCTCTGCTGAAGTTTTGTTAAACCTCAGATTGGCACTTTTTTGTTTTTCAAAAAAGCAATTATAGTCCAAGTTTAGTGCCTTTGGTGAGCATTCACCCCAACATGTCTACTTGCTTTTGATGGCAGTAATTTTATTTTAATTTTTTATTTCATATTTGCTTCCTTTAATTTTACCTTTTTATCCCTCATATTGCTTTTGTATATCAATTTATTTTTTGTAAACAAATCATTTTCATATTTTTTTACCTTTATTTAATAATATTATAAAAGGTGTAACATCACCCGGTATGCGTTGGACACACAAGTTTTTGCTATACTTATTATATTAATAACATAATGGTGACAAAAAATCATTCAAATGATAAATATGAGTGAAGCACAAAGGTCAAATACCATTGAATCAATAGTTCTTTTTAATATTATAAATTTTTTGATTAAATAAAATGGTAATAATGAATTATATTTTTCATCTACAATTCCACTCTAATGATTCCCACTGCACAAAAAGGGTTCACTCAATCCTTTCTTTACTGCTTGTGCATATATTTTATTGCCCACAGTACTACAATTTTTTGTAGTGATTATCCCACATCTTATTCAGGAATATTTTTGAACAATATAAGTTTTTTTTACAAAAGACCTTATCATATCCAATAACCCACTAAAAATACAACCTGTTTTTGTATTAAAACCCATTAATTATTAAAAAATTGTTAAAATAATTAGATTAGACCCTGGCACAGCTAGATCCATACCAACTGACCTAAAGTCTTTTCAATATTGAAAACAATTAAATAAAATTATGATATCATACTAAATTATGGGCACCAACCATAATTCAGCACTTCTCATTTGCTCTGCTACAAAATGAGTGCATGTAGCATTTTTCTAACATCTGACTGTTTTTCTTCCTTCCCTCACACCTTTAGTCCAGAATAAAAATTTCGTATGAGTTTTGGTCAAGTTGGTTTACCAATTTTATCTGTATGCAATATGAATTCATATTGCATATTTCTATTTATGCAGAAAATATACTCGTTAAGCATCATTTTTTTGCATTTTTCAATCATTATGCATATTTATTATACAGATGTATATTCATATTAATATATTTTATTCATATACATATATGCACATTTTTTTTGCATATTCAATATGCATATTTTTAATGCATATTCAATAAGAATATTTTTTTTGTGCATATTTAATATGCATAATCACTATGCATATTTTTATGCATATCTTTTATGCATATTTTTATGCATATTTTTTTCATATTTATTCTTCATAGTCATTATGCATACACTTTAGATACGCATTTCACATGAATTTTTAAGATGCAATAAGTAGCCACCATGCAAATTCAAATGCATATGCATCTATATCATACACGCAACAGATATTCAAGTTTAATATTTGAATATTAAGGCATGCTAAGTGATGTTGTTCAACCTTTTGCCAAACCTGAGATTAACTGATGTTCAATGTGGTTCCTAAGCTCTGCTCAAGGAGGGATTGTTCTGGATTCAATCTGTGACAGTTTATTTTTTCAATGTTTTTTCATCAGATTTAAAAACATATTTCTGACAGTTTCAGGATGGTTTCCCAACAGTTTCCTGACAAATTCCTGATAGTTTCAAATAGAGGGAACTGCTAGCAGTTCACCCCCAGATTTCCCGTGGTGACTATTTATTTCAAAAACATCACTTTTAACCTCTCTAATGATTTTATTCTATTTTTTTTTGAAAGAATATAAAATAAGTTCAGTGGTTCCTTTTAATGATAACTCCTTTTAACTAAGAATTTAAAGATTTTTTTTTTAATTTATACCATATTACCTGATTTTTTTTTTGTATTTTTATTCTTTCTGATTATGAAATATAACCAACATATTTTACTATTACATTTAAAAATAAATACAATAAACTCATAAAATACATAAGTTCAATATTTTGAAATTTCAATAAATTTTTTGTTCTAGTTTTAATTTCTTTGCTACAATTTTAATATTATATTATTTATTTATATCATGTATAGTTATCAAAAGCATTCTGTGAATTCTTGTGTAAAAAAGCAAAATAGTATTTCATTTCCAATTATTTTACTATATTACTTCCTTAGTCTTAAAGTGGATTGTAAATCAAAAATATAAAATATAGACATATAAAATATAGGTTTATGTTGAAGAATATCAATAAAAAATAATTATCAATCATTTTCCATATTGGCAGAATAGAGCTGTAGATTGAGGGGGTGGACTCTGATGTTCTCCCAAAGAAAACGTTCACTCTCCATTTTTCACTACCTCAATGGACAAACTCTCAATCTCTCCACACAACTTTTTCTGCCTTGTCATTTCTGTTAATTCTATTACCACTCCCCACCCTTTTGATGCCCTCCTGGTACATTTGCTACACCCATTTAGCTTCAAAATCTAAGTTTATGCCCTCCTCACTACTCCCCTCCACTCTATTTTCACTTTTAACACAACTACACCCCTTTTGCAACCTCTTGCTCACCTCCCATTCCCCACAATCACCTCTATTAGCCCTCACCAGCCTTTCTCTCACATTCTCAAAATATTTCTCACCTCCCCAGTCTATTGTCCACATCCCCCTGCTCTCGCTTACCTCCCCTAGCCCTTTCTCACCTTCCCAAGACCATTCCAGCCCTTCACTCACCTCCCCCAGCCTCCCCCAGTCCCTTACTTTGGCTGGTGATGTGAGCAAGGTGCTGTATATACTAAGGAGGGCTGGGAGAAGTGAGTGAGAGGCTTTTATCACCTCCCCCAGCCTCCCCTGTCACTTAATTTGGCGGGAGATGTGAGAAAGGTGCTGTAAAGACTAAGTAGGGCTGGGAGTAGTATTTGAGAGGCTTTTATCACCTCTCCTAGCCCTTTAAAGACCCTCTCTCACCTTTTCCAGCCTTCCTGAAATGGATTAGGGGCTTTATAACCTCTCCCAGCCCTGTAAAGCCCCTATCTCACCTTCTCCAGCCTTACCCAGTCCCTCAATTTTCCTGGGTGAGGTGAGCAATGATATTGGAGAAGTGAAAATAGTGCTAAAGAGGCATTCAAGGGCTTGGAAAGTAACCAACTTTTGATAAACTTGAGAATAATTCATATGTATAAATTATAAATAACAAGAAATAAAATATTGAGGAATTATAAACCGTTACAAGTGGTAAATAAAGTAACTAAATAAATATTTCAGAATTTGAGTAGCTTGTGTTTACCAAAAAAATGTGGCCAAGTGTTGAGAAAGGAATATATTTGTAGGGAAAAAACATGAAAAAAGAAAAAAATACAAATTAAAATAAAACTAAATAATGACAGTGGGCTGGGAAAGGTGAGTGAGGTTCTAAGGGAGGTGTGAGAAAAAAAGAGAAGAGAAGGGAGAGGGGTGGAAGGAGAGGAGAGTTGTTTTCTCACTGTGAAGGGAAGGGATAGGGTAGAAAGGGTAAGTAGATGGAAAGGTTAGCAAAAAGATAAGAGGGATAGGGTAGGAAAGAAGATTGAAGATAAGGGAGAATCATGGGAGGAAAGTATCAGATGGAAGTCCCACTTGTAATTCTACTAGGAATTATTTCAGAAAGCAAAAAAAGCACTAGACCTCTAGTGCTCACTTTTTTCCTGCTGTTAAATTTTTTTAACTATTAATCAACTGTGGTTCAAGGAAGATTCAAATCTGTTTCAAGGTGTTTTCAAAGTAAATTCAATATTTCTTCATGATTTTTTCATCACCACCTCAATGTGTTCTGAAAAAAATATGAATTAGGGTTCAAGGTTTCAGACTTGCTAGCAAATCTGCCCCCATATTGTGTGGTGGTTGTCTCAGGAAGATAATACTGGGAGGGTCAGGCCAGTAAGGTATGATTCCAAGGTATTTAATGAGGTTGAATCTATATATTCTTAACCTAAGTTGGAATTTTGTGGTGTAGAAAAAATTTTGAAGAAGCTGAAAACTGTTTTTTGGGGGCAGCATTTTGAGCTGCAGTTGGATGCAAAATCTATAGTTCAAATGATCAATACACCTAGTCTTCCAAATGCACCAATGACTAGGTGGGTGGCATCTATTCAGAATTTCTGTTTTAACCTGGTACATAAACCTGGGAAAACTTTCACAATGCCAGATGGATTATCAAGGAGACCACAAATGGATGAAGATTCAGACTCTGAAGAATTTGATGAAGATGTTCCAGTGCTTAGGGCCAGCACAAAGGGTGCTGAAGATTTTTCTCTCCTACCCCATGAGTCTAAAATGGATGATTGTTATCTCCTCCACCAAGAGGTTAAACTGGCTAGTTCTGATCTTGATTCTGGTTATCAGAATGTTTTTGTTGATGAAGATGGTGCTGTTGTTTGGGATAGCTCAAAATTAGATAATGGTGTTTTTTTTAGTTAACTGAATTCTCTTAAGATTAAGTGGAAGGAAAAGGATGTACCAAAGTTTAGGGATTGGTGTCCTGGTTTGGCTGGTCATGTTGCTCCTGTGTACACTGGAGATTTTGATGACAGGGTTGTATCCTTGGATGTTTTTTGTTGGATTTTGAAGATAAGACCTGGGGTCAGACTGCGTTTTATTTTTTATGGTTCAATATCTGTTAACCTTGGAGAGGCCAGATATTCTTGATGATGATACTTGGGTGGCAATCAAGAAGAAGAGTCCTGGATTCTATGTTTCAGGAAGTATGTTGATGAGGAGGAGACATCCAAATCCTCAAGTAGTGGTGACTCAGAAGAAAGGTCAAGAGTTGTTATTGAAATATTTACATGAAGACCTTGGTCATAGAGGTTTTGGGGAGACTTAGAGGAGAGTAGCTGATAGATTTTGGTGGCCAGGTTTGAAGTTGGCTGTGCAGGGTTGGGTTTAATCTTGTGAAGAATGTCAAAGAAGAAGTCACTTGAAACCTAAAGAAATTGGCCTACTACTGGTGAAACAACTGTGTTTGGTAGAGTCAGTCTGGATGCTCCCCATATCAAAGAGGGCAGGTATAAATACTTGATTGTTTCCAGGGATTATTTGTCTGGTTAGGTTGAGGCACTGCCTTTGGTTAATTTGACTGACAAAAATGTGGCAGAATATTTGAAGAAGGAACGGGTTTTTAGATATGGGTTTATGAAGCTGGTGGCTGTTGATGGTGAGCCAGAGTTCCGAGCTGAATTTAAAGAAGCTGTGTCAATTATTGGTTCTAAATAAGAGTGGCTACACATTAATATCCTGAAGCTGAAGACATGGTTGAAAGAGGCCATCAAGTTATCAAGAATTCTTTGGTTAAAATTTGTGGAGATAGTGCTGAAAAAGAAGGCATTATTTACCCTTGGTGTTTTTTGCTGATAGGGTCACTGTGAAAAAGACAAATGGATATTCCACTTATGAATTAATGTTTGGGCAGAAAGCTGTTCTACTAGTGGATTTGTAAGCTGTTTCTTATCTTGGAATTTATTAGGATGATGTGTGTTTGACAGAAGATTTGCTCTGCTCCAGGATGCAACAGTTGGAAAGTAGAGAGGAATGTCAAGAGAAGGCATACTCTAGAATGATGAAGATAAGAAATCAATCAGTGAGATTCTGGGACAAGAAGTTGGCTCATAGACTCAGGAATCCCATGAAACCTGGTTGTTTGGTTTTGGTGTGTAATAGAAGTTTGAAGAGTCAGTGGGGTAAAATGTTTTCTGACAGATGGAATGGACCTTACAGAGTCAGTTCTAAGGTATCTGGAGATTCATATGTTTTGCAGGAGTAAGATGGTGTAGTCTTAAAGAAGAGAGTGGCTTCTGATCAGGTGAAGAGATTTTACCCAAGAGTCACAAGATGTGAAGAATATTGAGTCTGAAATGAGGAAACACAATGGAACATTCTTTAATTTTGGATTTTGGTGATTCTGTGCACTAGTTTTGTTGGAAACTTTTTGTTAGAAGGTACCCATAGGTGGGGATTCTAGATTTTTTTTGGCAAGTGTGGGGGTAGCTGATGAGCTTTCTGCACTATAAAGAGTTACCCCAGATTGTCTGTTTCCAACCCTTTCTCTTAATTTGGTTGAACCCTAGTATTGTTATCTCTTCACAGGTTTTATTCTTCTATGACTTTAAACTGGAAATTCTTTTGGTCTTCAAGGGATGGACTCTTCATGCTCTTTGGTTTTGTTTAATGGTGTAAGATGTTATGTTTTTGATAGAGGGTACCCAGGGGGGGCTTTTAGTTTTTTTTTTTGGCAAGTGTGGGGGTAACTGATGAGCTGGCTCCTCTGTAGAACAGTTACCCCAAAATTTCTGTTTCAATTACTTTGTTTTTCCTAGTTCAATCCTAGTTCTGGTTTTGTTATACAGGTTTTAAGTCCACTATGACTTTAAACTGGCTTACTGGCTTGGGATGGATTTCTTTGGTCTATTTTGATTGGTGGTGGATCACTTGTGGTCTCCCATCATTTTTAATTCTTAGAGGCAGCCCACCCAGTGATCATTTCTTTGGATTGTAATTTCTATGGAGCCTGAATTTTTCTTTTTTTTTTCTGTGTTTGATTTGTTAGATAGAAGTTTTATATTTTTTTCTTTTTTTTCTTTTTTCTTTTAATTTTTATGGGGGTTACTAGGATAAAAAGAGGGAGAAATCACAAATTTATATTATATGGTCTCACCACATCAGGGTCACCTGGATGTGGGCAAGCTTTGGTGGGGAAAGACTCATCAATTGGCTTGGAAAGGCTATTTTCTTTTTTATCTCCTTCTAATTTTTTATTTATTAGTTTTTCAATTTCTATTTATTTCATCTTTTCTTTATTGATATTATTCTTCTTAAATTGTTTTTTAGCTCAATTCAATTAAAAATTATTTAAAGGTGTATCAACATCAACGTGCACTTGGATGTGGCTAAGTTATCAGGGGATCAGCTCATCAATTGGCTGAAGGATACCATTTGTAATTATTATTTATCTCATTTTATTATTGATATTTATTTCATTATAATTTCTTAGCTCTCATATTTTTTGGGTAATTTTTTTTAATTATCTTCAAGTTATTTTTAGTTTGTTAGTAGTTTAAATAAAATTATAAATAAATAAATAAAAATATATATCATAATAAAATAAAAAATAAAAATAAAAATAAAAATAAAAATAAAAATAAAAATAAAAATAAAAATAAAAATAAAAATAAAAATAAAAATAAAAATAAAAATAAAAATAAAAATAAAAATAAAAATAAAAATAAAAATAAAAATAAAAATAAAAATAAAAATAAAAATAAAAATAAAAATAAAAATAAAAATAAAAATAAAAATAAAAATAAAAATAAAAATAAAAATAAAAATAAAAATAAAAATAAAAATAAAAATAAAAATAAAAATAAAAATAAAAATAAAAATAAAAATAAAAATAAAAATAAAAATAAAAATAAAAATAAAAATAAAAATAAAAATAAAAATAAAAATAAAAATAAAAATAAAAATAAAAATAAAAATAAAAATAAAAATAAAAATAAAAATAAAAATAAAAATAAAAATAAAAATAAAAATAAAAATAAAAATAAAAATAAAAATAAAAATAAAAATAAAAATAAAAATAAAAATAAAAATAAAAATAAAAATAAAAATAAAAATAAAAATAAAAATAAAAATAAAAATAAAAATAAAAATAAAAATAAAAATAAAAATAAAAATAAAAATAAAAATAAAAATAAAAATAAAAATAAAAATAAAAATAAAAATAAAAATAAAAATAAAAATAAAAATAAAAATAAAAATAAAAATAAAAATAAAAATAAAAATAAAAATAAAAATAAAAATAAAAATAAAAATAAAAATAAAAATAAAAATAAAAATAAAAATAAAAATAAAAATAAAAATAAAAATAAAAATAAAAATAAAAATAAAAATAAAAATAAAAATAAAAATAAAAATAAAAATAAAAATAAAAATAAAAATAAAAATAAAAATAAAAATAAAAATAAAAATAAAAATAAAAATAAAAATAAAAATAAAAATAAAAATAAAAATAAAAATAAAAATAAAAATAAAAATAAAAATAAAAATAAAAATAAAAATAAAAATAAAAATAAAAATAAAAATAAAAATAAAAATAAAAATAAAAATAAAAATAAAAATAAAAATAAAAATAAAAATAAAAATAAAAATAAAAATAAAAATAAAAATAAAAATAAAAATAAAAATAAAAATAAAAATAAAAATAAAAATAAAAATAAAAATAAAAATAAAAATAAAAATAAAAATAAAAATAAAAATAAAAATAAAAATAAAAATAAAAATAAAAATAAAAATAAAAATAAAAATAAAAATAAAAATAAAAATAAAAATAAAAATAAAAATAAAAATAAAAATAAAAATAAAAATAAAAATAAAAATAAAAATAAAAATAAAAATAAAAATAAAAATAAAAATAAAAATAAAAATAAAAATAAAAATAAAAATAAAAATAAAAATAAAAATAAAAATAAAAATAAAAATAAAAATAAAAATAAAAATAAAAATAAAAATAAAAATAAAAATAAAAATAAAAATAAAAATAAAAATAAAAATAAAAATAAAAATAAAAATAAAAATAAAAATAAAAATAAAAATAAAAATAAAAATAAAAATAAAAATAAAAATAAAAATAAAAATAAAAATAAAAATAAAAATAAAAATAAAAATAAAAATAAAAATAAAAATAAAAATAAAAATAAAAATAAAAATAAAAATAAAAATAAAAATAAAAATAAAAATAAAAATAAAAATAAAAATAAAAATAAAAATAAAATAAAAATAAAAATTAAAATTAAAATTAAAATTAAAATTAAAATAAAAATAAAAATAAAAATAAAAATAAAAATAAAAATAAAAATAAAAATAAAAATAAAAATAAAAATAAAAATAAAAATAAAAATTAAAATTTAAAAATTTAAATTTAAATTTAAATAAAGCAAAATATTTATATATATCTGCTAATTCTTATTGGTCTCTGTAGTAAGTGAATTATAAATTTTTTTTATTTTTTTTATTTTAATGTCTTGAAGAAGAAGCCTCCAGAAGTTTGTCTTGATTATGGTGGCATTTTTTCTTTTTGTCAGGATTGGAAGAAGAACTGTGTTCTTTGTGGCATAGGCGGCTGGAAAAAGTATATGGATTGTAATGGTCAGGTACCAGGTTAGAAAGCAATTTTTGGGAAAAGGTGGAAGAAGCGTGAATAGAGTGTTGGAAGGTGTGCTTGATTATTCTAGACATCTTCCAGTGGTCATCAAGGAGCTGTTTCCTCAGGTTCCTTTCAAATTAATTCAACGGACCATGAAGAGCAAAGGCGTTAAGAATGTTTGAACACATCATAATTAGGTGTTGTTTCATGTTGTTATAATCTTGTGTTAAGCTAGTCTCTAGAGGTTGGCCAATCAAAATCATAGTGTTAGGAGGCAGGGTTCCAACTAATCAAATGAATCGGATCAGTAATTGTCTTTGTTTAAGAAATTGAATTTATTAATTTAGTACTTACAGATTGGGAGCTCATCAAATTTGTATGCGTCTGGAATCTTGACTAATGAAGAATTTTGAATGGATTGAATGAGGATCAACCAGATGTAGGTATTGATTTTCATGATCATTCTCTAAGTGGTGTTGGGAAAATGTAGTAAAAGAAGGACCTTCCTGTGGCCTGGTTTGAGCAGCGGGGCTGCTGTTGTTGTTGTTTATATTATTGCTTGGCACAGGACAGTTGGATACTGGTGGAGGAGTACAAGAATAGTTGTAGCGAGGACCAAAAGAAGGTGACCTGGAAGCTGATTGGGATCTGCTGCATGAAGATCTGGGAGGAATGGAACTATCAGACAAGTAATTGGATGCCAGAGGAGAGGTGTTATTGGTTCTCATTTTTTGAGAAGGAGATTTTGTTTGGATTCAGTGTTTGGTGCTTTGGTGTTTTCTTGAGGACCTTTGGCAGGCCTTCTAGAAGTTTTGGTATTTTTGGTGTTTTCAGATGAAGAAATTGTTGTGAGCATGGCTCTGGGAGCACTAGGAGGTTTTTGTGTGGAGTTGTTTTTGTTTACTGTAGATTTTGGTTATTTTCCGGCTGAATTTGGAGGTTTTGAGCCTGATTTCCACTTCCTAGCAAGGCAGGTGGGCCGCCTGGGAGCTGATTTTGAAGCTGGTTTAGCATGATTTTCTGAGAAAAATGTTGTTTCTTGGGAGGATAAAGCAGGTCTTTTGGAGAGAGTTCTGAGGACAGGGTGGCATGATCTTCTGGATGGAGCTGAAGTTAGAGAAAAGGAAGCAGGAACTAGTTCTGGGCATCTGGTAGGAGATCTGGAGGTGTATTTGTGTGAAAGTGAAGGTGGTTGTATAGGATAATCGGGGTCTCTGTCACATTTTTTCTTTTTGGAGTTGCAAGAATCACAGGCCCTGTTTTAGAGTTTAGATTCAGGAGTTGGAAGAGTGAAGGTGCAAAGTCTGCACATATGGATGCAATTTTTGCAAGCATAGTCCTTGGGAGCAGTGAAACAAGGAAGGTCTTATGGTTCAAAATCTGGGGATCTGGCCATTATCTGTGATGGGACAACAATAAAGAGAAAAGAGGTAAAAGGAAAACTTTTATCAGTGATGTGTATATGATGAAGATAAGGTGAAATTTCAGTAAGGTGGTTGTGGAGTATTGTGCATGGAATAGGCTACTTCCT
Organism: Hemileia vastatrix; assembly: GCA_030280995.1. Taxonomy (NCBI): domain Eukaryota; kingdom Fungi; phylum Basidiomycota; class Pucciniomycetes; order Pucciniales; family Zaghouaniaceae; genus Hemileia; species Hemileia vastatrix. The sequence goes on along the minus strand of JASXTE010000003.1, from coordinate 35,697,071 downwards.
TTTATGCAAAATGTGGAAAGTAAGTCAAGACTTTAAACTGAACACTGTGGTAAGTCCTTCAAGACTTTAAACTGAAAAATGGTATAGTCCACCAAGACTATAAACTAAGGATGGTTTGATAGTTGAGTCCTTCAAGACTTTAAACTTAAAATGTGGTTTTGGTGTGATTCTGGAAGAGGGCATCCAAAGCTGGAGTCTCTGAATCTAGTTAAGGCAAGTGTGGGGGTAACTGATGAGCTGGCTTCTCTGTAGAACAGTTAACCCAGAATTTTAGTTTATTTCCTTGGTCTTTCATCGTTTGATATCTGGTTATTTTTTTATGATTTAGGTTTTAAGTCCCCCAAGACTATAGACTGAGGGTTTTTGAGTCCCCCAAGACTATAAAATGAGGGATGTTAGTCCCCCAAGACTTAAAACATAGGATGAGTCCTCCGAGACTTTAAACTGAGGAAATTTTTTTATTTTTTTATTTCTAAATCAAGAATTTCAGGCAAGAATCAATTACATAAGAGAATCAAGAGATGAAACAAAGTGTTCAGCATTAGTCTTAAACTGGTGGATGAGGTGTCTTCTTTTCCCAATCTCCTGTGGATCTTTGAAAGGAGTGGATTGGAAGTAGTTTAGAATGAGATGTTTTTGTTGAGAAGAGTGTTTTTGGAATTAGTCCTTTATGGTGGGAAATCGATTGGGTGGTGGTGTTTCAATGGTTCCCACATTGTCATCATCACTGTCTGGATGGAAATGAACTGGAAATTCATCAGCTTAAATTTCAGTATGGAGAAGCATTGGTTTTAACATCAGAAGGACCAGGTATAGTAGAGCTAGTGGCTGTAGTGCTTTTGGCACTCTTTTTGGAGGGTTTTCACATTTTGATTAATCTGAATATCAAGATGGAAGGCCTAAATCTTTTGGTTTGCTGAAAGAAAGACCAGGTTGAGGGGGAGGTGAATCGGTTTCAGATGATAATGTAACAGGTCTGGAGCAAGATTTCTTTCTGGAGTAGCAGGAACCACAAGCATTTCTGTATGGATGAACTGGTGGTGTTATGGTGCAGATGAAGTTATGCTCAATACAGCATTGACAGGGACCCCTTTCAGAGATTGATTTTGAAATATGTGTTAAAATGGTGACTTGGTAAAGGAGAATGCGGACATTCTCAATAGGAGGGAGGATGTGGTCTTCCAACATTGGCAGAGGCTTTTGTTGTGCTGTTTGGCGCTGTTTTGGTATGTCTTAATTGAGATTGGTTGAATAATTCGGTTTTTTTCTGGTCTTATTCAGTGAATATTGGGACTATGGGTATGTGAGTACTACCATTGGATAGCCCCTGTTTTTCTCTATATTTTATGTCTTGTTAAAATTTTTCATATTCTAAGTTTTAAGGGGTCATTTCCTCATTATTCATTTCTAAAATATGGCTGTTTAATTTTGTTTTTTGTGTTTTACGGGCTAACCTTAAGTCTTAGAGTTAAGTGCCTAGTACCATTAATTGGAGCTAATTTGCTCTATATTTTATGTCACAATATTTTCATAGCTTAATTTTGCGTTTTAAGGGTTTTAGTAGTTGTGGTGAATTTTTCTAAGAATTTAGGGCTTTTTTTGGAGGTTTTTGGTGGTTTTCTGACTTCAGGGTGGTCTGGCTGCTTCTAGGAAGGCTTCCCACCTTGTTTTTAAAAGGATTCCCGCCTTGGTTTTTGAAGGCTGGGAAGCGCTTCTAGAGGGTTTTTATTCAATTTGGCTTCCAAAAGCGCCGAATTTGTTACTGTGCATGAATTTTTTAGTTGGTGGTCTGTGATTACGTACTGAATAAGACAGTTTGGGGCAACTTTAATTATAATACAACCATCTGGAAGTTATATCATTCTTCTCACTCAATTTTCACTGTTTTTGGCCACAATTGGCTGTGTTTGTTTCAAGGTTACTTCTTCAATTAACTCAACTTTGGTAACTGGTTTCTATGGTGTAGCTTTTCAACCTGCATCAAGCATTATTTCTGTTTTCTGTTCAACAAGTGCACAGTGTTTTGTTTTTCTGGTGTGGATCTTTTTGCATTTCAGGTTTTGGGTCTTTGGTTCTCAGTGGTCTGCTATTGGCTACTGTCTTGACCTCTTAAGCAGTCAAGAAGTGTATTGGAAGGGGTATATTAACAGTCTCTAATTTGCTGTAGCAAATAAATCTCGCCTGGTATTTTATCAAAGAAACAGGGGTTTTTCTCTCCAGTTTTACTCCAACTCCCTTGGTCAAGGCCTATAGCTAGTACTATAGGATTGTATACACCAATAACCAAGTAAAAAATTAAGTCTTATTTGAAAGTATTTTACAGATTTGTACAATGTTCCATACTTTAAACATCATTTAAAAACAATTGATGACCTTGTTCCACTGAGATAAATCAGTTGAAAAAGAAAATAGATAATGAATATATGTATCCAACTTGAGATATTATTGAATAGGAAAAGTTAAAAAAATATAGTAAGATTAATCAGGGTATTTTTTACATTGATGTAGAAATTGGTTGATAAAATATTAAAAATCTTTAAATCAGGACTAAAAAAATAATTAAATCATATAAGAATATTAAGAATAGTTATTATAAAAATAATAACCAATATCTTATAAATATAGATGAAAATAAATTACTAGTAATCACAAAAAAGATTGTACTCTTTTACCTTAAATTAGATATATCAACTACTCATAGTATACTCAAATTTACCTAAAAATTGCTAAAGTATTCCTCTTTACTAAAAAACAATGGTAAGGAATATGTAGACAATTTATTCCATCAATTTGTTTTGAGTAAAGGTGTCCAGCACAAGTTTGACCCAACTTGTGATGGACACTTTTCCGATTTGAAGATGGTAGGGTGGATATATATTTAAGTTTATTGAGGTTTTTCTTATAAAAGTGTCCAGAAAAAGTTTGGCTGATTTTGTTGTGGACACATTTACCAAGACCAGTGACTGAAAATTAAAAGGAGAACAAAAATTAATAGACTATAAAATAAAGTTAATTGATGGCATCAAAAATTCTTTTAGTAAATGTGTCCAGAAAAATTTCAGCCGAACTTGTTCTGGACACTTTTCCAATATGAAGTTGGTAAGGTGCATTTTTATTTAAGAGAAGTGAGGTGTTCCTCATTAACTTGTCCACTAAAATTTTTTCTGAACTTATGCTGGACACTTTTACCTAAAAAAAATTTTTATAGCATAAAATATCTTCATGTTATAGCCTATTTTTATTTAATTTACTTGAAATAATAAGTCACTTTCCATGACCAAAGTGTCCAGTACAAGTTTGGCCAAACTTGTGCTGGACACTTTTATAGGGAACACCTCATTAATCTTAAATATGTATCATCCCAACCAATTCCAAATTTAAAAATTGTCCAGAACAAGTTTGGCCAAACTTTTGCTAGATACTTTGATCAAGACCATTGAATATCAATTTCAAGAAAAACCAAGAAACTGTCCCATATAATGAAGATAATTGATGGCATCATAAATGTTTTTTGGTAAAAGTGTCCAGCAAACGTTTGGCCAAACTTGTGATGGACACTTTTCCAATATAAAATTGGTATGGTGCATTTTTAATTAAGAGAAGTGAGTTGTTCCTCATAAAATTTTGCAGAACATGTTCAGCTAAAATTTTTCTGGACATTATTATTAAAAAACATTTGATGCCATCAATTATCTTCATTATATGTGATTTTTTTTGGTTTTCCTTGAGATTTTTAGTCGTCCAAATGACCATCACAAGTTTTTCCAAGCTTGTGCTGGACACCTTTATAACATGAAGTTGGTAAGTTGCATTTTTATTTAAGAGGAGTCAGTGGTTCCTCATGAAAGTGCTCAGCACAAATTTGGCTGCACATCCTCTGGAAACTTTGATCAAGACCAGTGACTAAAAATTGTAAGGAAAACCAAAAATGAATAGGCTATAAAATGAAGTTAATTGATGGCATCAAATTTTTTTTTGTAAATATGTCCAGCACAAGTTTGAAAAAACTTGTACTTGACACCTCTATTAGGAACACCTCACTTCTCTTAAATAAACATGCACCTTATCAAATTCATATTGTAAAAGTGTGCAGCACAAGTTTGGCCAAGCTTGTTCTGGACACATTTACCAAAAATATTTTTATGCCATCAATTAAATTCATTTTATATCCTATTTATTTTTGGTTTTCCTTGCAATTTTTAGTCACTGGTCTTGGTCAAAGTGTCCAGCACAATTTTGTAAAAACTTGTGATGGAAACTTTTATGAGGAACACCTCACTTCTCTTAAATAAAAATGCACCTTTAAAACTTCATATTGGAAAAGTGCCCAGCACAAGTTTGGCCAAACTTGTGATGGAAACGTTGCCCAAGACCAGTGACTAAAAATTGCAAGGAAAACCAATAAATAGCCCATTAAATGAAGTTGATTGATTTCATCAAATTGTTTTTGGTAAGGTGCAAATTTCTTTAAGAAAAATGAGGTGTTCCTCATAAAAGTGTCCAGTACAAGCTTGGCTGAACTTGTTCTGGACACTTTTACCCAAAAAAAATTTTGATGGCATAAATTATCTTTATTTTATGGGCTATGTTTTTGGGTTTCCTTGAAATTTTTAGTCATTGGTCTTGGCCAAAGTTTCCAGCACAAGTTTGGCAGAACTTTTTCTGGACACATTTCCAATATGAAGTTGGTAGGGTGCATTTTTATTTAAGAGAAGTGAGGTGTTTCTCATAAACTTGTTTAGCATAACTTAAGAAGAAATTGTTCTGGACACTTTGGTCATGGAAAGTGACTTATTACTTCAAGGATAAATTAAAAAATAGGCTATAACATGAAGATATTTAATGCCATCAATATAATTTTTGGATAAAAGTGTCCATAACAAGTTTGGCAAAAATTGTTATATACACTTTAATAAGGAACACCTCACTTCCCTTAAATAAAAATGCACCTTGCCAACTTCATACTGGAAAAGTGTCCAGAACAAGTTTTTCCAAAGTTCTGCTGGACACATTTACCAAAAAAATTCTGATGCCATCAATTAAATTCATTTTACAGCCTATTGAATTTTGGTTTTATTTGCAATTTTTAGTCACTGGTATTGTGAGAAGGGTACAGCACAAGCTTGGCCATACTTGTTCTGGAAACATTTATAGGGAAAATCTCATTTAAATAAAATATATATCCACCCTACCATCTTCAAATCGGAAAATTTCCCAACACAAGTTTGGACGAACTTTCTCTTTACCTTTTTATCAAAAAACAATTCAATGACATCAAATATATTCATGTTTTAGCCTATTTTTTTAATTTTCTTGAAGTAATAAGTTACTGTCCATGACCAAATTGTCCCGAACAATCTTGGCCAAACTTGTGCTTGACACATTTATATGGAAAAACTCATTAATCTTAAATATATATTCATCCATCCAACGCCGAATTTGAAAATTGTCCATCATAAGTTTGGCTAAAATTTTGCTTGACACTTTTACCCAAAAAAATTTTCATGGAATCAATTATCTTCATTTTTTGGCCTACTGATTTTTGGTTTTCTTGCAATTTTATTCCCTGGTCTTGGTCAAAGTGTCCAGCACAAGTTTGGCCAAATTTGTACTGGAAAAATAGCACAATACTTAAACCCTACTGAAGTATATTTATTAATTACCTGTTAGTAAAGCCTCTTTTATTTTATTAAGACATGAAAATTAAATATAAATTGAGGATTGCTTTGTTTTTAATGATTTATAATTTTCAAATATTGTTACAATAAGTAAAATTAAAAAAAAATATTTTTCTTAAGATCCTTGTGAACACTAATTCCCATGGGTTGGATACTTTAATTTTTTGTATATATTTTGTTTATTAACTATGTTAATGGATTATTGGGTGCCTTCAATGATTTTTTTTTGTCAGGGATGGTGTTCACTTTCATAAATTTTTTCACATGTTCATTTTTATACTAATCATTGGTGACATTTAGCCAATAGAAAAGCCATTATAATTATTGAAAAACAGCTATGTTAAATTGAAATTCAGAGTCTAATTCTGTTCTTATTTTAGGTTTTAATTTCATCTTGTTGTAAGTATCTGAGAAGAGATTCAATTTAATTTATTTCAAGTCCATATATTGGGAATCAAAAAAATTTCACATTTATTTATTAAAAACATTTACCATGTCTTAAAGTTTTACAAAAATATATATCTACCTTACTATCATCAATATTTTCATAATTTTAAATTCATACTATCTCTTATCTTATACATCAATTGGAATTTTTTTAAAGAAAAGAATAATAATGTTATTTTTAAAAAAAAATTACTATCACTCTATATACATGGTTACAAGTGTGGTAAAAAATTTAAGGTGCTTCTGCTTTATCTAGTGCTTTATTAACTTTGTAAAAGTCTATATCTTCTTGAACCTCAAGTAACTCCCTCTAATTAAGTGAAAAAAATTCTAAATATCCAGGTGAATAGCAGTTTTTTGGCAGAAAATTGGTCATATTCAAGATATTATCTGTTGAAGCTATCTTTTTATTTGAGAAATCATAAAGTTTATTAATTGAAGCCTTTTCAACATTTGAATGGGCTGTCCTTTTAGTCAAACTGTCCATTTTATCTAAAATTTCATCAAGTTTTGGATTTCTCCAACCAGGAATTACTTGTATAGGATGTTTCTCTTCTGGATGGGGTGGGGCTTCTTCTAAATCAGAAATGAGACTTGTATCATGAAAAAGTGCTACAAAACCTGGCTGATCAATGCAATTTTCTCTTTCCATGTCGTAGCCGTTTTTTGAAATCTAAAATAAAATCAAATTAGTAAAGACTTTCTTTACTTATTATGATTTGAATAAATACCTTTTTTTGATAACACTTTATCTGTGCTTTTGGTCGCTTTTCCTTTCTACATGCTTCAATAACCTCACTTTTTTGACCAGTCACCTTTCAAATCTCCTTTCCCTTGTTTACCACCCATTTCTTGAAAATGATTGGTGTAAGCCTGAGTTTTTCTGAATCAATATTTTTCAATATTGAGTCACTTAGTACAATGGTCTGATACTGTCAGCCTGTATGTATCCAGGACTGAGTAAAAAGTGCTTATAATTTATGTTAAACACATGAACTATAAATGGGAAAAATAAATAAGAGTGCACAAATAGTATACATAAGTAAAATTATGATAAATACACAAAAAATGACATTATAACACCTTATATACATGCATATATCCACCTTTTATAGGTCTTATGTACTTAATATTAAGTTGGAATATGTTAGAGTATCTTAAGAACCTTAAGTATAAGGCTACATAATTTTTAAGTACACTTAAAGCTGTTATATTCATTGTTTTACGCAAAAAACAAGAAATGCGCTTTATTTCACTTAAAAGTTGACTATATGTGCTATAAAATTGAGAATATCAAAAATGCGCTTTGACAGATCAATTGTGCTCATTGAGGACTATTAATTTGGCTATTTAAATGCATAAAAATAACACTTTTAAAATTTGGTGTTTTTTATGCCAGAAATGGCTTCTGTGTACTGGCCACATACTGCCTGTTTTTTTCCCATGTGAATAGTTTCATTTTTATCAAAGTTAGCTTTTTCACACTATAATTACCCCACATTCTACGCCCGCTGTGGGGAAACACACTAAAATAGGCAACAGGTGCTTATTTAGTGTCCTAGCTTAATTAATAGTGCATTGACCTTGTTTATATGCACTAATTTCATTAATAACCTCATTCTTGGCATCTTATTTCATCACCACGCTTGAATTCGCCTAATTTTAGTCAAGGATTTACCCGTGCAAGCGCCTGCCAAGGACTGCATGTAGTTACCCCACATCTCACGCTCTGTTTTAAGTTTTTGGATGGTTTCTCAATCAATTTTGGTTATTTTTGGATGGGAATTTCACGTAGTATAATGTCGGGATTAGCCCCTCCATTTCTACAGTAAATCCCCCTTATTGTTAAGCTATTATTAACCTTAAAAAATCTCCTTTAGTCTTTTATATTATTGTTTTATATGCATATACTCTCTTTTTGTCTTTTTTTTTTAATTTTGATTTTTTTCCCTTATTATTGCAGGATTTTTGCGGTTGTTACTTGTCTAATTATGTCATGGATCACTAGGAATGTTGATGGGCAGGTCTATTAGTGGATTTGAGACATCATTAACTGTGTATTGGATGGTATATTAAGGGATTTATTGGGGAACTCAGTGTGTATAAAAGGAGGTTTTTGGGTCTTGTTTTCTTCATTCTTTATCATTTACAATTTACCCAATATAACCAAATAAATTACAATACATATCAATAAGTACTTTTATAAGACTTTTGAATAGTATCTGAATTATAAAATCTATTTTTCTACCAACTACAAAGATTGTAAGCCACATATAAGAATAGTGAGAATTATATTACTGAAACCTTTATTCTGAATTATATTTTACTATTTGTTGAATTTATACTACAGTTTTCATATAGGACTATTTAAATCTTCTAGACAAAGACTTTTTGCTAGTTCACGTCCATTAGTTGACCTTAGCCTGAAAGATACTACACTCCCCATTACTTGATTCCATTGCAACTTGGAAAAATTTTGACAGTTCCAATCAAATGTGAGTAGAAAAAATCCTTTCTCTTGAAGCACTCGTTCCAATTTTTTTACAGATATTGGTACGGCAGATCCTCCCTTTAGTCCTTGGGGCTCAGGTGTTGAAAAAAAAGCTGGTAGATGAAGTTTGGAATGTAAGAATATGGAAGTATTTGTTAAATCAAATTGAAAATAGGCAGCTGAAGTTTCCTGTGCTGTGTTTGAACCTGTTTTAATGCTGTTTCAATCATCAATTCCTGGTAATCATGCGAACTCTTTCAATCTGTAAGCTCTTTTTTTTTTGGGCCTATAGGAAAATGAGATACATTATTGTGTCCACCAAGAAAGAGCTTTAAAAAGTGATAGATTTTTCAGTTAATAGAATCTGAGATCCTAGGTACATCATAATTTGTAACTATTCTTCTAACAATTCATAAGTTTAGGTCATTTTGAAGTGAGTCAGTATCAAGTATTCTGCGCTGATCAGTAGCTCAATTTATAAGAGAGAGATTAACTGAAAATTTTTTAAAATATAAATTGGTAAGCCTATTTTGAAACATAAAAGCATCTTGAAAAATTTTAATCACCATGTCCACTGGTACTGACTTCTGGGTTAGTAGAAGTGGATTCCCCACTGTTTCAAGGAAACTGATTCAACAACATAATAGACCAATCATTCCCTAAAATTTCTACTTCCTGATGCAGATTAAAAGGTGTAGATTGTCATCTGTATTTGTGATATTAGAAGAGCAATAAGTTGATCAATTTTGGGATCTTATGAAGACTGAGGTGGAGGTTAGGGTCTACCTGCACTTTCTATAGGATTTTCAGGGGGAGCAGGACCTGAATCACTCCTTCTAGAATTTAGAGGAGGAGGATTATTTTTCCCTCTAAATTTACTTTCTAATGGATTATCAACATTCATGTCATCACTGTAATTAGAAATTCTGTGCTTTATAAATAATGAAACAAAAATAATTAACTTTCAGAATATAGGTAAGATAATATTAAAGAGAAATTAGTTATAAATTTTAATTTTGAGTTTAATGAATAAAATATTCAAGTTAAAAAATTAGTGGAAAACTTGGGTTTTATTGGCTTGTAAAATATTGTCCTTAGATTTTTCAACCCTGCTTCTGAGCTATATTTAATATTTTGTAAGTATAGGTAGATTTTTATAGTACATTGAATTTCTTTTAGTTGGAATTACATTTGCAATAAAATGTCACTCATTAAAAGCAGGTTTTCTAAACCATAAAGAATGCCCTTGTTATCGTTTGCTTAAACATATAGGCAAAATCTCAAAAAGGTTTATTGATTAATCTTGCATCTAGGTGTTCCAAAAATCTAAAACAAACATTCAAAGCCTCCAAAATCTTACCAATCCTAAATAATTTGAAATGTATTAACAAAAATAAAATTTCTATTTTGTTCAATTTTTTACTTACTAGTGTCTGAAGTCCAACAGCAGTGATAAAATTGTACTTTATTCCAAACATTCCCTTTTGGTGCTGTAAAGTGGCGGCATGTCCAATAATTTAATCTTGATTTATCACAATTTGTGTCACTTTTTCAAATCTTAATAAATGGAAATTCACTTGTGGAAACCTTATAGGGATCTTTTTTTGAATCTTCTGGTATAAGCTCTTTTATTGGACTAACAATTAGATAGAATTTTTCATTATTGTCCTTTGAGCTAAAAAGATGATCAATATTCTCAAAATGACTATCTTTTCCAAAATAGAATTCAATGGTAGAATTCCCAGGACTCTTGTAATGAGTTGAATAATGCTTGCTACATTTTCAACTACCTGGTCTCCTACCTTATCTGATGGTAATAAAGCCTGTTGTAGGCAAGAAAGAGTTCTATAATACCAAGCTATAGACACAATTCTGAGATGGGTTGGTTCTCCTTCCTAAATATAACTTTAAAAAGAAGAAACTGCCACTTTAATATTTAAATACAGTGAATGCACATATTGTAAGTCTGGCTATTTATTCTGGGTGTGGAAGTGGAAGTATAATGATTGTTAATAATAATAAAAGGAATATAATATAAATATATTCGTATATAAGAAATCAAAACTTTCAGCTATATCTATTCTCAGTAAGCACTAGTACTCTCAGTAACTCCCTCTTGAAGCGCTCTATCTAATACTATCTTTTTTGTAGCAATAAAATAACACTACAGCGCTACTTCTGGTATGCACACTAAATATGTACATAAATTAAATATATCTTTTTATCTATTAATTAATAACTTACACGCACACCCACATCTACTATTTACAAGTTAGTAATTATATAAATTTCTATGTTCAGCGCCCCTTTTCTATGTTTCCTTTCCCTACAGATTTTCTTACAAAATTTCAGCGCTAATACAAGTATATCATATGGTATCCAAATATCTCAAAGATCTAAGCACATTTATTAGCATGGGTTTTGGCTCCAATAGCACCTGAAAACTTCACTTCTTAAGATCCCTCACTAAATAATAGAAACTGCACTGCATTTCATACCTATTTCAATGACCCACACTGGTGACACAAGTATCCACTAATTGTGAAACCCTTCACGCTTTGGCCAATGACTTCCCTATCTCAAGTCCTATCTTTCTTATCCTTTTCTTGAGTGCTAATTGTAAATAATTTTGTCTTTCTAGTGCTTCTACTTATTTTTCAAACACATTTTCTATCTTCATGGGTGTGCACAGATTCTTTCAAAAGTGTCACTGCTAACTTAAGTGTAAATTTCCATGCCACCTCTATTTCCACCTCTTAAGTTCATATCATACATCTAGCGCTGCCCATGACTTTTTGCAAGTACATACCATATTTCCTTTTCCTTTAGCCCATTATGTAGTTACCCTAACCTTTTTCTTGCTGCAGATTATAATTCCATAATACAATAAAAAAACTGTGCACAGAGAGTCTACCTTTTCTGCGCTATCACATCCCTTTGCTGCACTCAGGTAGCCATCCTACTTGACAGCCCCTTTTTTGTGCTTGCTGCAAGCTGAAACATTGCTGCGTTGCTGCAAGATGTGTACCACAGTCTCCCTATACCTGTGACTGTCCCCAGGTGCTATAAAACCAGGTGCATTAGGCCTTGACTAAGGGAGTTGGAGTAAAACTGGAGAGAAAACCCCCTGTCCCTTTAAGAAATACCAGGTGAGATTTATTTGCTACTTCAAGTAAGAGACTGTTACAATACCCCTTCCAACACACTTCTTGAATGCTTTACAAGACAAGACAGTATCCAATAGCAGACCACTCACTACCCAATATAGGGGGTGGACTTGCTAGAAAGTCCTCAATCTGAACTCAGATGGAACTCAGATGGAACTCAGACTGAACTCATACTGAACCCATACTGAAATCTACTTGTACACCCACCTAAAACTGTTCTTCTGAGTGGTGTTCATCCCTCATTGTATGGTTCCATTATTAATAGCTCAATGTGTGTTCAATCTGTGGAGAGTTTGGGTCCAAGGTTGCAGACTTGCTAGAAATTCTGCCCCCCATATTGTGTGGTGACTGAGGATCAAAGAACCAGAAAACCTGAAATTCAGAGAAATCCACACCAGAAACCAACAACACAGTGCGCTTGTTGCACAAACACAGCAAAAATACTTGATGTAGGTTGAAAAGCTACAACAGAGAAATCAGTTGCCAAAGTTAAGCTAAATGAAGAACTAAACTTTTAACAAACACAGCCAATTGTGGCCAAAAAACAGTGAAAACTGAGTAAGAAACAATGATATAACTACCAGATGTTTTTATGATAATTAAAGTCACCCCAAGACTTCCCATCTCACAGTCCATGCACAGAAACTAATTTGGTGCTTTTGAAAGTCATATTGAATAAAAACTCTCTAGAAATGCTCCCCAGCCTTCTATAACCAAAGCGGGCTGTCTGCCCGACGTTGGGCCTCCCACATAGAGATAGAAGGTCCTCCCTGAAGCTAGAAAACCACCAAAAACATCTAATAAACCCCAAAATACTTAGAAAATTCCACCAAGACTACTAAAACCTTTAAAACTCAAAATAAAGATATCACAACATTTAGAAATAAATATAGGTCCAAATTAACTCTACTTAATGGTACTAATCACTTAAACCTAAGACTTAAGTTTAGCCAATAAAACACAAAAAACAAAATTAAACAGTTATATTTTAGAAATGAAAAATGAGGAAATGACCCCTTAAAACTTGGAATATGAAAAATATCATGATGAAATCAAATACAGAGAAAAACCAGGGCTATCTAATGGTTGCACCCACATATCCATAGTCCCTAAATTCAATGAATAAAACTAAAATAACACATAATTCTTTGACCAATGTCAAATAAGACATACACAAACAGCACCAAACAGACCAACGAAGCCCTCTGAAAATTTGGAAGACCACACTGTGTACTTAATAAAAGATTCAATGAGATACTCCCTCAATTAACCTCTCATTTTTGCAGGTCTATTTACAATTTATGTTGTGTTCTTTTGAATATTTCACCTCAGTCTAATGAATGGAAGCTAAACCCCACCAAAGAACAATTACACAGTCTTTCATTGTTCAATATAAGCTCTCTAAACATTGATATTAATTTTTCATATCCTGAAAAAAATTACTGTGTTTCTGAACAAATCCCTACTATATTCAACAATGCTTTTATCCACTTTCCTCATCAATGCAACTTTCCTGGAAAAATTATTGCTTAGAATTTTGATTGGTTTCACCTATGGAATCAAGTTTTGGAAAAAATTATCATTTAGCACTGGGATAAAACTTTGGAAACTAATTCTTTGATTTCTTATTCAATGGACTCTACTCATATTTCTTACCTAAATCAAATGGGTGTTCTTCACTGCTGGTTTATAGGTTATGCTGATAAATTACAACTTGGAAATGATTCTGATAGTTTCTGTGAAATAGTTGAAATAAGAAAGTATAAATATAAAATAAAAAAGAAAGTAAGGACTAATATTTTTCTCTTATTTTTTCCAGAAGATTAAAAATTTTTGACAATCTTTTTCAGAATTCTTTTAACCAAACTCACTTTTTTAAACAACTTCCAAGTGGTTAAACCAATGAGAATCTTTTCAAAAACTTCAAATGTTGCTCAGAAACCAAAATTGATGATGAAGATTCTTTTGAGAAGATTTTTTTTCCATTGAGATCTGAAGAATTCTCAAGACCTGCACAAAATCTTGACCATAAACACATTCAAATCCAAGAAAATTCCCCTTATTCCGGAGAAATACTTAATAACTTTGAGTTATATTATAGATTAAATTTGGTATCCTCAGTAGAGACTCACTTTAATTCTTTTCCAGCTCCCAGGGACTTGACAAGTGACTGCTATTCTTCATTATATCTCACTTCTCTTAATCCTCAACAATAAAGACTTTGTCAGCCAGGCTATTCCAGGAGTCCAGTAAATGATGTGTTACCTTATAGAACCTGAAAGAGGGCGTATGATTTATATTTAATGTATATAAATTAATATTTTATTGCATAATAAAATTATATAAATATCTTATTACATATAAGTGTTATATTGATTTTATTGTTTATATAAATTTTATACATTTAAATTAAACATAATATATTTTATATTCTACAAATAATGGCGCATTTCTATGTATTTAATAATTATAAATTAATAATTAATTAATTATAAACATATATTATAATTATAAGTGTAAAATTGACTTATAATGTAATTAAATTAATTAATTAAATTTATATATTAAATTAAACCTTTCATATATTATTAAACAGAAATATTGAGCGCTTTTTTGAATCATAATTGTGTCATCAAATTATTAAACAAGTTAAAACACTTTATTAAATAAATTATTAATGTTTTATTCTAAAAATTAGTGATTTTGTTAAAATAAATACTTGTTTTAAATTAAAAGAGTTATTACACTAATAAGAATAGTTAAAATAACTAATCACTCATGTTTCATACTAAATTAATTAATTACACTATTTTTATGTGTTAAAATAGTTCACTTTTATGTTTCACTTAAAATTGGGTTTTAAATAAAGGGTTATCAGACATGTTTTAAATTATATTAGTTGTTTTTATGTGTCTCAAGCTTATTTAGTTACTCCATAATCTTATTGTAACTGTTTGGGATTAAATTGGTGGATTTTAGGCTCTTACTCATGTGTCTTAGTTAATTGTATCATGGGTTTCCCCTTACACTTACTCAAAATTAGTTACATATTATTTTTGTTTGTATATACATTAATGTGGCGCTTCAGAGGGCCCCTTGCCTATATAAAGGCCTTGGGTAACCCCCTGTAGCCTCACCACTTATTACTTACTTTTTTTTTATTATTAATTTTATTATTAATTACAAATGTTATACTTATAATAGTTTTTATTATGGCACTTTCTTGCCTTTGAAATCTAGTATATATTATGCATATAAAGGTTGCTTTAAGATCATTTAATATTAGTATTTTTTACTTAAGCAGAGAGAATAAAAAACTTACCATGTATCATCCCATAAATATCTCGTTATAAGTCCTTGTAATTCCCCAGTCCAGTTTTGTCAATTAATTGTTGTTACTGCCTTTTCTTCCTTTTCCTCTTTTCCTTATTATTTTCATTCTCCTTCTTCTAGATGACCGGCCGACAACTGGGGGCCTTTCCAAACGACGACGACAATTGAGGGCCTTTCCGAATGACAACTTCGATTTCTTGACGATTTGACAAACGATTAACGCACGGACCATCCTCGCACACAAAATCAACTTTTGCTGCGACAGTGAATTGAACTGGGGTCCATACATAACAAGTTATATATTTCAAAATTCTATAAATTTTAGAGTAATTGTTGATCATTATAGTAAGGTTCCCTTTGCACTTAACAAATCTATTTTAAATATTTTATGGCAATAACAGTGATTGTGGCTTAATTGCTGAATCACTGAGTGTAAGTTGGTCTTCCTAAATATTTTTTTTCCTAGTTGACCATGATAGAGCAACACTCTTAGTCCTAGATGAGTTTTATTTTTGACATATTAATTTATTGTCATAATAAAATAATTAATTTTCAATATAAATATTGTTGACAATATTTTGTCCAATATTATAAAAAATCATAAAATTATTTTGAAATATAAATAAAATGTGTGTATATTGAAAGTTTTGTTTGACATATTGATTTATTGTCAAAATAATGAAATTAAATTTTTAATATAAATATTTGTGACAATTTTTGTCCAATATTTTTATAATCATACAATCATTTTTAAGTATAAATGAAAGTGTGTATATATTAAAAATTTAATTTTGAAATAACATTTATTTCTGATGAATTATTAATTTAATTTTGTCATTAATATCTTATTGGTTGACAATTATAGCATTTTCTGCATAGTGCCAATTTTTTCCATTAATTTGGTATTATTTATTTTGGTAGACCATAATAATACTTTTTGTATTTAGTCACCTTAATAAATTTTATTTGAATATTATTTTATAACATATAATTCCAAATAATTTTTTATTTTATTAATTATTGTTTAAGGAATAAATGATGATTATAAAAGAATGTGAATTTTTATTATTTATATAATATGAATAATCAATAACTCATTTTTATTTCATTATTATTTTATACATATTACTGATAATGATGAATAATTCTATTAATTATTGTTTGAAAAAAAATAATTATATAATAATGAATTATTTTTTTTTGGTAAAATCTAAAATAATAATCATAATAAATATATAATTTCCTATCTTGTTGTGTTTTCTTTAAGATTAATTGGCATATAGAAATTAACAGTTTTTTGATTTTATTAATGATAGAATTCTTTGACATAAACTGATTTAAAATTTTGTTTCTTTAAAATTTTCAGGCACAATGTCTGCAAATATTGGTAACATGACTGCCACTGAGAAGCTGAAATTAAGAATTATGATGAACAAACAGTAACTTCCTCTCAATATTCAATACTTTTCATTCTGCTTCTTAATATATTGGACCTGCAGGACATAAATATAGAGACATAAATTAAAGTGGATCCCAACAACAGTCATGATAAACTTTCAGCTGCCTTGATAATGGAAAATACTCATTCAAGTCCTCAAATCACAGATCTATCAGCTCAATGACTGGCTTTGAATGAAGAAAAATTAAGATATAATGCTAAAGTAGAACTTCTGAAGGACAGAATTCAAGAAATCTTATTCATTTTTAAGGTTCTAAATCAGAAAATTTTCATGCCTCCTAATCAGCTCCATCAATGTAAACATGCTAAAAGCCTGTTCAAACCTCAAGAAAATATTGAAGGTTGCATATGGAGGTGTGAGTGTCTGAAAAGGCACTGGCTTCAGTGGATAAAGATTATATGGATAAATTATTACCTATGACATGTGAAAAATGGAGAGGTTATGGCTCTGTTTTATGTCCCATTGGAAAATACAAAGCCACTGTATTCTTCATATATATAAAGGTGGTTTTGTCAGAGCTGTTTGTGAATTTGTTGTCATGAGAAATGATAATTTGAGCAATCGGTTTATTATGGGTAATGACATTCTGACCATGTTTGGTGTAAAATTGGACCCTGCCAATAATTGCTTCACATTGGGATTGAATGGCAAAAGGAAATTCAAAATTTCTTCCACTAGAAGATCTTCTGCTTATTTGTTAAAGTCTTGTAACTCATTATCTCAATGTACAAGTAGAACAACAAATGAAATGGATAGTTTATTAGCTGAAATAAATACCGCTTCTTTTGGTGATAAATTAACTAGTGAGCAGAAGGATTCTATAATTGCCTCAATTACCACTTTTCCTATGGCTTTTGCTCATGGTTGTCATGTCCTAGGAGTTGTTAAGGATGAAATGAAAATTACTTTATCCTGTAACTTGAGTGATATTCCTCCTAGTCTTAAGAAAAACACATATCCTGCTTCTCCATCAAAAAGAAAAGATATTGAAGATAATATTGAAACATTATTGAAAATGAATATCATTGAGAAAGTGGATGTCACCCCCAAATATTGTGTCATCTCCCCAGTCTTAATTTCTTATGAAAAAGATAAAGCTAGATTATGTGGAGATTACAGAGCTTTAAATACTTATACTGTTGATGATATTTATCCTTTACCCAGAATTAATTCTATACATGCTACCTTGCAAGGTGCAAAATTTATTAGTTGTCTGGATGGTAATAAAGGTTATCATCAAGTTCCAGTTGAGAAAAATTCTCAAAATTTTTTGCTTATTGCTACTCATATGGGAATATATAAGTATGTTAGGATGCCATTTGGCCCTAAAAATGCTCCTTCAGTTTTCCAGAAGGTCATGGATAACACTTTCCATCAAGAAATTATTGAAGGTTGGCTCATGGTTTATATTGATGATATTATTGTTTTTTCTAAAACTTTTGATGAACATATGATTCATTTGAATAGAGTTTTCCAAAAATTGGATGAAATCAATATGACCTTATCTTTAAAAAAGTGTAAATTTGGTTTTCAATCTTTGAAAGTCCTTGGCCATGTTGTGTCAGGCTTAAAAATTTGTGTAGACCATAATAAAGTTGCTGCCATTCAAAATGTGAAAGCACCAACTTCTGTAAGAGAAATCCAAAGTTTTTTGGGTATGTGTGGCTATTATAGACAATATATTAAAAATTATCAGGTCATAGCCTTGCCTCTTACAAAACTAACCAGAAAAGATGTTGCTTTTCTCTGGAATAATGACTGTCAGAAAGCTTTTAATACATTGAAAAGTTGCTTAATGACAGCCGCTATATTGGCTCTTCCAGATTTTAACAAGCCATTTGTACTTTATACAGATGCTAGCTTTATTGGTCTGGAAGCTGCCCTTCACCAAAAGCAAATTATTAATGATAAATCCTCAGAGGTTGTAATATGTTATATTTCAAGAACCTTAAGAAATAGTGAATTGAAATATGGTGCCACTCAATTGGAGTGCTTAGCAGTTGTTTGGGCTCTTGAGAAACTTCATTACTACTTGGATGACCAAAAATTTGAGTTGGTAACTGACTGTAGTGCTGTGAAATCTCTCTTAAACCTCAAAACACCTAACAGACATATGTTCAGGTGGCAACTTGCTGTTCAAGAATACAGAGGAAGGATGACTATTATCCATACAGCTGGAAATGTTCATTCTAATGTTGATATGCTCTCCAGATTGCCTCTGCCAAATAATGACTCAAATCCTGCTTATGTACCTGAAGATGATACTGTTCATATCCATGGTATATTTGTAGTAGATACGGAAGAAGAGTTATTGCAATCAATACTGGATTCATATGAGAAGGATTCTGCTTTAAATAAATTGGTTACTATCTTAAATGATCCTAAGAATGCTTCAATTTAAGCATTAATTAAAACTCTTCCTGCAAACTATCAAAATGCTTTGAGTAAAGGAAAGTTTTCTATTGAAGATGGTTATATATATTATAGAAGAAAGCTTACTAATGTAATTGTAATTCCTCCTTCTATGAATGAAACTATCCTCAAACTTTGTCATGATGACATATTAGCTGGTCATTTTGATCTTGAAAAAACATTGATTAGAATCAAAAACACTGCATGGTGGGCTAATATGTCTGAAGACACAAAATTATATGTTGAATCTTGTGATTCCTGCCAAAAATCTAAAAGGTTAACAGGTAAGAGAGCAGGGTTATTACAACATATTGAAGCACCTAGTGCTCCCTGGCAAATCATTAATATGGATTTGGTCACTGGTCTTCCTGTTGCAGGAAAAGACAGCTTTAACTCTTGTTGGGTAATAGTGGATAGATTCACAAAAATGTGAAAATTTATTCCAACCCACAAAGATGTATCCACCAAAGAATTAGATTTCTTATGGTGGTCTTACATGTTTAATATTATTGGATTTCCAAAAGCCATTATCTCTGATAGGGATCCAAAATTCACTTCTGAGTTTTGGACCTCTTTGATGGATATTTGTGGCTGTGAGTTGAAATTGTCTACAGCTCACCATCCTCAGACTGATGGTCTAGCTGAAATAGTGATTCAAACTCTGGAAGATATGATTAGAAGGTATTGTGCCTTTGGTTTAGAATATAAAGACAATGACAGATTTACTCATGATTGGGTCACTCTATTGCCTGGTCTTGAATTTGCATATAATAGCACTGTTCATTCTGTCACTGAGAAAAAGCCTTTTGAGCTTTGGTTAGGTTATGTCCCACATACTCCTGCTCAGATTCTCAATAATAAATTACCTAAGTTGGAACTACACCCTGGTGTAAAATCTTTCATGCAAATGCAACATCTATGCAGAAAACATGCTCAGAGCTGTATTGATAAAGCATTTGAATATGAAAAGAAAAGATGGGATAACTCCCATAAAGAATACACATTTAACATGGGTGATGAAGTGTTGATCTCTACTTTCCATTTCAATTTACAAGGTAACCACAAATTAAAAGATCCTTTTGTAGGCCCATTTGTTGTTAAAAGAATGGTTGGTGATAATGCAGTGGAAGTTGTATTGTATTATCCATATGATAGGAAACATCCTGTTTTTCCCATTTCTTTGCTTAAACCTTTTACTTCCAACAGTGACTTATTTCCCAAAAGAAGGGGAAGACCTAAGAAAAACACTCAGGAAGTCACAGAAACAGCAGAAATTGATAAAATTCTCAATGATAGAATTATCACTTCTGAAAGAGGTATTGAATATTTATTGAGATATAAGAACAAATCATCTGAACATGATGCATGGATACCTGGCAAGGAGATTTCAAATCTGCCTACTCTGTTGAAAAAATACAAAAAGAAAAAGTCTTAGCAATTTTTTATTGTTTTTTTAGAGTGAGGGAGTGTCAGCCAGGCTATTCCAGGAGTCCAGTAAATGATGTGTTACCTTATAGAACCTGAAAGAGGGCGTATGATTTATATTTAATGTATATAAATTAATATTTTATTGCATAATAAAATTATATAAATATCTTATTACATATAAGTGTTATATTGATTTTA
Source organism: Hemileia vastatrix (assembly GCA_030280995.1). Lineage (NCBI taxonomy): Eukaryota > Fungi > Basidiomycota > Pucciniomycetes > Pucciniales > Zaghouaniaceae > Hemileia > Hemileia vastatrix. Next base: position 35,676,457 of record JASXTE010000003.1, on the reverse strand, counting down.
TTGTTTATATAAATTTTATACATTTAAATTAAACATAATATATTTTATATTCTACAAATAATGGCGCATTTCTATGTATTTAATAATTATAAATTAATAATTAATTAATTATAAACATATATTATAATTATAAGTGTAAAATTGACTTATAATGTAATTAAATTAATTAATTAAATTTATATATTAAATTAAACCTTTCATATATTATTAAACAGAAATATTGAGCGCTTTTTTGAATCATAATTGTGTCATCAAATTATTAAACAAGTTAAAACACTTTATTAAATAAATTATTAATGTTTTATTCTAAAAATTAGTGATTTTGTTAAAATAAATACTTGTTTTAAATTAAAAGAGTTATTACACTAATAAGAATAGTTAAAATAACTAATCACTCATGTTTCATACTAAATTAATTAATTACACTATTTTTATGTGTTAAAATAGTTCACTTTTATGTTTCACTTAAAATTGGGTTTTAAATAAAGGGTTATCAGACATGTTTTAAATTATATTAGTTGTTTTTATGTGTCTCAAGCTTATTTAGTTACTCCATAATCTTATTGTAACTGTTTGGGATTAAATTGGTGGATTTTAGGCTCTTACTCATGTGTCTTAGTTAATTGTATCATGGGTTTCCCCTTACACTTACTCAAAATTAGTTACATATTATTTTTGTTTGTATATACATTAATGTGGCGCTTCAGAGGGCCCCTTGCCTATATAAAGGCCTTGGGTAACCCCCTGTAGCCTCACCACTTATTACTTACTTTTTTTTTATTATTAATTTTATTATTAATTACAAATGTTATACTTATAATAGTTTTTATTATGGCACTTTCTTGCCTTTGAAATCTAGTATATATTATGCATATAAAGGTTGCTTTAAGATCATTTAATATTAGTATTTTTTACTTAAGCAGAGAGAATAAAAAACTTACCATGTATCATCCCATAAATATCTCGTTATAAGTCCTTGTAATTCCCCAGTCCAGTTTTGTCAATTAATTGTTGTTACTGCCTTTTCTTCCTTTTCCTCTTTTCCTTATTATTTTCATTCTCCTTCTTCTATTTTTCTCCTTCTTCTAGACGACCGGCCGACAGACTTCTTCATTTTCAAGACCCAATAAACATTTCCTACATACTTGAACAAATTTTAAATTCTAATGTGAGTTATTGATGAATTTGATAATCAATAATCTAGCAGACTCATATTCCTTGTTTCCAATGCTTGGGACACTTAGCCTTATTAAATTAGAGCGGATAAATTTTTTTAGCTATGATTCAACTTTATTTAAAGAAAATTTCACCTACATTGATAGCTCAATCTTTTTTCTTTTTATCTTATAAATGCTGAATTAAATACTTCTGCTAAAAAAATACTTGAGTACATGAACTTCATTTTCTTGGCCAATCCTATACAGACAATCAACTGCTTGCTGTTCAACTGCTGGATTCCAATTAGGCTCCTGTTTCAATATATTAAAAAAATTCTCTTTTAATCCTTTTTTATTTCAATATAAGACTCTTTGACTTACCACTATATATACATTTTGCGCAAATCTCAAGTCTATTCCAACTCCTGCAGCCTTTATTGTACCAAGAAAAACTTGACATCTTTCATCATTTTTGAATTTGTCCAGATTTTCCTCCCTTTTTTTCATCCTCAACTTTCCTACAACTGCTGTGTAGCTAATTCCATGGTCATATAAAGCCTAATTTTTACTTTTTCAATGGATAGAAATTGAAATGTTGATTAAGCTAAAAATAACTTATTGAGATAATTAATAGAATTACTTACATTTCCAAAAAGTCTGCATATTCTGAAAATATAACGACCTTGGGACAAATTGTACACCTTTCTCCCTTTAAGAAATTTTCTAAATGACTGATTAGATTTATAGTCTTTTCTGAATGTTTCCATGTGAAAAGAAATGTTGGAGGTTGATCTGGGTTTTTGTAGACAGGGTGGTTACAGAATTGCCGTAAAATTGACAGTTCTCAGAGAAAATCAGCTGAGTCCCAAGGGAGGTTGGTGTTTTGAGAAGGCCCATAATACTCAGAAAAACGTTCTTGAAGCTTGGTAAGTTTTGAGCTCCAAGGATCTGATAATTCTACAGATATTCCTTGCTCAATTTTTTGAGGAAGTGATAAAATTGCTTCTTTATTCCTCAACAGGCATATGAAATTAATGAGAGTATGTATTGATTTTATTGAGATAGATCTTCCTCTGTTTAAGCTTTTCATGAGAAAATTTATCCACAACAAGTTTTCTTGCCATCTTTTGATTCTGAAGAATGATATAAGGCTTTGAAGATCAGTTTTCTGGCTCTGAAGTGGGTTCCCTGTCAAGCATAGTCAACACTCAGCCTCCAGTTCTGATATATTCTGATTCTTCTGCAACTGGGTATTCTTTATTAAAATTTTAAATTATATTAAAAATCTCATCAGCTTTTATAATATTATGTTCAAAAACTTTAGTAATTAAAATGAATGCTTACTGAGCCTCATCAAAAACTATTCTGTACCAAAAACGTTTATTAGTTACTGGTTGAATAGGTTGAGGAGTTTTCTTTGAAGAGGATGGACTTTCTTTTTCATAGGCAGTCAAAACAACTAGTTGGTTCTGAAGCTCCTAAAAATTAATTTTTATTGAATCCTTCCCATGATGAACCTTGAAAGGTAGTGCATTATTTTCAGCCAGGCTGCTAGACTTACCCAGTAAAATAATTAATTATTTACTGGATGAAGCTAAGCTCTATTATTTTAATTATTTAATTAAAAATTAGTTACATTAAAATTAGCTATAATAAATTAACTAATTACAGAAGGCTAAAGTTAATGAGTAATTAAAATTAAATATAAAAATGTCCCTTATATTTTTATTCTCTAACACCATGCTCATTGAAAGGTTGAAAGAAATAAAAATTTATATTAAGAAATAGATTTTCAATTAAAATAAAAATTTAAAATTCAAATAAAAAAAATATATACAAAAAATTCAAATTTCTTATTTAGAATTGACCTTAACAGTAAATATTAAATAAATTAATTTATTCCTGTAATATTCTGTAAATACATCTTTTTGACGCCTTCTTTTTAGAACAACTTTATTATTTGAAAATATTCCTTCTGGAATATCTCTTTTTTCTCCCTCTAATACTAATGTTTTTAGAATCATATTGCCGTTCTTTGTCTCTCCTTTGCCTATATAAGCCCTCTCTTTTTGGTTGTTTTGGATCATTCCATTACTTACTTACATTAAACAAACATTTTTTTTATTTAATACTTATTGCTATTAATTATTAGTTTTAGTAATTACATTATCATAGTTCTATCTCTTTAATTCATAATAATAATAAACTTTTCTACCTCTATATTTGAGTAAAACCAATAAAAAGATATAAGTATGTACCCTAAACTTTGAGATTCAAAAATTCCCTGTTACCGCTGTTGTACCAATATTAAAAACCTTCTAGAAATGAAAGACCCCTTGAAAATTGAGGCCCTTTCCAAATAGTTGACAACTCATTGATATCTTGAAGCCGGAAGCCAAGGGACAATTGACAACAAGGTTCTAATAAGGATGAGTATACGACAAAGACGACAAAAATCATCATCCACGTGACTTAATTTTTGGCTGCAATCGAGAATCAAACCGCGCTCCAAAAATTAGGTTCATATATTGATAATAGTCATATATATTTGTGGTAATTATTTTATTACTAATTGTGGGTCATTTTACACATTTTATTGCACATGTACATCTTTTTTTACTCAGCACCCTGTAAAGTGGAATTAACTTGCTCATTTTACAGGGGGAGGTGTCTGGAAAAATTAAATTTTTTTCCTATTTGACAAAGATAGAACTATATTGCTCTTAGTCCTAGAAGTGATATAAGAGTTAAATTAATTATTTTATTTTATTTATTTATTTCAGTTGACTTCTGTCCTGATAATTAGAAATTTATATTATTGTTTCAGTTGAAAAATTTTCCTGGCAGTGAATAAATAATATTATAAATTTAATAAATAAATTATATCAAATTTCTTCAGTTGACATAAGTCCTGTTAATTAAAATTATTTCAGTCAACAATAAGTCCTGGTAATTAAATTATTTCCGTTGACAATAAGTTGTGGTGATTGAATTATTTTTCATTTGACTTTTAGTCCTAATAATTCTTTCAGTTGATTTATTTTAAATCCTGGTTATAAAATTACCTTAAAAATTAATAAAATTGTGATTATTATTTCAGTTGATTTTTTGTCCTGATAAACATTATATTTTACTTATTCCAGTTGATTTCAAGGTCCTGATAATTACTTATATAATATATTTTTTTCCCTTAATTTTCTTTGAATAAAGTAAAAATAACTTAAAAAATATTTCTTTCTCTCAGTTCAGGCTAATTATAACTATGACTGATCAAGGTGCTTCTGCTGGCCATGATGAGGAACTAGATTTGATTTTTTATGATGAAGCCTCTTCTGTAAATTCTCCTTTGACTACAAAACTAGCTCAAATTAATCAATTACTGCACCAATCAGGATGTAGAAATTCAGGAGATGGAAATATTGGAGGAGACAACTTCTCAGGAACAAAAGCCTTCTATCAACCCCCCAGAAGAGCTTCCCAAAGTCTTCAAGATAAAAAAGATGCCCCTAAAACAGCAGGTAAAAAATCACTCCACTCACATCAAGGAGTTGAGGACAGAAAACCTCAAGCTGAGCTCAAGAATAGACTGTCTAGAAGACAAGGTAAGAAACATAGAGTCTTTTCTTCAAGAGTAAAAGAAACCTCCTCCTCCAAAAGCTCTTCCACAACTGGCCCACCAGCAACAAGAAAAGGTGGAAGTTTCAAAGTGGCAGTGGGATTGGCTGAACACCCAGTGGGATTATCTGTCCCAACAGCAACAGCAACAGCAACAAGTAACTCAGGCAGGTCCTTCAAGAAAAATCAGTTCAACCCAAAACCTCCTCATCCCTACCAAGGATGAAGAAAGAAAAAGAAAAACCACATCCAAGTTGTACCCAACCCATGGTAAGCCCCTCTATTGAATCTCAAGTACCATTTCTTGTAACTGATTCAGTTCTTTCAGGTAATTCTGGAAGAGGAGATGAGACTGTGAGACCAGTAGAGGCTGAGAACAGTAGACAAATCACTCAATATTCTAAAGTATCTTATCCTTTGGTTTTAATTGCTACCTCAAAGATATATCTGGATATGGCTATTATTGATGAGACACTGGATCCTGAGTTTTATGATAATATGTATAGTTATTCTGTTTCACTATTGATAAATACTCCAGATGTAGCCAACATTAATAATAGGGGGTGTCAGTTCTGGCAAATCCGCACTTAAATTAAGTGCGGATTTCAAACCAAATCAGCACTTACAAATCAGCACTTAAATTTTGCAAAAAAGTCACTTATTTCAAAAAAGGGTGTCAGTTATGACCTCAAATCAGCACTTTTTTCCCGTTTTTTTTCACAACCACATTTTGGCCACAAAACATCCCTTCCTTTCTTACCCCATCCCTGTCACATGTGACACACTGACCTTCCTCGCTACCTACCCATCAATCCTCGGCACACACCCCTTCCTGACATTTTCAATATTTTGACCAGGCATGTTTACATTCTTTTTTACTTATTTCTTCTACTTTTTAATCTTTTTTCTTGTTATGTGCCAGTTTCATAATGCCTCCCAGACATTCCAAATCTCAAAAGGTAACTCAAAAATCTGCTTTGTCACAAAAGTCTCCTCGTAAAGCAAGGATTACATAGAAAAAAAATCAGTGACTTTTTCTATTACTTACAACTGTTTTTACAGAATTGAAAACTATGTTTCAGCTAATATTTTATGGAAGTGAACTCTGTTCTTCGCCCGAAGAACAGAGTTCATCCTCCTATTTTCACACTCTGTTTGCACCAATCTCCATCCCTTTCAATTCTATCAACACATGCTTGTCTTCCCTCCCTATGCCTTTCGCTATCCTCCCAGCCCCATTGTATGCCATCCTCTTTTGATCCCCATTTCACCCCTCTCAACCTCTCCCAGACCCTTTTCTTCATTTAAAATGCCTCGGAACCCTTAATCTTCCCTTCCAACTCTTTCCCAACCTTTGAGTGACTGAAAAAATATGCGTTTGCTGAAAATATGCGATTTCATGTTGAGTTGATGAAAGAAAACACAGAGAGAAAAAAAAATAAGACTTTAACAGCAAATTCAAAAACCAAAAAAATATGCAAAAAAATTTACCATTCTCAGTGAATAATACATGCAAATTGATAATTTGAAGAGAAAGAGAAAAAAATTAAAATTGCGTTGAAAAATGTTGTAGTGTTATTGGAAGAATTTTCGCCCTTATACTAGTTGATTGAGAAATAGAAGTGTTGGATATAGTCGGAGGTGAATCAACTTGTTCATCTTCATACAGCTCTAACCATTGATCTTTGAGGTCAGCAAGTAGGTTATGAAGTATAGTGCAACACAGAATCCAGTTGATCACCGCCTCCATTTCAGATTTATTTCTAAGAGGACTTCTTAATTCCCTTAAACTAGAAAAACGGCCTTTCAAGATTCCAATAGAATGTTCAATACGGACTCTTGACTTTGCCAAATGATTGTTGAATTTGGCATTTTGACTGTCTTCTGAAGCTGCTCCCCGAAAAGCAGGAAGTACATACTTTCCATTCACATAAGCAGAATCTGCAAGAAGATACTGATTTTCATCAAAGAATTTTTCAGGTTCATTTGAAATATGCATTCTTTGGAAGACGTAGGAGTCATGACATGAGCCAGGATAGCCAGCGAAGAATGATATAAATTTTTTGTTTACGTCACATATAAGCTGAACGTTAATTGAATATCTATAAAGAAGATATATTTGTTTGTGTTAGTTTCAAGGAGGATGAAAGGAGTTAAAAATAATCTACCTCTTTTTACGGTCAAAGTAATTGTTTCCACCTTGAGCAGGTTTCTGGCTCAAAGGAATAGTAGTACCATCAACAAAACCAATACATCCTGGAAAGCCCTCTGCTTGCATAACCTGAGATGATTCAAGTCGCTCTTCTTTTGTTGGCCAGGTGAGAAGTTGAGATTCCAAGGAGTTGATGGCAGTGATACATCGTTTGGTATAAGTGTTAACTGAACCATACCCTAAATCAAAGACATTTTCTAAACGTTTCAAAGCGGCTCCATTACCATTTGAACCCAAACGACATAGTGTGATGGCCAATTGAATTGAAGGATGTCGTTGTTCTTTTTGAGAATTATTGAGAAATATGGGATGATCCTGAATAAGCTCAAGCAATTTAAGGAAACATTCCTGAGAAGTCCTGAACAGCTGTCTAAAACTGGGTGTAGATAGGTTAAGAAGTGTTTGGATGGTGTACTTGGGGGTATGAAGTACTTGAGGCTTTCTGGGAAGAAGGTAATGTTTCCTGGCCATTTTTGATAAAACGACAAAATCTTCTTCTAGATCAGAATCGGAATCAGAGTCCAAGAGCAGTTCAAGCGCCATGAAAGTCATTGCTTTATGTAATTTATCATGATTTGAGAGTGAGGAAGGCATAACTCTTATATGATATGATATGAAGATGTAAGTGATGTACAATGTTTTGAGTTATGAAGTGTTATTCTGCGGAGTGCTGCGTATGAATGGGATGATGCTGAAAAATCAGTGAAATGGGACTTGATGGTGAAATCAGCACTTTTGGTTGAGAAAGTGCGGATTTGAGTGAAATAAGTGACTTATTTCATTTTGAAATCCACCAGTATTGGGGCTAGTGTGTTTTGGAAATCCGCACTTATTTAAGTGCGGATTTGGTCAAATTTAAGTGCGGATTTGTAAGTGCGGATTTACCAGAACTGACACCCCCTAATGACTATTTAAGAGATATTATTGCTAAACAAAATCATATAATGAACAACATGCAATTGACTCAGAAATATAATAGTGTGTTAACTGAACAGGGTTATCAAGCATTGAGGAGTGAGTTACAGAGAGTTTCTGATGATTTGCTTCATTACAAAGTACCTCATGAAATTAAAGTTGCTTTATGGAAAAATATAAAGAATGATTTGTCTAAATTAAAAGATACTGTGTCCATCTGTTTCCAGGAGGTAGAAGGAAATAAGTTGGACGTAGAAAGATTGATTAACCATTATTCATCTTTACAAAATAAAAATCAATTATCTTTTGCAACCATCAATGAGAATCTATCTAGTATTCCAAGAGTAAAAACTTGGTTAACAACCATTGAGGAGAAATTGAATTCATTGTTATATAATCAAAAATTTTCTTAAATTTTTTTGAAAGAACCTGTTGAGCAGGATACCCCAATTTTACCTGTTCCTAGTTCATCCAAAGAAAAATTAGTTTCAGAAATACCTGTTGATATCACTGAGTTTCCATAAAAATTGATGTGTACCTGGATCATCCACAGAAGGATTAAATAATAAAATTACTGCCCAATTGGGGAATTTACAGCTCCTTCTCACTCAGAAACAAGCTTGTAACAAGGAGAATACTTCAAGTCAAAAGAATTGGACAAAACATGACCAGTATCCAAAATTTGATGGTGACTCTTCCTCTGATTGGCAACAGTTCATTTGCAGAATTGATAATCTAAAAAATTATTACAAGCTCCTAGATGAGGAAATTTTGTCAAAATTAATCTCTTTATTTACCAATGTAGCCCTAATGTGGTATAAATCTGTTTTCTTGGATAAAAATGACTACTCATGGGAAGATTGGAAAAAATTAATTAAAGCACAATTTGGTGGTTCCAAGTGTAGATTAGCTCAAAAAAGGAAATATGAAGAAACCAGATATAGCTCTTCTACAGAAAAACCTATTGAGTTCTTGAAGAAACTTGTGAAAAGCTTAAGGGCAGTGGACCCAGAGATGGAGTTTTAGTTATGGAAGGACAAGATCCTCTATAAATTACCTATGTCTTTGAGAGACTTAATAGTTGCTAGGACTGAGTTCTCCAGAGAACCTTCTTCTTTCATTAATACTTGTAATGAGATCCTTCTTAACAATAAGTATGATGCTAGAAAAATAATTTATTAAACTTCATTGCAGAAAACCTCCAATTACCAACAAAAACCTGTGGAAAAGGTTGGTAAACCTTTTACCCCTGATGCACCCAAAAAGTATGCAACAAATACTTGCTTCAAATGCAGTAAGCCTTTGAAGAAAGGCCATGTTTTTAACAAGAAGATACATCTTGTTGAGCAGACAGAGGAACATGCTGATGACACATTATCACTGGATGAAACTTCAAGTGATTGTACCAGCAATATCTCATATGAATTTCACCAGTAAATATTAATGCTGGAAGAAGATATTCATTATTTAAAAATATTGATATTGAGATTAATGATTTATCTACAGTATATGATGCTGAGATCATAAAAAACCTCAAAGACAGCTCAATTATTATTGCCCCTCTCAAGGCACCTGTCTTGATCAATGGAAATAACATTGAGGTTGTCTTAGATTCTGCAGCTGGACGAAGTTTAGTATCTGAAAAAGCACTTGCTTCAGTGGATTAAGATTATAAATCAAAACTTATGCCTTTCATTTCTGAGAATTGGAGAGTTTATGGCTCAGTTTTGTCCCTCATTGGTAAATACAAAGCCACAGTATTTTTCAAATATAACCATGGTTTTGTAAGAGCTATATGTGATTTTTTTGTCATGAAAAATGATAAATTGAGTAGTTGGTTCATTGTGGGAAATAACATTTTAGCCAAATATGGAATAAAATTAAATCCTTCAAACCAATGCTTCACAATAGGGATAAATGGGAAGAGACAATTTAAAATTTCCTCCCCAAAAACTTTTAAAACCAGAATTGAACACATGTAACTCTGTGATTCAATATAAAAGAAGATCTACAAAGGAAATGCATGCCCTTATATCTGAAATTGACAATGCTTAGTTTGGAGAACAACTTTCTTGTAAGGATAAAGATTCAATCATTAAATTGATCAAATCTTTTCCTATGACCTTTGCTCATGGATCACAAGAATTAGGATTGGTAAAACAAGAAATGAAGCTTTCATTATCTTGCCCTTTATTAGAAATACAACATACTTTAAAGAAGAAGCCTTATCCAGCTTCTCCCACAAAGAGAAAAGATATTGAAGACAATATCTCTAGCCTTTTAAAAATGAATATTATTGAAAAGGTAGTTGAAACACCTAAACATTGTGTTATCTCACCTGTCGCAATTTCTTATGAGAAAGATAAATACAGGTTATGTGGTAATTATAGAGTATTGAACACTTATACTGTTGATGATATCTATCCTTTACCCAGAATTAGCTCTATACATGCTACCCTACAAGGTGCCTAATATATCAGCTGTTTGGATGGTAAAAAGGGATATAACCAGGTGCCTGTTGAGAAGAACTCTCAGAATTCTCTGATGATTGCTACTCATATGGGTATTTATAAGTATATTAGGATGCAATTTGGACCTAAAAATTCCCCTTCAGTTTATCAAAAAGTAATGTATAACATATTCCTTCAAGAAAAAATTGAAGGATGGCTGATGGTTTATATTTATGATATCATTATATTCACTAAAAAATTTGAGGACCATCTTAACCACCTGTGTAAATTTTTCCATAAGATGGATGAGATAAATATGACACTAGCCTTGAAGAAATGCAAATTTGGTTTTCATTCCTTAAAATTGCTTGGTCATGATGTCTCAGGTTACAGATATGTGTTGACAAAAACAAAGTGGAAGCCATACAACAGGTGAAGTCTCCTCCCACAGTTAGAGAGCTCCAGATTTTTTTGGGAATGTGTGGATACTATAGACAGTATATTAAAAATTACCAAGTCATAGCATTACCCCTTACCCAACTGACTAGGAAAGATGTTGCTTTTGTCTGGAACAGTGAAAGACAAAGAGCTTTTGACACTATGAAAAATTGCTTGATGTCAGCACCAATTATCGCTTTACCTGACTTTGATCAACCAATTTTTTTTTACACTGATGCCAGTTTTATTGGTCTTGGTGCTTCCCTCCATCAGAAACAAGTGAAGAATTATAAAGTATCAGAACTAGGAATTTGTTATATTTCAAGAACCTTGAGAAATATTGATTTGAAATATAGTGCCACTCAACTAGAATGTTTAGCATTAGTCTGGGCTCTGGAGAAGCTACATTATTACCTGAATGACCAGACACTTGAACTTGTCACTGAATGCAGTGCAGTTAAATCCCTCCTAAACTTGAAAACACCTAAAAGACATATGTTCAGATGGCAGCTGGCTGTTAAGGAATATAGAGAGAGAATTAAAATAATTGATATGGCAGGTATTGTTCACTCAAATGTGGATATGTTATCAAGGTTACCTTTGCCAAATTATGACTAAAATCCTACATATGATCCTGAAGATGAAATCATTCATATTCATGGGATATATGTGGTTGATAAGGAGGAACAGCTATTACAGCTTATTCTGGATTCATATGATAAGGACACTGACTTAAAAAAGTTATGTACTATATTAAATGATCCAAAGAATGCTTTAATACAAGCATTAATTAAAAACCTTCCACCAAAGTACCAGAAGGCTTAAGAAACAGGTAAATTTTCAATTGATGAGGGCTACCTCTATTATAGAAGAAAGTTGAGTAATTTTATTGTTATTCCTCCTTCTATGAAAGAGATCATCTTGAAAATTTGTCATGATGACATATTGGCTGGACATTTTGATCTTGAATAAACAATGATCAGAATTAAAAACACTTCTTTGTGTGTTAATATGTCTGAAGACACCAAACTATATGTTGAATCCTGTGATTCTTTCCAAAAATCAAAAATATTGACTGGTAAAATAGCTGGATTAATGCAACATATTGAATCTCCTGATGAACCATTGCAAAAAATAAACTTGGACTTTGTAACAGGATTACCCATTGCTGGGAAAGACATTTATAACTCTTGTTTGGCTTTTGTGGATAGATTCACAAAAATTTGTAAATTTATCACCACCCACAAGGATATTTCCACTAAAGAATTAGCCTTCTTATGGTGGTCTCATATGTTTAATACTGCAGGTTTTCCTAAGGCCATAATCTCTGAAAGGAACCCTCCATATTTTTCTGAATTTAAAATGTCTGTTATGGATGTTTGTGGTTGTGATCTGAAATTTCTACTGCCCATCACCCCCAAACTTATGGATTAGCTGAAAGAATGATTCAGACTTCAGAGGACAGGATAAGAAGGTATTGTGCTAATGGCCTTGAGTACAAAAAAAATGACAGATTTACTCATTATTTGGTTACCCTACTCCCTGGGTTAAAATTTTCTTATAATAGCACTTTTCATTCTGTTACTCAAAGAAAGCCTTTTGAGCTCTGGCTTGGATATGTTCCAAATACTCCTTCCCAAATTCTCAATAACAAAATACCTAAATTGGATTTACATCCTAGTGTAGAATCTTTTCTTTAAATAAAACAAATTTGCAGAAGTCTGTCACCGGACAACCTACGCACAAGGTCGAGGATGTTCCTGAAAGTGAGATGAGAGATTTAGAAACTTCTTCAAGGCACAGAGGAATGATTCAAGGAAGTGATTTGAAGGTCACTTGAAGTAAGCACTACAGGTTCGAGATTCGTTTGAGAAGAATTATAAAATAGTTTCAAAGGTAATAGAAATTCTTAAGATCTCACGAAGGGTTGGAAACTCAATAATGAAATATTTAGGATTTAGAAATGAATATTGAGAAATTGAAAGAAAGATACAATAACAATGTTTTAACTTTAAAGATTTACCACTATTAATGTAAATACAATTTATAATTTAATTCTAAGGAATATCGAACCAAAATACCCAACCCTTTTATATCCTTTGTTCCTCCTCGCATTGACCTCCCTTTCATTGCACCATTCTCATACCATTGACCATTACTAACATACACTTAGACCCTCTTTGCTAAATATCAGTCCATGCTCAATTTACCCCTTTTTAATTAATTAACAAAACTTTAATGAAAAACTACTACTGTACTATTTTGTTGAACCTAGCGCTGTGCGTCGCTTATTGAAAAGGAGACTAAGGCACCCTATTGGGCGATTGACTAATTTAGATTTAGAGTTTAGGCTAGCGCAGTTAAGTAGTAAGTACACAAAGGAAAATCACAGTTGCTATGGAGAATTGCTTTCTGCGCTTCGAGTATAGATTTAGGACTCGATATTATTGATTTAATGAGCTGCTTTGCATCGAGTGTCATGTGGCGCGTGACAGATGCCCGGGTATAAGAATCGCGAACTCCGTTGAGCTTGAGCTATCTTCCCACACTAGTTTCCCTTCTTCTATAACTTTCTCCTCACTTATTAATTTCCCCTTCTATAATGAACTGCCCTACTCCCACACCTACGCCTCCACACCCTAAAGCGGATGGGGGAATGATTACGCGACAATTTTCACAAACTTGCACGGCTTGTGAAAGCATGGAATACTTTTGTGTCAAAAGTACGGCAACTCGAGGCCCTCGCCAGAAATGCGAGTTTTGCCGTTGGTGACGAGTCGCCTGTGATGCGTTGACGAAGAACGCAGAGATCGAACAACGGTTTACCAAGACCAAGTTTTGGGTAATCCCTAAAACAAAAGAGGTGGTCGAAGACATTTGGGATGTCTCGATTGAAGATGAACAATTGGTGGGGGAGAATGATAAGGAGCTAAATAACGAGATCACAACCTGGGTAACCCAGGCCACCAGTTCGAAGCAGGGTGTCGTGGAAGAGGTCGACGAGTTGGTGGAGGAAGATGAAGATGAAGTCCCTGTTCCAGGGCGGGCACCCAAGAAACGACGTGTGGTCATCAAAGATGATGAGGAGGAAAGAGAAGCAGAGGTAGAGGTGGCGCCAAGGTTATTCTTAGAGTCTGACCCCATCTTCGAGGTAAGTTTTCAATTGTTATTTTTTTAAGGATGAGGTTACTGATGAGTTTTGTTTAGACATCGAATACCCTTGAAGACCCGATTGGGGAGCCTGCGCCGCTTTTACCAACTGAGGCAAACCCTCCGGCCATGGATGTAGTCAAAGAACCTGAAGACACACTGGACCAGGTGTGGTCGAGGAAACCTCGTCAAGGTCGACGAGTAAGGTTTGCAGAAGAGTTGTGTGGGGAGGTCGACACAATTATCGATGCTGCTTCCTTTGACGTGTCAGAGGAACTCTTGGAGATTGGAGAGGTGGTTCCGGTAGGAGAGGAGGAGGTATTTGAGAAATGCAGGAAGGAGATAAGGGTAGTTTTGGAGAAGATGAAAAGATTGGTTCGAGAAAAATTAAAAGAAAAAATTTAAAATAAAAAAAGAGAGATGTAAAGAAGTAGAAAAGTAGAATTGTATTTTAGTTTTATTTTATTTTATTTTATTTTATTTTATTTTATTTTATTTTTTTATTGTAGGTGAATATTATTATTTTTTATAAGATTTAGGAGATAGAGAAGAAAAAAAGAAGTTTTAAAAAAAATTTCGCTTTAGAATTTGAAGGAAGTAATTTAAATAAGAAAGAAAGAAGTTATTTTAATTGAAGGAAGTTTTAAATTTTAAAAGAAAAAAATTTATGTAAGAAAAGAGAGAAAAAGAAACTGTTGGTGATTGAGATGCGAATTTAATGAAAGAAGAATTTTTTTTTTTTTTTTTTTTTTGCAAAAAGTTGTTGATTGATTTTTTTAAGGAAATTTTAGTTGAAAAGAGAGGAAGAAGAAAGAAAAGAAATAAAACAGAATTAAGAATTTAAAGAGAATTTGAAAAGAAGAATCATTTGTTCGAAGAATTATTATAGGGAGATTTAGAGGTTGAAGTTAAGTTCGAGGAAATGGTCGTACCGTACAAGATTTGATGGTTCGAAGAAAAGAAAATTTTTAAAGAGAGAATAAATTTTTAGAGAAGAAAATTTTAAAGAGAATTTAAATTTAAGAAAAGAATGTATTCTAGAGAATTGAAAAAGAAAAGAAAGAAAATATTTAGAGAGATTTAAGAATTTTTTATTTTATTTTATTATTTATGTTTATTCTATTTATTTTATTTTATTTTATTTTTATTTTATTGTTTATGTTTATTCTATTTGTTTTATTTTATTTTTATTTTATTTTATTTTATTTTATTTAATTTTACTTTTGATTTTACTTTTAGTTGGTTTTTAGAGAAAAATTATATAGAAGGAGAAGAAGGAAAAAGAAGAGAGAGAAAAGAGAAAACAAGGCTAAAAAATTTAGGAGGTGTTTTTAGATTTTTTACGAGAAAAAGAAAGAAAGAAGAAAAAAAAGAAAAAGAAAATTTAAAATAAAAGAAATTTTAAGGTTTTGGTTTTAAAGGATATTTCAAATGAAAAGATTTTAGGAGTTCAGGGGCGTTAGAAACATTGATGGCTGGTTCCCAGGATGTTTTGTCTGAGTCATTGAGGAAGCCTTCCCATTCCACAAGGTATTGAAGTTTCCCCTTGTGTATTCTTGAATCAAGGATACGACTTACTTCCCACTCTAGATGATCTTCTACTTCGACCAGTTCCGGAGGGGGTTGGTTCTTGCCCGGGTATATTTCTTGAGCCAGTTCCAGGAGAGATACATGGAAAACAGGGTGAATCGCCTGCCATTTAGGAGGTAACTTGAGTTGAAATGAAGTTTTAGAGACTTCAGAGTCGATTTTGAATGGTCCCAAGCGCTTTTCAGCCAGTTTCTTTGATGGTGGTGTTGTTCGAATGTTTCGTGCATCGAGCCATACTTTGTCGCCTGGTTTAAAGGAAGGAGCAGATTGTCGATGTTTGTCGGCCTGTTCCTTGTATCTTCGAATCGCTGATTCCAAATTTGTTTTAAGTTCTTCTTGAAGTTGTGATATAGTTCGAAGATAATGTTCCGCAGGATGATTAGTTCCTACATGGATTGATTTGAATTGAGGATGTCGTCCATAAATGGTTTCAAAGGGAGATTGTCGTGTCAAAGAATGAGTCGAGTCATTATAAGCAAATTCGGCCAATGGTAACCATGTGGTCCAATCGTCTTGTTGGTAACTGACATACATTCAAAGATATTGTTCAAGGATTTGGTTAACTCTTTCTGTTTGACCATCGGTTTCAGGGTGATAGGCCATGGAGAGGTTCCTCATGATATTGAGTTGTCGACACAGTTGGGTCCAGAATGTGGATACAAACAATGAGCCTCTATCTGAAATAATATCATTTGGTAAGCCGTGTTTAGAAAATACATATTCTAGAAACAATTTTGTCAAATCTTCTGCTGTAGCAGTAGTAGTGGTTTTAATGAAAATAGACATTTTTGAAAATCTATCTACTATTACTAATATAGCATCAAAATCATCAGAAAAAGGGAGTTGAGAAATGAAATCCATCGATAAAGATTCCCAAGGTTTAGAGGGAATAGGAAGTGGTTGAAGCAACCTATGCTTCCAGTGACGGGGAGCCTTATTCCTATTACATTCGTAACAAGCTTTTATATAGGCCTTGATTTCCCTGGTCATACCTGGCCAGAAGGAATCCCTTGCTATTAACTGGTAGGTTTTATCAACCCCAAAATGACCAGCTAATGGAGAATCATGTCGACTGTTGAAAATCCATAATTTTATCTCATTGTTGTCGGGTATGACTACTCTACCTTCGAAGACTAATAGACCTGATTCAATACTAAATCTTTTGGCCCCTTTCTTCAAGAGTATTTTGTCTTTTAACCCTAAACAATAATTGTCCTTTGACTGAGCTTCAAGGATGTTGGATAGTGGATTTCGAAAAGATTGAATTGTCATCAAATTAAGTTGATGAGTTTTTAACATTGATTTGTTGAAGATTGATTGCACATTTGCTGGGTTCTTGTCAGCAAATGAGTTTCCCCGCTGCGGGTAAACGTCATCCCGACGTGACAAGATATCTGGGACAATGCAGTTTTTTCCTGGGCGATAGGAAATAGAGAAAGAAAATTCAGACAAAAATTCAGCCCACCTGGCTTGACGCCTGGTTAACACTTTAGAAGACATGAAGTATTTCAAAGCATTATGATCTGTTAAGATTTGAAAAGGACTATCTAGGCTGAGAAGAAAAGAACACCATTTTTTATTGCAATGGATAATAGCTAAAAGCTCTTTGTCATGAATTTCATAATTTAATTCTGTGGCTATGAGTTTGCCTGACTCAAAATCAACAGGATGAAACAAATTTGTTTCAGGATTTAATTGGGAGATGACCCCTGCAATAGCATAATGGCTTGCATCTGTATCAACTATGGTCGAGGCACAAGGATCAAAATGTCTAAGAATTGGGGCTGTGGTGAATGCCGTTTTTAGTGCTTCGAATTCCTTTCGTGCTGTAGAAGTAAAAACAAAAGGAATGTCTTTTCTAAGAAGAGAGGTAAGATTGGAAATAGTTTTAGAGTAATCTTTAATAAATCTTCTATAGAAGTTTTCAAAACCCAAAAATCTTTGGAGCGATTTAATGTTTTTGGGCTCAGGCCATTCCAGGATTTTCTGGACTTTTTTAAACCGTCAGTGGAAAACGTAAAACCCAAAAAATCAATTGATTTGAGGTGGAATTCGCATTTATTATGCTTGGCGTAGAGACCATGATCTCGAAGACGATTTAGGACCTGTCGAACATGATGAATATGTTCATCTAGTGTTTTTGAGAATATTAAAATATCATCTAGATAGACAACTACAAATTGTTCAACAACATCTTGAAAGATATCATTAACAAAAGTTTGAAAAGTTGAAGGTGCGTTACATAATCCAAAAGGCATAACTAAATTTTCAAAACTACCAAATCTAGTGCGCATTGCAGTCAGTGGTTCAGGACCTTCTGCAATGCAAATCAGATTGTAAGCGCCTCTAAGATCAATTTTAGAAAAGAAATTAGCACCATTGAAAAGGGTAAGAAGTAATGACATAGGAGGAACAGGATATGCATTCTTCTTCGTGACTGTGTTGAGCTTTCTATAGTCAACACACAACCTAAGACTACCGTCCTTCTTTTTTACAAAGAGGACAGGAGAGCCGGTTGGAGATTTACTGGCTCTGATGAAACCTTTGGCTACATTCTCTGCAATGTAGTCTCGAAGAACTTGAGATTTGTCCTTTGATAAAGAATAGACAGGACCTGCCGGAGGTACTGGGCCTATTAACTCTATTTGATGGTCGTAGGGTCGATGAGGTGGTAACTTATCGGCCTTGCGGATTGAGAAAACATCGAGGAAATTGTGGTAGATTTCTGGTAGAGTTGATTTAATGGCTTCAACGTTGATTTGGTCGTCCTCTTCATCTTCGAGAGAATCTGTCGAGGGGATACCTGTATTGAGAGAGCAGAATTCGATTACTTCGAGGCAATTTAAATCCTCTTTGAGTGAAGTCATCGAGCTAGAAGGGTTAGCCAATTTCTCATTTAGAGAAGGATCAGATGCTTGCAAGTCATCTGGCAGAGACTTTTCCTCTAGCAGGACGTTGTCAGGCGGGTTGTTTAACTCCCTATTGACCTGCATTGAAGAATAAGAAATATACTTAGAGCGTGGGGTGATCAATCCCTTAGTCCAATCAATTTCGGGATTCCAACGCGTTAAAAAGTCATGGCCAAGAATGGTATCGTCCATCCTTGGGGCGTCCAAGACTGATAATTCCCACTCGAAGGGGGGAAAGTTCGTAAAGTTGAAAACCCATAAAACTTTCTTACTTACCCAATATTTGGTTTCCTCTGATTTGACCAAATAGATTGGAGTTCGATCGATGTCTGTAAATGTTAGTTAAAGCTCCTTGGCAAAAGATAAACTAACAAAAGAAATTGAAGCTCCAGAGTCTATAAGACAACTGAAGGGGATATCCTCCTTAAAAAGAATGAATCTAAAGCGGTTTAAGGCAACTCCAGTCCTTAAGACATGGAGGTTCTGTGCACTGGGTGAGATAAGATAGTTTGCTTTGCACACAAATAAACTATCTACTAGTTTTTTGACTTCAAACTAGTACCTTCTCTTTCCTTCAACTTTACACAGTCTTCCAACTTGTGCTTACCCCCACAATACATACATAACCCATTATCTGCTAGTCTTTTCCTCTCAGCTTCTTTAAGTTCCCCTTTAGGATCCAGTACTTTGCTGATATTGCCTGGGGTCGAGCCTTTTGGTCGAGGTTTATCTTTTCCCTTATTGGGTTTGGATTGAGTTGAGGAGGATTAATTTGGTTGTGGGTGTGAAGAAGGTCCTGATTTAAAATTTAGGCCTTGAGATTAGTTTGCATATCGACGATGTTGAAGTCATCCCTGATAAAGGCCTTCAAGTTTGAGGGTTTGATCCATTAAATCCGTTAAAGTAGTCATCTTCTGACCGTGAAGATTTAATTGATCCAGAATCCTCGAAGGAAGTCCTTTCTTGAAATGATACTTAAGGGCAGCATCATTCAAACCTACTCGAGTCTGAAGTGCTCTGAAGTTCTAGATGTATTCAGAGGCTTTACCATTACCACTCATGCGAAGGAAATCAGGTTCAATTTCTGCGTTATCCGTTTCATTAGGGTCTCCAAACAATGTAAAAAGTTGGTCTTCGAACTTTCCCCAATTATTGATAAGTAAGTAGGTTTCTGTCGAAGAAAGCATGAGCAGATAAGGTTCGAACCATCTTGCTGCTTTCCCGGCTAGGAATGAAGAAGCGTAAACGACTTTTGATCGGTCGCTATTAAAGGTTTGAGGGTCATTATGGAACAGTAGCTTTCAGGTTTGCAAGAAGGGTCGCAATCTGTTGGGGTGATCTCCGTCGAATTTGTCAGGAGATTTCATAGAAGAGGTTTTGAACTTAGATCCCTCTGAAGACGTTGGATTTGAAAGGGTTTTCATGAAAAGTCTCATGAAATCTTCCAGAGAGTTATATGGTCCAGGTTCTGAGGATTGACCAGAAGGGTGATTGACTGGGGCGGATGGTGCCTCGTGCATTGTATCCTCTCCTTCTTCTTTATCACTAGAATCCTCAAAATCTTGTGGGATGTCTTCTACAGATTTAACTGAATGTTGCTGTTCCCTAAGGTCGAGTGTTTCCAAAGAGTGAGTGCGGGAAACAGACCTTGTGGCTGTTGGCCTGCCCCTAGCGCGAGCTCTAGTAGTAGCGCCCGAAGGAGGAGTGCGTTGAACAGGTGCCATTTTAAAACTTTAAAACACCTAAAAGGACGTAGTAGTGCAAATAATGAGAGCTACGGAGAATTAAATTATACTCTCACCGGACAACCTACGCACAAGGTCGAGGATGTTCCTGAAAGTGAGATGAGAGATTTAGAAACTTCTTCAAGGCACAGAGAAATGATTCAAGGAAGTGATTCGAAGGTCACTCGAAGTAAGCACTACAGGTTCCAGATTCGTTTGAGAAGAATTATAAAATAGTTTCAAAGGTAATAGAAATTCTTAAGATCTCACGAAGGGTTGGAAACTCAATAATGAAATATTTAGGATTTAGAAATGAATATTGAGAAATTGAAAGAAAGATACAATAACAATGTTTTAACTTTAAAGATTTACCACTATTAATGTAAATACGATTTATAATTTAATTCTAAGGAATATCGAACCAAAATACCCAACCCTTTTATATCCTTTGTTCCTCCTCGCATTGACCTCCCTTCCATCGCACCATTCCCATACCATTGACCATTACTAACATACACTTAGACCCTCTTCGCTAAATATCTGTCCATGCTCAATTTACCCCTTTTTAATTAATTAACAAAACTTTAATGAAAAACTACTACTGTACTATTTTGTTGAACCTAGCTCTGTGTGTCGCTTATTGAAAAGGAGACTAAGGCACCCTATTGGGCGATTGACTAATTTAGATTTAGAGTTTAGGCTAGCGCAGTTAAGTAGTAAGTACACAAAGGAAAATTGCAGTTGCTATGGAGAATTGCTTTCTGCGCTTTGAGTATAGATTTAGGACTCGATATTATTGATTTAATGAGCTGCTTTCGCCTCGAGTTTCACGTGGCGCGTGACAAATTTATTATCAAAAATGTATTGAAAAATCCTTTGAATATGAGAAGAAGAGATGGACAAATCCCATAAAGAATACACTTTTAAAAAGGGTGACGAAGTACTGAGTTCTACAGTCCACTTCAATTTACAAGGTAATAACAAATTGAAGGACCCATTTTTAGGTCCATTTGTTGTCAGAAGAATGGTTGTTGATAATTTTGTTGAAGTTATTTTGTATTCTCCATATGACAGAAAACATCCTATTTTTCCAATATCTCTTCTGAAACCTGACACATCCAATAGTGATTTATTATCTAAAAGGAGGGGAGGACCAAAATAGGCCCCTAATGAAATCACTGAGTCATCAGAAATTGATAAAATTCAAAATGACAGAATAGTTACTGCTGAAAAAGTTACTGAATACTTATTGAGATTCAAGAATAAATCTTCAGAATATGATTCTTGGATATCTGGGAAAGATATATCTAATCTTTCTACTCTGCTAAAGAAATATAAAAAGCAAAAATTATAGCATTTTTTATATTTTTTTTTAGAGTGAGGGAGTGTCAGCCAGGCTGCTAGACTTAACCAGTAAAATAATTAATTATTTACTGGATTGAGCCACGGTGTGGTCTTCCAAAATTGGCGGAGCCCTTTGATGGTCTGTTTGGCATTGTTTTGATATGTCTTAAATGGCATTGTTCAATAATAAGGTGTTTTTCTGAAATTATTCAACAAATATTGGGACTGCGGGAACGTGGGTATTACCATTGGATAGCCCTGTTTTTTCTCTGTATTTTATGTTGTTTTGACATTTTTTATATTCCAAGTATTTGAGGGATTATTTCTCATTTTTCATTTTAAAAGATAGCTGTTTAATTTTGTTTTTCCATTTTTACGGGCTATTCTTAAGTCTTAGGGTTAAGTGCTTAGTACCATTAGAATGGGATAATTTTCTCTATTTTTTATGTCTCAATGTTGTTGTAGCTAAATTATGTGTTTTAAAGGTTTTAGTAGTTGTAGTTTATTTTTTCCAAGTATTATGGGTGTTTTTGGAGAATTTTGGTGGTTTTCTGGCTTCAGGGAGGTCCTGCCGCCTCAGGCGGGCCTCCCGACATCAGGCGGACCGCCTGCCTCAGTGCTAGAAGGCTGGGAAGTGTTTCTAGAGGGGTTTTATGCAATTTGGCGCTCAGAAACTCCAAATTTGTTGGTGTGCATGGGCTCTTAGATAGTGGTCTTTGTGTATATAGTGAATAAGAGATTTTGGGGCAACCTTAATTATCATACAACCATCCGGAGGTTATATCCTTGTTCCTCACTCAGTTTTCACTGTTTTCTGGCCACAATTGGCTGTGTTTGTTGCAAGGTTAGTTCTTCATTTAACTCAACTTTGGCAACTGTTTTCTCTGGTGTAGTCTTGCAAGCTATATCAAGTATTATTTCTGTCTCTGGTGTGGATTTTCAACCTACATCAATATCATTTCTTTCTCTGGTGTGGATATTGGTCTACATTTCAGTTCTTTGGTTTGGTAGTCTGTCTGGAGACTACTTTCTTGGCTGATCAGGCAGTCAAATGTATTGGAAAAGGGGCTTTAAACAACAGGAAGCAATTTACTGTAGCAGGTAGATATCACTTATATTTTTCTAAAGGGACAGGGGATTTTCTCTCTGGTTTTTCTCCAACTACCTTTGTCAAGGCCTATAGCTAGTACTATGGGATTGTCTACATTTCTGGTACCCAACATTAGGTAGGACCTTCTAGTTCTTTGGAATCTCTGTTGTCTTTGGTTGGTCTTTTTTGGTGATTTTGGTCTGGAAGGATGGCTTCTGGTTCATCTATTCCTGTGGTGACTGTCAGTGGGGGGGAAGGTCCTCCTGCTGTGATGGTTAGGGAGTGTGTTAGGATTAAAACTTGAGATGGTAACGACTTTAATGGGGAGGATGTGAAGTGGTTTCTGGAGAAATATGAAAATTCTGCTGGTGTGGATGGTGCTTCTTACCTGGATATGGTGAAGCAGATCATTTTCTTCATTAGTGATAGGGAAGTGGAGAAGGAGGTTGTGTGCCATGTCTGGCTACAAGAAGAGGGATTGGAAGTTGCTGTGCAGGGAGATAATGGATAGATGGGGTGTCAGGTTCACTATGGTGGATCTGAAAAAGGTTGTCAGTGAATGGCAGTCTTATGGTGGAATTGGTAACTTACTCAGTTACAGGAAGTTTCTGCTGCAATTTGATCCTGTGGTAGAATATTTGGTGGAAGTAGAGAACTGGCACATGTAAATGCTGCCAAAGATGTTTTATGGTCCGCCCTGGCTAGAGATGTCAGGATGGATGTGTTGAAAGGGTTTTCAAGGAAGGACTTGATGAAGACTATTTCTAATGGAGACCAGAAGTTGCCTGCCTTGGACAAGGTGAAGGAGGCTGTGGAGGCCCATTTGAAGTTTTTGGCTGTGGACACCTATCAAGAAGGCTTTGGCTGAAGAGGAGAGTAGGGTGAAGAAGGAAGAGATGAATATGGTGGAGGTTCCCAAGAAGGAGAGGGACCCAGTGGTGGAGAAGTTGGCTGATCTGACAAAACAGCTACATATTTTTGTTCAGGAGGCTAATAAGGTCAATTGTGCTCCTTCTCAGCCTAAAGACTTTGACAGGAGGGCTAGTAGGTGTGATCCTTGGGTCTCCTCTTATTGCAGCAGGAGGGGGCACAAGTCCAATGATTTTTGGGCTTTGAACACAGATGTGTCAAAAGGAAAGGTAGAGTTTGACGGCAGGGTGTTCAAATTACCTGATGGTTTATTGGTGAAGCCCAGTGAGGGGAAGGCTCCTGTTAATTTGGTCAGGAGAAGAAATGGTCTTAATCAAAGGATGCCAAGGTTTGAGGAGATCCCTTATCAGAAGAAGTCTTCTTCTAAGGCAGATGAAGATGTTAAGGGAAAAGGGAAAGAGGTTGATAAAGTCTCTTTTTCTACTTCATTTGGTGGGTAGGGGTTGTATTCTTGTGGAGGAAATTCAAGTGGTTAATTCTTGGCTGTTGTCTATGATGTTGAAGCTGAAAAGGTGGGAAGGCCTAAGAGCAGTTCTCAGGCCCAACCAAAGCCTAAGGCTTCAAAGGTGGATCCTAAGCTGAGTGCAGCCAGGAGGAGGTACAGAAAAGATGAGCTGTACAAGATGCAGAATGGGATTTCTGATATGGCCCCCCCCAGTTGTGGTGCATTGGACATGAATGGTGAGCCAATACCAATGGATGTTGATTCTGACTCAGATGAGGATGTCCCTTTTGCTTCATTGCCAAAGCCTTCTGGAGTTAGAGGTTTTGTTGAGGGATCTGGTTTGATTCCTGTTGATGGAAAATCTGTTGGTGGTTCTGGTTCTCCGGAGCATTCTAGGACCAACGTAGTGAATCCAAGGTCTCACTTTGAGAGGCCATTAGTCTCTGGACAATCTAATGTTATGGACTCAGTTCTGGAAAGAATGAATCAGGGTCAGGTTTCCCTTTCTTGTGGGGAATTTTATGCTATCAGTCCTGGGTTGGCTGATAGACAAAAAAAATTTTTGACCAGGAGAAGGGTTTCTTCTGGGGAGATGGAATACATTTGTGATTCTTCTGAGAAGTTTGGTGATGGGTTGGAAACTCATTTTTTCTTCTCCTCTGGGATATTTTAATGTCACTTGGAATGGCAGGGAGGAAAGGGCATTGGTTGATTCAGGTTCTTAGATTAACTTGATTTCATTGTTTGAGGCTACTCATCTGGGCCACCCCATCAAGAAAGGAATTGGTGGAAATTTAAGAGTTATTGGTGGCCATGTCACTGTTCTGATTGGGACGGCTGAATTTTTAAAGCTGGATGTTGGTGGAGCCTATGGAAAGGTTCATTTTTACATTTCCAAAGGTAATGTAAAAGCTGTTTTGGGTGGAACATTCTTGATTGATTTCCAGGAAAGAATTGGTTATCAGTTTGACATGGGAATAAGTTTGAAGTTGACTGGTGAAGATGAGAGGAGGCTTCACATAAGGTTTTTATCTCCTGGAGATGATGGTTGGGATACCATGTCTGGCTTGTCTTCAATAAGCCAGTGCATGGATTGTTGTAGGAGAAGGAAAGAAGTGGGTGCCGCCTCTGGTTTTTTGGAGTGTGGCTCAGGCTCTAGTGAGAGTCTGTCTTTTTTAGAATAATAAGGGCTGATAATCCTAGTGCTACAACCTCTCCCCAAGATGAGGAAATCTCAGGTTGTAGTAGGTCAGCTCCCTTGGAGATATACCAAGTGGATTTTCAAATTTCTTTATTTAATTTTATCTTCTCTGAAAGTATTCTACATGTTTTTCATCAAGTATCTGTTCTCTCTCAAGATTTTCAATTATTTTTAATTCAAGTTCAAATTAAAATTGGTTATATATTTTTATTAAAAGATATGTGGAAAAGTTTTGGAGAGGTGAGATTGGGTTCTAAAAGTAAGTTCTTCCAATTGTGCACTGCTAGGGTTTCTTCTACTCCTTTCAAAAACATTACCTTGGCCACGTCTGTGAGCAATAAGGAAACCCCTGGTTATTTTTGTAGGATGGAAGAAAACTCAAGAAAAGAAGATAAAGATTTTAAGATAACTGAGGAAAAGCAAGAAAAAAATCTGAAGATAATTAAAAAAGAAGAAAATATTTATTGTTGTATAGATCATCAAGATCAATTTTTGGGCCTCCAGAATTTGGTTCAACTTCATGAATTTTTGAAGAAAGAATACTGTCAAGATCAATTTTTGGGCCTCCAGCATGTGGTTAAACTACATGAATTTTTGAAGAAAGAATATCATCAAGATCAATTTTTGGGTCTCCAGCATGAGGTTAAACTGCAAAAATTTTTGAAGAAAGAAGATTGTAAAGATCAATTTTTGGGCCTCTGAAATGAGGATAAACTGCATAATTTTAGAAGATGTGATTCAGAATATGAATCAAGATTTGAATATTTGGAAGATGGAAGTGACGAGGAAGATGTGGAATTGCAGAAAAATTGTGGAGTGGTAAGATTGGGGTCTAAAAGTAAGTCCTCCCAATTGTGCACCGCTAGGGTTTCATCTACACCTTTCAAACACATTACATGGGCAACACATGTGAGAAATGGGGAAACCCTTGGTTTTTGTTCCAGGTCTGGTGGTGAAGACGTCCTGAAGATCCCTCAAGTTGATTGTGGAGCTTCAAAATATAAGAAGGTAGCACAGAAGATTAGGCCTGTCAATGAGCCCATGCCTGTGGGTTTGAATCCTCCTTTGAAGATGCCTTTGTTATCAAGAGATCTGTACCTTACTCCTCTGGTGAAGAATCCTCCTGATTTTTTGGAAACCGCTTGGGTGACTGTTGAAAGATTGAAAGTTGTTAATTTTGGTCCTGATGGGTGGTTGTCTGATGAGGAAAAGAAATTGTTGTTGCACATTATTTTTCTCGGGAAGGAAGCGGTGGCATTTGTTGAAGAGGAAAAGGGTGTGTTGAAACACTCTTATGGGGAACCTTACTTGATTCCTGTGGTTTTTCATGAGCCTTGGCAAATCAAACCTATTCCAATTACAGCTGCTATTAGGGATGATTTTTTGGAGATTGTTAGGGAAAGAGTCAGGACAGGATTTTATGAAAAATTAACTTCTAGTTACTCAAGTCAGTTTTTCTGTGTTAAGAATCAGAATGTGAAGTTGAGGGTTGTGCATGATTTTAGGGCCTTGAATAGAGTCACTATCAAGGATGCGGGGATGCCACCAAGTGCGGAGGACTTTGATGAAGCTTTTGCTGGAAGGGTGTGTTATGGTTTGGGTGATATTATGGGCTTTTATGATGAAAGGGAACTTCACACAGCTTCATGGCCACTAAAAATGTTTGAGACTCCTCTGAGAATATTTGGCTCACTACGTTGCCTCAAGGAGCAACTAATTCAGTAGAAGTATATCAAGCTCAAATGGCTTAGATTTTACAGGATGAGGTTCCAACTCATGCTGGTATTTTTATTTATGACGGTGGAATTAAAGGACCCTCCACTGATTATGAAAATGAGGTGCTGAAGGAGAATCCAGAAACAAGGAGATTTGTTTGTGAATATGCAATTACTCTAGAGAGAGTATTGTTTAGGATTGAAGAGGCTGGTTTGACCATTTCTGGGTCAAAGTTTTGTTGTTGTGTTCCTTCTCAGGAAATTCTGGGTCATGTTGTATGTAAGGAGGGAAGGATTATGGCAAAGAAGAAATTTAATAAAATTCAGTCATGGTGAAGGCCCAAAATATACAACTGAAGTTAGGAGATTTTTGGGAGTTTGTGATTATGTCAGGATTTTTATTAAAGATTTTTCTTTGTTGGCTTCACCCTTGAGAAGTTTGGCCAGGAAAGATGCATAGTGGGAATGGACTGAAGAGTTTGAAGAGGCTTTTCAAAAATTTAAGAAGGTGCTAGGTGAAGATATTATTCTCCACAAGTTAAATTATGGAAGGGAAGCCGGAAAAATTTATCTGGAGTAGAACTCAAGTTATATTGCTGCTGGTGCTGTTTTGTCTCAGGAAGATAAAGCTGGGAAGGTCAGGCCAGTAAGGTATGAGTCTGTAGTTTTTAATGAGGTGGAATCTAGGTATTCTCAGCCAAAGTTGGAATTGTGTGGTGTAGCAAGAATTTTGAAGAAGCTACAAACCATTTTGTGGGGGCAGCATTTTAAGCTGAAGGTGGATGCTAAATCTCTGGTTCAAATGATCAACACACCTAGTATTCCAAATGCTCCAATGACTAGGTGGGTGGCATTTATTCAACACTTTTCTTTTGACCTTGTGCACAAGCCAGGTAAGACTTTTACAATTCCAGATGGATTATCAAGAAGGCCACCCACAGATGATGATTCTGATTCTGAAGAATTTTATGAAGATGTTTCAGTGGTTAGGGCCAGCGCAAAGGGTGCTGAAGATTTTTCTCTCCTCCCCCAAGAGGCTAAACTGGATGATTTTTCTTGCCTCCACCAAGATGTTAAACTGTATGGTTCTGATCTTGATTCTGGGGATCAGGATGTTTTTGTTGATGAAGATGGGGCCGTTGTTTGGGATGGCTCAAAATTGGAGAATGTTGTTTTTGTTGGTGAACTGGATTCACTTATATTTCAGTGGAAGAAAAAGGAGGTTCCAAAGCTTAGTGATTTGTGTCCTGGATGGTCTGGTCATGTTGCTCATGTGTACACTGGAGATTTTTATGACAGGGTTGTACCCTTGGATATTGTTTTTTTGGATTTTGAAGATGAGACCTGGGGTAAGATTGGCTTTTATTTTATTATGGTTGAATATCTTTTAACCTTAGAAAGGCCAGATACTTGTGATGATGATACTTGGGTGGCAATCAAGAAGAAGAGTCCTGGATTTTATGTGTCAGGAAGGAGGTTTATGAGAAGGAGACATCCAAATCCTCAAGTGGTTGTGACTCAGAAGAGGGGTCAAGAATCGGTTTTGAAGTCTTTGAATGATGAACTTGGTTATAGAGGCTTGGGGAGACTTATAGAAGAGTAGCAGATAGATTTTGGTGGCAAGTTATGAAGTTGGCTGTGCAGGGTTGTGTTTAATCTTGTGAAGAATGTCAAAGAAGAAGTCACTTGAAACCTAAAGAGGTTGGCCATGCTACTGGTGAAACAATTGTGTTTAGAAGAGTCAGTTTGGATGCTGTCCATATAAAAGAATTCAGGTATAAATACTTGATTGTTGCCATGGATGATTTGTCTGGTTGGGTTGAGGAAGTGCCTCTGGATAATTTGACTGCCAAAAATGTGGCTGAATTTTTAAAGAAAGAATGGGTATTTAGGTATGGGTTGATGAAGTTGGTGACTATTGATGGTTGGCTAGAGTTTGGAGCTGAATTCAAAGAAGCTGTGGCAAGTATTGGTTCTAAAGTCAGAGTGGCTACTCCTTATTATCCTGAAGCTGAAGGCATGGTTGAAAGAGGCCATCAAGTTATCAAAAATGCATTGGTGAAAATGTGTGGAGATAGTGCTAATAAATGGAGGCATTATTTACCCTTGATGTTATTTGCTGATAGGGTCACTGTAAAAAGAACAAATTTCTATTCTCCTTATGAATTAATTTTTGGGCAGAAAGCTGTTCTACCGGTGGACTTGGAAGCTTTCTCTTATCTTGGAATTGAGTGGGATGATATATACTCAACAGAAGATTTGCTCTGTGCCAGGATGCAACAGTTGGAATACAAGGTGAAATGGCAAGAGAAGGCATACTCTAGAATGATGAAGATAAGAAATCAATCAGTCAGATACTGGGACAATAAGTTGGCTCATAGACTCAGGAATCCCTTGAAACCTGGTTGTTTGGCTTTGGTGTATAATATAAGATTGGAGAGTCAGGGGGGAAAGATGTTTGCTGAAAGATGGAATGGACCTTACAGAGTCAGATCTCAGGTTTCTGGAGTTTCTTATTTTTTGGAAGAGTTAGATGGCGCAGTCTTAAAGAAGAGAGTGGCTGCGGATAAGGTGAAGAGATTTTATCCTAGAGGCACAAAAAGTGAAGAAGATTGACTCTGAAATGAGGGTAAACTATGGACCATTCTTTAATTTTGGACTTTGGTGATGCTGTGCATCTGTTTTGTTGGAAACTTTTTATTAGAAGGTACCAATGGGTGGTGCTTCTAGATTTTATTTTGGCAAGTTTGGGGGTAACTGATGAGCTGGATGCTCTATCAACAGTTACCACAGATTTTCTGTTTCCAACCCCTTCTATTTATTTGGTTGAGCTCTAGTATTGGTTTTCTTCACAGGTTTTAGTTCTCTATGACTTTAAACTAGAAATTCTTTTGTTCTTCAAGTGCTGGGCTCTTCACGCTTATTGGTTTTGGTTTAATGTTTTGGATTTTGTGTTTTATTAGAAGGTACTCAGGGGGGCTTTTAGATTTTATTTTGGCGATTGTGGCGGTAGCTGATGAGCTGGTTGCTCTGTAGTTCTGTTACCCCATAATGTCTGTTTCAAGTATTTTTTGTCCTAGTTTAATGCTAGTTCTGGTTTTTGTTATACAGGTTTCAAGTCCACTATGAATTTAAACTGGCTTACTGGCTTGGGACAGGCTTCTTTTGTCTTTTTGGTTTAGTGGGGGACCACTTGTGGTCTCCCATCATTTTTACTTATTGGAGGGAGCCCACCCAGTGATCATTTCCTTGGACTGGACTTTCTATGGATCTGGATTTTTTTTTCTCTTTTCTTTAATTTTTGTGTCTAAGTTTAGATAGTAGTTTTAGATTATTTTCTTTTTTCTTTTTTTTCTTTTAATTTTTTATGGGAGTTATTAGGATATAAAGAGGGAAAAATCACAAAATTATATTATATGGTGTTACCACATCAGGGTCACCTGGATGTGGGAAAGCAGTTGTTTGGAAAGGCTAATCAATTGGCCGAGAAATGCTATTTTCTTTCTTTTTCTAATTTTTCTCTCAATTTCTAATTATTTCATCTTTATTTTTTATCTCAATTCATTCAAAAATTATTGAAAAGTGTATCCACATCAAGGTGCACTTGGATGTGGGTAAGGTATCAGGGAATTAGCTTATCAACTGGCTGGGGGATACTATTAGTAACTATTATTTGTCTCATATTATTATTATTATTCATTTCATTTTAATTTTTCAACTCTCATATTTTTAGTTAAATTTGTTATTTATTTTCAAGTTTTTTTTTAGTATGTAAGTAGTTTAAAATAAAATAAAATAAAATAAAATAAAAAAATAAAATGAAATAAAAAAATAAAATAAAATAAAATAAATAAAATAAAAAAAAAATAAAACAAATTATATATATATATATATTCCTGTTAATTATTATTGTTATCTCTATTTAGTGACTTATTAATTTCCTTCTTGTTTATTTTAATGTCTGAAAGAAGAAGCCTCTGGCGGTTGGTCCAGATTATGGTGGAGTTTTCACTTTTTGTTAGGATTGGAAGAAGAACTGTGTTCTTTGTGGTGTAGGCAGCTGGAAAGAGTATATGTATTGTAATGGTCAGGTAAAGGAGTTGAAGGTACTTTTTGGGAAGAAGTGGAAGAAGCCGGAATCTAGTGTTTTAAGGTGTGCTTGATTTTTCTAGACATCTTCCAGTGGTAATCAAGGAGCTTTTTTCTCAGATTATTTTCAAAGTCATTCAACGGACTGTGGAGGGAAAAGGCCTTAAGCATGTTTGAACACATAATGCTTAAGTGTTGTTTCATGTCGGCGTAATCCAGCATTAATGTAGTTTCCAGAGGTTGGCCAATCCCCATTGTAGTTTCAGGAGGCGGGTTGTTAACTACACAGAAGAATTAGATCAGTAATTTTTCTCTGTTAAATAAATTGGATTTGTTAATTTGGTACTTACAGATTGGAAGCTCATCAAATTTGTAAGCAGCCGGGATTTGAGCAGTTGAAGAAAGCTGAATGGATGTTGAAGGAGTATCAACCAGATAGAGGTATGGATTCTCATGAGTATTCTATAAATGGTGTTGAGAAGATTAAGGAGAAGAAGGGAGTTCCTGTGGCCTGGTTGGAGCATCAGGGACTCTCTTGTTGTTGTGGATATTATTATTGCTTTGCCCAGTTGGGTTGGACACTGGTGGTGAAGAACCAGGGTTGTTGAAGGAAGGATCAGGAGAAGGTGGCCAGGAAGCTGTTTGTGATTTTCTGGATGATGATCTAGAAGAAAGGGAACCATCAGAGGAGTAATTGGTGGCCAGAGGAGAGGTGTAGTTAGCTCTTCTTAAAGTAACCTGAGATTTTTGTTTGGAAGCAGCGTTTCATGCTCTGGTGTTTTCAGAAGGTCCTCTGGTAGGTTTTCTAGAGTTGTTGGAATTTTTGGGATTGTCTGGGGAATAAATTTGGTGTGTACAGATTGCTCTGGGAGCAATAGGAGGTTGTTGCGTAGAGTTGTTGGTGTTTAATGATGTATTTTGGCTGTTAACTGGCTGAATTTGGGAGTTTTTAGCCTGATTTTTGCTTTCTGGAAAGGCGAGTGGGCTGCCGGACATTGGGAGGGCCGCCTGGATGCGGTCTACCAGCCAGGGAGCTGATTTTGAAGAATATTTGGCTAAATTTGCTGAGATAAAAGCAGATTCTTGAGAAGATAAAGCAGGTCTTTTTGGGAGTGAATTGGGAATATAACGGTGTGATCTTCTGGAAAGAGCAGAAGATAAAGAAGAAGAAGCAGGTCCAAGCTCTGGTGACCTGGTAAGAGATCTGGAAATACATTTGTGCGAAGGTGAAGGCAGAGTTACTGGATAGTTGGGGTCTCTGTAACATCTTTTCTTTTAAGAATTGCAAGAACCACAGGCTCTGTTATAGAATTCGGTTTGAGGAGTAGGAAGAGTGAAGTTACAAGGCCTGCACATGTGGATGCACTATTTACAAGGGTAGTATTTTGATGCTGTGAAGCAAGGAAGGTCCAATGGGTCAAAGTCTGGAGGTTCAGCCATGATCTGTGAAGGAAAAATAATGAAGAGAAAAGAGATAAATAAAAATTTTGTCAGTGATGTGTAGATAATGAAGAAAGAGTGGAAGCTCAGCAGGTTGGCTGTGGAGCACTTTGAATGGAGGTGGCTCTGCCCTTATCTGCAAAATGTAAATAGTCCGTCAAGACTTTAAACTGAACACTGGCAGTCCATCAAGACTTTAAACTTAGAAATGGTACAGTCCCCCAAGACTAAAAACTGAGGATGGTTGTTGGTTGAGTCCTTCAGGACTATAAACTGATAATCTGGAGTTGGTGTAATTATTGCAGATAGCATCCAAGCGGGAGTCTCTGAATTTGGCTAAGGCAAGTGTGGGGGTAACTGATGGGCTGGCTGCTCTGTAGAACAGTTACCCCATAATGTTAGTTTTTTTCTTTGGTCTTTAATGTTTTGATCTCTGGTTCCATTTTTTGATTTAGGTTTTGAGTCCCCAAAGACTATAAACTGAGGGTTTTTGAGTCCCCCAAGACTATAAAATGAGGGTTGTTAGTCTCCCAAGACTTGAAACTGAGGATTAGTCCCCCAAGACTTTAAAATGAGGAGTTTTTTATTTATTTATATTTTCTAAATCAATATTTTTGGGAAAGAAGTAATTACAGAAAAGAATCAAGATATGTAAGGAAATGTTCAGCATTGGCTTTGAACTGGTGGATGAGGTTCTTCCGTTTCTCAAGGTCCTGTGGGTTCCTGGCAGGAGTGGATTGGAAGTAATCTAGGATGAGATGCTTCTGTTGAGAAGAAAGTTGTTGGAAGTTATCTTTTATGGTGGGCAATAGATTAGGTGGGGGTTCTTCAATAGTTCCCACATTGTCATTATCACTGTCTGGATTGGAATGAACTAGAAATTTGTCAGATTGAATTTCAGTATGAAGAATTATTTGGCTTACCATTAGAAGGACCAGGGATGGAAGAGCTTGTGTTTGTAGCAGGGTTGGTACTCTTTTTTGAAGGGTGTAATTTTTTGACCAGTCTGGGGATCAAGATGGATGGTCTGGATATTTTGGTGCTGGTGGAAGCTGGATCAGGTTTTGGAGGAGAAGAATATGATGAAGAGGACAATGGACCTGGTCTGAAATAAGTCTTCTTCTTATAGTGACAGGCATCATGGGATGTTCTGTAGGGATGAGCTGGAGGTTTTATGGTACAGATGAGATTATTTTCAATGAAGTATTGGCAAGGACCCATGTCAGTTGCAGATTTGGAGAGGAAGCTGAACATGTTGGTTGTGATGAAGGAGAATGTGGACATTCTCTATTGGAAGGAGGATGTGGTCTTCCAAAATTGGGGGAGCCCTTTGTTGGTCTGTTTGGCATTGTTTTGATATTTCTTAAATGGCATTGTTCAATAATTGGGTGTTTTTCTAGAATTATTTGACGAATATTGGGACTTCCAGGATGTGGGTATTACCACTGTATAGCCCCGGTTTTTCTCTATATTTTATGTCTTGTTGAAATTTTTTATATTCTAAGTATTTGAGGGATTATTTCTCATTTTTCATTTTAAAAGATAGTTGTTTAATTTTGTTTTTTGCCTTTTACGGGCTAATCTTAAGTCTTAGGGTTAAGTTCTTAGTACCATTAGAATGGGCTAATTTTTCTCTACATTTCATGTTACAATGTTGTTGTAGCTTAATTATGTGTTTTAAAGGTTTTAGTAGTTGTAGTTTATTTTTCAAAGTATTATGGGTGTTTTTGAAGGTTTTTGGTGGTTTTCTGGCTTCAGGGTGGTCCTGCGGCCTCAGGAGGGCCTCCTGACATTAGGCGGACCACCTGCCTCAGTGCTTGAAGGCTGGGAAGTGTTTATAGAGGGGTTTTATGCAATTTGGCACTCAGAAATGCCAAATTTGTTGGTGTGCATGGGCTCTTAGATAGTGGTCTGTTTGTATATAGTGAATAAGAGAGTTTGGGGAAACCTTAATTATTGTACAACTATCCGGAGGTGATATCCTTGTTCCTCACTCAGTTTTCACTGTTTTCTGGCCACAATTGGCTGTGTTTTTTGCAAGGTTAGTTCTTCATTTAACTCAACTTTGGCAACTGTTTTCTCTGGTGTAGTCTTGCAAGCTATATCAAGTATTATTTCTGTCTCTGGTGTGTATTTTCAACCTACATCAGGTATCATTGATTTCTCTGGTGTGTAAATTGGTCTACATTTCAGTTCTTTGGTTTGGTAGTCTGTCTGGAGACTACTTTCTTGGCTGATCAGGCAGTCAAGTGTATTGGAAAAGTGGCTTTAAACAACAGGAACCAATTTGCTGTAGCAGGTAGATATCACTTATATTTTTCTAAAGGTACAGGGGATTTTCTCTCTGGTTTTTCTCCAACTCACTTGGTCAAGGCCTATAGCTAGTACTATAGGATTGTCTACAACGCCTTATTATTTTAATTATTTAATTATAAATTAGTTACATTT
Source organism: Hemileia vastatrix (assembly GCA_030280995.1). Taxonomy (NCBI): domain Eukaryota; kingdom Fungi; phylum Basidiomycota; class Pucciniomycetes; order Pucciniales; family Zaghouaniaceae; genus Hemileia; species Hemileia vastatrix. The sequence goes on along the minus strand of JASXTE010000003.1, from coordinate 35,641,595 downwards.
AAATTACCTATAATAAATTAACTAATTACAGAATGGTAAAGTTAATTAATAATTAAATTCAAATATAAAAATGTCCAATTTATTTTATTCTCTAACACCTTGCTCATTGACAGGTTGAATGAAATAAAAATTTATATTAAAAAATAGATTTTAAATTAAAATAAAAATTTATAATTCAAATAAAAATAAATATATATAAAAGATTCAAATTTTGTATTTAGAATTTAACTTTACAGTAAATATTAAACCAATTAATTTATTCCTGTCATATTCTTTAAATACATATTTTTGACGCCTTCTTTTTAGAACAACTTTATTATTTGAAAATTTTCCTTTTGAAATATTCCTTTTTTCTTTCTCTCATACTAACTTTTTTAAGAATTTTATTGCCATGCTTTGTCTCTCATTTGCGTATATAAGGCCTCTCTTTTTGGTTGTTTTAGATCATTAAATTACTTACTTACATTTAACAAACATTTCTTTTATTTAATACTTATTGCTATTAATTATTATTCTAGTAATTACATTCTTGTAGTTTTTTCTCTTTAATTCATAATAATAATAAAATTTTCTACCTCTTATATTTGAGTAAAACCAATAAAAAGATATAAGTACCTACCCTGAACTTTGAGATCTAAAAACTCCCCTGTTACCGTCATTGGACTGCTGTTAAAAACCTTCTAGACATAAAAGACCCCTTGACAATTATCTTCAAAGTGAATTCTTATTTCATTGACCCAGGCTGATAGTTTTGCAAGTGGGGAAATGATGAGAGTTTCTTATGTCCTATCTTTCTCTTATCCACCACCCAAGAGTTAGAATTTTCTGGCTTCACCTTGAGTTTCAGTAATTAGTCTAAAGGTTTAGAGGGTCTTTCCCAAGCCCATATCATCAGCTAGAATTGAATTAATTCCTTCAGAGGATAAATCTTCTTCAGGAAATGTTTCATAATATTTATTAGAGCCTATTCTCAGCCAGCTGTTTTCTGCATGCTTCCACAGGTTTTATAACTTTTCGTATAAGTTATTTTCATTGTCTATAATAAAATTGATAGCTTAAATCTGATGAGTTTTCAGGGTTGTTTTGATACCACGTATAGATAAATTTTCCATTTGATTATCCCTTTTCCAAGAAATTTAAAAAGTTGCATGAATACAGGAATGAGGAATATTGAAGAAGACAGTTGGAATGTAGTTTGGAATCGGTGTCAAATCAATTTGAGCATTTAGAAATACTTCTTTAGCCTGACTAATAAAATCAGTCAAACTAAAATGGAGGCCACAAATTCTATACTGCCTGTTTAAAAGTAGAACCAAGAAAGAGAAAAAATAATAAGGTATTTGGGGATTTAAAGCCCTTTCCTCAGTTAAAATTTGAGATCCAGATCCAATTTCTCCAAGTAGTTTTCCAATTTGGTAGCTCTGTTCGTTAGAAAGATTACCAATAGGTGTTGCTTCTCCTTCTTTGAATAATCCAAAAACATGAACTAAAGTTCTTCTTTGTTGCATAATAACTGGATTGGATACTTCATCAAATACTGATCTTTCTCTTCAAAAAATAGGTTTAAAATTTTAAGAGAATTTCCCAATGCATCTTAAATTTGACATTTAATTAAATGGATATTATGGTGATGGTGGTATTTTAAAGAAAGTGAGAATGAGAGCAAATTTTTGAAAGAGAATAGAGTAGAGAATATATATAATATTGGATGAATATTCACAATTGAATTTTTCATGTATGTTAATAATTGATGTTGACTCACATTTTAATAATAAATAAATACAGATAGATAACTAAAAAAAGTTCATTTTTTTAGAGACTCAGTTTTGTGCCAACATGTTAAAGTTAGTTTATTCAATAGTGTAAATGTAAAAAAAATACATTACTTTTTTCACCTTGTAAATATATATATATATTTTTCCTACATTAAATTTTTTAAACATGGTATTATATATTTTTTGCTGCAAGGAAAAATGAGAAATTTCTATTAAATAGGGCTCAATATCAACTTTTGTCTAGAAAATTTAAAATTATGTGCAAATATTTTTATAGAGTTATATTTTTAATAATAAAATTTTAAAAAAAGAATTAAATAGTATGCTTTTTTATATATTTGTGAAAATAGAAATGATAATTGAAATAATATTCCAGACCTAGTATACTATGTGTCATTTAAGATATTTCTACTAATATCAAACCTGACCTCTCAAAATTCAATGGATCTAGATATAAAATTGAATATTATGTGTGTTAAGTGTTGTGGCTCAACCATTGCTTAAATTTGGTCCAACTGATGCTCAACTTAAATCCAAAGCTCCACTCAAGAAGGGATAAATTGAGGCTAAATTTAAGGCCAACTTTTTTTTCAAAATTTTTTCATCAAATTTAAAAAAAGTTTCCTAAGACTTTCACAACATTCCCCAAATGTTCTCCCAAACTCTTCCTGAAATTTTCAAAGAGAGGGAACTGCTAGAAGTTTACCCCTTGATTTCCTGTGGTGTATCTCCTCAAACTCCTAATCTATTGAAATAACCAATACAAATGATGTTGGCCAGGTGCAGAATGATTTAATTAATTATTATCTTAAGTTTCATAGATATCTCTTTCTGGATTTTTGTGATGATATGATGTGTAAATTGTTAACACATTTTCAGAAAACTCCTGCTAATAGTACTAAAGATTTAAAGAAGTGAAGAATCTTAATGCCAATTTTATGATAATGATGTTGAAAGATTCGAAAGAGATTCTATATTTTGATTGTCTTCTCTTCTTTAATTATTTTTAGTGCTGATAACTGTTATCCTTTAGTTTAATTTCAATTCTTTTAAATTGTCTTATAATTGTCATAATTAGAAATAAATGTTTGATTAACTGTATTAGTCTTGTAATGACTCTACTACTTAGAGTAAATTTTGAATCCCTTCAGACTCTCCTCTACCATTCTCCACCTTTTTCACAGATTGAGAGAGCGGGCCTCCCTAATGAGTCAAAAACTTTTGATTCCATTCACATTGGGACTCCCCCTGAGCCAAATACGATGATTCCATTCTTGTCATAAGATTCTCCAAGCTTCACCTAAAATAGTCTACCAAGGAGACCGACTAAATCTAGATCCTACCCTTCTTCTATGATTTAGAATCACTAAATTCATATAAATTTCCAACCCTCTAAAATCCCTCCTAAATTTTATCATAAATTAAAATTTTCCAGAATTGCTTGGAACCTTTATTTTCAGCTTTTAAAAATTTTTATCAATAACCTTTAAAATCTCCATCTTTCTTTAATCCTAAAAAAATCCATTAAATAACATCTTCATTTTCTTAAGCTAGCTGCACTGTTTTCATAAATGACTGAGTTTTCCAAATGAGTGAGTACCAGTTTGAGTACTGATGGAAAAGTGATAAATAAGAAAAGACTGGATTTAATATCCCATTAGATTAAAATTTCCTCCTTTTATCCTTAAAATCCAAACTTTTAATTGAATGCCAGTTAATGTTCTTGGTGGACCAAAGTGAAAGTAATTTGCCAGTTTTAGGTAATAGGGGACCAATGATTGACATTTTGATGTTTGTTTCCAGTTTAGGGTCATAGAGGACCAAAACCTTTAGTTTATTTTCAGTTTTAGGTCATAGTGGACCAAAGATTGTTTTGATTCCAACTGCCTACAACTGTCCTTAAGCCCATTTTGACTCCATCCTTTTTCTCTGTTCTTTATTCTCCTATTCAGGTTATCCTTTTCATCCTTATTTTCTAATTTTCAAAATGACTACTTTCAGCTTCACTGCCTCTAGTGACCAAG